>JAFJYJ010000057.1:693580-1387160 GCA_019022615.1 Acacia melanoxylon
TCAAGTTAGACACAATTTTTTTAAAAATATGTATATTTTTTTTAAACGGTAACTACAATTTATACCTACATATATTAGTTGTTTTTAGAAAATAATATTCATTGAATGGAATGAAATCAGCTTAATTATTTTAAGTAAAAGTGACAGTTTTATTTTTAAAAAAAGTTATGTCAGAGTAACTATTGTTAATTGATTCTGACAACACTTTATTCAATCTAACAGTACTGAATGACATATAATTGTTGTAAAAATTAAAAATAATTACTATTATTTAGTAGTAATACAGTTTTTTTACCAAAATTATTTAGTAATATTAAGATAAACACAAATTAAAGTGATGCACACGCACACAAGGTATAATTAAGAGAAAAAAGGAAGGGACAAAACAAAAGGGTAGGCGTGGGGTAGTCCCCCCCCCCTGCTGTGCTCAGCCATGCAATTTTAGTAAAAAATTTACATAAAATATAATAATAATATATAATAATAATAATAATAAATGATAAAAAAGTGGGATAATTTAAAGCTCTACTTCATTTAATTTGGAGTCAAAAGAAAGAAAGCATGGAGCTGAAATAACTCACTAAGAACGCACTTTAAAATATTACGCGGTACAATTTGATTATAACAACAGATCCCAAAATTGGGGGATCTCTTTATTTGTTATACACCAAAATTTGTATAACAACAGTATTGATTTTGGAGTCTGTATACAAATATTGTTGTTATAACAAATAAATAGATCCCCCAGTGGCGTCTCGCCCTTCTACGCCACTAGTGACTCGCCTGACGCAACGCCACTAACTGCCCTACTTTAGAAAATATTTTCCCATGTACTTTAATTAGGTAAAAATTTTGCTAAAAAATCCTCGTTTTGTACTTTTCCCCTTAAATCCCACCAACGACCCTTCTAATTAATTTACCTCTCCAATTTCTATCCCATTTACCTACCCCCCCTTTTTTCTTTTCTTTTCTTTTCTTCCCCAACAAAATATAACATCAAGTCAAGCTCAAGCAAACATAATGCACAAAACAACATCAGAGAAAAACTCCACAAAAAAAAAAAAACAGAAAATGGATAAATTATTGGCAACATTGAGGATAAATCTCTCATTGGCAAATTAATTGGCCAATGGTCTCTGGGACATTTGATTCCTGGAGGCCGTTTAATGGCATTAAGTATTGTGGTGGAAAAGACCAAATTATCTTTAATAGATGCTCATTTGCAAGTTGTGGATACCCTCCAAAAATGGTGGGAAGCCATTTTCCAGGCGTATGAAAATGGCCTAAAGTCCATTTTGCCTTGATCACATGGGAGGAGAGAGAGAGAAGAGAGTGACGGGGAGAGGAAGAGAGAGAAGAGAGTGACGCCGAAAAAATTGTGGAAGGAGGAAGAAGAAGCGCGTTGCGATCCGTCAAACCGGAGGTGACAGAAATGGAAGGAGAGTCGACGACCATTGGAGCTTTAACGAAGGAAGGAAGGAGGAAGGGAGAAGAGAGATTTTTTCCAGAATCGGAGAAGAAGACACGCACACTCGGTTTTGAGTGTGCACGCATACTCAAGAAAGGAAGACGGGTTCTAGCACTTGTCCCAAAGTGCAATTGGATAATACAATGCGAGACAAATGATACAATAAGAATCCCGGTCAAGCCCACACTTCAAGGAAAGAAAATGGAGAGAGTTTTGCTATTGGCTCAACATATATCATTTCTCGAGTATGATTCTATCGGGATGCTCGTTCCTTCTTATTAAGCAAATAGTGGAAGCTCATATGTAAATTGCAGATTCTCATATATAAATCGTGGATGCTCATTTGCAAATTGTGGATACTCATGTGCAAATCGTGAATGCTCATATGGAAATTTTGCAAATTGTGGAATTTTAACTAAATTTCCAATTGAGGGAAGGTAAGTTGCAATTTAACTAAATTTCCATAATTTTAACAACAGTATGCACATTCGGAAGGTGAAATTGAACAACATCCTATGCACATACTATGTACACACCCTCTCTGATCTTAATTATAAGACCGGATTTACTTGTTTTGAAAAGATTAAGTGTCTGTTTGGCCTAACTTATTTTTAACTTATCTTCTACTTATAAGTATAAAGTTAGGTCAAATGAGATTTTATATAAGCTCTTATAATTATAAGAATTTATTTTATAATGAAAAAAAAGAGCTTAAAAATAAGCTCCTATGAGGAGTTTATTTTTAAGTTCTTTTTTTTATAAGCTCTTTTTTAAAAAAAAAAAAAGAAAAGAAAATTCGTATCCTTTTGATCGAACACTCATCATCGTCACCGCCAACGCCACTACCACCGCCACCTCCATTGTTGCCACCCGCCGCCACCACCCTCCTCCAATATACTACCGCCGCCGTCTTAATTATATTATAATATAGAGATAGTCAAATATTTCTTATAATAGGTGAATATACATTTTATGATAATTTTTATTAGAAAAAGTGTTAATGACAAAAATTTTGTCAAAAAGCTTATTTTTAATTTCAACTTTTAAATAACGTTTAAGCTAAAAAAATTATATAATCACAAAACAACTTTTAACTTTTTTAAAAGCTTTTTTTTTTTTAACTTTAGCTTAAAAATAAGAGGATCCAAATGGGCTATAAGACACGTTAAATAAGTTAATTAATCATATCATATATTGTATATCCTTAGATTATATATTTGTTTATTAGTCAAACTAATTAATAAAAATACTCTAAAGTAATTTAATTAGCTTCCTGAACCTCTCTAAAAAAAATCAATTTGGTCTTACAATTATTAGCGAAGGGAGTATTTATGACTATATACAATTACAATACACAAAAGCTTCCTTTGAAGTTTGAACAATAGCCTACTTCAAGGTCCCCAAAAAAAAAAAAAGCCTACTTTGCATGTATTACCAACCACCAAACCACATCAACTCTCTTTTGTGCCATATCATCCTGAAGAAAATATTTATTTGTGTTAAAGTAGTCGTGTATGTAAACAATTAACAATATCATAACTTATATTTCTTGAGCCTCACCTTAGGCATCGTACGTCAAATTGTACCAATCAGGCCGAGGCTTTAAGATATTTTCCCATCTTTGGAGCCAATATATGACATACATTCCACAGTCCCAAAACTACACATAAGCAAGCAAGACACAAATAATTGGTAATGACATAATTTCCATAGTCTCAGCTAGACAAAAGCAAGCAATGAACTTACTGACTGTTTTACTGTGGAATGACAGCAAACCATTTTTGCGCAGAATCAATTCATGGAACCTAACTCAACCAACAGTTCAATGGATCCTAATGTAAAAAGTCGACCAAAAAATAAAATAACCTTCCAAGAACCAAACCAGTAAATGTGGATGAATAATTCCTATGATGCAATTTCAAAATTATTCCTTTAAACAATGGGCTGTAACAAAAGTTAAAGTCTCCTTCAGAATTTATATGCATGGAGGACTTACTCCTCCAAGCCAATAACGCCGCATAACTTATGCACACTTCCTTATCACTTTTCGTTCTGATTTTCATCTTATTCAGAAAAATAGGAAAAAACATTATTATATTTACATAGACTACACATTTACTCCTTAGCCCTCATTTGTTCCATTTAGAATATGAGAATGAAGAGACAAAACATTAAACATAAGAAAACCCAAATTTGGAACCTGTACAAAATTTTCACATTCTTCTCACAAAAACTTTATCATTCATGTCCAAGTCATGTACCTGAGGCAAAGAAGGGGGCAAATACACAACAACTTTCTTTTGTTAGAAGAGAAGACATGATTGCTACATAGAGGGTATATATCTTTTTAATCTCTATCGAATATTACTAATTGATCCAAAGTACCTTGAAAAGCTTGATAAGAACCGTCGCAGTCTTCAATGCCGTCTCACAACCAGCTTCCACCGTCGCTCAGTCCTCTCCTCCTTCTCTCGCAAGCCCTGGAATTTTTCAGTGTCGTCGCTAACTCCTCACTTCCGTCTAGAGCAACCGCAATCCTCCGAACTTGGACAACACAGTCGCTCGCTCCTCTTCTCCATCTCACGCAAGCACCGGACGTCGTTGCTCACTCCCTTCCTCCGTCCTCCTGACTTCTCCTGTCGGTCGCTCACTTCTCTTCTCCCTTACCCGATTTCAAATCTGCTTTCTCAGTAGTTTTTTTTGCAATTCATTAAGGATAATTTAGTCTTTTCCACCACAATACTTATTGTCAATAAAGGGCCTCCGGACGTTAAATGTCCTAGGATCATTGGCCAATGAGGGATTTATTCCCAAATTTCCCTAAATTATTAGAACTTGTTGTGAGTCGGTAATGTGGGCTCAACCCGCTAGCCTACAAATTTTGATAGGGTTATGGTTAGGGATTTTTTAGCCCACAAAAGTGTGGGCCACACTGGCCAGACCTATGTGACCAGTACAATTTTTTTATTATAAAAAAAGAAAGATGCTTTTATAAAACTCATAAGTCCCACACTCCCACTTAGTAACTCTCAATCACAAAGAGAAAAAAGTATTTGTCTCAATTTTTATTTTTTAAACTAAATTATTATATGTTGATTGCTTAAGAACGGTTTGATGTTTTTTCTTCTTGAATTATAGATTTTTTATATATAAAAAAAATGGTGGCGAGAAATGTGTACAACCATTTTTGAGTTATCAAAAAGACTAAAAGTGGGGACTTCTTCCGGGGAAATTTTTTTTCGTGATTCAGAAAACCGGCACTCTTGTTTAAGTAAAGCCCTTCCACTTGCGCCAACTCATGATTCACAAGGACTTAAAACTGAAACCTCTTATTTAAGAGGCCAAAACACCTTCCACTCAGCCAACTCCCACAAATGAATGATTGATGCTAGAATGTCTTAAAAAAGCTATGATCCAGCCTGCGAAAGTGCGGGCCTGCCATTCCACGCTTTAATGTTGTCCCAGGAAAAGAACAGCAAGCTCCATTAAAATACCATGTAATTAATAATCAGTATAAGAACCTTTGAAGATTGCTCTACAATAATATTATATACACACAGAAGGTAGAAAATGCAGACTATCTCAATACTCGACAATAATCTGATACAGCTTGATAGTTAAAAATAAAAAAAGCTATGCATAACCTCAATATTACCCAATAAGTCACTTCAAAACTTTTATCTTTTTTGACCCTAAAAAAAAAACTTTTATCTTTTCAGAGTAACATGCATTTATATCCCTGAAAATCTTTAATAAAAATTGTAAAGTTGCCTAGAATGAATATTATATTGGAGCGTGAGACCAATAAAAGGGTCAACATGATGTCACGTAACAATAGATGATTTATTAATGTCACACGTGCATTTGATTTAGTCTTTGGTCTGCCACCAACAATTCCTAATCCATACTTTAATTTTGTTCAGCCAACTTTATAAGTAGATATGGATGTGCATGAAGGTGTAACTGTGTCAGTATGGATGCTGTCTCGCGTGCTTCCTATTTTCTTTTCAATTTTGCTTCATTCTTAATTTTGACAAAATAAAATTAATTAGACATGTAGCCTTCCTTCTATATCTTAAGCTCTGTATTTTATATTTTATGTTCTCCTTAAACTTGATATGATACATTTTTTTATATACATTGGGAATTGGATTACACAATTAATGATGATATACTTAAAAGATGATGAAATATTGATGACAGTAATTCATTGGGAATTGGATGTTCATCATATCAAGTATAAGATGTAAGTTTTCTCCTAATATAAAAAATCAAATGGTAAATTCAACAAATCTCTAATTAATCCATAGAACTAATTTGACATATTAGGTAAATATTTTGACCTTACAATTATAATATTGCACCTCACATCTTCTGTTTTGATTAAAAATCTACTCTCCCTAGAGCTGGTACTCTATTTAATTTTATAAGTATCTAAAAATTTTTATTCAAAATACAAGTCACTTTATAGGGTATTAAATGAGACTTTGTCACCAACACTTGTTAGATATGATCATTTCTTTGACTCTTTCTAATCTGGCTTCATATCTGTCTCTCTAAGCATTTCTTCTTTACTTCAACTTTTTGCTAATGACAAATAAGGGGGAGAGAATGGCAAGAAAAATATGTTGCACATCTAATATATTTTCATATTTATATATTTTTCTTAAAGTATTTGTCATCATCAAAAAGGGGGAGAATGTTAGATATGATTAGTTTTGATGATGTCTAATATAGATGTCATTATTAAGAGCAAAAAGTTTGCATACTACATTTATATTCTACTTTGACTAAGTCTTATATTTTATGTAGATGTGAAGTTGAATATTGAAGAATGATCAAGAAAGTAGATTGAAGAAAGAAGTTCTTGCGCACAATATAATGAGAATATCAGAATGTCAATGAAGCAAGAACTTATCAAAGGATTTTGGGGGATAACCAAGAAGAAGAGAAGAGACTATAGAAAGATGTTATCAAAAGAACTTGCACAATATAATAGGAATATCAACATTCAAGTTCTTGTGATACTGTAAGTCTCTATGATAAGCAGAAGTTGGAATGAAGCTTCATCACTTTATGGATATTGAAGAAGGTAGAAGCTGCAGAGAATAATGAGCCCAAGTTAAATGATGAAGAATGATCAAGTTGGGAGATGGAAGAAGGAAGAACTTGTTGAATGGAATGAAGATATCATTATTCAAGTTCTAAGATTGATTCTGGAAGTCTCCACAATCAAATGGAAATTGGAATTGCTCAATTCAGAGTTAAAGTCAGCAAATATGAGGTTCTGGATGAGCAAACTTGAGCCTCCAAGTATTAAACTCAAGTTTACTACCTTCTTTCAAGTAATTTGCCTTTCTGATATGAACAAACTCGAGCTTAGCACTCAAACTCGAGTCTATAAGTGTCTTCAGCAGCCTTGGCGTTTCTGGACTAGGCAAACTCGAGTTCATCAGTACAAACTCGAGTTTACAGCGGTCATCAGCTCTGTTTCATGTTCAGTTTGGGTGAGGTCTGGTAATTTGAATATATCTTCCAAATCAGAGATCCGATTGAGGTGAAACTAGTGGCATATGAAACTAGACTCCCAATGCGTCATTTTGATATAAAATCCAAGCCCAAAGGAGTTCAGATCAAGAAGTTATGAATTGTGGAAGTTGATAGATAAATCCACGCCACACAGAAAACCAAGCCTCAATGTTTTGAGTGTATCTCACAAAATACAACTCCAATGGAGCTGAAATTGATGGCATATGAAAGTAGACTCACAGAGCTTTCCATCAAGTGTTGAACGAACCCAAACGGAGTTCAGACCAGGGAGATATAGCCTTTCAAAGTTGATGAAGTTGCAAGCTCGCTGAACAAAGTCCAAACTTAGCCAGGCCAAGTTTACAAGTAGCAAACTCGAGTTTACGAGTTACGGAGAGGAAATGCTGATTTTGAAGAAGTCCAAACTCGAGCTGAAGTTACAAACTCGAGTTCAAGAAAGCCGAGAAGAAATGAACATTTGGAAAAAGCCAAACTCGAGCCTATAAGTGAACAAACTCGAGTTTAGGCTGACGGAGAGAAAGCGGGTCCCGAAGAACACCCAAACTCGAGTCTATTTATTACAAACTCGAGTTTACATCGTTGATTCAAAAACGAAGTTCTAATGGCTAGTTTCCATCCGAGTCTAACGGCTATATTTCTTTATCCAACGGTCATATATTGATCTCTACCTATAAAAGAAGACAGATTCAAGACGAGAAAAAGGAGAGACACAAGCTTACATCTTGATATCTTTAATACTACGATTTTTTCATATCATTTACTCTCTGTTTTCAATGTTTACATAGCTTATCATAGAGAGTGAAGTGATTTGTAATTGTGCTTTAGTGTTTATTCATCTACTTCTGAGAGAGAAGAGTCATTGTAAACATCCTATCATTCTATCTGTGAGATACTCAAGATTGGGTGATCTTGAGTGGGAAACACATTGTGTTGATTACGAACTGTAAGGGAGTGAATCCTATGAAGAGGATTACTTGAGTACGAGTGTGTGATCAATAGGTGTATTGATTACGGTTTGTAAGGGAGTGAATCCAGGTGAGAGGATTACTTCAAGTACGATTTAACGTGTAATCAAGTTACAAGAAGATAGTGGATTGAAAATCTCAAAGCGGAGCAGGGGACTAGACGTAGGTCAAGGATTGGGCAAAGTATAAATCACGGTTGCATATTCTCTTCCCTTAACTCTTACATTTCAAAGATATAAGTTTGAATGATCGATTATCGTTTTATAAATTATTACTGTTATACAAACTACTTTCAGTAAATTGCGAAAAGATTTTCAAACTTCCAAAAACTTTATCATACACCCAATTCACCCCCCTCTTGGGTGATAGCCAGGTATTTCAACACTCACTGTGATCGAGTGGTATGGTATTTGTTCTCTCTTTAGTAATTCCTCAATTTGAGATTTGTGAATGGAGCAGGTGGCATTAGTAACTCTTCCCTCCCACTATGAAGACTGACCGAGGGAAAATCCAGATTAGTCTGGACCCTAACAAATCCTCCTAGTTAAAAGGGTAGGTCCAAGATACTAGATGCTCACGAGAGAGAGAGAGAGAGAGAGAGAGAGAGAGAGAGAGAGAGAGAGAGAGAGAGAGAGAGAGAGAGAGAGAGAGAGAGAGAGAGAGAGAGAGAGGCTTTGTAAATTTTACCCTATTGACTATATTAATAAATTAATAGAGAGAGAGAGAGGTGTAAATGTAAAGAGACAAAGGGATGAGAGAGAAAATATGTACCCTTTCATAAGTAGGGGGACCTGAAAAAATTTAATCATTTAACATTTTTCTTGATTTTTGAAAATGTGTTACAAGTGACTTATGAATATACATTGAATGACCTTGAGAAAAAAATATATATACATTGAATGATAATATCATGAATATACAATAATTCAGATCCAAACACACTTGGAATAATGGAGCATGTCATTAGCTAGATAGAATACTCAATAGAGTAATATACTCTCTCATATTGTTTTATATTCTTTTATAAGAGTCTAAAATTTAAATTATTCTGGTTATTTTTATAATAGTTTGATAAGAGTTGTCTAAAAATCTAACGAGTTTTTTTTTTTAACCTATCACTAATTATATATATTATTTTAATTAAAAGTTTAGTGATACTTATATTTATTTTATTTATCTTTTTTACTTGCTCCTCATAAGTAAGTGCATAATCAGAAGAAGAAGAAAACTTACTAGAGACATGTTTATTATATTTAGCTAATTTTAACTGTTTTTCAAAACTATATAATTCAATTTTCAAGTTCTTATAAATATAATGGGAGAGAGTAATATTGATGTAGAGGTAATGAGCTTGTTTGGATTGAGTATTGGGAGCGTTTGCGGTAGAGTTAATGGGCTTTGGAGAAAAAGCTTGGTGTGTTGGAGTTCGGCGTTAAGTTCACTCGACTTAAAGTTCCTAATGTTCAAAAACTCGTTAAGGAAAAAACTCTAGAATCCACTTTTTCCAAAATGTTTTGCTTTTTCCAAAATGCTCTCAACTTTTTTACGTGGGCCCGCCACTTCTACCACCATCAATCCAAACACATCTTTTTTTAAAGTCGATAACTTTTAAGTCACTGCTTCTACCACCAATCCAAACAGGCCAATAAAAAAGGCTAAAATCCATAATTGCCGACGATGATGATGATGTTTGAACAGCAATATGAGAGAGAGGGAGGGAGGTAATGATGAGAAAAGCAAAGTCATAATAAGGGAGGAGAAAGACGTTATATGTCCTGCTCACCACCCGGCAAAACCACTTATCATGTCTCTTCCTTGTCCCCCCTCTTTTCCTTTCTTACCCTCTCCTTTTCCCCTCATTCCCCCTCTTGTCCTCACCCACCCCACCCTATTCAACCTCAAGGTCAACTTTGACATTTCACTTTTAAGTCCTTCCCCCTCATACCCGCCTGTTAACAGCGACAACTTCTTTATTTCCCTGTCTCCCCCACCGCGAATTCCCTCATTTCTCCCTCTACCTCACTCTCTCTACCCCCTCCTCCCACGCTCTTCTTCTTTCTTCCTACGTCGCGGCACCACGCTTACTCCTCTTTTTTTTTTTTTTTTTTTTTAACACCAACTAATAATTTTAACACAAAAAAAATAATTAAAGTTTATAAAGTTATTTTAAAATTTAAGTAATTTTTAATATTATCCCTATTAATTACATTAAACTCTAATATATTAATTATTACTCTCCCCTACTACTATCATTAATTAGGGGCATATATAGAAACAAATAATTTATATTTATTGGGAAAAAACAAGTGTCTTATAAAAAGAATCAAAACATTTGTTAGTTGGTGCATTATAATAAGGATTAGAGGGAGTATTTGACATTCTACTTTTGATTTTATTTATAAATCTAAATTAACCAACTTTTGAATATCGGGAGAGTTAGTTAACTCATTAATTCTAAACTAAATTTTTAATTTTGATTTTATCTATAATTGGTTTTAAAAGTCAACATGAATATTTTTTTTTTGGTTACAATTAATAGGGGCAATAATATAACAAATGTATTTATTACTCTAAAATTAGACTTACAATAAAAACCATTTTTTTTGTCAAAAATAACTTATAAATAGGATCAGATTGATATCTTTTTTCCTTTATTTACCCTTTTACCCCCTTCTTTCCCTGCAAGCCATTTTTGTGTGTGGCTAAATTCAATCTTAGCCAAGTTTATCACTGATTCCGTAAACAATTTATAAATATATAATTATAAATCCTATTTTATTTCAAATTTTAATTTTAGATTACCAGGTACGTATTTTAGTGAGAGATAATCTTTAGGGGTGAGAATAGCTCAGACTCCTATTAGGCTTTTTCTACAACCCGACTGTTTAAGCGCTGAATGCAGTCGGGACTTTTTTTGTTGTTGAAAAGGGTGGATAAAAGCGCTATTTAAAAGTCTAAATGTGTAAATAAATTTAGAGTTATTTTGTTAAGCTTGGCAAATAAGCGTTCTTCGGTCACGATCATTTACACATTAAATAACTATAACTATATTTATATCATATAAATAACATAATATTTATTATTTTTCATTCTTATATTCTGATTTCAAGTTATATTTATATAGGTTTTGATAGGCTCAAAGTGTACAAAGCTTATTTATGGCCTCCAAGACCCACAATATGAGGCCTTTTAAGGGCATATATCGTAAGTAGGCCTTTAAAAAGACTTCAGGTTTGACCAGGCCTTATAAAGGCTTAGGCCCAAGCCTAAAAAAAGTCTGAATTCAGGCTTGGGCTCAGGCTTTCTTTCCCCATTATAAGCTTAGGTCAATTTAGCCGAAGTTTAGTCTGACTTGGCCTATTTTCATGCCTACTAATATCAAATTCATAGCATTGTTGTTCTTTTAACTATTGTAATGCCAACAAAAATACAATATATAAAGAATGACTTTGTGTGGCAGTTACTTATTCTTTATTCTTAGGGTTAAATAACAATTTTGTCATGGAAGTATTGGTAAGGCGATTCAAAGATTCGAAAGTTTTTTTAGTATCATTTTTGCCGAAAATTTACAAAAATGAGCAAAAGGAAAGTTTTTTTAGGAGCAAATATGTCGCGGAAGATTTTTAGGAACAAGCAAATTTTTGTAAACTTCGGGCAAAAATGATCAATCCAATTATAAGAAACAACTTTATTGGAAGATTAAGGAAGCCAAATAAGCCACTTAATCATTTTATATGTTGTTTTTTTAAATTATATGTTAGTTTATTAGTCAAATCCTTAATTTCTCCAAAAAAGTCAACTATATCTTATAATTAAAAAAAAGTCTTAAAAAAACTTAAGGTGCTCCAAAATCGAAATTTTCATGACAAAATTGATATTTATCCCTTCTTCTTAATTTTGGATTTTGATGATCAAATTCATCCAATGGATCGTAAACTCTTTTAAACTAATGCATCTAAAGACTTAGAATTCATTACATTTCAATTTAATTTTAAGAATGTTCAATAATTATGGTTATTTTCAAATGCTATAATTATCATTAATTTTTGTGAAATTTATTGTAATTTTTTTTATAAATAATGTAATTAAAAAATAGTTGATACTGATTCCCTTAAAATCAATAATAAATTGAAGGCCTAATTATAAACACTTAAAAATTTGATGATACCCCTATTTAACTTTTAAAAATATTCATATCCTTGCTCCAAGTTCTGTAATACTCCATATTATAGTTTACAGCCTTATCTTAAGTCCTTATGCGTAATTTCACCTTTTTCTCTTATTTTTCGCTCCAACATTCATATTTCATATTGTTTTCGAAAGAGCATAGCCTAAAGCATTTGTTGCTTTGTGCTTAATGGAAGGGCCCTGAGCTTTCTCTCTCTGCATTTTCCTGCGAAAAAGTTTCTGAAGAATAATCGGAAGTTTTCTTCTCTGCTGATCTACCAAGACTGCGTTTGGTATGTACTTGAAATCTTCCTCTCCACCTCTTTCTCTACTTCTTCAGCTCTTCGTTTTCCCCTGAATCACTGTTAGTTTAGTTAAAGGTCTGGTACAGTTAAGGAACGTTTTACTCTTCTCTTTTCCCACTTTCAACTAGAATGTGCCTTTAGAGCCTAAACTTGAAATCTTTCCTTTAACTTTTTATTTTCCCTTGCACTTTCCTTTTCTCAGCTAGCACGCCTCTTAGGAAATAATTTGAAGCTTCGTGGTGTTTTTTATACATGTGTATTTTTGAGACGAGTGATCTTGTGGATCTACTGAGCTGCAGTTCATTCAATCAAGTGATGATTTCGTTTTCTTCCTTTTCATTTAGTGTTCGTTTGCGAGAGAACTGAGCGCATGAAGCCCTGGGAGAATTTTACTTTTGGAACAAAAAAGCAGCAGTGAAACTTAAAACGCATGTAATCTTAATGGTCAAATGAGCTTAGTTGATTACAATATCAAGACTACTGCTTAAATTGAAATTTAGTTTGGTATCTATGCAATCTGCGGATGCACTCACCGACTCGGGGAAATGATGTGAGGTTTATATGCTTGCTTTTAAGATGATGGCTTCCTTGTGTTTGTTTTTTTTTTGTTGAATGATTTTGTGGAGTTTTACTTTCTAGATTTTTCGCTCTCAATTTTTTTGGCTTCTTCCTTTGGCGTGATGGACAGGGATACAACTCTAATATTGAGTGGAGTAGGGATGGATGGTTCAAACCTCTCAAAAATTTTATTTAAAAATAATATCTAACTTGATAATGGTTATTTTTTAGAAGGTTACATGTTAATTTATTGCTTTTCTGTTTCTTGCATATTATTCATTTTGCATTCAACTCTGAAATTGCATGATAGCAAATTAGACGTGTATGTTCTTTTACTAAATCCAGAATGATACTAATGTACGTTTTGTTTTTGTTTTCATGTGAGGCAGTGTGCATAGTTGGACCCTGATGTCTCCACCAGTTTTGACTGCTCTTGAGGAAGGGCAGAGCAACAACTCAACAGTAACTTCTTCACGATCTGAGGATCGTATCTCCCAAAATGTGACTGCATTAAAAGAACGCAATTATCTCGGGTTATCAGATTGTTCATCAGTGGACAGCTCTACTGTTCCAAGCGACTCAGATGAGAAGAGGAACAATCTGAATTTGAAGGCTACAGAATTGAGGTTGGGTCTTCCTGGATCCCAATCACCTGAAAGGGATGATAGCTCAACAAAACTTGATGAGAAGCCACTGTTTCCCTTGCTTCCTAAAAAGATGGAATCTGCTTGTTGTCCCAGAAAACTGTGATTAAGGGCAACAAAAGGGGATTCTCTGACACCATGGATGGGTTCCCTGAGGTAAAAATTTCTTCTTAAAATTAAGGGGAGCGCATGTTTTATATTCCATGTGAGTATGATTTTCCACAACCTATGGTACAGGGGAAGTTTCCCGGGAATTCTGGGGTAAATGTGCTGCTGTCTCCTAGATCTGCTAGAGCTCAACCAACCACAACAAAAGAAATGCCAACTAAAGTGTTGCAAGAACGGCCATGTGCAACGAATGGAACAGGCCATAACAAAACGGATGCTTCTATTGGTGGTAGTGCTCCTGCCTCTAAGTAAGTGAAACCTAAAAGATTCATAGGTTAATAATTTTTTATAGCAACTGGAATTTGGATAACCCTATTTGAAAGATTGAAGGAGCTCCCATTTATAAGTTACCCCAATATACATCTCAACTATTTCAGGGCACAGGTTGTTGGTTGGCCTCCAATAAGATCATTTAGGAAGAACTCATTGGCTGTCACTTCAAAGAACAATGAAGTAGATGGTAAACTGAGTTCTGCTGCTCTCTTTGTGAAGGTGAGCATGGATGGAGCTCCCTATCTAAGGAAGGTTGACCTTAGGAGTTACAATACATACCAGGATCTGTCTTCCGCCCTTGAGAAAATGTTCAGCTGTTTTACCCTAGGTGAGCCTCCTCAATTCTAATTTTTTTTTGTAAACAAAATACTTCTCTAAATTTTGTGAAGTATTTCATTAGTACGCCATTTCATACTTCAAGCTGTCTCTTCGGAATGGACTTACTGCAAGTTCTATAATATATCAGGTCAATGTGGTTCCCACGGAGCTCCAGGAAGAGAAATGTTGAGTGAGAGCAAGCTAAGGGACCTTCTGCATGGTTCAGAATACGTACTCACTTACGAAGATAAAGATGGTGACTGGATGCTTGTTGGGGATGTACCATGGGAGTAAGTTTTTTTTTTAACTATCCATGTCCTGTCTACTGTTTCAGAAATCTTGTGTTATAAAACACTAGCGCAAGATGCTTTAGCACATGTACTTTTGTTGTAATTATTGATATATTGATGAAACACAATTTTTTTATTGTGGTGCAGTGCTTTGAATTTTATTTGTTATCTGAATCTATTGAACTTGCAAGAATGTTTTTCCATTGGCTATGAAGAATGCAAAACTCAGAAAAGAAAAGGGAAGAAGAAATGAGTGTTTCCATCTCAACCATGCATAAGCGCTTTTATAAAACACAATGCAAAATTTCAAATAGAACCTACAGACTTTAGGTTTGATTGTGTCGCCGAGTGTGTGATTTGTTTCTCATGTATATGTGGAATATATACTGGGTAAGGTCATGTATGGATTTCTGTAAATGATTTTATTCACTGGGCCATTTGACAAAACAAGTAAAATTTATGTGTGATTGACCTACTGTGATACATCATACCTCTATTTTCAATCACGTAATGGTCTTGTATATCAGTTCTAGTCAAGGCCTTGATCATGGCTGAAAGATTTTACTTCTGAGTAGAATTGAAGGCTAACTCTATCCTGTTTAATGGGCTTGTATATATTGGTTATTAAACATGAACATCATGTGGATAGTAACTATATTGCTGATGGATTGAATTCTGTACCGGGCTCTAGTTTGCCTCTCTTTCCTAATGCAATTCGCTTCTGTTGCAGGATGTTTATTGACACATGCAAGAGGCTGAAAATCATGAAAGGTTCTGATGCTATTGGCTTAGGTATGTACTGTCAAAATGATAGTCATTTATTGTAGTCTTTTATATGCATGTTAACTGATGGCTATTATTATACGAAATAATGAACTGGGACCATTTGCTTTACATGTGACAGCAACCATGTCTAAAAGCTGGTATGCAGCAGATGGGGACCTAGATGCGTCTAAACGAGGCCATTAAATCTTGAGACTGTGTCAATAAATGCGTTGTCATATAACGTTTCTTTGGACACGTGTGTGTGTAACCAGGAACGAGAATTGTTTGTGGTGTTTGAAATGCAACTTTCTTTATAACTAAATTGTCTGTATTGTTCGTTGGTTTTGGTGGATTAATCAGAGTAGTTTGGATAGAATAGGGAACGGTAGAATTTTTAACTAAGGGATTATTGTTTCTACATCAGTCTATAGTTGATTGCCTCTATTGGGGAGATACAAGTTAATTCAAATGAAGCTGGTTTCAGTTATAACCTGTGCGTTCTTATTAGTTAATTCTGTAATTTCAAATGAAAAATCTTTTGTCTGCTTAAGTGGATCCTTTTCTCTGCAGCTCCTAGGGCTATGGAGAAATCCAAGACCAGGTGCTAGAATAATATCGTGGACTAATGACTCCTTTGTCTGCAAAAATTCAATGCTGCGTCTGAGGATGTGGAAAGCAAAGTACGCTGTAAATCAACAATACAAATGTTGCCTTATCTATGTTTTGAATACCTTAAAAGTTTGTGTTGATTGTTAATTTGTTATTATTTGAAATATATGATTCTACCTTCAAAGCCAGCAATTGTGAAGTCTCTATTATTATGTCTTGATGGGAACTTGTTTGTTTAAATGGGTTGAATGCTTTTACAATCATTAAATGCTCATTCTCTTTTTTTATGTCTTGTATATTGTTTTGTTCTTTTTAACGCTTATTTCCCAGAATTCTACTTGTATTCGGGGGCTACAGTCCACGCCCTTAGAATTAGATTCCTCCAGATTTGAACAACTCTGTTTTACTTTTATTTTTCTTCCGTACCCACAGCAAATTTTCAGTTTTTTTTTCACCTGAAAAAAAAATATTTATTTTTTTTAAATTTTTTTGCATCCAACGTTGGATCGTTGGATCGTTTTTTTTTAAAAAAATAATAATAATTTTTTTGGGCCACGTTGGATAACGAAAGATGAGGAGAGGAGAAAGATGAGGAAATGAAAAGAGAGGATCCTCTCAGGTGTAAATTACACCTGGTAAAATTAGTTTACCTTTATGCAGTGTAAATAAACTGTGGGTCCCCTTTTGCATGCTGGTATTGTTTATGACATAGAGCTTCTCTATATCTATATATATATATATATATATATAAATTAGAGTGGCAATCACTTATAGAGATGCTTTTATGTTACTAAGCTACAAGGTTATTGACTAACATGAGGCTTTTCATTACACGTTATATCCTCTCGTATTAAATGTAGTTGTAGATCGATAACTTACACAGATATTTTGATACTTCAAAATATATGATACTCAATGAACTTTGAATCTTCAAATATTCTGTTTTCCTTGAATTAGTCTTCAGGATATAAAGCATGACAAATTTGAAATTTATAAGGAGCAATGTCAATCCTTGATAAAGAATAAATTGAAAAAAGTATAATTCCCAAAAATTTTAATTCATTACGTTAGGTCCTGCGTTAAAACTTGATGATGTATGCATGTTTCAAATTTCAAGTTCTGCAATGAACACACAACAAGTTTCACGGATCTCATGATGCTTATGTCATTATTACCATAATTATGGTATGCTCTTTCTATCCACATGTGTACATATATCATCAAACGTTAATGGGTGATCTTGATTATCCTAAAATTATGATAGTACTTCCTTTTTCCTTATTATAAAACACTAACTAACAATTTTCACAAACCAATAAAAACAATTAAAGTCAATAAAATTGTCCTACAATTTAAGTAATTTTTAATGTTACCCCTACCAATTGCACTAAACTCTAATATCATATTAATTATTACTTTCACCCACTATCCTTATTAATTAGGGGCATATATGGAAAACAATAATTAATGCTCTTTGGAAACAAACAAGTGCCTTATAAAAAGGACCAAATACACTTGCTAGTTTTTTGATATAAATACACTTACTAGTTGATACCTTATAATAAAGACTAGAGGGAGTAGTAAATGATTCGGCTACAAATGGTCGATTTCCGGTTTCCTCTGTTTGTCGGGGGTTTATTTCTTTTTTCTTGTTATTAAAAATTGATTTTAGCATATTTAAATATTTCAAAATATCACTTCATCCATCTAGTCCTATTTATATGGTACACAGATGATTCAAATTATATTTCTCTAGTCTTATTTATAGGGTAGAAAAAGAATTTTTTTATATAAATAAACAATTTTATTCTTCATTTATTATTATATTGACTTTGTTTTCATATGTATTTCACTTTGGTCCTATTTATTATTCCCTCCCGGTCCAATTATAAGGCATGGTTGACTTTTTTAGAGAAATTAAGGAAGCTAATTAAATTACTTTAAAATATTTTTAATTTTATTTTTTTCTTCAAAGTAATTAATTTGACTAATAAACTAATATATAATCTAAAGATACACAACATATAAAATGATTAAGTAACTTATTTAGCTTCCTTAATCTCTCTAAACAAAGTCAATTATGTTTTATAATTAGGACCGGAGGTAGTAGTTCATTTTGACCAAAAAATTTGGTTCTATCTATAAGTCCAGTTTCATGTAATAAATGAGATTGTGACAAATTTACCTATATTAATTGTATTCATGAAGATAGAAAGAGAAGAAACAGTTAAAAAATATTCAATCATAAATGAGGGTAAAGTTAAAAATTTACCCCATAATCATTGAGTTAACTATCTTTTCTTGGTATGTAAGATTTGGTCAAAATTGATTTATAAATATGATCAAAGTGATATATTGTATAAGGGTAAAATTGAAAACTTGTTAAATTCTAATATTCTATAGCTGAACTAATGCAATTTAAGATTTTATTTAATCTGTGTGAAACATGTCGAAAATGTCTTATAAAATAGGACATGAGTAGTTACTTAATCAAAAAATGTAAGTACTTGATTATTTTGATAAGAGTCCAAAATTTAAATTGTCTTGCTTCTTTTTATAATAGTCGGTAAAAGTTGTCTGAACAATTAATAAATTTTTGTTTTCATATTTACCCTCATTAATTATATATATTACATCAATTAAATGTTGGTGATGTTTATATTTACTTTATTTCTTTCTCTTGCCCCTCATAAATAAAGTTATATTTAAAAAACAGAGCTTATTTCAAATATATTTATTACTTTTAATTAATTTTAACCGTTTTCTTAATAGGACCGTGGAAGTAATATGATTTTTTATTCAATAATATGAATTTGTGACAAATTAATCATATTTTACAATTAATTTCAGGTTTTAAAATAAGAGAAGAAATTGATCATCGTAATCAAGGATCTTTAATCTAATGATCGCATTTTAATCATTAAATGGAGATATTTTTTAAAGGAAAAATTAAGTTTTGTTTGTTTAAATACAAAAATTAAAAATGACGAAAGTGGGAAGGAAACGAGGTTAAAAAAGTAAGAAACCAGAGTTGACTAACACCGTCCCACATGAGTTCATTTCCCAAGGAACGGTGACAAACACCGTCTCGCAAGGCAACGGCAGCACGTGACTCTTTAAGATATAATTGTAGTTTTTAAATCAATATAAATCAATATACCATATACCCTCTGATTCTTATTTTTATTATAAGGTAACCATTAACAATTTTTACAAACTAATAAAAACAGTTAAAGTTAATAAAGTTGTCCTATAATTTAAGTAACTTTCAATATCCCCTTACTAATTGCCCTAAACCTTATTATCATATTAATTATTATTCTCACCACTTTCCTTATTAATTAGGTGCAAATATGGGAAACAAATAATTAATGTTCATTAAGAACAAACAAATACCTTATAAAAAAGATTAAATACACTTACTAGTTGATGCTTTATAATAAAAATCAGAAAAGTAGGACCAATTAGGAATTTTTTTTTTTGTCACTTGTGGATTTATTAGTCGATCTTATCATTATTATTATTATAGAACATATTTAGAAATTGATGTTGCTTATAAATATAAGATATAATTTTTATATTCATCATTTTTTTTAAATTTATCCACACAAATGCTCCCTAATAATTTAAAAAATGAGATAATTAAAGAAGATGAATATGATGTTTTAAAAAAATATGTGTCATATTAACTAACTCAACTTACTTCCTTAATTGATTGTATCAAATTAGATAAATATATTAAATATGAAGGGATCGGAGTATTGTGTAAGTTTTCTTCACTGGTGTCAATTTAGAAGGAACTTACTTCTCTTCGTGTTGACTGTTGAAAGCTTCATTCAAAGTTGAAATTTGAATTTGGAATGTCTTTACTTAAGGGATTCTTGCTAGTGTGTATTCTATAGTATCTCCGTGCCCAATTTATGGATGTTGGAACTTGAATATTTGACTGAGGACCCCCACTCCTGAATAGTCTTAGACTCTTAGTTTTGTCAATATTTGATGAGGACTTGTAATAGAGATAAGAGTGAGTAATCTTACTACCCTAAATATTTGTTTGAATAAGAACTATTCTTTCTACACAACATATCAAGTGAGCATATAAGAAGGGCTTTTTCTCAACTACCTCCACAACATAAGGAAGGGAGACACCCACAAAAGTTTAAACCTTGGAGCAATGAGAGAGAATGAGGGGTCGAGTCAGCACAAAGTAATGAAGCAAGCAAGCAGGCTTGCTTGGTTATATTTGGGAGGAGACAGATGATTTGAGTAAAACCAAGAATGGCTTTATCCTAATCAATGCTTTGATGCACCTTTTTATGATCACTCTCATCAATGCCCTATTCCTCCTAGGCTTCTCTTTTTTTGCTGTCAGCAACTCAGCTCCTTTCTCTTCATTTCTGTTCACACCCCTCTCTCTCTCTCTCGTTATAAGGACCTGCATTTTATTAATACTCAAAATCTTCATATTTTGATGCTCTTATTATTCAAAATTTGTAATGCAAGTGTTGGTATTGGTATTCCCTTTCACATCAAAGCAGTTCATAATGGGGGTTTGGCTCTCTGAGTCTCTGTCCTCTTTCAAGACTCTTTTTTGTTCCCGGTGCATGTTTGAGACTCGAGAGATGTGAAACACAGATAGGACAAAGTCTATGGCTTTGGGTCTTTTCTTTAAGACATGCAACTACCCCATTTTCACCTTTTCAGAGGTACGACTACTTGTTGGAATAACTGCTCTCTACTAGCTTTAGTCTATAGGGGTACGTACTGACAATTCAGCATAGGCTTGTTTTTGTCTTATCTTTTAAAAACTCACTCGGCTTCACCCTTTAAAAAAAGTTACCATAGGGTACTCAGAGTAATAACTAATAATATTGGGAGCAATTTGTTTTAAGTTTAACAAAAAAAAAAAAAACTGGGAAGAAGCCATTGGTAGTTGGAACGACCGAACGAGTCAATGATCATCACAGTGGTTTCGTTTCGTCATTTCCATTGGGATCGATGCTTTTGCTTGCTTGTGTAAAGCAGCCGTTATTCTATTTAACTGTTTAATAATTCAAAACTTATTAGGACTACTCCTACTACTTTTAAATAAACATAGGACATCGTGAAGGTAATAAATGACCTTTACTTGAAATGACAATATAAGCCTTCCCCATGAGAGAAAGGAAAGGACTGGTCACCACAATTTCCCACAAAACCAGTGGTGGGATCCACTAGGCAACAAATGGACTCCATTATCAAGGAACCATGTTCAATAGATCATCATCACCCAGTCGGTAACAGTGGCAAGTAGTAATTTCATGAAGGTCGGTTTCAATCAGAATCAAGCATGGATATTAAAAAAAACATTGAGGGGGAGCAAGACAAAATGGTTGATAGGGATTATCTTTGGGGGAAAGAACGAACAAAATAGCAAGATGGAGGCAGGAGGGATGAACCAGATAGTAACAATGAACGAACCCTTCTTGTGAAGAAATGTGGCTTGCAAGGGTCGGTGGTGAAGATGATAACGTGGCTCTGTAGTAACAGTAATGCACACTTCCTAAAGCAAAACCCTAAGTCCGTTGACCTATTAGTTACCCGCATTACAAATTTCCTTGTGAACTTTTGGAGTTAAAAAAAAAATCATCTCACTTGACTCATGCACATCTTAAATAAAGGTAGCTTTTTGAAGATTTTTTTTTTTACCCATACATACAAATCCAAACTTGAATTATGATGCTTTATGTTTATGCAGAACTAAACCTGTTTGTAAGGCTTTTAATATAAATTATTGAGTTAATATGTAAATTTGTCACAAATTTTTTTCTGAAAAACAATGTTATTTTGCACTGTTAAAATATTAACATTAAATTTTTTAAAAATTAATATTGACTGTTAATTTTTTTACAGTAAAAGAAGATGTTATTTTATTTTAACACTTTTTGGGTAATATTAAACATAAAAAAATTATGATGAGATTACTCCATAACAAAAACTTTGGAAACCAATTTACACCATAACCCTAATATTATTTTTGGTCTGTGGTATCATCGTTTTTTATGGCTTACGAGTTATTCCTACTTTTGTTGGCCAAAAAAAAAGAAAGAAAAAAGTTACTCCCACCGTGATAATAAGTCAATAATAATAATATTATTATTAAACGGCCAATTCAAATTAGGAAACCAACAACGAAGGCTTTCTTTTTCATTGGGGCTCTCGAAACAGGGATACTGATATTTTGAAAATACATCAAGTCCGAGAAGTGATAAATAGGTGGGCTAGGCATAGAAAGGAAGGAGATGAAAAGGGTTTTTTGAATCATAGGCTTTTTGCCAAACATCAAACTCTTTGGGGGAAAATTTAGCCTTTTATACAAAAAGACATCAGAGAGATTGTGAGAACATGGTTACAGGTTGGAGAAAGGCGTTTTGCACTTCCATTTCCAAAGACACAGACTCTAGAGCTTTGAGAAAGAAGCATCATCAGCAAAATTGTGACAAAGATGATGATACCACCAATCAAACTCCCAGATCAAGTTCCAACTTTGCCTTCTTCTCTAATCCTTCAACCCCAAGACTTCGATGTCGGACCTCTCTGGCTAATCCAAATCCTACTTCTTCAGTTCCCAATAGCCCCAGACTCCGTTGCACTACCTCCAAAACTCCTACCAAGAAGCTCTCCAATCCACCCTCACCAAAATCTCCATCAAGTTTCTCACTTCTCAAAGCCAGTTTACGACTGTCCAAAGTAATCTGAGTTACACTTGTGTCCTTTTGCAAATTTGATTCATTTTTTGTGGTCTCAAATTCGAAATCCTGATTTCTATTTTTTTTTATGCAGAGTAAATGTGGAATCTGTTCGCAGAATGTAAAAGCTGGTCAGGGGACAGCAATTTTCACAGCAGAATGCTCTCATACCTTTCACTTCCACTGCGTGGCTTCTCATGTCAATAAGCAACAAATCCTTCTCTGCCCTGTCTGCAATGCAAGCTGGAAAGAACTGCCGTTGTTCTCAATGCACCATGTCAACCATTACAAGAAAACTTCAGAGGAAAACAGAGCACACAAGCTTGACGGAGAAATCAGGGCAAAGGGTTTGAAAGTGTATAGCGATGACGAGCCACTCATGTCTCCCACTCCGGTCGCTTGCTTCAATCCAATACCTGAATCAGACGAGAACGATGAAGTTTCGGAAGAAGAATCAAAGGAGTTCCAAGGCTTTAACGTGAACCCTGTTAAGAATCCTCTGTTTTCGCCAGAAAATAGAGTCTTTGAAATGTCCTTGCTACCTGAGGCTGCTATCATGGCGGCAAACCGGAATTATGAGACTTACTGTGTGGTTTTAAAGGTAAAGGCTCCGCCTTGTCCGACGTTGACGTGCCGGGCTCCGATAGACCTCGTGGTGGTGCTCGACGTCGGTGGGATCATGGCCAGCTCAAGGCTTCAGATAATAAAACGGTCGATGCGAGTAGTGATCTCGTCGCTTGGGTCCAATGATCGTCTCTCCATTGTTACTTTCTCGTTGGGGTCAAAAAGGCTTTTTCCGTTGGGAAGAATGACCGGCAGTGGCCAGAGATCGGCGCGTCGGATTGTGGACACACTGGCCGCGAGTGACGAAAGTCGAGGAGGAGCGTGTTTTAAAAACGACGCGCTTAAGAAAGCCGCGAAAGTGCTCGAAGATCGACGAGAGAAGAATCCCGTAGCCAGCATCGTTCTTCTCTCGGACGGTAAAAATGAATGCATAACTAATCCTTTGTTCGAGGAAGAACGTCCGCGTGTGTCATCCACGCGCCTCCCTCACCTTGATATCCCTGTTCATTCCGTGAGATTACCAGACGGCGGCGGCACGTTCGACCACGCGCAGCCGCATTACTTGTTTGCGAAGAATTTGAATGGTTTGTTAAATTTGGTGGCGCAAGACCTGAGGCTTCAACTAAGAGTAGCGTCGCGCCCCGTTCCGGTGGAGATTGCCGCTGTGTACTCTATCTCGGGTGGACCCACTGCGATTGGGGCAGGTCTGGCCGTGTAGGGGATCTCTACGCGGATGAAGAGAGAGAATTATTGGTGGAATTGAAAGTGCCCGCCGCTTCTGCTGGGTCCCACCATGTTCTGACTGTACGATTATCCTACCGGGACCCATCCACTCAAGAGTTAATATATCCCAAAGAGCAGGCACTTCTCATTCCCCGACCCCACGCCGTCCGGTCATCGGATCCGAAGATCGAAAGATTACGAGACCTCCACGTCACCGCAAGAGCCATCGCTGAGTCGCGACGGCTAGCCGAGCACTGCGATCTAAGTGGAGCGGCCTACTTGCTCTCGTCGGCTAGAGCTCTGTTACTGCAGTCGGCTTCAAATTCGTCTGTGTACTTGCAGCGGCTTGAAGCCGAGCTAGCCGAATTACAGCGCCTGAGACAGAAGGTTCAGAGCCAGAGCCAAAGAAATAACCGCATGGAGAAGTTGGAATCACTGACGCCGACGTCAGCTTGGCGAGCTGCAGAGAGACTGGCTAAAGTGGCAATCATGAGGAAGTCCATGAACAGGGTCAGTGACTTGCATGGTTTTGAGAATGCCAGATTTTAGCGATAACTTCCCCACTTCTTTGTAGTATTTGGTAACTTCGTACAAAAAAATCTTGAATAGTAAATATTTTTTAAAATTCAAAAGTGACCCACGAAAATAATTGGAGCACCGTTTCTATGCCTTAGGTATCAACTGTGAATGTCATTTTAATTTTCGAAAATGCCATAACTGTTATGCATGTATAATTTCGATGAAATTAACCAACAAAACCCAGTCACAGTTGATACGTGGTTGGATACCTTGGGTTTGAATTATTCTGAGTGCATGAAAAATGCTTTGTTAGAAAAAGCCAGACTCACTTGTGATCTCTACGCTTGAGGAGGATAGCAAGAAATACTGCCTGTACTATAACAAAAAAAGAAAGAAAGATGAAATTAATAGATGCTCGTTGGTGGTGGTTTGCGTTGAGAAAAGCCATAAAAATGAGTATTATTATTGGTGTGGTATGATTAATGATGGTGTGAGTTGTCAATTGGGAAGGTAGGTACTATTTGAGACGAAGACAGGGGCTGGATGTTTGGGTGATGACATTTATGCGTAGGAGAGTCCAGAATGATAAATTATTGAGAAATAATTAGGAGGCATGCATGTAGTTTTTGATGGTGATATGATATTGGTTTGGGGGTGGACAATTATCGAATTAATCAAAATGTTGTATGGCTATGAACTTGGGCTTCCATACCCCAGGGTGTGTTGTTTTCCTGATATTTTACAAACAAGCGAAAGTTTGAAAAAGACCCAAAAATGGAGACTCATCAAACATATCATGAAAACCATTCGCTTTGCAGTTTTGTGTCGGCCACGTATCGGTTTCATACGGTGGCCATCCATATTAGAGCAAGCTAGCGTGTTTAAAATGGATTCAATGGATCAGGACTGTAAGAATTTTTTATCTGGATGCTGATAAAGGGACCTGATAATCGAGCCTGAAACTGATTAATGTGATTAGGAATTAGCGTGAATGATCTTCTTGGTTCAAGGAGTTTTGAAAGAGGAGAATCAAGTTCACAAATCCAGAGGGATGGATTATATGCATTAAGTCCCTGCATAAGATCAAAGAGAGTACATTCTGCCAGGGCACATACTGTGATGTATCTTGGGAAGGAACATATACCAGAGTTTCCATGCTGGCCAGAATGCTCAAGACTCCTGTTTCCATGGTGGTATACATTGCGCAGATTGTGGTATCTGATATATTATCTGCTTACTTTTATGGTTTTGTTCTATTGCTTTTGTTTCTGCTTGTAACAGTGACAATATCCGTCTTTAGTTGTATAATGAGTTCAAGGGCATCCCCCCACAACCATCTCAGGGACACTGAACATCTCAAACTATCAAGTGGTATAATATTGTTCTTAAACTTAAAAATAAACAGCGCAATGGCCTTTAACTAGACTGAACTTTAACTGTTTAAGGTTAGAGGCACATTTTTTTTCCACAAATTTTCCTGTGTTGGAAGAACCCCTTTCAAAACCCTCCAAAGGAAGAACTGAATTGATCCAACAGAAACTTTTAACTTTTCCTTATCAACACTGACGTAATAGGCTCCTTAAGCAAGGTCAGATTAACACATCCTAACCTTAAAATGTTTTTGATTAAAGAACTTTTAACTCTAAAAAGTGATTTTGTCTCTGAAACTTTATCCTGGTAAACATACTATTAAGTAATAATTACTGGGTTCTGACCAAAAAATTAACTACGAAAATTTTATAGACAGAAGCACAATTTTATTCTTTTTGCGTTTTTTTTCCAAATTAACTACTGCATTTTTATAGACAGAAGCACAAAAAATTAACTATGAAGTTTTTCTTTTTAATCAAATTTTTGTGGACTGGGCTTTATTCCTCATGATCTTATTATGATTCGTTCATCTTAGCTCAGGACCAAAAAGATGGGGCGAAAGTTTGGCCCAAAAAAAAAAACTGGAAAACGATTTTTTTAAAAAAAAAAATACAAAATGGAAGGTTATTTTGGCTTTTTCTTCCTTTCTCCGACTCCCTCGGAATAGATCTTTGGGAAGTCGGGGTTGGTCTAGCCAGCCGACGAAGATGGAGTACGAGAACAAACTCGTACTTGCTCCTATGGTCCGAGTTGTAAGTTTTCTTTTTTTCCTCCCTTTCATTTAGTTTCCAGTTCAAAATTGAGGAATGGAATGGGATAGAAAGATAGATTTTGTTCACTATCCGTATCTTTTTAACTTTTTTTTTTGTAGGGCACTCTGCCACTTAGATTACTAGCTGCTCAATATGGTGCAGATATTACTTATGGTGAGGAAATTATTGATCACAAGCTTGTCAAGTGCGAGCGCCAATTCAATGGTACAGTTCTTGCTATCAGCGTTAAATTTGTGATTTTTTATCAAGTTATTGATTTTAATTTTTGATGTATTAGTTATGCATTAATTCAGTTGCAGTTACTATAAGTTAGAGCCGCTGTTTGTTCTTGCTAGTCATTGGCTTTTCATACTATGCTTTACTTGTTCCATGTATGCTAGATACTCCTATGGTCCCTAATATAAGACATATTCTAGAAGGTATTTTTGGTCCTTTTTATAAGAAATTTTGATAGTTTCAATGAGCAATAAATGTTTTTTCCCATATATGCCCATATTTAATAAGGGTAGTAAGAGTGAGTAGAAATTAATATGATGATAGAGTTTAGTGTAGTTAATAAGGGTAATGTTGGAAATCACTTGAATTTTATGACAAATTTTATACTTTTAACTTTTTTATTGATATGTGTTAATTCGTTAGAAGTGTCTTATAATAAGAAGAGGGAGTGCCTACGAAGTATAAACATTGATGCAGACATGACAAAATAAGAAGTGTTCATAGTTATTTATTGTTTGACTCTAAGGTGTGGCACAGTGTTAAGGCTCTCTATTGAAGTGTCTGTGCTTTATAGGTAAAACACAAATGAGCTGCCTTTCTTCTTGACAATACGAAAATGAGTTGATTAACTATTCAAATTTTACAATGGGAATATGGGATCAGTGTTCTCTGGTATTGGAAGGCTAATCTTGCTGGTCATCTATTGATATGGCTTATTGGTATTGATGGGCAGCCATGATTATGAGTTGATGACTACATCAGCAACCCAAAATTAAATTTGAATCTGAGAACTCCACTGAGAATAAAATTGAAATGTGTTGAAACTTGAAAGATAGTGATATGTGGGAGAATCTCAGAATTGAATTGGTATGACAACAGCTCAGAGGAAAAAAAAGAAAAAAAGATCCTGTTAGACATGGTTTATTGTATGGGTTTTGAACTCAGATGAATATAACAAGGAACTTCTTATATTTGCTTAACTTCTTAAATAAGCTTGTGAGTTGTGACCTTAGTAAGTTTTCTGAATTATTATTCTTGTTGGAAATGTCATGATGTATTTCATTCTACAAGGACTTATCCAGTCTCAGTCTAGTCAATGTATTTGAAATGCTGTTCATTTTGGTGATTTATACTCTACATCTTTAGGATCCTGTTTTGTAATCTAATAAAGGCGTGATCTTCTTGTTCAGATATCATTGGATCCATTGATTTTGTGGAGAAGGGAACACAGAGTGTTGTTTTCAGAACCTGCAATGAAGAAAAGGACAGGGTTGTATGTCAACTAGGAACATCTGATGCTGTGAGGGCCCTGAAAGCTGCTCAATTAGTGTAAGCTTGATCTTGAAGTTGATATTTTCTGAACCTTTTGAAGTAATATTATTACTAGTTGTATAATTTTACATTCATTTCATTTCATTTCTATCTATAGCCTTTTGTTTTTTTTTTTTTATCTAACTTTAAGTAAGAATCAAAGGCATACATTAAATACATTTGGGGCTGGGGATGGGGTTTCAGGTGCAATGATGTCGCTGCAGTAGATATCAACATGGGTTGCCCCAAGTCATTTTCTGTCAGCGGGGGAATGGGTTCTGCTTTGTTGACTAAGCCAGAAGTTATTCATAATGTAATCCTTATGATTGTGTTTTTTTGTTTTTTGTTATTGTACTTTGATAATATACGATTAATTCTTTCCTCTTGAAAAATCCAGATCTTAACAACATTGAAGAGGAACTTGAGCATTCCCGTGACATGTAAGATCCGACTTCTAAAGTCACCTAATGACACAGTGGAATTAGCAAGACGTATCGAGAAAACTGGTGTTTCAGCTGTTGCTGTCCATGAAGGTAATTTCCAGCTCCTGTGATTTTGTGAATTTTTCTTTTTAAGTTTTGTGGAAACTGCAATCTGTTAACTCTTTACTGTGGTGCCTACTTGGATATCAGCCAAAGTAGCAGTATTACTTTCATGCTGTTTCTGTTCAGAGGTGATTAATTGGTTTCTTGCAAGTGTTGGGTATTTCTCGGTTCGTTAGTGGAATAAGTGAAGAAGGAGATTGGATAAGGTATATTTCTTGGTGCAGAGGGTCAAGTGAAGATAGATGGTTGTTGTTTTAGGTCAACAAAAGATGGATATTGTTTCACTAAAAAATGTGACGAGTGTTTTTGGTCAGTGAAAGTGAAGTTTTCCAAGGAAAATGGATATTCAAAACAAGACAAATTCAACGTGGTCACCACCAAAATTTAGGAGAGATATCTTTTCTTTGATCACCTTTTTATTTCTCCTCATGTGATTTGCTATTTTCTTGGACAGATATTGGTCCTGTTTATTAGCAAAACCTAGATAGACTGACTAAAAGTAACTTGCAGCTCAGTAACATTTACTGGGCAGGAAATCTAACAGTTCCATGACCGTGGACCAGCAGCTCCAATTTGATGCCTAATTTTCTTTCAGGAAAAAAAACAAATGATTCATGCACCATAAGCACAGTTGACCTTATAGCATGGCATAATTGAGTTAGAAAAAAAATAAACAAAGCAACTCCTACATCTTTGTTACATCAAATCACGCTTTTTTTGTCTCTTGATTTATTTTGCAGAAAAGTTCCAGATAGGCCTAGGGATCCTGCTAAGTGGAATGAAATTGCTGATGTTGTATCAGCACTATCTATTCCAGTTATTGCAAATGGAGATGTCTTTGAGTACAACGATATCCAACGCATTAAATCTGCTACAGGTAGCCAAACATGAAATTTTCCTTTCAAGAATTTTTCATTTCTTTCTGCTCGAGTTGTTATATGCTTCACAGTAAAACAAACTTAAATTTGAATAGAAATTTATTCTATAAAATGCGTCAGGGAGTTAGGACTGTATCTTAATTAAGGTTATCTTTGCTCTAAATTATGCCTCTGCTAACATATGATGCAGCAAGAGGGCATGAGTAATTGATTCTTTAGAATTTTTATAAGCAACTCGATTATACATGCCATAATATTTTGTATTAAGTATATTATCATAATTAACATGTTATTGTAATTATACTTCAGAACTTTCACCTATCGTTACAGTTTTTAAGGATTTTCCTGAGGATTATAGATTATTGATGATAAGTAATTTATACTAATTTAGGGTTTGGAGTTTCTTAGCTTTTCGTGGATTCCTATCTTGAGGGATACTTTGCTACTTGATATGCGAAGACCTGAGTCATTCTGTTCCTTATCCATTAAAATCAACACACACACACACAGACATGGTGTCGTGTGACTTGTCATCTAAATTCTTATCACATTGGTGTTTCTCTTTGATCAATATTATGTTGTTATTTCACTTTTTGTTTTAAAAAAAAAAAGTAATTCTGGTCTGGGTGAAGGTGCATCGTCGGTGATGGTTGCCAGAGGGGCACTGTGGAATGCTTCAGTATTTTCACCTAAAGGCCAAGTTTCTTGTGAAGAGTTGAAAAGAGAATATATTAGGAAGGTATTCTGTTTTGTATAAATTTGTCATACCTAATTACATGCTAAATTTCACTTTGGATCTTTGTGGCTTGAGATGACAGAGCAGTGCCAACCATCTTGAAAGATTAATTTTGCTGCTCCTTTGTTTTGTTCCATTTCATTGAATGATTTTCTTTCTCCAACTCTGCTTATTCTCATTTTATAGGGAAGGCCTTTAGATTTTGTCTATTTTGGTACTAATATAGTTTATATCCTACTGGCTTCTGCTTTAAATTTCAGTGCATCTTGTGGGACAATGATATCAAGAGCAGCAAGCATACATTAAAGGAAATAATAATGCATTATTCTTGCCTTGAACTTCCGGAGGGGAAGGCTGTGATAAAATCAGAGTCCCTAGCAGATCTAGCGTAAGTCAATTTTCTGGTCACCCCAGTCATGCTTGCTATATAATTACTCCAGTCCTTAATATAAGATTCAGTTGACTTTTTTTGGAGAGATTAAGGAAGCTAAATAAATTACTTTAAAGTATTTATATTTATCATTTTATACCAAAGTAATCTCTTACATATAAACTAATATAAACTAATAATATACAACATATGTTATGATTATGTTACTTATTTAACTTCATTAATCTCTCCAAAAAAAAAGTCAAGTAGATCTTATATTAAGGACCGGAGGGAGTATGTTAGACGGCTGCCCAATCTCAATTTGTATGCAAAATTTTCTTACTTTGAATAGAAGCATGTTTGCCTGCTGTTGACCAGGTTGAGTTCAGAATCTCTCGTAGGAAATAACTTAATTTGAACAAATGGTATCGTCCAGCCCATCTGGATGAATTAAATTTCCTCTTAAGTAGAGGTTTATTCTTAATAGATGTGGATTGTTCGTATCAACTGAAAAGGTGTCATTTTCTCAGAACAACCATTAAGATTTAAGAGCATCCTTAGGTTAATGTTTGCTTTGTTGTAATCATTATTTGTAGTAGTGTTGAATCTTGAATTGATCCGAGTGTGGAGGTCTTTATATATATATATTTAAAATGTGAGTTTCTGATGTTTCAGGCGACTCTACGGTGAGGAAGACTACTATCGATTTGTCAACGAGACCAGAATCGGTGCTGATGGGTACAGATAACCTTGGTCGCATGTTTCATTAATTGTATTATTATTCCTTGGTTGGAAAAAAGGGAATTTTTTTTACTAGAAAACATGAACAAAAATATAACCGATCACGCATTTAAATTGCCGCTAGCTTTTTGCAAGCTGATGATGTTTTAGCTGCCTGAAAATCTGAGAGCCATATAGTAGAGTAGTAATATGAAATCCTTTTCTTCTTTTTTTTTTGAAAAAAAATAATTTAATGTGTTTCCATTCAATGTACCTCTGAAGACACCGAAAGAATAGGAACATGAGACACCCAAATTTATAGGGAGAATAACATCTAGGTCCCAATTAAAAGGAGATAATATATTGATTCATAAGTTGTTCATGACAACTAATTCACTTATTAATCCCTCAATGGAGATTTTTCTGATATTATTTCTTTTAGTTTAGACATAAAAGTCATTTCCCAATTTGAAACCCCGTTATAGGGTTCTGGATAGAGCTTGCGAATTTTGAGATTCTCGTTCTTATTTTATTTACTAGTACTATTTTTTTTTTCTCGTTTTTATTTTGTAGTTTAGGCCTTGGGGACGTTGATTATCTCATACGTAAACTCATGCACTTTATTTTTGTACTTGTTCATTTTTTTATTCTTCGATACATTAATTTAAGTTGAGAGCAAGTTTAAATTTTATGTTTACCCATCAAAAAAAATTGATCTTTACATAAAATTTCATGATTTATGTTATAATCTAGAACATGATACGAGTTTCATTTGGTGAGTCTCAATATATGATATAGTGTTTAGGGCAAAATGAAACTTTGATCACTTAATACGAGTACTAATATATCAATTTAGAAAGGGTGAACCGGTGAACCACCTCAGAAGTTACACGGACATAAATTGTTCTTACTCAATCTTTACATTGAAAGTTGGTTGTTTTGAATATTAATATAATATTTACAACAAACGAGTATTATGCAATGACATTATGTACGTGTTACTAACTTGCTACAAGACCTTTTTATAATTATATTTTGGCTTTAGGGTTTCACAGTAATTTTTTCTGGTTGTAATGTTACGAGTTACAAACAGTATAATTTCTATTAATTTCACACAAACATAATTATTTCAGAGAAAGGAAAAGGGAGCTTAAATAATGTTGATAGGGATATTGTTTTTTGTATTGGCTTTTGTTGAAAGGAACTCAAAATGTTGTAGACGACAATTATTTCACTGCTGCAAGTATGGCTCTCAAGTTTCAGTCACTTCAGTCCACAAATTCAAGATTAAGATTGAAGATGATGCAAACTTTTTTTTAGGCACAAGAATCTTTCAATTGGGAGACAATCGGCTCACGATTCAAAACTTGGATAGCCATGTTATGAGAAATTAGCTCCTTTCGTTAGACTCAACCCGGATTGATAAGATGATGCACAATTGTTATACTCACTATTTGCAAATTGACATGTGAACAGATAATCTACCCAGTGAGGTTGCTTTGTGAAGCACGCTTGCTTCCTTCCATAACCACAATAGATTCGTTGCTATTGACTTATACTTTGAATAGACCCTAAAGGGGAAAAAATAGACATAAAACTATCAAAAAAACCCACCGTCATGAAACTCATTATCATTTTTGGTTCACCAAAAACTATTGCTGGCCACTTGGTGAATTAAAAGAAATGTTGTAGAGTTTTTTGGTGAGATTAAGGAAAGTAATTAAATTATTTTAAACTTTTTTTTCTCTAAACTAATTAGTTTGGCTACTAAAATGATATATAATCTTATAATACATAATATATGATACGATTAAGTAACTTATTTAGCTTTCTTAATTTCTTAAAAAAAAGTTAACTATGTCTTATATTTAAGACTAGAGGGAGTACTATTTAAATTAATCCGATAATGTCCGTCAGTTTTGAAAAGACGTTCAGCACTAATTGTTTAATTAGTTAATATTATCGTTCCCACTGCCAACCACGCACCAACCTTAGACGATAAGGCTACCACAATTAACGATTGATTTTAATTGCTTCTAACGTACGATGCCTTAATTCCAGCATAATTTTAATTAAATGATTTGAATTTAGCTTTTATTATGAAACAAAGACAGGACTTGCTCAAACTCGTACTTTAAGTTATTAAGTTAATGAAAAATCAAGTTTGGCTGGCTCTTACTTAAAGAGATAACCATGTTCCATAATAATCCTCTCTATTCTTCATAGTATGTCATAAATATACATATAATACCAAATTAAACAAATCCTCGTATTATGTATTCATTTTAAGAGTTACGTACTGGATCGAAATTAGTTTCATATCAAGTGATTTTTTTTAAAATATGTATCGATGAATAAGATATATTAAATTCCCTTTCTATCTGTAGGCGATTGAATTGCAAGGCCATCGGTGGCAGATCCGTTATGGTAATAATACAAATATTGAATCATTCATTTATTTGGATGTGATGAGGAATGAATGAATGAATGGGCTACACAAAACGATACCAAATTAATGAAAAAAGCCAAAAGTTCCTCCAAGTTTGGAACTCCCTCTATAATTTATTTGTTCCTCCAAGAAAGGTTGTAACCTCCCCCACATAAAACCAAATTCTGGCCATAAACCAAATGAATCAACTTTGTATCCATGAAGAGCACGTCGTGAAATTTTTTTATGGATTTGGTAGTGAGCCCACTTTTGTGAGACTACCATGCGTAAAGGTGTGCTCATTATTTTATAGGTTAAGTTGCATTCAACGCGGTGTCTTAAAATAATTGGGTTCAGACACAATTTTACCAACAAATTAAAGGTTTTTTCTTAAGAGCGTTCGATACAAATAAGTTTTGGAATAGACAAAAATATCAATAAATAATTTAAAATAGTACAGATTCGCTAAGGCCGTTAAATTGTATCTCTGTTAAATTTATGAAAGCCAATTTAAAATAAAAACCCAATGAACGTTTGATGAAATTTAACAGCCTTGGTGAATCTGTACAATTTTAAATTGATTATTGGTGTTTTTTCTCATTCCAAAACTTATTTGTGTTAGAAGCTCCTCGAGAAAAACTTCATTAGTAAAATTACACTTTGACCCTAAATTTTTTTTGCCTTTGAAAGTATTTTTCCCAGCTGCAATAATAAGCAATCTACTAAAATTAGAATGTTATTAGGTGTTATTGACACAATGCTTTCGGGAAAAAAATTAAAGAAACAATACTTTAAGGTTATATATGTACAAAAATTTAATTACTTTAATTTACTTAACCCCTATTTTATTCTTATCTCTCTGAAGCTAGAATACTTTGAAGTATTCATATCACGCCAAGTATATATTTGAATAATCAACAGGCTTGAATTTTTCTTTAGGGTATTCTTAGCTACAATTTGGGTTAAGTTTCTTTCATCATCATTTTTTCATTATTCCCCATAATCTTTAAATCATATTCGTTCAATCAATCTGAAATGTCACAATGCTACTTTATTTTTTCTCATCTTCCCAATCAACAGTTTAAATGGGATAACGAAAGATGAGGAGAAAAAAAAGCTTATGAGAAGATCTCCTTACAATTCTAGCTCATTTTAAATAGTGAGAGAGAGAGAGAGATTGAGAAGATCTGCCACGACGACTAAATGAAATTGGGACAAGTATTTGAACTTTATAGAAAAGATAAAAGAATATAAAAGTGAGATTTTAACAGTGTAAAACTGAGAATTAAATGGATGCTTTAGACATCTTTTAAAAGTGTGAAGGAGACGATAAAATGTGTAAGTGAACGTCACCAGCCTCGGCCTCTACCACATAGTCCCTCCCCTAGTTTGCTTCTCTTGCCTTTAGTCGTTCATATGTCCTTTTTCTCTCCCCTCAAAAATATATATTTATATATATACATGCACGTAGCTAGTGCTTCGAGATTTTGTGGAAAAAAGTGTAGGGTGTAGCCATGATATTTGAAAATACGTGATGCTTGGCGAGTGAGTGAATGAACAAAGAGGAATACTTTTAATTATTACTACTATATAACTTAACATCAATGTATGTTCTTGATCCTAAACATATATTAGTCAAAGTTTGGATCTTTAGTATTCACGTGAAGAGTTTGAAACTTTTGAGCTCGTATGGCAATTTCATTTACTGTTCTGTGGCACTTCTCAATCAAAATAATCACATCACATGCATATATGGTCATCTCAGCCATTTCCTCATATGTTACGTCTGATTTTGACATTTTTTTTTCTTCACCAATTAATTTATCATACCATTTCTGTTCTCTCAATTGACTGATTTAAATGAATAGTTGAATAATACTACAACGTACCATTTTCTCCTATGTTACTTTTATTGTTTTTAACTCTTATATTTATATTTTAAAGTAAAGGGAGCACTCTTTTTGTATATATATATAAAGACTGTATCGTGTCCTTCTTTCTAGCCTATATATTTTGACATAAAGAATGCAAGAGTAGTAGTATTAAAATTACTCTTTTAAACAGGGATTCATTTTTAGTCACGTTGTACCAGTACAAAGGATATGATGTGGGGACATGCATGAAGAATTTTAGAGAAAATACCAACCTTTTTTTTTCAAGCGCATCAAGCAATAACTCACATAAGACAACACAAATTTTATGAGCACATATCTTACTTGCATGGAGAAAGTTGAGAGGAGGCTTTTGTGTGTTTTAGATTAGCTTTCGGAGAATAGCGTTTAGACAAAAAAGTGAAAAAATAATAATTTCAGTGAATAATTTTTAAAGAATAACTTATGAAAAAGGTAGGGAAAAAATAGCTTATGAAAAATCATGATTTTCCACTTCAAACTATGGTTTTTTGGTAAAATATAAATTCTAAAGAAAAACAGGGTATTTAGCTGCCTCACAACAAAACCATGAAAAAATAATTATGAGAAAAATAAAAATGTTTGGGCTGTTTTTCTGAAAGCAACGGTCAATTTGATTGAATTTTCATGCAAAACAATGAGGTCAAGATATTTGCCCTGGACATGGTTTTGACTTGTACGACCAAGTACCTCTTCTCCGAACCACGGTGACGGTATAGCACATAGTTTGTTTTCAAGTCTATTGTAGTATTTCTAGACGTTAAATTTGAGAAAATTACAGAATGACACAAATGCCCTGACTTTGGAGAAAGCATGTCTAATTTGGGAATTTAAACCTATGTCCTTCCTCATCTATCTCGTAGGTCTATCAATGATCTCAACGAATCTAGTCTGTCACTCCTCAACATTAACATTAGACTTTTAAAATTACTTCCTCAACTTTTATTATAAGGGACTAACTAATAATTATATATAAAAAAAATTTATAAGACACTTATTTATTTTAAAATGCATTAATTATTTTTTTTATGTATGTCCATAATTAATAAGGGTAGTGGGTGAAATAATAATAAAGTCAATAAAGTTGTCCTATAATTTAAGTAACTTCCAATATTACCCCTAAACTTTAATATTATATTAATACTTAAATCATAGGACAACTTTATTGACTTCAACTATTTTTATTGGTTTTTGAGAATTGTTAGTTGGTTCCTTATAATAAACACCAAAACCGGTATATATTCACCAAATCTATGCATTATCACCGGTGTTGATTGGTAAACTTTAAATGAGCTAACTACTTTATTTATATATATATATATATATATATATATATAAATAAAGGGTCAAAGTATAATTTTATCCTGAAAGTAATAATTTATGAGCGCTAGTATCTAGAAGTTTTAAAAGAGCAATTATTTCTTAGAAGTGTTATAAATGAAGCAAATTTATTCTAATAGTTAAAATACTAACATTAACCGTTACAAAGGAGAAAATTGTTATGTTTCGATAACTTTTAGCTCAAATTGATTCTTAAAAAGCTTTCAGATATTTACTCCTCTTAAGTGGTAATTTCTAGAATAAAGTTACACAAATACCACTTTGGTTAAATTTATAAGTCTATTTTAACAAAAAAAATAGTCTTTATTATAAGTATAGTTTCAGAGTAATAAATGCATTTGTTACATTTTTGCCCTTATTAATTAGAATAAACAAAAAAATTAATGCTGATTTTTAGAACAAATCATAGATAAAGACAAATCAAAAATTTAGCTCATAATTAATAAGTTAGTTGACTCTTGAGAATTAGTTAATTTAAATATTATTAATTTGTTAGCATTGCACTATACTCAATCCACACCTATCAAAACATCCATTCACGCGTTGGAATGGGTGTTTTGTTTTTGATAAGCGTGTTGGAATGAGTGTTATTTCAAAAATTCCATAAGAAACACCCAAGCATTTATTCGGCAACTTTAAAATGTAGAATTGATTCTAGGAAGACGCAGACTCATATGGTACTTATTATTTGCATCAATGTAATTAAAAACACTTGATTTGATCGAATTGTGGTTTCTTATGGGGCCTGATTTCTTGCTCTATTTAAGTGGACCTGGTCATAATTAATTGAAAATAGGAGCGAATTTATAAAATGAGAATAAGTTTTAATTGTAATAATTACCAAATAAATAGACAATAGATTATCACACTAGCTATACATATTGATTGTGATTAGGTGAAGTTAAATGGAAAAGAAATTTTTGGTGAATAACAAAATCTCATATAAATTGTAATTAAAATATCAACCAACGGGGGTTGGCACAAGTGGTAAGTGGCTTGTATCGCTTAATTAAGGTCTCAAGTTCGAGCCGAGTAAATGCAGAAAAGCACCGTTGGGAGACTCTCACACCATAACCAAGTGTGCGACCCGGTTCGGATCCAGATTAGTTAGGGAGAAGTTGTAGATACCATATGGGAAAAAAAAATGTGAACCATCGAAATTTGAGCTGAGTCACTCAATTTGATTCAATCCTAACAACATTATATAGTTGGGTTCATTGCTCACGAACGAAAAAGGGAAGGAATATAATAAAAGGTGCAGGTTGGGGCAAAACACACAGGAATGAGATGGAATCCTAAAATCCAAAATCAAATGATGGTGGCTGTTCATCATGTTGCCCACAATTTTCCTTCATTCTCAGATCTGATTCCATTCTGTTCTCTGAATCTGATGCCGCCATTGTTAATATGTGTGGCCTTTCTATTCTCACCCATTTATTTCAAGAAAATTTAATATTTTGACTTGATGTAACTTAATTCCTACAAGGTTTAAGATGTGTCTAATATTATGAAATATTTTTCTAAATGCATCTAATATTTTAAAGTAATTTATGGTACGTTCAGTACCTTAAAGTATTTTTTAGGCGTGTCCAATATCTTAAAGTATTTTTTAAGGTGCTGACATATCGATAAAAATACTTCAGAGAGATTAGTGCTCCATAGATTATTTTAATATATTGGACGCATTTAAGAAAATACTTCATGGTTTCATGGTGCTATGCACACCTTAATCCTTCCCATAATTATGATTCAATTGGAATTTGGTCCTTAAAATTTAATTCATTATAATTTAGTGCCTATAGTTTTAACTTAGTTCAAACTTGTTCTCTAATCTAACTTACTCCCTATAATTTAATTTTTTATTTTTTTTTTAAAAAAACCCACTAAAACTTTAACTTCCTCAAACTTTAATTCATTTAAAACTTTACACTGGGCTTCATTTTATTTTTATAAGAAAAATTTTATTCTCATTGCGTTCAGTTAAGATTAATTAAAAACAATAAATATATAAAAAATGTTATGTTTCTTCCAAATATACCCCTACTCATAAATAGAGCATAAGAGAGAAAATAAGTAACAAATATGAAAGAGTATGAATTATATATAGGAGATAATAATGTGTACTAAATGAGTAAATGAAATAGAATTAGTGGTGAGTGAGGGTAATTAATATATAGATGTATATTTTAATATGGGGTAAAAAAAATGAAAAAGTAGTTTAAATTTTGAGACACAATAAAAAAATTGTTTATAAAAAAGACCAACCCAAAAAAGAGAAAATTACTTATAAAAGTGAACGGGGAGTAATATCTTAAAGATTGAAAAATTAAAGTCAAACCTGTAAAATCCCAGATGCTAAGTTAAAGTTTTGAAATAAAGTTACCAACTAGTTAAAGTTATATGAGGTGGGAAATTAATTTTTCCTTTGTTTTGTATTCTATGTTACTATTAGCTTCCACTTTATTCTCTGTTTGTCTTCTCCTCCATGATTCTAACAACTTGGTGCAGCCGCCATTTGATAAATTCATGACTACATCCATATATATACTTATCGTGCAGAGCCTAAATTGAATAACGCGTCCGCAAAAAAGAAAATTAGTGGATAACGTGTTTGGTTCAACTTTTTAAATTGTATTCTTATGCGGTCATATTTATTAGTTTGGGGAACCGACCCCTAACCAAAAGATTAATTTAATTGTAATTAATTCGAAAAAAATAAAGTTACAAGTATATATAAAGAATATTGTCACACTACCACTACCGTTAAATCAGAATTTCAATAAGATAAATAAATGATAAAAGTATATACGATTTTCATCTAACAGTGAAAAATGGTAGTGATATTAGTAGTAATAATATCCTATCCTATAAAAATAGTGGCAAGCATTTGAGTTTTATGGGTCATCCTTGATCATTGGTGCAGCTAAGACTTTCACATTTGTATATATTTAAATTAGTGTTTACAATTTTTTTAAACTTAATTAAATTCAATTTTTAGAATCTAATTGTCCTTTCTTCCAATAGATATTCGCTACTTATTCATAACTCTTATCTTTTTTAATTTTTTTAAAAAAAAATGATATTAATAACTAAAAATTTACAAAAAAAATAAATTAATGAAGTCAATATAAATCATGAATAGTATAAAAAGAAGAAAATTATTTAAATACAGGCTGAATATCCTGAATCACGTTGCTAATACTATCTGATTGAACAATTGCGGTGGGATAAAAGTTTTGTTTAAGCACCAATTTTATTTATTGCTCATGACGTAGCGCCCTTGGAGGCTCGGCTCCTTATCCTTTTGGTGCCATATCCCAACGCATTAAGCGGCTGACGTGGATGCGGTTCACGCATTGACCAAATGCAAAGACCGATTCTTCGCCGCTCCCCACTTTTTCCAGTTTTATTTATTTATTTTTTCGTCCCAAGTAGTAATATTATTTTAAAATTCAATATTATCTCAAAATTTTTAAAACCTAGTAATATTTCCTAACTCCATTAACCGTTAAAAATTTAACAAAAATTGATAATATTGTTGCATTTTAACACACTTTCGATACAATTATGGGGTAATATTATTCTTCACCAAAAAAATTTATGGTAAATTTGCACATGAACTCTTTTATGTTTTAAAACAATATGAAGGTTGTGTAGATTTATGGATTAGTACTTAGCTTGTCGAAAAGGAAAAGTCTTTACAAACAATCTGTCTTTCTCGTTCGTCCCACAAATAAATTCTCCCGGAGAGATTCATGATGTGAAACTAATATTAAGGTTGGAATCTTAATGATTTGATCCCAGCATTTGATATCGATAATTCACCTAATAATATTAAAGCAGGGAATTACGAATTTTTAAAATATTTTATTAATTAAGTATTAATTAGGAAGATTTAATTAAGGTTGGAAGCTTTTTATATTTTTCTGAGTGAAGATGTAAATTTAGTCGTAAAATATTCGTGAATGCGCCAGAATAATGTTTTATTGAGGGGAAATGTGTCCCAAAAAAAAACATCACGCAAAATTATAGCCAACACGACATTAAATGTGGACACGCAAAATTAACGGATTTTGAAAACTGCGATATTTTTCACCATTTTATAATTTTATTGTGCATTTTTGTATCTTACGAAATTTTAAGATGTCAGGTGTCCATTCACTCGATGGCAAAAAATATCCACCTTAGTTCTGTTCTTTTATAGCCACCTGGAGTTTCTGGGTTCAAATTTAAATTGAATTATTCTATCATTTTATATTTTTAGTATCAGGAATTCAATTAACACGTGATGGATATAACTTTTTTTTGGACAAACCGTATCAAGTTTTTTTTGGTAGATAATTATATAATTATTGCACCTTGAGTATTTTCTTTAAAATATTTACAAGCTGTAAAAGAAATAAAAAGCGCACACCATTCGGAGGGAGCCATGGTTGTTGGCTGATCTGATTTGAATTGGGCCCCACATTCTCTTAACTTTATCTCTGATTCGTGGCGCCCAGACACCGTCCTCCTTCCATCTCTATTCTTGGTAATTTTTTACCCCATTTTCATTTATTCTTCTGTCTTATCCAAATTTCATTCACCCTATTTTTCAGCTCCATAAACTTGATGAATGAGTTCTGTTGTTGAAGTCGTAAAAATACTAAAATTGTAGGATTGGTTACAATTTTTAAGATCTCGATTGGTAGTACAATTTATACTAGAAATGAGTTTTTATATTAAGAAAAAAATATTGAATACACAAATTATTTTTGTTGAAACTATATAATTTCTATGGGAACTAAAAAAAGGTAAAAAAAAAATTAAGAAAGGTAACTTGAACCAAAATAATAATATATGGTCCTAAACGATACCATATACTCCCTCCGGTCCTAATTATAAGAGTTAGTTGATAATTATAATTATTTTTATTTTTTTCTTAATAAATAGTTTGACTAATAAACTAATATATAATCTAAGAAAACATAATATATGAAATGATTAAATAACTTATTTAGCTTCTTTAATCTCTCCAAAGAAAGTTAACTAGCTCTTATAATTTGAGGTAATATAAGAATTACTTAAAGAGATTTACTTTTTATGAAAAAAACGTATGGGCTTGTTTTGATGTTAAATAAAAAGAGTATACATGGTAAGGGAATTTCTATTATGAGATAATTTCAATGAATTGAAAATGATGGTTACATATATAGTAATTTAGGAAAATTAATTTAATATTTGTAATCTACTTAAATTAATTAATCAAGTCTTATATTAAGAACGGGAGGGATATGAGTACAGTTAAATAAATTATTTAATTTCTTTAATCAAATTAGTTAAATAGATACTATCTCCAGTCCTAATTATAAGAACTAGTTGACTTTTTTTTTGAGAGATTAAGGAAGCTAAATAAGTTACTTAATCATTTCATATATTGTGTATCTTTAGATTATATATTAGTTTATCAGTCAAACTAAATAGTTTGAAGAAAAAAATACAAATAAAAATACTCTAAAGTAATTTAATTAGCTTTCTTAATCTTTCCAAAAAAATCAACTATCTCTTATAATTACGACCGGAGGGAGTATTACATTTAAGACTAGATTAATATTTAGATTCTATATTACTCATATAATCCTAAATGTAAAACCAATTTAATCTAATTGAGAGAGATTAAAGAAACTAAAAAAATTACCTAACTAGCATATGTGATATGATCTCTTTAAAATAATTTGGGAAAAATGATAAATATATAAGATAAAATAAAAATTCAGTTCTAAATGAAGTAATGCGTTTAAAATCGGAGGGAGGGAGTAATATTTTTATTTTAGTTCGCCATGACATAGGATTCATTGGAGTGAGAGAACAGGATTAGATCCGGTGGGGATGAGGAGCAGAGAACTCAAGTTGAGGACGAATTCGTTTGCCCCCGATTCTCATGTAAAGGATATTGAGTTTGAGAGAGTCTCTTGTAGATTTTCGTTACACGGAGCTTGACTCTCAGTGGGGATAAAATTTAACCATGCATGGTTCATTATTTAACCCTGGTTAAGAACTGAACCCTTTATAAGGACAACTCCACCTCCCTCATTTGCATCACTCCTTCGTTTCGCCCATTCCTATTCACACCCTCATTTGATCACTCATTTAATCTCTCTTCGTTACATTCCCCTTCCTCATTGACAGGTCCCTTCTCTCTCTTCCTTCTAGCCTATTTTGCTGTGTTGTCATTCATTTTTTTGGGCTCTGTTTTGAATATGCGATGATAATTCTTTTTTGTTGTTTGCAGGGAGAAGAAGATGGCTCAGAACGGTAACGGAGAATTCAGCTTTGAAAGCGGGAACGGCCCGGCGCCCACTGCACGGAACGGTCTGCCGAAGATTCAGACGAACAAGAAGCAGACCGAGGCATGCCAGTACGACGCTGCTCCAACGGTGAAGGTTCAAACCATTGATCAGCTTCACTCGCTGCAGAGGAAGAAGTCTGCTCCCACCACTCCCATAAAAAATTCTGAGAATACCTTCACCGCCCTCACCGAGGAAGAGCGCCAGAAACAGCAGCTTCAATCCATCAGGTATAATCACCACTAAATAATACGTAACTAAAGCTATTCATAAGAAAAAGGGGAACGTTACAATGCCTGTGGGACCCGACCCGACCCGATATATATAAACACGGTGACGATCTTGATACTTGATGGACCCGAAAATAGGACCCTTTACCAGATGCGCCATTGCGGATAATCCCGGATCTTTCCCTTTAAACTGAGTCGGATCTTTTAAAATTGGGTCTTGTTCAGGCGGATTGTGCTTCTCCAGGTGTATATGCAAAAACAAAAACAAAAAAGACAAAATGAAATATCATGACAAAAAATAAAATATTGAATTTTTCCTTGGGAAGAGTCACTGATCTTTTTTTTTTTGGGATGTTGAACTTGAAACTTGAAACTTGAAACAGTGCTTCATTGGCCTCACTGACGAGGGGAACAGGGCCGAAGCTGGTGAAAGGAGATCCGACGAGCAAATCGGAAGGCACGGCGGTGGCTCATGTATCGCACCACCATGTAAGCACACCCACCATCAGCGTCAGCGACAGTTCCTTGAAATTTACGCACATTCTCTACAATCTCTCCCCAGCTGGTATGTATTCTCTCATAAGACTCTGCTCTCTTTTAATTAATTAATCTTTTCCTGAAAAAATTATTTCTTTCAGCGTGCGTTACTACATTTTGTCTGTTTTTCCCTCTTCGATGGTTACATCATTATTAAGTACATTTAGCGTACGAAAATGAGTTCATCAACCTGCCATGAGTTTGAAGTTTTGAACAGAATTAGTCAGCATAATTACAACTGATGGTAAAATTATTCGCCTTGATTCATGGAAGTCCACGCATAATCTTCCAATTAATTTCGTAACCGTACAAGTCTAGCTACATAAGGACACGTCATATTCTGGAATAAAATATATATATTTATGGTGATTGACAAAATTTAATTTAAAGATGGGGTTTGGGGCAGAACTGTATGAACAGGCGATCAAGTATGAAAAAGGGTCCTTCGTCACTTCAACGGGAGCCTTGGCCACACTTTCTGGCGCAAAGACCGGACGATCTCCCAGAGATAGACGTGTCGTGAAAGACGATGACACCGAGGCTGAGCTTTGGTGGGGAAAGTAAGTTACTCTATCTCTCGCCCACTTTCTCTTCCATTATTCTCTTTTATTTATTTTTTTATACGTTTTGATTGATATATTTTGCGCTTCGTATATAGGGGTTCCCCCAACCTTGAGATGGACGAGCATACCTTCTTGGTTAACAGAGAAAGAGCTGTCGATTATTTGAACTCCCTCGATAAGGTGACAAAACGCCTCTGAAAATTATGAAATATATTTTTATATATTGGGGTAACATTAGGAAAATGATTATTTTGCTTTTAAATGATGCTGACGTGGGGACGGGGCAACACTTGTCCAAGTTGGCGAAACACCCCCTTACACTCTATCTATCTCTTGGGCGTAGTGACATGACGTGTCACACCCTGTCATCGTGTCAATTATTTAGAGGCTCGCTTTCTTAGGCCGTGCCCTGTGCTTATTATGCATATGTCCTCATATAGGACCTTACATGCCTTTGGAAATTATACGAATAGATTAGCAGAGCATTAGAATAAATATCCAGCTGTTCAGGGATGGTAATACTAAGTTGTGGTGTGTCATGAGAGGAATATATATATATATATATATATGTATGTGTTTTCCTCGGAGGATGCCTTGTTAAGCAAATCTAATTCCATGGATGATGTATAATTGTCAACTTGCAGGTGTTTGTGAATGATCAATTCTTGAACTGGGACCCTGAGAACAGAATCAAAGTGAGGATAGTGTCGGCCAGAGCTTACCATTCATTGTTTATGCACAACATGTAAGTATTAATTTTATATCATATAGAAAAATATGGCTGGTTGAGTGTGGAAAAAATGGATGAGTGGGAGTGTGGCGGTGGCAGGTGTATACGACCGACACAGGAAGAGCTGGAGGAATTCGGTACACCGGACTTCACAATATACAACGCAGGGCAGTTTCCGTGTAACCGTTATACTCACTACATGACATCCTCCACAAGCGTCGACATTAATCTTGCTCGCAAGGAAATGGTCATCCTCGGCACTCAGTACGCCGGCGAAATGAAGAAGGGCCTCTTCAGTGTCATGCATTATCTCATGCCTAAGCGTCAAATCCTCTCCCTCCATTCTGGCAGCAATATGGGCAAAGATGGCGACGTTGCTCTCTTCTTTGGCCTGTCAGGTATTGTGTTTATCATCCTCGAATAATGCCTACCCATGGGTATGGGTTGTAGCTTTTCTTTTGCCTTCCCTTTCCCTTGACTCTTGTTCTTTCATATTATTAGGTACCGGAAAGACAACTCTTTCTACGGATCAAAATAGGTATTTGATTGGAGATGATGAACATTGTTGGACTTCCACTGGTGTCTCCAACATTGAAGGTGGCTGCTATGCCAAGTGTATTGATCTCTCCAGGGAGAAAGAACCCGATATTTATAACGCTATCAAGTTCGGTACAGGTATTCTATATGTATAACTCAGCTCCACTACTTTGGTGTGTAATCTCCTTTCCCATTCATATAAACTATATTTTCTTACTGATAATGTTTTTTTTTGTCAGTTTTGGAAAACATTGTGTTTGATGAGTACACACGCGAAGTAGATTATGCAGACAAATCAGTTACAGGCAAGTGCCAGTTTCTTGAATTTAAAGTAAACACATTAAAATATAACACATGATTCAGTAAGCAAGCTTAATATCATTACAAAACTATAATGGCCTTTGAAGCACCTGATAGGAAGGACCACTTACAAATTTCTAAACTAAAAGGTAAAACCTTTTTTTGCCCCCAATTACTGCAGAAAACACTCGAGCAGCTTATCCGATTGAGTACATACCAAATGCAAAGTTACCATGTGTGGGACCTCATCCAAAGAATGTCATACTTTTGGCATGTGATGCATTTGGTGTACTCCCACCTGTCAGTAAGCTAAGTTTGGCTCAGACCATGTATCATTTCATCAGTGGATATACTGCCCTGGTAACGTCTCTGCAATTAACTTATTACTACACTCTTGTTTCATTCATATATATTATACCTCAAACAATCCTTAATTTCTTTTCTTCTTCTGTCAATTAATAACCAAAAGGTGGCTGGTACTGAAGATGGTATAAAGGAGCCTCAGGCTACATTCTCAGCTTGTTTTGGTGCGGCATTTATAATGTATCACCCTACTAAATATGCTGCAATGCTTTCTGAGAAGATGCAGAAGCATGGCGCCACCGGGTGGCTCGTCAACACCGGTTGGTCTGGTGGCAGGTAAGTTTAAGGTTTAAGCTCAAACAAGTTTTGATCACTTTGAGTAAAACAATGTCTTGCAAAACCTGAACTTGTTTTTTGTCTTTGGCCAAATTACAGCTACGGATCTGGAAGTCGTATCAAACTGCCATACACAAGGAAAATTATTGATGCCATTCACTCAGGAAGCCTGTTGAAGGCAAATTACAAGAAGACTGAGATTTTTGGGCTGGAGATTCCTACTGAAGTAGAAGGAGTTCCTTCTGAGATTTTGGAACCAGAGAACACTGTAAGTTGAACTATGAATTGGTCTTCATTACTTTTTTTTTTGTGATCTTTTCCTTTTGACATGGATTTTTTTTTTATTGGATTGCAGTGGTCAGACAAGAAGGCATACAAGGATACTCTGTTGAAGCTGGCTGGTTTGTTCAACAACAATTTTGCAACCTTCACAAACTACAAGATGGCGAAGGACAACAGTTTGACTGAAGAGATTCTTGCTGCTGGTCCAATCGTCCAATGATTGGGAGGGACTTTAGTTTGTTGCTAGGTTACATGGGACTTTTTTTTTTGGTAGAATAAAATGGTACAATAAAAGTTATTACTAGATTTTCTTTGGTATTGCCCTGTCTTTTTTTCTTTTTGATAGCATTGCCCTGTTTTTTTGTTCTATTGGTGATATGTATTTAAGATTTTGTAAAATCTCCTTTTCTTAGCAAATATTCATTGAAGTCAGATATGTATCACGCGATATAATCCAATGTGCCTATTTCTTAGCTAATGAAGCTCATATTCTGCAAAATTTTCATCGTTTTATCTTGTCTCTGTTCCTTTTGTAAGCTTCTTGTTAAAAAAAAAAATTACTGGCTATCCACCAAACCAGTCAATCTGTTATGTTCTAAACACTCTCTAAGTCTCTCTTATTCTTTGCACTCCCATCACAAGTAAAGGATCGAGTGAGTTGTAATTCATATCCTAGTCATACATACCATTGAGGATTCTACATCATCTCAGTGGCTACTTACTCTAGAGGACTCATTGATGATATTTGTATTCTTTTTGTATGTTCTTTGTAATTGAGATTCTTTTAGCATCATTGGTTCCATTGTTTTTTAATGACATTTTGTTGGCTTAAAATATTTGTAGATCAATATTCATTAAAATGCAGATTTCTGACCCAATAAATCCGCTCCTTAACCCTCTTATGCGACTCTTGTTAAAATTTGACCCCAATTATTCGCATAATTATCGAACATTAACATGATTTAATCTAAAAAGGAAATGATAAACACAATCCCTGCTACATTTTAGCCCATTTTACTCTCTTTTTTCCTTTTTCATATCCATTTTATTCTCTCACTCTCATACTCAGAAAACAAATCAATTTATCCCATGAGATTAATTCTCAATGGTGTGAGATCTAGGTAGCTGACCCTGGGATAAGGTTTTGTTGTTATAAGATTAATTCTCAATTTCTCATCTCAATTTAATTATGTAAAAGAACAATTATGATGACATATAAAAACTATAATATGTCATGCTATATATTTTTGTTTTCTACTGAATATTAAATTGGTAATTTAATTTAAAATTTATTCATATACTAAATTAAAAATCTTATATTTATACTAACAACATAAAAAAGGTGATATTTCATATAGAAAATTGAAAACTGATTTCATAAAAATCCCTGCATTAATATATTAAAATAGACACAACATATATGAACATTCCTAAAATTCAATAAATCAACTTTCTATCTATAACTTTGAGTGTATGCAAGTCCCAATCAGGTATACTGTCGCATCTTGTGGTCCAAGCTTTTTCAAATTAAAGAAACTGTTTAGGGACCTTGGTGCATTGGGGGAGATTTTAATGCTACTTTATTCTCTCAGGAGAGGCAATCTTGTGCAGTGACCAGGTTATCTACGGATCAAGAATTCAGTAGATGGGCAGAGGATATGGAGCTGGTCGACCTAGGCTTTGATGGACCACATTTCACATGGAAAAGCGGAAACAAGGCAGCCTGGTTGGATCGATTTTTTGCAAATGAGGATTGGTGTATGAAATATAACGAGGCACAGGTTCTTCACTTACCACAATTTAAATCTGATCATCGACCATTACTGCTTAGGGTGGAGAGGTCGACATCTTATGATAGAGGGCATCGACCGTTCCGTTTTATAGCCTCATGGGTCCTCATGATAGGTTTAGTTCGATGGTAAAGACGGAGTGGGGTCGTTCAAATGACTGGGTAGATAATATTGAGAACCTTGCTCACTCTTGCCAAAAGTGGAATCGCGATGTCTTTGGGAATATCCAAAGTAGAAAAAACAAACTTCTTCGCAGGATGGATGGGATTAGTTGTGCGATTTCTTGTAGTGGTGGGTCCCCGTTCTATGAGGAATTACAGCAGAAACTTTGGGTAGAGCTTGATGAGACCTTAACGCAGGAAGCTTTGTTGTGGGCCCAGAAAGCTAAGATTAATTGGGCACTTGATGGTGATCGTAACACTAAACTGTTTCATGCTTGTGCCAACGGTCGACGTAAGCAGAACAAAATTGATGCATTATGTATCACGGAAGGGGAGTAGTGTTTTGATCCGGTGAGTATTAAACAGCATGTGGCGGCATACTTTTCTAACTTATTTACTGAGGAAGTTGAGGAAAGATCGAGTTTGTCTTGTAGTGTCACATACCCCAATCTATTGGAGGAGCATCTCCGTGCTTGTCAAATGGAAGTCGGGGAGGATGAGATTAGGGAAGCTTTGTTTAGTATGGGTGGCCTCAAGTCACCAGGACCGGATGGATTCAATGCTCTATTTTTTCAGCATCAATGGGACACAGTCCGGGATTCTGTTGTACAATTTGTTAAGCAGGTATTTCTTTATCCTGGGAAAATTGGTGTGCTGTGAATGGCACTCTCTTAGTTCTTATCCCGAAAAATGATAACCCAGAGACGTGTAGGGATCTCAGGCCGATTAGCCTATGTAATATCATATACAAGGTGGTCACAAAAATAGTGGCTAACCGCATGAAAGGGTTTATGGCCCATGTCATTTCCCCTAACCAGTGTAGCTTTGTTCCTGGCCGGCATAGCTCAGATAATATAATTGTAGCCCAGGAGGTGATTCACTCTATGAGGACTATGGGGGGAAAGAAGGGTTTCATGGCTATTAAGATCGATCTTGAGAAGGCTTATGACAGGGTAAATTGGAAATTTCTCCTCCAGTGCCTATGTGAATTGCACCTTCCAAATTCCCTCATCCAGATTGTTGAGGAATGTATTAGCACGGCAAATATTCAATTGTTGTGGAATGGGAATCAGGCTGAGTCTTTCAAAACATCTCGTGGGGTCAGACAGGGTGACCCACTTTCGCCATACTTGTTTGTGATTTGTTTTTTTGTAGATGACATCATCTTGTTTACGGAAGCTTCCTTGCAACAAGCAGAAATGGTTCGTGATTGTTTAGAGCACTTTTGTGCATGCTCAGGATTGAAGGTTAGTGCGGCTAAAACTCGGGTTTTCTTCTCTAAAAATGTTAATATTCACAGGAGCTTGGAGCTTAGTACGGCTCTTGGATTTTCTCTCACTACTGATCTTGGAAAGTACCTTGGTGTGCCACTTCACCATAAGAGTATTGGGAGGGACTCTTTCCAGGGGGTAATTGAGAAGGTGAAGCAGCGGTTGATTCATTGTTCCCAAAGATATACCATGCAATCATCCTACCTTAGGGCTTTGGATTGGGAGACGTTAGATAAACATAATAGATCATTCTTGTGGGGAAGTACAGCAGAGCGTCGGAGGACGTCCCTTGTGGCATGGGATGAGGTGTGCAAGCCAAAAAAGAAGGGTGGTCTGGGGTTGCGGCATGCGAAATACCAGAATCAGGCATTCTTTATGAAACTAGGGTGGCGCCTGGTCACACAGAAGGAGGATCTCTGGGTCAAAGTCGTTAGGGACAAGTACAAATGTGGGGATGATCTCCTCCCTCGCATGTTATTAATGTTTGGACGGGCATCAAGAATACTTGGGATAAAGTGTTTGAGGGGATGGAAGTTATTAATGATGTTTCAGGAGTAAAATGGAAATGGGAAAGAAGTGGTGAATTTTCTGTGAAATCTGCATATAGAGTGCTTTCAGGGGACACAAGGGATCAGGGAAGGGACTGGGGATGCTTGTGGAAGGTTCGAGCCCCTTATCGTTGCAAGACATTGCTCTGGTTGGTTGCACGACAAGGGCTTCTTACGAATGTGAAACGTGTGCAGCGGAAATTGGCGACAAACTCAAATTGCAGTCTTTGTGGTGAAGGAATTGAGGATACCATACATGTTTTTCGGGATTGCTCCCACTCGAAAGCATTATGGAGGAAGGTGGTGCCTAGTGAGAAGTGGCGTGGCTTTTGTGCTATGAGCCTGGTAGAATGGGTATGGTGGAATGTTAGAGGACAAAAAGAGGCAAGTAAGGAGTGGGCCTCTCGTTTTGTTATCCTATGTTGGTGGATTTGGCGACGGAGGAACTTATTTATCTTTGAAGGTAAAGTAACTCTGAACGAGACTATTCTAGCTAGCTCATGTGCCATGATGGAGTGTATGAACTCTACGAATGACCGCCTTAGTGGTCTCAGACTTCAAGTTGTTACCTTGGCCCCTACTCGGGAAAGCTGGCGGCCGCCAGAGGAGGGATGGGTGAAGGTTAACGTGGATGGAGCATATTCTAGAACTTCTAACAAGAGCGCTTGTGGAGGACTTCTTCGAGACTCAGCTGGGAGATTTCTCAAGGGTTTCATATGCCCTATTGATAATGGGGATGAGCTCACGGCTGAAATTTGGGCATGCCTCTTAGGACTGAAGATAGCCTGGTCTTTGGGTGTAAGGCAAGTGTGGGCCGAAAAAACAAATCAATTTATCCCATGAGATTAATTCTCAATGGATTTTTTGTGAGATCTAGGTAGCTGACCCTGGGATAAGGTTTTGTTGTTATAAGATTAATTCTCAATTTCTCATCTCAATTTAATTAATGTAAAAGAACAATTATGATGACATATAAAAACTATAATATGTCATGCTATATATTTTGTTTTCTACTGAATATTAAATTGGTAATTTAATTTAAAATTTATTCATATACTAAATTAAAAATCTTATATTTATACTAACAACATAAAAAAGGTGATATTTCATATAGAAAATTGAAAACTGATTTCATAAAAATCCCTGCATTAATATATTAAAATAGACACAACATATATGAACATTCCTAAAATTCAATAAATCAACTTTCTATCTATAACTTTTTTGCCTACAACTTTTTGTTTATAACTACAGCAACCCTTTACTGTAGATTAGCCTCATTATTCATGGTCTGTAAATAGTGTTCACAGGATGATTTTTCTTTTCCTTTTTTCCTATTTCAAATTGAAAAAATCCCAATACTCCTTGATATTTAATCTAATACATATTTTAGGAGTTGATCCTAATTTTAAATATAAAACATAGTTTTCTTATTTATCAATTTTTTCTAATTTATCTCTATAGGTATCCATTTAACAATAATCAAAGATGATATAGAAAAGAAGAGAATTGAGAAAAATGACTATGATGTTTAAAAAATACATATAATAATATTTAACCTAACCAACTTCCTAAATGTATTCAAATTAATAAAATGGGAGTATGTCTTATATTTAGTAATAGTCTTAAGAGGAGGAAGTAGTTCATTCTTGTGAAGGTAAAAAATCACATCGGATCACTGCAGACAATGTACCTTTCCTTAAATGTAGTCCTAAGGTTTTGGAACTCAAATGTGAGTTAGGCGCTTGGCAGAGGCCAGCGAAGGACCCTCTCGGCCTCTTTCTCATTCCCCACCAACCACTGCCAAATATATATAAGTAATTTTCAAGCGTGCTTGTGTTTTGTGAAGAGCGAAAGCGAGTGGCTGAGATTGGCTTTTCCTCCCATCTTCTTTGCCCCTTCCCCCCTTTCTGACAACCCCTGTCGTATCTGTTTCTGACGGGTGTGCATCTCAGCCACACTCACACTCTCCCTTACCTCCCACATATCCCTCTTGTGGCTCTCTATCTCCGCCAAAGGTTTCATTTTACCCCTTTTTTCTGTTTCTTTATATATTCATTCACAAACCCATTTCCCAGCTTTGCATCTCAAGCTTAGTTATACCTGTAGATAGATAGTTTTGCTGCTCTGTCTTGTCTGGTTAATCTCAGATTCGTCTATCTGATTCATTTTGATCTGATTCTTTGGGACCCAACTAAGGGCGCGGTAAGATTCCAGCTTCTGTCAGAAGTTTCTTTTTTACGCTGAAATCTTTTAGAATTAATTGCTACTGACATGCGAATGTCATCTATGATCTGATTCCTTATACTTCATATGTGTTGCGAGTTGCGACTTGAGTTGCTGCATTGGTAAACAGCGTATGCAAGCTGTGTGTTTGGATCTTAAATCTAGGATTACGAAGTTTTAGTGTCGGGTCTCCATATCTGAATTGGTTTACTTTTCTGATGACCACCACTGAACTTGCTTGTTCCGTTGCTTAGTTCCACTCTTATAATGCAAAGACATCTTTTTTCTTGAATTGGTCTCGTTTTGTGTGTCTGTAATTAACGGGTGTTTGTCTTTAGTTATGCACTTTTTGTAGAAAATATTTTTGTAAATGTTTTAAGTATTGATTTCAATACACATAAAAGAATATGGTTTGCTCCGCTATCCCCGAGTGATTGAGTGTTAGGCTATCTGTCACTGTTTTCTTTCCAAATCTTTAACGCAAGAAGCGAAGGTATAGCGTGATTTTTTTTCGCCCGTCTTAAGTTGAACTTAAAGTTATTCATATTCTCTTTTAAGTTCTCTTCTATGGTACTTTTCTTCCATGCTTGTGTTGTACTCTGAAAGAGTAGGTGGACCATTTGAAAAAAATAGTAAACCATAACTGTTGCATATGTGAAATTTTGTCTCTTGAGATGTTCTAAGCCTCTGTGTGTCATTGTAATCATCAGGTGGTGATGTTGCAATAAACATATAGCACATAACATTAGCCAAGAAGGTGTGAATGTCAATAGACCACATAATTTGGTTTAACATTTTAAAGTAGCTACATTCTCTTTTGGATGAAAAGAATATGACCTGTGCTGTCTGTCTACTTGAGACAGTTGATGTTTTCTTATCTTACCCTTCAGAAGTTTGTAACCTCTGAACATGGAAAGGAGGACTTGTATGAATTTATTTTATAGGTATTTACACGAGTCTTCTCTACAGCATCTCTATGAAATACTTGTGAATGCTTTAGTTCTCATATGCTGGATTATTAGTCTGGTAAGTTTATTGTATAATTTGTCAGATTGTTAGCCTTCATGTTTAATTGCAGTCGTGCAATATCTTATCTTGGCATTACAATTTGCATGAAAATTTCTTTGGAAACTATGTGAATATGTTCATCAATACATTGTACATCCATAATCTGAGATCTCAAACATGTAGCTTGATCGAACAGTTCCCTTCTGCTGCTTTGTTGTATTACTCCTGAGTTCAGTTTCTTGATGGTTGAAGAACAAAAGAATCCAGAGTAGATTTGAGCCGCTAAAGCAGTACCAATTAATCCAACAATGCTTCTTTAAGGAATGTAGATGCACTAAGTCATAACTTAGAATCTTATTATACTTTAGATGCTTGTTGGTTAATCAATCTTTCAGCTGCCTGAGGTTTGATTTGTTGGCCTTTCCATTTCTGGATTTGTATTGGGTTGAATGGCTTGTGATATCATTTATTTCGGAATCCACATTCTTACTTTGCTCAATTTGGTTTTATCAAGGACCCTAAACTTATCATATGGTAATTTGAATTCATCTTTCAGAGTACATTGTTTCAATCCTTTTTCTTCCTCTTCATTTTGCAGATGGGAGATGTGGCTAAGGACCTTACTGCAGGGACTGTTGGAGGGGCAGCACAATTGATATGTGGACACCCCTTTGACACCATAAAGGTGAAGCTTCAAAGCCAGCCCACAGCAGCCCCTGGCCAACCTCTCAAGTATGCCGGCGCCATGGATGCGGTCAAGCAAACGTTAGCAGCAGAAGGCCCAGGGGGTTTGTACAAAGGTATGGGTGCTCCACTTGCAACAGTGGCAGCTTTTAATGCTGTCCTGTTCACAGTAAGGGGTCAAATGGAGACGTTGTTGAGATCGCATCCCGGTGCCCCTCTTACAGTGAATCAGCAGTTTGTTTGTGGAGCTGGCGCTGGACTTGCTGTTTCCTTTCTGGCTTGCCCCACTGAGCTAGTCAAGTGCAGGTCACTGATTCTGTTATTCTTGCCGTGGCCTTTTTAATTAATTTGTATGTTGATATACCTTCTTATTTTGAATGACTTCCGGTTTCCCCTCTCCACTCTTCTGTAATTTCTACGAGGGCCTCGCAATAATCACTATTGCACTGTTCCATTCATGTGTATACAACATAAGAACTGTAAAGGGCCTTACCAGGCTTGATTTTGTCTGTAATTGTTGACTGAAATAGAAGAATGAGTAATTAAAAGAAGCTGAATTTTCAGCATAAAATTTGTAGGCTCGATTAACTTTCTCTGACACATTGTTATTGTTGATAAGCTAGTACTGGAATTATTATATTGATCTTATTGTTAACTGTTTGTTGTCTGATGCCATCAGGCTGCAAGCACAAAGTGCACTGGCAGGTTCTGGAGCGGCTACTGTGGCTGTGAAGTATGGAGGACCCATGGATGTGGCCAGGCAAGTTCTCAGGTCAGAAGGGGGTGTGAGAGGTCTTTTTAAGGGCTTGTTTCCGACGATGGCTCGTGAAGTACCCGGAAATGCGATAATGTTTGGTGTATATGAGGCAGTAAAGCAGTTAATTGCTGGAGGCAAGGATACATCCGGACTTGGTAGAGGTTCTTTGATAGTTGCTGGAGGCTTGGCAGGAGCTTCCTTCTGGTTCTTAGTGTACCCAACTGATGTTGTGAAGAGTGTGATTCAAGTAGACGATTACAAAAATCCCAAGTATTCTGGTTCATTTGATGCCTTTAGAAAGATTAAAGCTACAGAGGGATTCAAAGGCCTTTACAAGGGTTTTGGTCCCGCAATGGCGCGTAGTGTTCCTGCTAACGCTGCTTGCTTCTTGGCTTATGAGATGACAAGATCAGCTCTGGGGTGATCAGTTCTTGTGTAATGCTTTTATGAGGCTACCATTTAGTGTTCAGTTCTCCATTTTCTCATAAATCTGGTCCCAAAAAGCCAAAAGCCACAGTATTTATGTTCATATCATCTTCTGTTATTTCTTCAGTCTTCAAGGAATAATCATTCTTTTATCAGTAGCAATACATGCTTTTAGCTCCACACCTTCGTTCTATGGGTCATGCTTGAAATTTTATAAATGTGCTTTGACTGTTTGATCTGTCAGTGCCAGAGACTATACATTGAAGTGAAAAGCGTGCAAGATGCTGATGCTGATTCTTACGATTATCTGGATCAAACATTTTTTCTTTTCTTTTTTTAAAAAATGAAACTGTGGGATTTAACTATGCTGATATGGCACAGACAGCGACGGTTAACAAAAACCAGTATATTATGAAATATGTCATACATAAAAATGATGCTTTGAGTCCCCTGTCCCCACAAATAGAAAAAGAAAGGGGAAAAGGTCTGATAATGAATGGCCATAATAGCTCTAATAAATGCAGATATAATAGGTGATCAAGAATAAAATTATAAGTTCAATCAGACAAAGGTGCCTGCCACGTAGATCAGCAAACTGGTACATGGCCAATAAGGAGCCCTTTGAGTGCTCTAACCGAGGGATTGTGCAGCTGCAGAAGTTGAAGCTTCTGCTTATCTTTTATGAATTATCTGATTCTCATCTGAACATACTATAATTTCAAACCCGTCTTCTGAATAATTTAATTTTGATGTGAACGAACACAATACAATCCCAAAGTAGTTTGTGTTGGTGTCGAGGTTCAGAGTTCTCCCATATGTCTCGTGTTCAAATGTCGAGGTTCAGAGTTCTCCCATATGTCTCGTGTTCAAATGACAATAGTTTAAAAAATAGATTAAGTGAAAAGACATAGTTATGGTATGTGCAGATGGGACCGCATGAATTCTGGTATTGTAGCCATCATTGAAGCAAAAGAATAGAAGATTGTTAGTGAATGTGATGATTTTAGTCATGCCTTTTTTTTAACAGATGATTTTAGCATTTGATTAGGTTTGTCAGGCTTGATCATGTATCTTGTTTTAGAACTTTTTTATAGAACTATATAAAAAATTATTTGTTAAGGATTAAAATATAATGACAAAGATTAATGTAATTTTTTTATCCAAGGCAATATGTAATCTCATGTAGGTTTATATTATTATTATTATTATTATTTAAAAAAGTGTTATATTGTATTAAATAAAACTGGGAAAATCCACCTTAGGGCCCAAATAACAAAAAAAAAATTGTCAAAAAAGACCCCAAAAAAGTCACATGTCAAAAAAGGCCCCAAGGTCATTTTTGGTATTATTTCATAAAGATTAACAACTATATAATAACATTAACAACTAAATCAAGACGTTAACAACAATATCCTAACAACTAAATCAAGACTCGTTAACAACTACTCCATCCTATTCTTATTATAAGCACCAACTAACTTTTCTCACAAACCAATAAAAGTAGTTAAAAATAAATTTGTCATAAGATCTAAGTAATTTTCAATATTACCCCTACTAATTGCACTAAACTCTAATATTATATTAATTATTACTCTCACCCACTATGTAGTAAAAAAATAAGGGAAAATCTTTTGAGGGCCTTTTTGGTGTAAAAATCCCAAAAAAGGCCCTCAAACTGATTAATACGAAAAGGCCTTTGGCCTTTCGTATTTTCGAAATCTTGGGAAAGTTGTTAATTTACTGATATAGTTGTTAGTTAACAACTATATCGCCCCATTAACAACAATTTTTTAACAACTAAATCGCCCCCATTAACAACTATATCACCAAATTAACAACTCCCCCAAGATTGAAAATACCCCGAAAAGGCCTTAGGCCTTTTCGGTGTATGTATTGTCAAAGTTTGAGGGCCTTTTTGGGATTTTTACACCAAAAAGGGCCCTCAAAAGGATTTTCCCAAAAAATGCATTTCTCATTCATCGAACAAATAAGTGCGCTTTATAAAAGCGACCAAATAAACTTGCTAGTTGGTGCCTTATAATAAGGACTAGAGGAGTACCGCTATGGTCCTATTTATAAGTCCATTTTGACCAAAACACACATACCAAGGAGAGGTAGGTAGCTCAATGATTATGGGATAAATTTTTAACTTTACCCTAATTTATGATTGGGCACCTTTTAACTTTTTTTTCTTCTCGTTTTTTTCATTGGTACAATAATATGACAAAATGTCACAATCTCAACTTATAAATAAGACCAATTTTTTTGTCAAAAGCGAACTTATAAATAGGACAGAGTGGTATATCATTACACGTTAACAACTATATTAATATAATGTTTTCTGAAATAATACCAAGATCTTTTTTGACATCTGATTTTTTTTAAGAGTTTTTTGACAATATTTTGCTAATTTGGAGCCTGAGAGAGGATTGTCCAATAAAACTCATGTTGACCCAACTAAATCGATCTGACTCATAAAGGCAGAGGACCAAGTACCAAGCCTATCAATTAAATAGATTCAATATCAAAAAAGCTATGCCGATAAATGAGACCACCCACTTAATATTTCCTTCATATACAATTTTGATGAATAAAATGGTAATTTACAAAAACAAAAGGGTAGGCATATGCCACGTAAGTAACAAACTAGCGGTTGACCAGTAAGGTCTCCTCAGACGGATCCAAAAAACACGAGGGAAACTGTAACTGCAGAAGCTGAAACATTCACTTACCTATTTTTGTTTTTTAATAATCTCATTCTTATCCATGATGCTGTAATCCCAAGCCTATTTTATGCATGATAATAAAACCTCATTCTCATCTAAAACACAAACACACCACAATTCCAAATCTCTTGTAATGGAAGAAGTCACATCATTACCATCTAACTCTTCCCTCCCTCTGATTTCTAGGTTAGATCATTTGGAGTTCATTGTGAGCTACTCTCTATTCTTTCTCTGTATTATCCATTTGAATTTCTCTCTACTTTCGACCCGAATCAATACCATTCTTGTTTGTTTTACCATTGATTCTTGTGTATGTTGCAATGGCAGATCAAATATTTAGAAAGGAAACAAAGAGGGGAAAGCAATCCATACACTGAGAAACAGAGCACGCCTATGGATTTTGATGCAAAACAGAGTTACTATAAAGACTCATTGTTGCTGGATCGGGTGGCTTCTCTTGAACAGCGACTTTTCCAGGTAGAGAGAGTAAAATTCCTGAAAACTCACATATACAGATTGTTAATGAAGCTAATGATGATGATGATTATAGCTGTGCCTGGAGATGGATTCAAATAGCAGTTCATATCTGATGTCGCTTGCTTCTTCAACACAAACATCAGGCGAGTCTTCGTCTAGCCAAAGCTCCAAGACTGAAGTTTTCTACTCGTTCCCTACCTTCACCATCCCTCAAGACAGAGAAATGTCCCACACCCATCTCAATTCACGTGATCCTTTACAGGTAATTTATCTATCTATCTATCAGCTTTCTTGTTTTTGAAAGAAACCCAAATGATTGAATGATTGATGTGTTGGGAATGAATGAAGAGTATAAGGATGCAGGGAAAGGCAAGGAGAGAGGAGGAGCAAGAGATGAAAATTGAGAGTCCTGTGAAGGAGAAAGAGGAAAAGAAGAGAGGCAATAATAAGAGGAATGAGAGGAAAAGCAAAGGAACAAAGAAACGTTCAGTGACTTCTTCTAGTTGGCCACATTTCAAGCTCTTGGGCTGCTAAATTGTTATTCATTTGCTCTTTAACACATTTAAATATTTTCTGCCCTTTTACTTCTTTGGACCCTACCAAGCTCTGTTTTTATCAGAACATTTTATTATGTGCTTTTTTCCGTATGGCATTTTCCTTTTATTTTCAGCCTTACCTTAGGCACGCATATTTACCAATTCGAGTTATGTTTATCAATCTCATTTTTTAGACTATTTGGTGACTCAATTACTCTTTTTAATATCTGGTGTTTGCTTGCTTTCTTTCTATGCGGCCGGCGATTCCATTAATCTAACTCAATCTTATGTAACTAAAAACATATGAAAAGTTTTTTTTTGGGGTAACAAATATCTACATGATCAAAGGTATAGGATTAATGATTGAAACTTTTAAAAATGATTTTTTACTTGTATGAGGTAAGTATAAATTTTATGTTGACGTACATAAACGTACTTATGATTAATCATGATTCCAAACAAGTATATATATACCAAAGTACTTGTTTTGTTTTGACAAGGAGTATCTTCTTAGAAATAAAATGTCATTTGACAATCATAAAAAACTAATATCCAGGCTAACTTGTAATTTTACCGAGGTCTACAAGATTATGTTATTTCATTTAGGGGCCAATCCAAATACCAAGTCCTACACCGAGCTCAGTACACAACTTAGGCAAATGTCAAACCTAGCTTCATCTAGTTATTTGCAGAACTAACTCATAAATTGTAAATATTTACCTCATTTTATACTGTTGTTGATAATCTGAATTTTTGAATATTTAATTGGAACTTTTGCAATGATAGGATCATTTTTAGATGTAATAATTTCCTAAAATCAGCTGGAGCTGGCTCGGCTTAAGTGAGCTGAGCCAGCACCCCTCCATGCTCGAAGGGGTCAAATAAAATTATAAAAAGATTTAGAGAGTTAAAAACACACAAACACACATGGATCGCTGGTTTTTTTACATACTTTTGTTCCAAAATTGCCCCTGCTCATCCCTCAAAATCTCCTTTCCGTTATGACTCTCGCAAGTAGCAATCGCATCAATCGCTTCTTCCCCAATCTCCCTGTAAAACAATGGAGAAAGCCGAGAGCTTCGACTCCGACATTAATAACCCGACCCGACACCACCTCACTGCTCCATCTGGCTTAACCAACGACGAGTTCGAAGGGCTGAAACGGTCGGTGACGGAGCACCACACCTATATGGTGGGCCCTGACCAATGCTCATCGTTGCTGGCGCAACGAATCCACGCGCCGCCGGAGACGGTGTGGTCGGTGGTGCGGCGTTTCGATAAGCCTCAGGCCTATAAGCACTTCATCAAGAGCTGTGCTCTCAAAGAAGGATTCAGAATGAACGTTGGTTGCACCAGAGACGTGAATGTGATATCGGGTTTACCGGCGGCGACCAGCACGGAGAGGCTCGATATACTGGAGGATGACCGACACGTCACCGGTTTCAGCATCATCGGAGGGGAGCACCGGCTGAGGAATTACAGGTCTGTGACGACGGTGCACGGATTCGTGAGCGACGGGAAGATCTGGACCGTTGTTCTTGAATCTTACGTTGTAGATGTGCCGGAAGGTAACACGGAGGACGACACACGTCTCTTTGCCGACACCGTGGTGAAGCTGAATCTACAGAAGCTGGCGGCCGTCACGGAGGGGACGAACCGTCACGGTGACGGTAAGTAGAGTCAAAGCTCAAAAAAAAAAATCAAATAAAAGTACAAGCAGCAGCATTCACGAGGTTACTATATTTTTTTTAGATTTTTGTCTGTCTTTTTCTGCATGGGAATGTCTCTCTCTCTGTATTTTTTTTGGCTGAGTCCGGATTTAACCGCGAACTATATAAGATCATCGTCTTGATTTACTACCTTTTCACTGAGGTCCATGTAACAATGTAAGCTGTTATTGTTATATTTAATTTTTAGAGTGTTTGGGTGAGCGGGGGTAAAAAGAGCAGTTTAGTTAGGAAAAAAGCTCAATTGCAAGGTGTTTGGCTAACCTTCTGATTTTACTCAGTTTCTCCCAAAAGCTGGAATGCTAGGCGTTGGGCGTTAATGGGAAAATTCCCTGTATTTCGTCCTTTTTTCCTGCCTCTCTTCATACAATTTCTTTAAAACATCAAGCACCCATTAGTTGAATGAGGAAACTAGAAGAATCTGAGGATGAAATGACTAAAGCCGATGGAAAGAGGAGGAAGATGAAAGTCTTTCTCTCTCTGCTTCTCAAAATCTCAACAGCCCTCCTTGATAAAGATGATGCTGATGATGGTGGAGAGAAGGAGGAGATGGCGGTGATAGTTGTGGTACCTCCGACGGCGAAGGCACGATTCCGACGATGACGGTGAAGGAAGTCGATAGTAGGTGGTGGTGGTCTTAAATCTTCCTCTCTCCTCCATTCCAAGCGTGTTCGAAAATATGAGTGATAAAGATAATAATTATTCATGTAACATCCTCATCAATTATTCCTACATTATTTTCAACACAAACGAATGATCTTCGTGATAGAATCAGAGACTAAATAAGTGATCTAATTAACAATGTACTATTATTTAATGTCAAGATAGAATGTACGTATGTGTGTGCATTCTAATTTATATGCAATTTTATCCATTAAATATATTTAATTAAAGACTTTATTGTTTATTATTTTTCTAAGAAAATAATTTAACTTTTTTTTTTTCAAATTTAAATTTAATTTTTTATCTTCAATATCGCAATATATACTACTAATATATATAAGTAACCTTCAATAAAATTCATAACATTTTCAGTCATTTTTCATTTCAACTAACTTTTCAAATAATAATTCAAACACGTTTCAATTTTGAATAAAATCACTTTTATCACCGTCAATCCAAACACAACTTACATTTACAATTTGACTTTTGCAAAAGTCAAATTGAAAAAAAAAAACTACGTATGCCACCGCTAACCTAAATGGACCACATCTTTATTTCATTTTGGTTTTGATCCCTCAAATTTCAAACCAGTTAGTTTTGGTCTCTCTAAAGGCAAAATAATCCAATTTTTTATTGAGTTATAAGGACTAATGCTTTAAACAAAATAAAACATGGAAGACCAAAGCCTATTGCAGGAAAAAACTTGAGGGAGCAATGGTTATATTAACTCAAAAAAAAAATAGTTAAAAGTAATTATTTCTGAAAAATAAAAACTTTAAACGAAGGGGCCCATAATTAGCATTGTCCATATATAGGTGAGATTGAGTTGGAATGAGGAGATGTGGAATCAATGCTTCACGCCTCTTCCTTTCAACGCAAACCCCAAAGATTAAACTGTGAAAGAAGAAGAATAAAAAAAGATGGGGAATCATTTTTGAGATGAAAGCTTTTGAATTTGAAGACAGTAGCAAAAGAACAAGAATAAGTAGTGTGGGGTATATATATGGAATGAGATATTGGCAATTATGGGCGTTGTCAGCGTTGCATGTGAGAGATACCATACATTACAGAGCAAGAATCTTGCTATACATTAATTGAACAACATCTCTTGAATGTGCTTCGGTCATATGTATATAAAATTTGAATCAGGTGATCATATGTATCTCATGACTGAAGCCTTAGCTCTAAAGAGGGCTCTGCTTCTAGCTCTGGACTTGGGTCATGATAAGGTGATCTTTGAATCGGATTGCGCTTTTTCATATCTTTGTGTTGGTAAGTCGCCACTGGACTTGTTTGACGGAAGTTGTAGAAGTATTATCAGGGATGTTATTAAATGTACTTCTAAGGTTGGGTTCTCTTTATCCTATTCCCCGAGAGGAGAATCCAGTCTTGCGGATCTCCTGCGGTGATCTTTATAAAGGGTGTCTTACTTATTAGGTGGGTTCACGGACCAACAGTTTTGTTATCTCTTAGCTCCGGAGGCTCAGAAGACTTATTCGGATGCTGATAATCCTTCGCTTTCCGGTCTTTTCTTTGATGGTGGCTAGTTTATTTGCTCTTTTTTTAGTTTTCTTGTTTTTCTTTTCCGTACTGTTTCTATTGTATTTGCTTTCCTTTGGTGTATTTGACTTTCTGGTTGTCGTTTGACTTCTTTTCTTTGTAATGGCTCGACTTTGATGTTTTATTTAATGAAATGTTCCTTGACCAAAAAAAATATGTATATAAAATTTGATTGAATCTAAATGTTATAGATATGTGTACATTAAATTGGAGGTAGAAAATAAATTGGTAGAAAAGTGAGAAAAAGCGTAGATGGAAGGAGATCATCTCATCATTCATTTTTTTATGATTCCATTGGGTCTTTGATTGAGGAGATGAGAGAAAATCTAAAAAATATTATTTGATGATGCACTTTTTAGATTGATTGCACGAACATAATTTAGAGATTAAAATAGATAATAATAAAATAGATGATAAGAGAAACTCACATGCCATAAATAGATAGACGTTGTATGGCTTATAAGGGTGACAGTTGGAAGGATAAGGGATGTGGGGCTTTAGGAAGGAATTTAGAGAGAGATGAAGCAATTAATTAAGGAGGAAATTGCAGAGGAGAGTGTCATTGTTGGGGTGCAAGACTCTTCTTACATAGAAAATGATGTAACCAACCACTCTTGGGCTGTCTCTTCATTATTAATGCCTGTTTCTCTCTCTCTCTCTCTCTATATATATAAATCTCCATCTCTGCTTGTCTACCATTCACGTTGCCTTTTTTGTTCTTAATCAAACCAGTCATATTCAACTCTAACTAATTTTGATTGATTATAACTCTTCCAATCATAACTGGCACAAATTCGAACCCAATACTTCATTTTTAAGTGGTTGTGTTGTAACCATTTTCATTCAGGATAAATGCTTATTGGTAGTCATGAGTCATGAGTACGACTTTGCCAACTCAAATGACTACTAGTTTGGGCTACCTTAACAACAAAATTCAATCTATTAAATTTATCATTCTTTATTCTTATTTATAAGAGCTCAATAATCGAATTACGTTATTTAAGAAAGCGTTTAAAAATAGTTAAAAATGATAAGTATCTATAAAATAAATTTTTTCCAATTATACCCTTATTTATGAGAGGTAAGAGAGAAATGAAATAAATATAAGTATCATCAACCTTTTAATAATGTAATACATATAATTAATTAGGGACAAAAAATGGAGGAAAAAAAAACTATAACCATGCCTCTTAGAACAAGCGGCACTTAACTGGGTTCGTTAAGCATCTAGTCAGGGGTTCAATCCTTAGCGGCGTATATGGAGAGGGTCTTATAGCCAGAACTAAAAACCCTTTGGGAAGTATACGGTGCAAGGGGATTAGTCACTACAGGTGAATACCCTGGGCCTACCAAAATATATGAAAAAAAAAATCATGAAATATGCATACAATTTTTATCAAGTTTTTAACTTTTTATAAAAAAGATTAAGACAATTCAAATTTTAAGATCTAATAGAAGGGTGTAACTTGGGTTTGACAAATTTTCAGATATGAGAAACATACATATATAAATTACAAGTACATTCAAATTCAGAAAACTAGCAAATATAATGAAAATTAAAATTAAACTGTTAAACAAGCATCTTAAAAGTAATATAACAATATTCATGAAAAACAAACAAAATAATTGAGTTTTCTTCATAAGCCCTGGAATTGCTTAGAAATATTTTGAAGAAAGGAATTTAATGATAATATATTCTCCATGTGCATTATTCCTCCGCTTTTTAATATAAGACACATTTACCTAATTTAATTATATTTATGAAAATAGTTAGTTAATATGACATATATTTTTTAAAACATCCTAATCATTTTTCATAATTCTCTAATTCCCTCCTTGACAATTGTTGTGGGGACATCAATAAGGATAAAATAAGAAAAAGATTGATAAATATAAAAACTATATTTTATATTTAAAATCAAGATCAATTATCCAAAGTAGCGTTGGAGGTTTTTTTTTTTTTTTTAAAATCGGCCCATGTGTATTATGAAGTAACTTGCACAAATTATACATCTAATATCTAATACGATTTTACCAAAAAAAATAAATAATAATCTAATACGATCGTACATCTATTCCATTTTAAAATATGCGTGCCACACGTCACAAAACGATAGGGTAACGGGGCATATTTTTTTTCCCATATTCATTTCTTAAAACACTTTATGCCGCTATATAATCGTTCTTAATTTCCGAAAGATCCGTATCAGTGACGAATCACGATGGGATTGATTGTGCCACTGCCAGGTATGTGACAACAATGGTTGGATTACTCAAGACGTAACTATAAAATATTCCCAATTTGGCATGAAATAAGCCTTCATCCGATGTGTGATTACCATAATGAGTAATGTTGGTTTCAGTAAAGTAAACTGAAGATAGGAAGGAGTAACACCAACGTCAGAGTGCAAATGACGAATTCAGAATGCCCCACATGGCACATATTCATAAACGGGAGAATTACAATAAGATCCCAAGGAACTTAATCAACATTAAACTCCAATGACAACTGAAAAGCCGACAATAACAAATTTTAGAGTAAGAATTGACAACACCTCACTTGTTATGAAATTTTTAAGTAATTAAATCCCTTACTTGGGACTTCATTATAATTTCCCCCTAAATTGAATCATTAAGTCAAAATATTTGTAATTGATGTTGTCACTTAAACATATGCTCTCCCCTTTGGCTTTACAAATCAAATTCAAAATATCAGGCAAAATTGCAAAGATCCCCCATTCAACAGGTCACTTGGAAATGAAAACTAATTACACAGATCCAAAGCCAGCATTTGTGCATGAAGGTATCAACATGACAACTGTATAAAAATGTTCCAAACAGTGTCTTATAAGACATATCCAAAGCAACTAATCATTTTATTAAACTGTGCATATGGTAATGGTACGAAAGCAGAAAACCAAATCAATCAAACCGGCATCTAGATCAAACAAGGAAATGCTTGAGACAAAAAATTGTACAGCTGAGTAGCCAAATATCGTTTTGAGCAGATGACTTAGTGACGAGACGCCTTCCATAGGAAGGAAAGAAAAAATGGAACCAAACGTAAACTTACAAGATGTATTCCATTGCATCATAAAAGAACTTAATCTAGTCTACATAACAAATATTGGCTGTAATCCTACATCCTTTCATTTTACAGTTCAGTCTCCCATGTAGCTCTTGCCCAATTGTCCAATCGAGCTTCAATATATAAAGCTAAAGTAAAACTTGTCAAAGTACAAGGCTTGCAGCCATTCTAGTCATCGACAAAAGAGAAATGAAAAGAGAACACAAGAAAAAGCCAGAAAGACCTTATACACCTATTGTACATTACATGCCATGAACAAAAGCTCTTGCGAGAATCAAGATTAGTCCAGTTGGAACAAAGCACTCCCCCAACGAAACATCAATAAGGAAAAGACTAGTAGTCTCTCCACCTAGGACTTAAGAAAAAGCCAGAAGGAGACAATGGAAATGAAAGGCCCGGAGAAGGTGGAGGTTGAGGCCCTGGGCCTAAAATCCCTGACTGCCCCATTGGTGAGAACGGAAAGTTGGGTGTAAAAGGAGATGGAAAAGGCATTCCGGGCGATAATAGTGGATATGGTGACCGCGGGGATAGCATGTTCAAGAAACCAGTAGGGGATGGCAGGAGGAACTGGGAGGTTGGAGAAGGTAAAGGTGGGGGGCCATTTGGTTGTGGGGAAGGATAATTTGGTGGCATAGGTGGATTACCAGGCGGCATAGGTCCATTTAGTCTAGGAGAAGGGAGCATAGGCACAGAAGGATTAGGAAGTAAAGCAGATGGCGGTGGTCGGGGCTGAAAATTGCCTGGCCCATGTAACTGATGGTTTGGCTGCAGTTGAGGTTGAGGCTGAGCTTGACCCCCCATTGGACTTGGATCCAACATTGAACTTTGAAGGTAGCGCATGTAAGCTGAGATGGGTGACTCAGTCGGATTAGACCAAATCATATCCCCTGGATTTAATGGATGCATAGGAGTCGGTGATGGTTGCCCGAACTGAGCCGGCCTAGGAAAGCTATTATTATAAGGAACAGGGGGAGGGGCTGCGGCGGGTGGCATTGGCGGTGGCATGGGGTGCCTGTTGATGGGTGTTAATGGAGGAGGTCTTATTCTCTGCAACCGATTGTTCTGTGGTTTTGGTGGATGGTGAGGAGGTCTTGGAGGAGGATCCTGTGAGTGTGAAGGTGATCCAGTAAGCTGCTGGACAATGTCTCGGAAATCGTTCTTACTTATGTTGTATACCTGAGGTTGAGGCTGTTGCCTAGAAGCATTATTACCAAAATTAGGCTGGTGTATTGGACTTTTCCTTATATTTTTTCCCATTTTGTTCACCCCCAAATTATCACTTTGCCTGTTTTTGGAGTTATCCATTTCTGCACAAAAACCCACGCTTGCACCAGCAAGGAACTACAACTTGTTCTCTTGTTCCCCCAAGTCAAACCAATTAATGCATAAACTTGGGTAGATGCTCCCAGAGTTCTGAAGTCCGAGCTCAAACGCGCTCAAAAATAAATATCTTTCGAAGCAACCAAAGGAACCTCAGAACTTGAAACTCTTATGCACAATTACTTCAACAAACTAAAGCCCTAAGCTTAGCATTCCCAAATTCTATCTAAAGGTTCTCTGATTTCAATTTCAATTCCGCTTCTGTCCCTTACCACAGCTACACGCAACATACATCCATCCCACCAACAGCCCCAAAATTAACCCAAGATCCGAGGCTAGAAGCAGAAAACATAACATACCCGTATTCGAGCATAACCCAATCCAAAAAGAACTCAGAAGCCAGCAGGAATCACCTTTAAAGATCTGCCGTAAAGCCAGCACGACTCCAAGCGAAGCAAAACCCGGAATTCCCTGCAGTGAGAAAAGCTACAAAAGGTGGGAGACAAAGATAAATCGTGAAACGAATCAAAATCTCAGCACCGAACCAATGAGTTGAGAAGAGAGGAGCCAAAATGGATCTCGAATATGGTAGAAGAGAGAGCAAGGAGAAAGGAAAAAAGAAAACCCTAAAGTGGTAAAGAGAAGAATTGAGAAATGGTCAAAGTAGAAATGAATGAAAATGGAAAAAAGGATTTAGGTTTTTAGGAGGGGGCCATGGATGGGGTCGGACTTATTGGGAAGAAACGAGGTAGTGCGTCCAATAGACCAATACAAACATCTCCCCCTTTACAAAGCTATTGGTATGGAAGCAAATGCTGATTTCAATTAAAATTGCCTAAAGTCAAACATCAACAGAAATCCACAATCATTATTCGTCGCCGCTTTTCCGTTAGTATCATTTCTCTATTTCACCTATACAATTACTTTTAACAATTAAATATGGTATTATGAAATTCTCAATCAATATTTTTTTAATTTTTGGAGTTAGAATAAGAGTATCACGGTGTTCGTCTGTTGACCAACAAAAAGTAAAAAACAGAGTGTCAGTCGGCTTTTTCTGAATTGAGTCCGAAGCCGCCTTCTTTAACCCACGAACCCCGCCCGCGTAAGTCCCTTGTTTCTAGAAGATGACCAAGTCCAACTTTGGACCATAATTCCATTTTGGGCCTAACAAAATAAGGACTTGGGCCAGCCCAAATCATTTCACAATTAATATTTAAAGAAATGAAACTGTTAATATAGCCTCATACTCAGCTTACGGATTACACGGCTTGTTGGCGAAAAAATAATGATAATGATAATAATAAAAAGAAGAATAGTGTTAAAAAAGTATATTTTATATTTATGTAGGTACAGACTACAGAGTACAGTTTATTGCTTGTAAGAAAATATTATGGATTTCGCTTGACGCTTTGGACAACATGAGTGTCTAAATCATGGGCCTAACTAAGTTGTAGCGTCAAATTCTGGCAGTTGAAATATGGGAAATAAAGACATATGGAGATAAGGTCAAAAAAAAAAAGACATTTGGATGTGACGTGGTAATCTGCCACCTCAGACTCAATACAATCTTATATCTGATAGTTTAACGAAAAGAAAAGTCAAATTTTTGACAAGTTCTTCTGAAGAAGAAAAGAATAATGGGGTGAGAGAAGGTTTCAAACCCGGACTTGGTCATGAACTTAGGTTGAGATCTTGGGTTAAGGGTTAGTGGAGTCAAATTTTGAAATAACCCTTAGGCTAGACCGTGAGGTATAAAAAATTAGAAAATAATTAATTTCTTATCATACCAACCTAAATTTGACATACTATATATCTTTTCAACATTTTTGGATCGGTGGCAAAATAATCATATACTCCAATACTTGTGACATATTCGGATATTCTTAACAATTTTCTTTACAACCTACATTTGACATCCACTAAAGCGGAGCCTAACCGAAAACAGAGAAATCACAATAGCTTCAGGAAAACCAAAAAACGAATCCAAATAAAATCCATATGACATCCAAAAGTGAAAAAATGAAGAAAAAAAAATTGAGGGAGAAATTAAAAAAAAAAATTGAAGGAGAAATGTTTTTTTTTTTTTTTAAAAAAAGGTTTGACAGATCAAGCCGACTAGGGTCCGGGGGGACCGGTTTTGCACCAAACGGACGGTTGGTTTGTTCCGGATCGAACCGACTGGCCGGGTCCGTCGGTTTCACAAACCATGGGTGAGAGAGCCTCGAACTCTCGACCTCAGGATTATTCAAAAGCTATAAGACTTACGTGCTAGCCAACTGAGCCACCATCCCAAATTGTTATTATATGTCATCATTAATTATAAACCAAATTAATGTTTAAGAAGCATGTTTACACAAATTAAAACAAAACTCTTATCACGTATTTACTTCATACACCGTAAATCATATTAAAAAAACAATTTCTGCAGCTAACTCAACTCAAATAGGCACTTACACCTTGACGTTGGTGATTGCTCTTTACCTCTTTCATAGTAACGACTAACGAGTCTAGTCATTTTATATGTACATGTGGTTTCACAGATGATGAGATTAAGATCTTTTGAATGCATCTGGAGAGGTTTTATACACACACACACTAGTATACATGGCTTCTGCTAAAAGAGTCTACATCGGCCCCGGCAAGGAGCTTTAACTAAGCAAATAGTGTTTAATTTATTACTCTCTTTTGTCCTTAATATAACATATAATCCATTTTTTTAGAGATTAAGAAAATAAAATAAATGACTTAATCATGATATATGTTGTTTATCATTGGATTATAAATTAGTTTACAAATCAAATAAATTAATTTAAAGGAAAAATGATAAATATAAATTAATTTAAAACAATTTATTTAACTTTATTAACTTTTACAAACAAGTCAGTTATATCTTATATTGAGGATTGGGGCGTGGGGTGATATGTTGAAATATGATCGACACATTATAAGGAGTCCGATTATATTTGTTTTTCCGATTTGTGTTGTCATCAAAGCAATAGAGAACTAGCAACGATTTTCAATTTTAATTAATCTTTTAAATCCTGCATTTCTTCCCCAACTTTCATTTTCTGGTAAATCAAAGTAACCATATACAACAAATTATAGGTATCCTTTCATTTATTGAAATATGATTAGCACATAATGATAAGGAGTCCGGTTATATCCATGCCTTGGTCATTAACATTATCCCCTGATTAGCTTCCTCTTCTACATTTGTTGTGCCAAACAAACACATTGAGATATTCTAATCAATTCTCAATATGAAATTTAAAAAAAAAAAAAAAAACAATGTATTAATGAAGAACATTCTTAAGAAAGAAAATAAAAGAATCTTTGAAAAAAAAAAAAGAGGAAGAAGAAGCGAGCGCCTTGATATAATGTATCAGGCTCTCTTGAAAAAATATCAGGTTATAGTGCAAATCCCATTCCCAATAAATATTCCACCACGTTACTAACCATATGCTTCATCATCACCAACCTCGAACAATTATTAGACACAGATCACGTAAAGAATAATGTTGAATTTACACACCTTAATGGATTTCCACCCTATTGTCCATATCTTCAGGCGTCAAATCCTCAAAAGTCCAATTTCTTCTAACTCCACAGCTCCGGACTAACCTCGGCTCAAGGCTGCCGGAACAGCTGGCATCGCTGGCGCTATGAACCCGGCGGTGGTCGGGCTTGATCTTGGCCGAAGAACCTCTCGTCTTCCTTGTCTGATCGTGACATTGTTGGTGGCTGTCATCCGGCGGATCCATCACCCCCGACCAGCTTCTCGCGACCAATGCTCGCAGTTTGGTGACGCGTTCAGGGAGATTATTCTCCCTGTAGGAGTCTGTCCTTGGGATTAGGGTACATGCCAGACAATTGAGACTCATGTTGGTGATGAAGAAGATGATATGGAGTTACGTGAAGCCCAGGCAATCACCAAACCCAAATCCCAGCTCCTATATGAGAGCATGGAAGATGGTTTATTATGATTGCAAAGGTTGGTTGGAAGAAGCTAGCTAGATACGATGCTTAGGAATTCAAGTTTTGGGTTGAATGAGTTATATACATTAAATGTTAGATTTGGAATACACAAGGCAACCGGCAGATATGTTGCTAATTTTAGTTTAGGGTTGGTGATCAAGATTAACTAATATTGCTGTCTTTAAGCATGAATTTCTAAACCATTCTCAAAGTTTAGTCATTAGTATTTCTAAATTTGGGTGAATGATCGTCTTCTTAATGGAATATCTCATTTGGTTACTAAATTCCTATCCATCCAAATTTGTGATCTGTCTCTTGCTCTTGATTCTTTCCTCTCTTTTTTTCCTCAAAATCTTGCCAACTCAGCACCTTCAATATCTTTCGATTTCAACAATAATCAAGAGCGATTTTCTTGCTGTCAAATAGTACTAAATGAAACAAAAACAACATCGGAACTTTTCAATCTTAAAAATGTAAGATTTTATTTTCAGGATCAATGATGATTTACCTGATATGATTTGTAGGGTGGACGCAAAGTTTTTAACACATACTAATATTTTAGATACTATGTTTTAGCTTTTTTAAGTTTTTCTTGTGGTTAAAAGTAGGCTTATGCCACCCCTAGGGTATATGGAAGACAATTCGTCTTGCGCCTATAGATTCTTTGTGCTGCCTCTATACATGTGTTTTTAACTTCAATCATAGGAACCACAAGGTTGCTACAGCCAAGAATTTTGAATTACGTATACCGATATAAAATAGAAAAAATTTAGTTAACTCCAATGAAAGTAATTTTATTTTAGTCAACGTACAGCAAACAAATTCTGAAATTTTAGACTAGATGATTAAGATTAATTAGGGAGAAGGACAAGAAATATTTAATTATCAATAAGGATCTCAAAAATTATAATTATTTTGAAAGACCAAAAATCAAAATACAATATATTTCTTTTTATTGATCCTTCTTCCTAATTTTTAATTTAAGATTAACTAATATTGTTGTCTTTTAGCATGAATTTCTGACCCATCACCAAAGTTTAGCCATTAGTATTTCTACATGTTCTTAATGGATTATGTCGTTGGGTTTCTAAATTCCTATCCATCCAAATTTGTGATATCTTTGGCTTTTGATTCTTTTCTTTTGAAAAAAAAAATACTTCCAACTCAATACCTTCAATATCTTTGGTATGAACAATAATCAAGGGAGATTTTCTTGCTTTCAAATAGTACTAAACAAAAAAAACAATATCAGAGCTTATCAATCTTGAAAATGTAAAACTTTATTTTCGGATAGATAATGATTCATTAAGATATTCTGTTTTGACTTATTCAAGTTTTTTTTTTGTATCAACATGATCTTGGCTCTGATACTATATTGTCCCACATCAATCTGAACTTGGCTTTTATATTAATTGACTCACATCAACCTGAACTTGACTCTAATGCTAATTGTAACATTTAGTATCTCATTCTCGATAAAATTGTCTGCTTTGAGAGTTTTTCACCCCTAATGATTTTAAAACTTACTGGGAGAGGAGGTATCAAGACACTTATAAGGTGACTTTCGTTCCCCTCCCCAGCTGATGTGGATATAACGTAAATGATTTTATTTAGTTTGTGAATTCCACTACTAGAAAAATGTGAAACATTGACGGAATTTGCTACGGAAAAAATTCCGTCGCAATAGCAACGGAAATTGCGACGGATTTTAAAATCCGTCGCAAAAAAAAAAAAAAGCGACGGATGACAAAAAGGCCGCAATTGCAACGGAAATTGCGACGGATTTTGATCTGCGACGGATCATTGCGGCCAAAAAGGCCGTCCATAGTATTGCGACGGATCAATGATCCGTCGCAAAATGGCGGCCAAAAAGGCCGCCATTGTCACACCGTCTGCGACGGATCATTGATCCGTCGTATAGTATTGCGACGGATCAATGATCCGTCACAAAATGGCGGCAAAAAAGGCCGCCATTGTCACCGTCTGCGACGGATCATTGATCCGTCGCATAGTATTGCGACGGATCAATGACCGTCGCAAAATGGCGGCCAAAAAGGCCGCCATTTTGAGGCCACAATTGCGACGGATCAACGGATCCAAAAAGCCAATGTTTGCGAAAGGATCCCGTAATGTTTGCGACGGATCCCTAGATCCGTCAAAAAGGAAGTCTCATTTATGAGACTTCCTTTCTTCTTCCTCTCGCGATTCCTCCCCCACCGGCCCTCCCCCGCTCCGACCCACCTCCCCCCCTGGTCCGATCCCCCCACCCCCCTCCCCCCCGCTCCGACCACCCCCCCCCAGTCCGATCCTCCCCCACCGGCCCCCCCCGGGTCCGACCCCTCCCCCCGCTCCGACCCCCCTCCCCAGCCCGACTCCCACCCCAGCCCCGCCCGCCCCCACGCCCTCGGCTTCCCCAACCTCGCCCCAGCTCTCCCCCTGCCCCCTCCGCCCGCTCCTCCTCCTCCCGATTCGTCCCCTCGCATCCCCTAGCTCCTCCACGACTCTCGGTAGGTCGTCCTCTTCTCCGGTCCGGTCACTGTCAGGTTGGTCTGATGTATTTTTTTTTTACTATATGGATATATCTATGTTAGATTTTCTTTATGTCATAATTTAAATATGCATGTTAGTAGAAAATAATTCTTCTTTTGTATTTTAGTTTTTCCTTAGCTATTAATTACATAATGATCTTGATAGTTTATGAATTTGAATTATGCTTATAGTTAGTAGGAGATTCCATGATTTTTTTATTGGGTTTAGTGATTTTTATTAATAATATTGATTTTTTTTAAGCTTGTATTATTTTTTGGGACGAAATGTGTATGTTATAGAAAATAAATCTTAATTTTTGTTTTGTATATTAGTGGAATTTACTATTTGATTTAGGCTAATATAAAAATGATTGTTAATAATTTGTTTAAAAAATATTCTTTTAAAATTTTTTATTTGAATCTATCTTTAAAAAGTTAAACAATAAATTTGATTAAGTGTTAAATAATCTCTTTGAGTCGGTTATGCGTCAAACTGGAAAAGATGTGTCGACATGCACGAGGTGAAGTTGAGCAAGATGAAGAGTCATGATTGTCATGTTTTTTTCCAGAGATTGTTGCCGTGGGCCTTCAAAGCACTACCGAAGCATGTATGGTCTATTCTAACGGAGTTGTCCATGTTCTTTAGAGAAATTTGTGCTTTGAGCTTAATGTTGAAAAGTTACGACACCGGAGGCGAGCATGCCCATAACACTATGCAAGTTAGAAATGGTGTTTCCTCCTAGCTTGTTTGACTCAATGGAACATTTGCCGTTCACTTGGCCTACGAAGCAAAGGTAGGAGGCCCGCAAAAGATAGATGGATGTATCCGTTTGAGAGGTAATATATATATTGATTTGCGCTGTTATTAATTGACCAACATGGTACTTTAGCTCGATATTCCATTGTAGGTTTTTACGCACACTTAAGCACAAGATCAAAAATACAAGGTACGTTGAAGGATCTATCATTGAAGCTTATCTAGTCGAAGAGGCCGCAAAATTTGCGTCATACTATTATCCCCCCGAAATGATGTCAAGATGGAGAGGGTACCTCGCAACGATGATGCGGTGATACAAGGGATCAAACATCAATATTTAATTTTCCGGGCGAGTCGTGGGAAAACGTTGGAGGTCAACTCTTGACGGAAAAGATAAGCGAGTTCATGAGTGGTACATTCTAAACAACGCGAAGAGGCCGCCTAAAGTACCTAGAGTAAGTTTTTTTTTCCTTTTTACTATTACGGTAAGTATTAAAATATTAACTTTAGTTTTTTGTTACAGTTACTTCTCTAATTGGGTCCGATCGGAAAATCCTTCAATGTCGGTGTCCCAAGTTGATCAATTCACGAATTCTGAGTTTCCAAAATGGTTTCGATCCTATTTCTTGGAAAATCCATCAGATCCCAATGAAGTTGCGTGGAGTTTATCTTATGGAGCTGCAATGACAGTTACCCGATGCAACAAATATATAATCAATGGGTATCGATTTGCAATGTTGACGCGAACATGTGTACACTATGTTGCAATTACGGTGTATGTTGTCGAGGTGACCAAGTTGACGGGGTGGAGAGGCGACTACTACGGGAAGTTAGTTGAGATAATTCAGCTGAGTTACCGGTGGGACAAGGTGGTGACCCTTTTTAAGTGTGAGTGGTTTGATAACGGTCCGCGTGGGACAAAAGTGGACAAACATGGAAATATTGAGATCCTTTGGACAAGGAGATATACGGTTGGTTATGACCCATTCATCCTTGCTCAACAGGCGGAACAAGTTTACTATACACCATACCCTACATCTCGCCAAGGGTGGACGAGAGTTATTAAAACCAAAGCACGAAATATTATACCAAAGTCGAAAGAGCCGAAATCAAATGACGGTATGGTGAACCTTTCCAAGCGATGTGGAACATGTGCGCCCATAAACATCTTCGATGACGAAGTACTAAGCAATCTCTTTGATTCTCGTGCGGAGTTAGAGTTGATTCCTATACAAATTGACGATGAGAAATCAGACGATGAGGATGAGGCAGAAATGAGCTTCTCTGATAGTGAATCAGAGTTCGACGACTATGAGAGTTCAGATGAAGACATGCAAGTAGATGTCGATAAACAGGAATCGTCCGGTTGATTTGTGTTAGTTCTTTGTTTATGACGATGTGTTATACTACATACTTTGTTTCTTTGCTACTTTTGTCATATTAACTAAATATCTTTTTTATATATATTTTTTGCCATGATGTCTATAAGTGTTCGGAGATGGAGCATCGGGGGAGGACGTTCGGGTAGTGGACGTGGCGGTGGTCGAGCCCGACCCCGTACTATAAGAGGGGGTAGGCGACGCCAACCGCTCCATATGGAGCGAGAGGGCTCAGCTCTTCTCCGAGGTGCCACTATTTGATTTTTCGTCGTCACCATCGAGATATTTGTCATCTTCACCGTCACTTTATACATCGTCGTCACCGGCGGCTACCCCCCCTGATGCACAGCAAAGGGGACAACAGGTTTACTTTACCATTTCTGATTGATTTACATTTGTTTAGTTTCTTGAAACCATCTTTGTACAAACATCTTCAATATTTCACATTTCTTCCTTAGCACACTGCGTCGCCTCAGAGCCACGTCGGGGAAGAAGGTAGTTCTTTAGAGGTACCAACGGGGCTCAAGAGATCCGAGACGGGGTTTCTTTGGATCCGTCCCGACGGCAACGAGTAAGTCATGCCAAGTTACATGTAATGTTACAATTTTCTTTTCTAATTGGTTTGTATGCTAATATTTGCATGATAATCTACGTTTTCAGATTTGTGCACGATACTCCGGTGGCGACTTTCATGTCGGACCAAATATTCCGTAATTACACTCAAGCTTGGACCGTGTGGACAGAGATTCCTAAGACGCAACGAGAGACGTGGTTCAAGGAGTTCTTGGTAAGTTATTTTTTTATGCGTGTTAATTAAGTACTTTTAAAATTTTGAGCACTAATTGTTCGTTATTGATTTTCAGGATAAGCATATGACGTTGCCTAAGCATCTTGAAAATGCGAAAAAGCTTATAACCACGGGGCCGGCGTGATGGTGCGTCGAAAGCTCTATGCATTGAGAAGGTCGAGAGGCAAGACAGATTGGCTTCCACAGGACACTAAAGATGAATTATTTGGCAATTGGGAAAACAATGACAAGTTTAAGACCATAAGTGCGAAAAATAAGCAAAATATGGCCAAAATGGAAGGACCATCATATGTTGGCGGCTCCATATCAATTAGTGAGCATCGACGCAAAGTTGTAAGTACACGTTATTTTCTATTTACGTATTCAATATTTTGTACTTTGAAGTAATTAATTAAGGTCATCATTTGCGTTTGCAGATAGAGTCTGGGGAAGCTCCAGTTGGATCGGTTGAGTGGGTTACCTTTCAGCGGACCCATTCCCGACAGTCTGAAGGGAGTGAGAGGCAATGGATTAACCCAAGGGCGCAACAAATAGCGGTTAGACATTTATTGCCTTTATTACTTGTTTTATGCACCACCATATTTATTTCATTTTACATGTCTTATTTGTTATGTATTTGTTTGCTTGTAGGAAAACTTTGAGAAGCTGTCGCAGGAGAGAGCCTCGCAGCGTGAGACTGACCCCTCATCCTCTATATCCGATAACGAGAGTCTGTTCTTTGAGGCTCTCGCGGATTTGACAAGAAAGGAGGGTCTTTGGATACGGTGAGTCGCCGGCCATTTCGAAACAAACAAAGCGCCTCTCATCTGGCACTTGTAGGGGTTTCTTCAGGTAAACATAATACATTTGTTTTTGATAGTTTTCATTCTCTTGTCCATTCAAATGAAGTACAAATAATAAATGTACTAATCAATTCTGTAGATGAGCTAAAGAAGATGAAGGCATTGGTGGAGGAGCAAGCAACACAGATGACCCAGGAACGGGAGATGATGAGTCAGCGGTTGGCTTAGGAAACGGAGATGATGATGAGCGACGAGATGATTGGGAACAAGATCGATCAAGCGGCGTTGTTGCGGGAACAAGATCGGATCAAGCGGGCGTTACGCGAACGGGCGATGATGCGACGGGGAGATGAGTCGCGCGAGAATGAGATAATGAGGGCGATGCGGGTTCAAATCATGTCCCTTATGAAAGACAAAGGTTCCGGTCGACTCTCGGTGATGATGACCATCAAGGTGATGACGATGATCACAATCTTTGCTTTGTTTAGCCTACTTTTTTGTATTTGCTTGTTGCTACTACTTTTTTATATTTGTTTGTTGCTACGGATTATATATATATATATATTGTGTTTTCACTATGTAAACTTTTTTTATCGTTAATATATTCATGGTACATTACTTTACTATTTGTATTCAATTTTCTATTAAAAAAATTTTAAAAAATTTAAAATTTGCTACCGAAAATAAAATCTCCGCAAATTCGAAATTTGCTACGGAAAAAAAAATCGCTACGGAACAAAATCCGTAGCAAATTCGGAATTTGCTGGAAAAAACGTAACAAAAAATTTGTGAAATTTCCGTAGCAAATTGCAAATTTTCAAATTTGCTACGGATTTTTATTGCCGTAGCAAATTGCTAAAAAAAATCCGTAGCGGTTTGCTACGGATTTTATGATCCCGTCGGATCATAAAATTGCAAACGGATCGGATATAAAATCCGTAGCAATTGCGACAGATTTTCTCAAATCGCTATTGCCACGCGATATTGACAAAATCCACGATGTTTTGTTTTGCTACGGAAAAATGGGTTTTTGCTACGGATTTTTTCCATAGCAAAAACCAAAATTTTTAGTAGTGTTCCCTTATTTCTCTTGTAAATGACTTTTTTGTTAATTGGCTAAGTTCTTTTAACTTCTTTTTTTATGGTACATGTCTTTATTTATATTGTGAATGCTTTTATTTAAAAATAAAATAAAGGCAACATTGTCTTTTCCTAAAAAAACAACCTATTTTCATTATTGTTCAAGGGTATAATAAAATTTCAGAATTTTTTGGTTGACTAAAATAAAATTAATTGTTCAATAGGGTGAGTGAAATTTTCTTCTATAGAATGATCGCTTAGGAATCTATCCCCACATACAGCTCACCCAAAGTCATGTTTAGCTGGCCCTAAATAGTTCTTAGATAACTTTTTGTCATCATGCCCTATATTGGGTCATTTCACACCTAAATAAGCAATCAAACAAAAACCCACTACTCATTGATAAAGCAAATAAACATATTGCCTCAAAGGTCAAACATTTCTCAATTTGTAAGATGCATGAATGAGCAACTCATAAGTAGTTGATCTGAACAATCATCAATTTCTCTCCAATATTCTGCCGAAAAGCAAATTAAGGCGTACATGTATTGACTTTCCTTGTGATCTTCAACAATATTACTGTGTTCTGTGAATCAACTAAACGTGTAATATTTATGATGAATTCATATTTTTTTGATGAAGATAACATATATGATGCAGAGAAGAATGTAATTATCTATAAAATTTATATTATGTTTTCGTTTTCGTTTTTCTTCAAAAGAATACACAAGATGAAGATTGCAAGAAAGTCCTGCTTATTAATGGACATATCACTAACTGATACTACCTCAGCCCTTGATATAAAATCACTTTATTTATAGTTCAATTTCTTATTGAAGTCGATCTTATATTAAAGGCAGAGGAAGTATATCGGAGACCATGCATAAGTCTCTATGCATTTGATTCAGCAAGATAAAAATTATCTTGGAAAAATGACAGAAAAATACCACTTAAACTTTAAAATTTTATAACAACAACAATAATGAAATTAATAAGAACTGTAAACCAATTGACAACTTGTTTTTATTGGGAAATCACATATTTGATATTTTAAAATGAAGTGGAAGTTTCTTCAGATTTTCCCAAATATCATGAAAGATCTAAAATTTTCATCTCTGTTTTTTTTTTCCTCACGAGGGGATGCATATATATCTTTGACCCCAAAAAAAGGGGATGCATATATATGATTACGAACATTGAATATCGTCAGGTAAGAGTGTGAAAACGCAAAGCACAGTAAAGTGCTAAAAATTAAGAATCTCGTGTTGCAGGTGTGTTTCAGCGTTAATGCATGAACCTCGTTCTGTATGGAACATACTGATTTGAACTTCTGGTAGAAGCTTTCAAGTAGGGTCCCAATTAGTAACAAAAACTTCATTTTAATGATAAAAAGGTGTTAAACTTTGAATTATTGTAATTTGCATAAACGCGTCCATATATAGGCATTTGTTTATGGATGGATACAAAAGAACACCCAACATCAAGAAGATGACATTATTGATTAGATGTTTTTTCTTTATTACTTCCTCTGGTTTTTAATATAAGATATATTTACCTAATTTAATTATATTAAATAAATTATTTGAGTTAGCTAATATGACATATATTTTCTAAAATGCTCTAATCATCTTCTTCAATTTCTTCTTTTCATATCTTCTTTGATTATTTTTGAGGAATTCAATAAAGATAAATTTAGAAAATATTTTCATGAAAATCTTCTTTGATCCTCTTATTTTTATTAATATTGAGGAATCATCAATAAATTACTTAAAATGAAATTAAATTTAGAAAATATTAATAAATATGAAAAAATTTTGCCACTTATTCTTCCAAACTCCAATTGTTTTTTATATTTAGACCCACCACAATAAACTAATATGGTCCTTAAGTACAAAACAACTTTTGAAAACCTTAAATTAACACAAAGACGTTATCACTGCTTGTTCACACACCGTCCGATCGGGGGAAATAAAATGCAAGTTAAAAGCCACGTGGCCTCATGACTCAGCAAAACGAAAATGTGTAGCCTTAACACAGAAACTGAAAACGTAGAGGGGATAACACATCTGGAGAAATAGAATGGAAGAAGGAATTAGGGCTCCATCGTGTATTTGGGGAAAGAACGAGAGTCGGGAGAAATCATTGGATCCTCTTATTTGCAAAGGAGGGGCGGTGCGCTTCGGCAACCGAGTCGCGAGGAGAAGTATGAACCTCCGAGGAGGTATTGCAATCACGGAATGGTGGCGTGGAGACGGACTTTTGGCGGAGGTTCTACGGCTGCCCATTGTACAACCAGGTAAGCAATTTTGTACATATCAGCTTGTGTCTGTGAATTTTCTTCTGGAAACTGACTGTAAATCGTGGTTAAAATATGGAAATCCATAAAAAGGATGCTATGAAGTAGGGGAGAGAAAGGAAATACTTGTCAAAAGCACTTTTGTAATAGAAAGATTGAATAGTTTGTCCTTCCAGTATACCCATGATTTCATTGTCAAAATCATGGCATTCACATAAAAGGCAGAGATCAAAGGGAAGAAATTTAATGCCGTGTCATATGGATCTCTTAGAAGTCCTCAAATGACTAAGATTTATAAAAACAAGGCATTCACATAAAAGGCAGAGATCAAAGGGGGAGAAAAGTGAGGAATCAAACAAAAGGGAGGTTTGAATGGTACAATTGTGTTGTACTAACAGGGTACCTTGACTGTTAGGGCGGTTTGCATTGGAAACCAAACCAGCCTGAAACATTTACTAACTTTAATCAGCAAAAAAATATGTATAATATTTGATTATCAGAATCTCACCCCTGGTTTGAATAAAGCAACCCCCACATGGATTTAACCTTCAAGACAAGGATTGAAGAAATAGAGAAAAGAATTCAGTATTGAAAAATAATAACTACAACTTTACAACTTTAAATGTATGTGTAGATAGATAGATAGTCAGGAATTTTGAAATTTCTATTCTTCAACTTTTTTTTCTGGTCCTTTTGTTTTGCACCTTATAAAGGCCAATTAATGTATGTGAGAGAGAGAGAGAGAGAGAGAGAGAGAGAGAGAGGATGAGTGACTTCAATGTAAGACCCATTTGGGAATCATGAAGCAATGGATTGAGCTGTATAGTTCAGTGCTATTATCCTGGAACTGGATTAATGTTTGTAAATCTTTCTAAGACTTATGAAGCATAATTAGAATATCCAATGTCTTGGTCTTTTATAATTTACCTACGTTCCTGGGCGATGCAGCACAGATCATATATATCTCAATATCAGGAACTCACATGACATTACAACTCTCACCTTCCATCCGTCAGAAAATAATTGACCATAGCTGGATCTTTGCATGAACTAAAGAATGAGCAGATACCAAGATCTAGGACAGTAGGGAATGCCTCAATTCACCTTTGTCAAGTTCTTGAAAACATCATCCATTTAATCTAGGACAGTAGGGAAGGCCTTTTCTTTTATGTGTATTCATAAAATTAGATTTACTATTTTTCTCTCATTTGGTTTGAACAAATCATCCCCTTGCATGGTTATGTATACAATTTCAAGTACCTTTATTTTATTTATGACCAAATTTGTGAACACAGGATGAGGCGTGTGGATTCTTCGCTTGGCATGATAACGAGTTCGGGGAGAGGGCAAATACCGTGATTAAGGAGCTTTTAGACGACATAGACAAATTATATGATGAAAATTGCAATCTCCGAAGAGCAAAGCATGGGCAGAGACTTGGTGAAGAGATTGATGCAATATATGGTCAATTGAGGAAGCTTAAACGCAGAAATGAGTTATATGATAGGGAACTTATGAAGGGGAAAAATAAGTTTAAAGTAGCAATGACATTGTTATCTTTTACATGTGTTTGGTTGTGTATATTGTATCTGAAGATGTAATTGGTATGTGTAATTTCTTTGTGGTTTAAATTAGGTAGTTATGTAGGTGTAGTATGCAATAGAAGAGTTTTTGCTGATGCAATATTTTCGGAGTACTGTGTAATGGAAACAAGGCCATAGATGCTATAAATGTATTGGACAAATTCACAAAGACCTTGGGAATTCACCACCAGTAATATGTGTAATTTCTTTGTGGCTTAAATGTATGTGTAATATATGTGTAATTCACAAACGCCACAGTGCACTTTCCATGAGTATACACAATTACTTCAATTAGCATCAACACTACACATATCCAAACAAGAAATATATGGGCAAAATACAATGAACAAAAAGAAATATTAATTCAGAAAGCAAAAAAATTAAAGTAACACAGAAATGCTAACGCAGTAACACTTGCACCATTTTACCCCACATATCTTTTGCTGTGGCAGAAAAAATCAAGTAACACAGAAATGCTAACGCAGTAACGCAGAAATGTTAACGCAGTAACACAGAAATCCAACTGCAAATCACCCATTTTCAGAAAGCATCAACACTTGCACCATTTTACCCCACATATCTTTTGCTGTGGTGACACTTCCTTCAGACACCCCAAAACGCAGTAACACAGAAATGCTAACATTCTGTGTTCAGGAGCAAAAAAACATAGGTACATGGGTGATTCCACTATGCATAAAAAACAACAAAATGCATCCTGCCAAAGTATACATTTAGGACAATCTGCATGCTCTTCTTTATCTTTTTGAATATCAAATTTAACCACATTTCAAGTTACCGCAACAAAAACACTATTTAGCTTTGAAACCAAAGTATATATTTAATTGGCCACAAACACACCTGCCAAAGTATATATACAAGCAAGCACACTGATTGCAAGTTGCAAGGATCAATATACATACAAAAGTATCCTAAACAAGTGTTTCTTCCTAGAGTTAGCACAAAATATACAAAAACTACAGTGCTGCTTGCTTTCAATTGACATAAAACATAGGTACATGGGTGATTCCACATATATACCAAAAGCACCCAAACAAAATGCATCCTAAACAAGTCTAGTTGGTTGAGTTATCCATCCTCCTGGTCATAATATGCTCCCCTTGTAGCTGATGTTGTGATGTTGGCCTTGTCATGCTCTGCTGGCTTTGTATAACGAGTTGTGAGCTGCTGATACATGGTTGCCCCTTCCAATGCAATCCAGGTGGGTTCACAGGTAGTGGCGAATCAGTATCACTAGGAGAGGTGAAGTGAATCTTCCTGGAACCATCTTGGGAGGATGGTGTTGCAACTGATGACTTTCTTATTTCTTTCTCGTTCGGAATTGGAAATTTTGTGGTAGGCCTAGGATTATGCATAAACTCAGCCGGTGTACCTTCCTCAATGACCTTTTCAGTCCTTAATCCGGGCTACAATAAAAAAAATGCTCATGGTCATATAATTAATTAGCATCTAAAATTGAATTAAATCTGAACAGTTTTGAAATAAGTGTAACTTACATTATAGACACTTCTACCACTATCCTCATCAACCCTTATTCCAAACCCAAATGGCCTTACTGGTCTATAACAACGTTTCCTTCCCGTTGACTGGTTTCCAGATTCACAACGTGTTAAAGTTTGTTGGGTACTTGCAAGCTGGATTAGGCGCGTGGATTGGTGTTGAAGTTTGCTGTTGACTGGATTGCACATGAAGTTTCTTCCTTCCTGGACGAGGATTTCTTGAGGGGGGTGCCTGAAATAGTTAATAAATAAGGGACAATTAATTCAATACTTATCTGAACAGTTTTGCTTGTAATGGAAACAATTGACATAAATAAAACCAACATACCAAATTCAGTATAAAATTATAATTTCATAAGCAACTTACCTCTTTGCACGTGCTTCTATTATGTCCCGCAGTTTTACAAACGCTGCACTTCATAACAATTCCTTTTTTGCTGATTCGTTCAACATGGGGTGCTGAACCCGAAGCCATGTTTTCATCAACTTGGCTACTCATGGCATGAGATAAGGCACTGCCTCTATTCAACCTTCTTTGGGGTTCTTCAGTCCTCTTTCTTTTCTTTGGAGGTCTGCCCGGTAATTTGCATATGGGTGGGGGTAGCATTGGGCCGAACTTGTGTGTTTCCCAAAATACTTGTCCTCTAACCGGTTGGAATTTTGTTGTATAGCTCGCTAGATATGTATCCCTATGGTAATATCGTGAAATTTGAGTTATGGGATCTAGCTTGGCATGATACATCGCAGTAATTGCATGTTGGCATGGGATTCCGGTTAAATCCCAAGCTTGACAAGTACATACTTTCATACTAAGGTCAACTGTGTGCCTATCCTTCCCCTCACTGATCTCATACCCATCATCACCATTAAAGAATATGTTACAATTTACCGCCAAGTACCTATTTGTCTCAAAAAATTCAATACATTTTGGGCTATAGTTGGCCTTCCAATTGGTTACTATTTGCTGACTAGCAGCCCATTTTTCCATAAACTTAATCCTAATGCCATCAATCATTTCCCCTCCACTGTTTGCTCCAATTCGCATAAACGTGTCTTGCACACAACCGATGTTCAGCGAAGGGAAGGATGTCACTGACAGCTTGTAGCAATCCCTACACATACGAACAAGTCAGTTATACAATGTATGCCTGTAGATACTTAAGCACACATATATGGAAAAACTGTACCTTCTGCATGTCCGACATTATTGTAACTTTGCCACCGTCATCAAGGTCAAGCGAGGATCTCAGCCATTGTATGAACCAACTCCAATTAACAGTTGTCTCCTTCTCAGTCAAAGCAAAAGCTAGTGGGAACATACTATCGTTTGCATCTAAACCCACAACGGTCAACAAAATTCCCCTAGCTTTTCCTTTCAAAAAAGTTCCATCTAGCCCAATAAATGGCCTGCACCCTAATTTCCACCCGACCTAATAGTTTAATGACATAAGAGAGCACATTAGAGACACCTAGCCCAATAGCACAAAATATATACAAGGTCTAAAATGCACTAACTAACAGACAACAATTAATGCACTCACCAACAGCAATTAATTAGGTAACAGACAGAAATTAATGCACTCACCAACAACAATTAATTAACTAACAGACAGCAATTAATGCACTCAGCAACAACAATTAATTAACTAACAGACAGCAATTAATGCACTCACCAACAACAATTAATTAACTAACAAACAACAATTAATTCACTCACCAACAGCAACCCTTATTCACTAACAGACAGAAAAGTCACTAACAGAGACAAAAAAATGCAGTAGCAGACAGAAAATGCACTAACAGAGAAAAAAAATGCACTAGCAGACAGAAAATGCACTAACACAGACAGAAAAAGCACTAACATCCAGCAATTAATTCACAAACAGATAGCAATTAATTCACTGCTAACAAATTCAATTAATTCACTCTCAGACAACAATTAATTAACCAACATGTAAAAGGTATTGTAAAAGAATATGACATACATACCTTAGATGCATTAAAACAGATGTACATTCGTCTAAATACCCTCCTTCCTTGATCTAAAGCTTCGCCACTTAACTCCACACTAACATCGGATCCCGGATTTGACACTTTCAGCTCATTGCAATAAGCTTCTAACTTGGCATACTCATCTGCAAAACCCCCATCCATGACCTCCATTATCATCCTTTTAGCCCTCTTACACTTATACCTACTGACAAATACTTTCAAATCACGCTCAACATCCTTCTTCATCTCAGTTACACTGTATTGAGGATTATCTTGGACTTTATCCTTGAAGTATTCAGCTAGCCACCGCGCACTTGCCCTTTGATTCTTATAAACCCTAGCACACATGTGCTCATGATTCAGCGATTTTACCATGTACCCAGGACCTACGCTATCACTACCTGCGTACAACCTAAATGGGCAGCCCTCTTCACATGTGACAATGACCATCTTTTTGTCACTTCTAACTATTTTGACATTCACCCCCTTCTCAATAGCATAGTTATCAATGGCCTTCCTCAACTCACCTCTATCCAAGAATGTTTCACCCAATGTGAAGGACGCCTTTTTCGTAGAGCACCAACTCCCTTCGGCTATCCCACACTTGTAGAGGTGGACTAAAATTTCGCTCATCCTCATCACTAGAGGTATCCTCAGGGTCTTCATGTATTTCATAATCATCAACGAAACTCTCTTCACTATCACTACATTCTGACCCTGACTCTGAATGTTCCATATAGCTATCATCAGCACTATAAAAGTCAACTTCATCATCCCTACCAATGTTATCACAAACAACTATCCCACCTATTTCCTCTACCTGATTTAGGTCATCTACCTCACCTAATTCTACATAATCATCGGTTCTGGGAAAATTTCCAATTCCATCATCTACCTCTTCTAAAAATTCTATATAATCATCTGATCTATGAATATTTTCAAACGCTATATAATCATCTACCTCATCATCTTTCCCTTTCCTCGCCATTACACCTGTTGGAACTCAAGCATACAATTAATTGTCAGCCATCAGGAGAGAGAACAACGCCAATAAATTTTTTGAAAGCAATTAAGGAAAATTCAATAAATTCAATAAATCATGACATCCCAGAAAAGTCAAACATTTTCTTAATTTATTTTTCATAGGAAGCCTGAGTGATGTTTTTAAACTGAAATGATAAATTATGGTCAATATTTTGGTTGGCATTTGGTATTATTAAGAGGGGAAGGAGGTTTGTTATGTAGAGTATTAAAAAAAAAAAGAAATGCCGATTAAGTCAAACAAAAAAAGATATATTATACTGATAGGCAATAAAGAAAGTGAAAGACCAATCAGATTATGCTAGGCAATAAAGAAAGTGAAAGACCAATCAGATTATGCTAAGGTGTAAAAGGTTTTCCTTCATCATATTTTTAATCAAAGACCACACATATGAATGATGAATTCATAAGAGCTAAGATTTGAAACCTTAGAATTGAAATTAATTTGAGCAAGGAAATTTCAGAAGGCGTGCTTAAATTAGCAATGAACTAACATTGATGGTTCAACTACTATACTGTCCAACAATAGTTTGAAGGGCAGCATGATAGGCCATGAAAATCACACACGTTGATGGCAACATAAAGCAAATTCAGGTTAGGCTTAATAAATGCAAGATGGTGGGCCCTTAACTCCCTCACAATAAATAGGCCCCCTTCCCAGCTTTGTAATAAAAATCAACTAGTTATGTTGCCTCCACTAAATACTCCCACCAATGGAAAATATAAGTCTATTTCAAGGTTCGAATGAAGTACTTCCTTTATTTCTTATTTTAAGTTTCAAATTAGTAAATGGGTGTGTCCTAAAATTTTTATTCTAAAAGAAAATTCTAGCTTCTCAATGACCAGTGCCAGACCAAGACATTTATCTATGAGTGCCCACTCACCTGAGAGATCACAAGATTTGAATAGACTTGAATAGATAAATGAAAACGCAGAGGTAGCAGTATTCTGGAAAGACTTGAATAGATAAATGATCACAACATTTGAATATATAAATGAATATGCAGAGGTAAATGCCCACTCACCTGAGACATTTATCTATTCTGGAAATTCTTCATGCTTTGATCCATCCATTGAGGTAAATGTGACATAAGACTCTAAGGGATGCAAGATATTGAATGTTGGGTGAACTCTTAAGCAGACCCCCCTACAATGAATATAAGGGAAAACTTGTAATTTAGAAGATCTAAAAAGCGGTAAGTAATTTATAAATTAAAAAAGGCTACACTGTCACAAAGAAAATAGAATTGAACCAACACATAGTTGGTTTAGTCGGGTAAGGCTTCAAGTCAGCAAGATTAGCGAAAATGACTCAGAATGCTCGTTATCTCCTAAGCTAGCTATCTAAAAAAGCAAAAATGCACTCATTTTATATTCTAATTTCTGAGCATACATCCAAAACCTCCTTGACAACAAAAAACAAAAGGGGAGAATGACATTTAGGATCATTAAAATAGGCTTACGACAGAATGAGCTCACAACATGAGATTTTCCTAGTGTTAGTGTTGAAATTTCTGTCAGATTATCTAATCCCTTCAGAGAAATGGAAAGTTACCTGTCCAGTTCAGATTAGCGAAAACCCTAGCCGATTGTCGATTCCCTCCGTCGTGCGCCATTGTCGTCCGAGCTTCTTCAACCACGATCACCATCGTCGACGGGATTCCAGCTCCAACAATCTCCCAAACTTTCCTGACCAGCATCGACGATCTCACCACATTCGATCAAACCAGGTGCGACATGTCCGACGGGTTTCACTTAGACTCTCCTTCCACTCTCGATTTTTCCCCAAACATAATGTAACCCTAATTTCTTCTTTCAATTTCTGTGTTAAGGCTACACGTTTTCATTTTGCTGAGTCATGAGGCCACGTGGCTTTTAACTTGCATTTTATTTCCCCCAATCAGACGGTGTGTGAACAGTGATAACGTCTTTGTGTTAATTTAAGGTTTTCAAAAGTTGTTTTGTATTTAAGGACCACATATTAGTTTATTGTGGTGGGTGCTCTTGGACCAATTGTTCATTGTGTTGGGTGCTCCTTAACCCTTTTTTCAATGACATTTCTTAGTGTTATTACGTTTTCGTTTACTTGTAAAAATATAACATATGCAAACTTTTAATAGCACATTTTTTGAACCAGTATTATACTTTTGAAACGAGGAAGATGAATAAAATAATTACATTGGATATACTACCATAAAAATAGTAAATTGTGCGTAGACCAATGATAGATTACGGGTTCTCCTTTTTTTAAAAAAAAAAAAAAGCTTATAAAAAAGCTCCTATGAATAGCTTATTTTTAAGCTCTTTTTTCTTCATTATAAAATAAACTTTTATAATTATAAGAGCTTTTGTAAAATTCTGTTTGGTCTAGCTTATACTTATAAGGAGAAAATAAAATTTAAAAATAAGTTAGGCCAAACATGCACTAAAATCAACTCCCAAATATGTCTTATATTCAGGACCGAAAGGAGTAGAATTTAAGAATAAGCTTTATTTTAATACTTAAAATAAACTTTCATATATATCAGACACACACGCATATATATATATATATATATTTGTGTGCATATATATATCAAGTGTGTTAGAATATTAGTTATGTACTCAGTTGTAATAGATATACTTAGCCTAACTAATTCTGTTGTATCTATTTAGGTTCATTGTGAACTAAAGTAGTTGAATACGGTTCCCTATGTACTCCAGGTCAAGACACGCTGGATAATATATATACACAGACTCTGCACAGTGTACTGTACTGTGAATTCTCCTTTATTCATTACTTTGTCATTTTCCTCTGCGCATTCTGCTTTTTCTACAATTTAATAATCTTCCTACTCTTACTCACGCTAAACAGTTTTTAGTTACTAACGACAATTAACCAGTGAACATGTTGGCGACGTTGTTTAATTCATCCTACGTGTTTCAGACATTTAGACATTTTGTTTTTATATATAATGCGAATTGTGAAGCATATATATACACCAAAGTAAAGTAAAATGTTTATTTGTCATCCAAAAAAGTAACATGTAGTTTATGATGATATTCAAATGCATATTTTGCAATAACATGCTAAACACCGAAATACCTTCCCCGAACCCACTTGATCGGAGTCTTGCTATTGTGCACTGTGCTGTCCTTTATGTTTAACTCCAAACTTGGGTTGCGAATGTGTTCTTCAACCTAAATAATATTGTGACTCACTGGTAGTATATTATTTTATTATTAATTAATTTTTTCTATCCTTAATATAAAAAATACTTGGGAATTGAACTTATAGCTTGGTCCTAAATATAAGAAATAATTTTCATATTTAGCAATTTTTTCATAATTTATCCCTATTGATACTCTATCAACAATAATCAAAAAGGAGGGCAAGAGGGAACTAAAGAAGATGACTATAGTGTTTTAGAAAATACATTTCATATTAACTAATTTTCTTAATCTAAGCAAATTAAGTAAATACATCTTATATTAAGGATTAAGGACATGAAGGAATACATCAATCAACAAACCGAGAATATATTGATAGCCAAAAAAATTGTAGTATGAAAGGAACATGTATACAAATCAGGGTTAACAAATCCGGACTAGACGAGTTAGCTCGAATACCGGCAACTAGGCCATGAAACTAGTACGAACAAGTCCCTAACCTATAATTCTGTGCAACCCGGGGTGACCCAAGCTCAACCCGGGCGATTTATTGGGTTGACCCGGTTGCCTTTTTTAAAAAAAAAATTATGGGGTGGATGATAATATAGTCGAAGTTAATGATAATTTTTTTGTTAATGACTATTAGTTTAATGATTAAAGAATTGTAGATAAGAATATTTTGTTATTATCTATCTATTTTGATAATTTGTTGGGAAGAATCTTTATGATTATTGACTATATTGTCATTGGATGGTCGATTGATATTAAATGTCAATATGTTAAAGAAAGTATATGATTATTTTATTAGTGATTCAAGTATTGAATTGATAAATTTATATAGTACAATATTATGATGAGAATTTAAATTAATTTTAAATTTTTTATTTCCCACCGATCTAGTTCGAGGTTGGCTGTGAGCTAACCCATTTATCTTTAACCCACGACCTGAATCAGTCTGGGTTTGATATATAAAATGAATATTATATGGGCGGTCCCCACATGATGCTTATACGTTAATTTAAAATGGTCGTGAATTCTTATCATTTATCTTATCTCATGTACATTACATTGGTTTGATTAAAATAATGTTATGTGTATGTCGTGGTCCTCGTGGATTTACTTTATATAGCTGTTACGTTGCAAAACAAAAGGTAGGATTAAATTAAGTAGACTTAGTAATTCTCCACTTCTTTGATTATTTTAATTAAGATCAAATAATCCACCCCCAAAATCTCCTTTGACGCATCAAAAGATTAAACAAAACACATCTGATCTGACGCCAAAAATGTATACCAACCAACCATCATTATTCATTCAGTTCACCTTAACTTACCAACTTGGATGTATAATGTATGCGATGAGGTTGCTAAATCATGTGTAATTAAAAATGCCAAATTTTGTGAAAAAGGAATCATGAATGGAGTTATAGGAGAAGAGGCAATAGTTAATAATCATGATTATGAATCCGTCGTGAAGATTCTGAGAGGCCGTAGAGACAGCACGTGATTCACATGGACGGACACATCCTCATCAGCATTTACATTGACAAATCACAAACCCCATCATAAATACTCTACCTATATTTACCTTTTCTTACCCCAACATTATCACTATATCATTACACACTTCATCTCCAAAATTATCATTCACGTACATGGCAACTGCAATATTCAAACCCAAAAGTTGCTTTGAAATGGGGCTCTCCTCTCCTCGCTGCTCCCCATGCTTGCCTGTGCATTTCTTGCAATATTCTACAATGACCAACCACCCAAACACTTTATTTAAAATTGTAGTGTCTCTCACAATCTGTAAATTGGGCATCATAATAATTTCAGAATAGTCATCACCCATCAGAAAACCGCTATTATTCTTATTAAGCTACACCCCGCCATTATTTATTATCGTTGCCAAAGTCGTAGACCCATCAAACAAATACTGTAGTTACTGCCACAAACAGAAAGGAGGGCTTTCTGATGCATTTATCACATGACTGAAAGAGAAAGTTCTTTCCTTTAGCATGAGAATTGCTGCAAGTTTTTGACTCTCATAGCTTCCTCTGTTTTGGGACAATATTACATCAAAGGAAACTCGTTTCGGGAGGCTCAAATTTAAAGAAAACCACCTTCTTCATATGAAGTGCCAACATATTCAAACACTAAATCCAGAATGATGACCACATTTGAGAAATTTCATGATCAAATTTATGACGATATATATACATACACGATCTAGTTTGACCATATTGACACAAAATTACTCTATTTTCATTTCTTCATCAAGCTGCCTATCCCTGCCCATACTTGATTTGAATGATTCCCCCAGGCTCAAATCCGGCTTCCCAAATTAAATTACCCCAAAATTCAAACTAAGCTACCCAGAAAAACTATCGAAAACACCAAGACAGTGGTATGCTACATAGTTTCTTGCCGCGAATAGCTAGCTTTATAGTCCCAATATTGAGGACCTATCGGACATCGCCAACTTTGGACGAAAGTGCTAAACGGAGTTGCTCCAGCGTGTAGAATTGACTTCCCATCCTCACTGTTGCTTGTTGGATCATCAAATCATTCACCACCGACACACTCGCGTGGTTCACATCCAGGTCTAGCTCCTTCAATGCTGCCATCAACCTTGCTGCTGGGTGGTTCTTCTTGCTGCATTGAATCCGAATCATCGCATCCCAACCTATAATCTTCACGTCGATGTCCAAATCAGTAATCTTGCTGGCTTGATGATTGGACGCCTTTGGTTCTTTCTCCGGTGGTGGAGGTAGCGCTGAACCTTCGCGGGCTAGCTCGAGTTCCTGCTTCACAGCATCCAATTGGTTCTGCAATTCGTTCTTGTCTGATTCCATTGTCTGAAACTTCGACTTGAGCTCAGAGATATAAGATATGGCATCACCCAGAAGGGATGCTTTATCCATCTTTGAAACATTTGGAACCACGGCACGAAGCGCATAGAACCGTTGGTTGAGCTTCTCTCTCCTCTGCCTTTCAGCTTCAACATGATTCAGAGGCTCCTCCCTGCCATTTGCGGGTTTTCGTCCCCTCTTCCGAGGCTTTTTCTCTGGTTCGACCACTTTACTATCTACCTCCTTAATCACAGAACCTTCGAGATCGGAAGGATCAGAATCGCCGCCGCCGCCGGTCTTCGTATTTGAAGGGGGCAAAACCACGCCTGAAGTGAAAGAAAGAATGCCTTCGTCATTGCTGCCCCTAGACGTAGGCGACCTCCTCTTCTTCTCCTCGCCTTTGAATTGAGATTGACCTGAAAGGATATTCCCATTTCCATTATAAGCGTTTCTCTTGCTCTCCCCGAAATTCAAAATCTCACTCGATTCCGGCTTCAAGGAATACGAATTACCGTTTTTCACGCCGTTTCCGTCCAATCCATAGTCCGAAAAGTTCAATTCCCGTGAAAAGAAACCCTGGTTCGTCGAATGACGCTGCTGTTGCCGTTGTTGTTGGTGGCCATGGTAAGCGTTTGGGACATGAACGGAAGTTGGGGTCTCAGCCAAAGAAGTGGAACCTCTTGTATCTAACTGCATCGGCTTCGGATTATTGTTATGACTGGTGGTAGAACTGGGCACTGAATTGGGCGCAACAGTAGTCACAGAATCCCTAATTTCAATTGCAGAAGGATCGTTGAGCCAGAGTGAAGAAGGGTCGTTCTCACCCTGATCAGCCGCAGTTGAAGTATTTGACGGCCATATAGAACTCGCTTCGGCGCTATTGAAATTGAACAAATCCCTGACCTTATTCATCAGATCAGAGTTTTGAAATATCAGCTCCGCAGAGCCTAATTCGACCACACCACTCGCCGACGGTATACAAACCAAAGTCTGAAGCCCGAACAGCTGACCCTGCCTTGCCCTCTCGCATGTTGAAGCAGCCAACCGGTCGGAACCGGCGACCCAAACCGGGCTCGAATTGAGGAACGCCTGGCCCGGCAATCCGCCGCCGTTGTAAAACGACTGAGTCATCGAAACCAAAAAGAACCACTCGGTATCCGTTACTTCTTCGTCTATAGCGTCATCCGGGGCGGAGGATGACCCAGAGATTAGGGAATTAAGCTCGCGAAGAACCTTCTTCCGGTGCTCCTGCTCCGCCGCGGAAGACACCTTCATTTTGGCCTTCCCCTTTCCTTTAAACTCCTCGCCTTTGTAGTATCCATCTCCCCAACCTAACACGGAGGCTCCCGAGTAATCACAAGAAGATTGCCAGAAGATAGCGTAGGTCCAGCTCTCGCTGGCCATTTCAATCAGCGCCTGGAGACGTTGCTGGAGAGTCTCCTGATTGAAGATGCAAACTGAAAGCTGGTTTTGGGAGAAAGATTTGGAGGGTTCAGTGCCAGTAGTGGTAGTCGTAGAAGCAGAGGATTGCTGAGGAGGCCAGAGAGAAGACAGATCGGAACCTATGAAAGCATCCATGACGGAAGAGTTATCGTCGGTCCAAAGATTCATCGTTAACGGCGATCGATACTGTGTCCTTCCATACACCAGGTACAAGCACTGAGCTCGAAGATAAACAATAAGCACAGATTGCTACGGAAGGAGGAAGAAGTGGCGGGTAGGAAGGTGGGTGTGGGGTGGCAATGGAGTCAGGGATGGAGAAGAGGGGGAATTTGTTAAATATGAAGAGTGAATTTGGATTTGAGATTCATTTGAAGCGCATTTGAGTTGAATTTTAGGTGTTGGAGGGTAGAAAAGGAAAGTTGGAATTTCGGTGAAAAGGTGAAGACGATCTAATCGAAGAATTGATGAGAAAAACGGCGTCGTTAAATAATGGTAAAAATTGAAGTGACTTTTTTTTTTTGCTCAAAGGGTATGCCCATATATTAATACTGCAAATCCATACAATACATAAAAATAACCACAAAGAAATCTAAAACAAATACAACAAACACAACAACAACAACAACAAAAAAATAAACTGGATCAATATTAGCAAGAATACATTACGAAAATAAGAGTAGAAGTAGAATCATCGACATGTCTACTTCATCGAAACCAAGGTTAGAAGAACGAGCAAGAGAGTGTTGGTTGGAAAACTCACCCTAAAAAGGCACAATCTTATAAGAATAATGCAATTAAATCGCCTAACTAGAGGTACCCCATCTTGGGGTAAAGAAATCGAGAACCCAACCCGGAAGAAAGAAAGAACCTTGATGTCCAAAGAACACTCCCGCTCCTCCGACCAAATAGATCAGTGGCGCCGACCATCAACCAAACAACACCTCTTTAGATCTGCCCCCAAGAACGCAGATCCGGGCTACCAGGTGATATTCAGATCTAAAAACGCTCAAATAGTCATCCAACAAAGAGGAATTGAAAGCAGATCTAACAAATCTGAATATTTCTGGAGAAGAGAAGAACACCAACACAAAACCCATAACTACAAAAAAAAAAAAAAAAAAAGGAAACAACAAACGAAGAACTCTCACCTCTACAAGACAGATCTAAAAAAGGAGAGGGAAAAGTCACCCCAAAGACGACCAAGGGACTCGCCGGCGACTTGTAGAGGAGCTACAAGCCACCGGCGAGCCTGAAGGATGACGAAGAGTTGAAGCAGAGAAGAAAGGGGACTAGTTTGTGTTGGTGATAGTGGTCGGAAAAGTAGATTGTTTGTAACCTTATTTATATAAATTGAAGATGAAGTAAAAATTAAATTGTGTTATGTGATTTATGTTTGGATTGGATTGGATTGGATGTAGTATAAGTGACTTGTTTGAAATTAAAACTTGTTTGGATGATTATTTTAAAAAAAAAAAACAAGTTTAGATGAAAAATGACTGAAAAAGACATGAATCTTATTAAATACTCATACATGTATATCATAAACGTGTGTGTGTAATGTAAAAAATACAGAAAATTGTTTGAATGATTAATGAAAAACAAGTTTAAAGATAAAAGATTGAAAAATTTATAAAAATAAAAATAGGTGATGTATTATTTAGAAAAGGTTTACAATACTAAACTACTTAAATTTTTTCAAAAAATGGGAGAAAAGTACACTAAAAATTTAATTGGTGAAAATAATCTAAATCATAGTATTTTTATGATTTTTATCTAAAAAAATCATCAAGTAATACTCACCAATTAAATTATTCATGACCTAAATCAGAGTACTATCATTTAACTTTAAAGTGAATTTATATTTTATTTAAATTCAAAAGATATAATAAGGACCATAACAATATTTAAATTCAAAAAAGTGGGACTTAATATTTTTCTTTTATAAACTACTTTTATTTCTCAACAGTGAAAATATTAAAACCAAGAAATTTAAGTTTTTTAAATAAAAAATAATAATTGAAAAAAGTAACAAAAATAAAAATCAACCATATGTACTACGTTTGAGACAGGCTTTAAAAAGTAATATTAGGGATGGTTGTCATGTGAGTTGTGACCCACAGAGGCTTTGTTGTGACCCAAAAGTAGTTGGAATCCACATTACATGCTTATAATTATAAGTTTATTAGGTGTTTATACTTCTAATTAGATGTATAAGTATATTTTTTATTTTTTATATATTGTATTTATTTAGATTTAAATTATATCTTTGCTTTTTGAGATTTTTTTTGCACCCGGGTTTCAAATTAATTAATTTTTCGATTCTGCATTTTTTATAACACCAAGAGTATTATGAAAATTAATTAATTTGGTAAACTGAAATAAAAAAAATCTCGTGAAAGTTAAAGATATAATTTAAATCTTAATAAATACAATATATAAAAAAAAAAAAATCTTTATACCTCTAATTAGAGGTATAAACACCTAATAAACTTATAATTATAAGCATGTAATGTGAACCAAATAGTTGTATGTATGTACCGTATGCCTATGGGACGTGATGAAAGTAAGAGAATCTAGTCCAATTACGCTGCAACCTGCAAGCGTGTGAGTTGTGGCCCACAGAGGCTTAGCTTTTGCCGCTTGAGTTACACGTGTCATGTGATTTTAGGCTCTTTCTGACTCAACTCAGAGTAACAGACTAAAAGCCCGCATTCTTAAGTAAGGCGGTAAATATTGATTTTTTTATTAAAAATGTATATTACTTATCTAATTATGTTTATATATTAATTCTTAAAAGATAAAAAAAAAATGATTTAAATTTCAAAAATATTTGTGCATTAAAATTTTACAAAAATAAAATCATGATTATTATTTTCATACGGCTTCTTCTTTTGGTATTTCAAATTTTTTCGTCGTTTAATTTGAAAACATTATTTGGCTTATTATCTTCTTTTTTTGAGTATTACAATTTTGCCTACCAAGTTAAATAAATGAGTATTAATTAGAATTTTGTGTTAGAATGTTGGGTTGATTTTACTATTTATTGTCAAATAGGTCTCTGGCCTTTTGCAATCTAATCAACCAACATAGCAAATTTACATTCATCATTAATTTCCATACATGTGTGATATAAAAACTACATAAAATCATGTTTTTTTTTTTAAAAAAAAAAAATCGATCAAGACTTTCCCTTTAATTTTCAAAACTTAGTTTTTGCTTCTCCTAATAAATGAGATTTTCGGGATTTGAACTTCTATTCTCCTCCTTATAAAGCATAAAGTGAGATTAACGTAAATCTCAACCAATAAACTTTGTTTGGTTCATAAAATCATATTTTATGAAAATCATAACAATTAGATTTTTTTGTTGGAGTAGTAAGTTTTAAATATTTGATACCGTAAGGGATCTTTTAATGCTTTTTTTATTAAAAAAAAAAAAACTCTTTCAACGAAAGCACTTTTTTGCATGCATTATGCCTCATAATAACGTGAAAATTATGCATGCATGTAATGTTATAAAAAAACATACTACCTCCGATCCTAATTATAAGATATAGTTGACTTTGTTTAAAGAGATTAAGGAAAATTTAAATAAATTCTTAATCATTTTATATATTGTGTATCTTTAGATTATATATTAATTTATTACTCAAACTAATTACTTTAAAGAAAAAAAAAATACTCTAAAGTAACTTAATTAAACTTCCTTAATTTTTAAAAAGTTAAGCGTATTTATAATTGTGATTTGGAGGGAGTAATTAATAATTATGTGATATGAGGTTAATGTGATTTAACTGGCTAACATTTTTAAAAAAAAAAAAAAAAATCCGCGGTATTTTCTTAAATTTTTGGCCATGAGGTGGAGGCTCAGTTTTTTGGTCCCGACAGTAACAAGACATTTTATGTCTTTTTATTTATATATGTTGATATATAATTGATCCTAAATTTGGATGATATATGGCAGTCACGTGCAGTTGGGGAAGGGCCAGGCCAAGGAGCAGCCACCGACCAGACAGAAATCGCCCAAAACATCGCCCAACGCGTTTGAAATAATCGCCACACTTGTTTGTTTAATTTGTTTGTTTCTCCTTACTAGACTTGGATATTTTAAACAAGTGTAATTACCAAAATGTCACTCTAAATTCCCGAAGGAAAAACGAGAGAGCACTAGGGAAGGACGCGTGGCATTGATATATCAGATGACCCCTCGTTATTGTTTTTTTTTAAAAAAAATGTGTGGTGGCTATTTGTTATAAATTTTATGCAATAAATATTTCTTATAATAGTTGGAATTGGTGGGATGATTATTTTGTGGGCCATAATAATTGTTGGTAGTTTAGTTTATATTCAAGCACAAGTAAGGATTATATATATTTTGAAGATATCCTTCCCCTTAATTATGTGGCCCCCGTCACCTAAATTAACCCAAAATATGTGGAAGCAGCGTCACACGTGGTTGTTATAGTGCTTGCTTTTTGTTAATGGTGTTTGTTTTTTAACATGATTTACGGTGTATAAGGTAAGTATATGAGAGGAGTTTTATTTAAACTTGCGTGAACGTACTTTTCAAATACTAATTCAAAAGGAAATAATTATTAGGGTGAATGATGGGTGGGATTGACTAATTTTCTCGGCATTTAATAACTCCTAAGCATGACTTATTTGCAAACCTAATACTATATGTGTTATATATCTTTAAAATAAGTACTTATTTTATTTAATGGAGCCGGGCACCTAATCTATTTTCAATACTTTTTGATGGCTATGTTAAAAGATATAATAAATGGAGAGAGAGTTTAATAGTAGAAACATTAAATAGGGAAAAAATGGAAAGAAAGATTAATGGAGACAATCCTTATCCATGTATATGTATGATTGACTACGTATGGATGTGTTGTGCGTAATATTACTATACTAATTTGTGATGTAGACAATTATATGATTATACCATTCTGATTTTATTTATAAATATATTTTAACCAAAAAAAATTAGTTATATTTATAAGTCTCATTTTAAGGTAATAAATGAGATTATGATAATTTTACTCATATTAATTATATCAATGAAAATAGAGTACAGTAAAGAAGAAACAGTTAAAAGATAAACATTCATAAATAAGGGTAAAATTAAAAATTTATCCTATATCATTGACCTACATCTTTTTTTAGTATGTATAGTATAGTAAAAAAGAATTTATAAATAGAATGAGAATGAGTGGTATGTATGAAGTGGTGCTATTAATACAATGACTTTTAAATGTTTTGAAGAGTTGTTGGGAGTTAGGACAGAGGACGAAGTGTGAGCCTAATTTGGGCGGGCAATATAAATCAATGTTGGATGACAAAAATGGAAGGAGGGGAGACCAGAGAGGGTCCCAGGGGAAGAGAGGGGAAAAATCACGTGAAAGCAGGGAAGGCCCAGATCGAGGTGAAAATAAAATACAGCTTTCCATTCAACTACAGTACGTCCCCTGCGTGCCTTCTTTTACCCAATCATTCCCGCCTTCTGTTTTCTTCTACTTTTTTTTTGCCTTTTTCTAATTTCTTCTATCCACACAATACACACACGTTATTACTAGCATTAACACTATTTTTAAAAAAAAAATGGGCACAAGCTAAGTATTTTCGTGAAAAGCTATTCTTATTTGTGGCACCGTCATTAACAGTACTCAGTAAAAGTTCAAAATCTAAGTCTTGCCAGTGGTGAAAAGTTAAACACAGACCTTTTTTTTTGCTCAAAAAAAAAAAAAAAAACACAGACCTCAACAAACTATATGTATCTGTAACATCTTATTCCCTTTTACAATTATTTTACTTATTTAATTCGGCCTTTGTTTTATCCTCTCTTCTATTTTTATTATAAAATATATTTAAAGAGTTGATGTATATTTTGGATGTAAATTTTTTTTATATATTTATTAATATTTTTTTAAACTTATTTCTATTGATATTCCCCCAATAATCATTTAGAAAGAAAAATAATTAAAGAATTAAAAAATATAATTATAATGTTTTTAAAAATACACGTGACATTAATCTAATTAAATCAAGTAAATGTTTATATATTAAAGATTAGAAAGACAGGATTTTATTTAAAAATAGGGTTGGCCGCTGCACGTGGTCCACGTTTGAATGCGGCTATCAACTGGTCTGAGCACTCCAGACGTCCACCTTTCTTTTTCTCTTTTTTATAAAAAAAGGTCAAAAAAATATTTTAAAATAGCCGCCACCTTCTCACTCCTCCCTACCCTTCTTCACAACAAATATTTGAAAATTCTAACTTGGCGTCCGGATCCCTCATTCTTTTATCTTTTTATTTTTTAATATATAATTTAAGGGTTAAAGTATAGTTATAGTTTTTGGTTTATAGTTTTGGTTATTTAACTTTATAGTATACTTTTAATTATATAATTCAACTATTGTTAATGTTTGCTAATAAAAAATCTTAACACAACAAACTCAAATAATGACTATGTAAGTTTAAGTGATGACCATATAATTAAATGTTATTAATCTTAAATTTCAAATATTTGTAAGTTTAAAAATATTTAAAAACCTAATGAAGCCGTCAATATCAAAACACCCATTGTAAAAAAATATATTTTAATAATCTAAATATCAAAACCTTGATTTCATTTGCAACTATTCGCCTCTGCATTTATTTTAGTTTAATAATCTAAATATATTATATTAAAACTTAAATATGTTTTGTCAGCTTCCCAGTCACAGTCATCACTTGAGTTTGCTGCATCATTATTTTTCATTAGTAACATTAACGATGTTAGAAATATAAGACTAAAACTATACTTTATAAAGTTTAAAAACTAAAAGTATACTCATGTGAAACTTAAAAGAATAAAAGTATACTTTGGCCTAATTTTAAATGTCGTGTACGGCAATATTTTATGAAGGAATAAAGTATACTTTTGGTCTTTTATGTTTACTTGAGATTCCATTTTAGTTCTTTAATTTATGAAGTGTATTTTTATTCCTTAAAATTTAACACCGTTATTCTTACCAATGAAAAATGCTGACCAAACGAAGTTAAATGGTGGTGATGCAATGTTGACGAAGCAAGACGGACTTGCAACACAACACCTCATTTAATTTTAGTCGTGATCATGTTAAGTGCAGAAATATTAGTTGTGAGTCCGAGCTAGCACTATTATCATATTTCAATATAAACATTTAAAAAATATATATATAAATTAAGTAAATGTGAGGTATAGTGTTACAAGTCTAGCTTCCTTCTTCAACATTGTATTATCACCACTTAACTTTGTTTGGTTAATATTTTTCATTGTAACATTAACAATGTTAAATTTTAAGGACTAAAAGTGTATTTTATAAACTTAAAGACTAAAATGAAATCTCATATGAACATAAAAGATCAACAATATATTTTAGCCTTTAATGAAGTATGTCCCTCCATATATATTTAAGAGAAAAAGATAGAATTTTTTTTTTTGAAACTGTAAGATTTTAAATAAGGTATTTCCCAAAAAATGAGTTGTGAATTGTTTATCAAGTTTTGTCATTCCCTTATCAACTTTTAGTAACAAACCTGATTTGAGATTTTACAATTTTAAAGTTTTATTTCTATCTTTTTCTCCATATTTAATCAACATTATTCCACTGCTTGTAAAACTGGCAGCTTTGTTATAGGGTTTGGGGGAAATCAAAACCTGGCTTTTGGAAACAAAATTTAGGTTTTACCATAAGTTTGTCAAACACTTCTATTTTTGTCCGAAGCTATTTTGCATCAAAATATAGGTTTTGACAAAAGTTTGTTAAACACTCCATTTTTGTCTAGAAGTTAATTTGCATTAAAACCTAGGTTCGGAAAAAGCTATTTTTTTCATATTTTTCTCTCTCCTTTGACATCATCGGTATTTTTTTAGTACCAAGGTGAGTATTCTTAAGTATTTTTTTAGTACCCGCGAAATATTTTTTCAATATCAAAAAAAAAATCAAGATCATGAAGTTTTTTTTAGTATCCTTAAGTATCATTTTAGTATCCGTTAGTACCTTTATTTTTTTTAAAGATTAGTCAATACACTTTGAAATATTTTTTCAAGATCCTAAAATAAATTTTTAAGACCATGAGAAATATTTTTTTCGTACTTGTCAATATCTTGAAATATTTTTTTTAAGATCAGTCATTACCTTGAAATATTTTTTCAATATCATAAAATAAATTTTCAAGATCATGAAGTATTTTTTCAAGTATTCTTAAGTATCTTTTTTTTTGTCAAGTATCTCGAAATATTTTTTTAATATCTTAAAATAAATTTTTAAGATCATGATGTATTTTTCAGGTGTCAATCAATACCCTTAAGTATTTTAATTTTGTACACAAATTTATGTAATTTTTGGTATTTATTATGAAATACTAGTATAATGTTTATAATATTCAAAATAGAATCTTATATTTTTATATGCAATTATATCAAAAACTAATGTTTTTTTTTTGGTAAATTTGACCATAAAAACTTTATTCTGATAATAATATCTAAACACTACCATTTTTATTCAAAAACTATTCTCTAAAAACTATTTTTACATCGTAAATTTCAAAAACCATTTTCCAAAAGCTAAATTCAAAGCCCATAATGCATTTGTAAATATGCTGTCAAGTTAGAAAACGTATAGGGGCCTAACCATTCATCAATCTTGACTGGGGTGCAACCGAAAAATTCCTCAGAAAAAGTCCGCTTTTTAATATATAATGGAACTCCTGAAAAAGTTAGAACTCCAATTTTTTTATGAATAAAAAATATACTATGAAACTTATTTTTAAAATATACTAACAGTATATTAATATTACTGGGTCTCGCACCGGCCTAAAAACTAAAGCTTAAAGTTACCTTTTTTATAATAAAAAATTATCTTTAATCAAACTTGATAATACTCGAATTTTAGATATAAGAATATTAGAAACCATATAATTATAAAAGAAACCGTGCACAAGAATCACGAAGGAGGCAAATATGTATGAAGGTGGTTCATTACCATATATTTTGTCCATGTATACATGTATTCCCACACACATAGGCTAAAATATGTTTTTGGTCTTTTAAGTTTTACGAATTATTCTTTTAGTCCTACAATTTTAACATGGTTGATATTACTAACGGAAAATACTGACGCAAACAAACTCAAGTGATGACTGTATAATTAAATGCTATTAATCTTAAATTTAAAATATGCGTAAATTGAAAAATATCTAAAAACCTAATGAAGTAGTCAATATCAAAATCTTGATTGTATTAAAAAAAAAATAGTTTAATAATCTAACTATATTATTTTAATATTCTAAATATCAAAACCTCAATTTCATTTGCAAAGATTTGTCAATTCATTAAAAAATTAAAACGTAAATATGCTTTGTCGGCTACACACTCATCATTTGGGTTTGTTGTATCAACATTTTCCATTAGCAACATTAACGATGGTAGAAATATAAAATCAAAAGTATACATCATATAAAACTTAAAAGACTAAATTATACTTTAGCTTAGACATATACGATCTATAACTTTATATAACACTAGTGCAAAAAAAGGCTTTAAGACCGGACGAAAGAGGCATCGTAAGACCGGATCAGCGACCGGTCTTGTTCCAGTCGGTATTAAAAGTCCACATTTAAGACCGGATTACAACTGGTCTTAAAGAACATCTTCCAGACCGGACATTTAAAACATTAGGTCTTAAAAGTAGTACTACATAAGGTTGAAATATGTTTTGCTCGGTCCTAAAACTCAACTTTTAAGATAGGGAAAATATCGGCCGCTCTTAAAAGATCAAATTTATAAGACCAGGACAATTATAAAGCCGGTCGAAAAATATCGGCTTCTAGGACACGACGACTAATTATACGCGGTCTTAAAAGACGACTTTCAAGACTAGACAATAAATTCTCCGGTCTTAAAAATTGAATTTTAAGACCGGACTTATAAACACACCGGTCTTAAAAGACAAACTTTTAAGACCGCTTAATATCAAATATGTACACACGACCTTTAAGACCAGATATATGAACACCTCTGGTCTTAAAAGTTGAACATATAAGAGCGGCCTATTTATTACCGGTCTAAATTTTCCCGTATTTTATCCATGTTCTGTTCTTCCTGATCATATATATATATATATATATATATATATATATATATATATATATATATATATATATATATATATATTCATTCACAAATCCACCAACCAATCCAAACACATAAAAGTCGAATCTATAAGTACAAGCTTTGAATAAATTGAATTGGGAAAAAATTACAAATAATATTCACCATGATGATCGTGACAAATACAACATACATGCCCAATGGAATAAGTTAGTTACAATGCATAATATACAATAAGTTACAAATACATTCCCAATGGAATATTCACCATGTCTTCATCTCGATTCCCACCCAACAACGTAACATCCTCTTTTATAACATGCCCCTTAGGATCCGATCCTGCCACAAAAATAGAACAAGAACAAACTTCATAGTCAGTGACAATAATATTTAAGAACATAGATCGAAGGAATATATAACATATATAGTTAAAACCTTAAAGTTTGCAAAGAAGTTTGCATATGAACATTACCTTATATATGAATTATATTGACTCTTTTATAAAGCGATATCCTCCCATATCCCTTCTTGATGATCATTTCTTATGCGGGTTCATTATCCGCTTCATCTTCTTCGTTCAATATTTCCGGTAGACCCCTTGAAAAGGAGTACTTTCGGGGAAGACCATAATTTGAATGACTTTCCTTATCAATATCAATGACCCTTTTACCTTGGAGAGCTACATACCACATTTTATTTTCTTGATCGGTGATATAGAACACTTGTTTCGCCTGATCTGCCATAATAAAAGGTTCATCACCAAAACTTCTACCGTTGACATCGACTAATGTAAATCCTAGCCGATCGATCTGAACACCATTATTGACATTAACCCACTTGCATTTGAAAATGGGAAATCTAATTTTAACATAGTCTACCTCCCAAATCTCTTCAATAACCCCATAATATGGCATTCGCCAATAAAGGCCTCTTGTCTTTCGATTTGGAGAAGTGCATAGATTGACCTCTAACATAACACCACCGATACGGGACGGTGCTCCTATCATCTAGGGACTTCGTGTAAAATGTATAACCATTGATCACATACGAATTCCAACTTATGACATCAACCTCAGGACCATGGGATAACCATTTAATTGTATCAGAAACACATTCCTCTCCCTCGACCTTTTGTTTGAACCAGTTTGCAAAAGTTCGTTATGCTCCCTAATCAACCTTTGTTCGATCATTCGATGATTTTCCTTCCTTACTGAGCTTCTTTATGAGCAGCTATCCGGCTTGAACTTTATCAACATTATTCAAGATGTATAAGTGGACTTGTGACAATTCATCGGGATCCACACTCTTTACCGAAGCCCCTCGTCTACCCCTTTGACATCGTCGACGTTTTGGAAGCCCAATATGTCTTACTTTGGCCAAATAATTTTGACAAAATTCCATGGCTTCTTCAGAAACATAGACAATTGATGCTTCTGGCCGGTATGCGTTCTTCACGTACCCTTTTAGGAATTTCATAGATTTTTCAATTGGGTACATCCACCGTAAATGGATAGGTCCGCACAACTTTATCTCCCTCACTAGATGAACAATTAGATGAACCATGATGTCAAAAAAGGTAGAAACAAAAAGCTTCTCAAGGTGGCACAATATAAGATATCCTTCATTCTCCAATTCATCCAACTTTTCAATCTCGAAAACTTTACTACAAACCGCATTGAAGAAGACACAAAGTATAGTCAAAACGACCTGAAGATGACAAAGTATGAGAAGCCGGGGGACAATAAGTTCTCTTCCCGTATGGCCTTGGATGTAAGTCTTCGCGTATTCCCATTACTTGCAAATCCAATCTTGCCTTCACACCATCCTTGGAACTACCTTGTATGTTTAGAAGCGTGCCAACAATACTATCACATATATTTTTCTCCACGTGCATGACATCAATACGGTGTCTCACATCAAGATTGCGCCAATATGGAAGATCGAAGAATATAGATCTCTTTTTCCATATATTTGTTTCTTTTCTACTCTTTGCGGTCTTCTTACCGAAGATGACACGATATGTTTCACCTTTTCATAAACTTGCTCCCGGTCAATGCCACCGGAGCATCTTCATACTCCTGGCCACCAAAAAAGGCTTTCTTTAATAGACGATATGGGTGGTCCCGTCAAAGAAATCTCCTATGTCCAAGATAAACCGTCTTTCTTCCATGTTGAAGTTGATGGTAACATGTGCCTTCTTCACAAACCGGACATGCTTTATGGCCTTTTACACTATACCCTGACAAGTTCCCATATCTTTGGGAAGTCGTTTATAGTACAAAATATCATGGCTCGCAATTTAAACACATCCTTCTTGAAAGAGTCAAAAACATCGACACCTTCTTTCCACAACTCCTTCAAGTCTTCAATCAAGGGCTCAAGGTAAACATCAATGTCATTTCCGGGTTGTTTTGGTCCCGAAATCAACATAGACAGCATGATGTACTTTCGTTTCATGCATAACATTGGAGATAAGTTGTAAATAATAAGGAGCACAGGCCATGAACTATGTATCTTTGCTAAGGCTTCCATATAGATTCATGCCATCCGTGCTAAGGGCAAGCCTAAGGTTCCTAGGTTCTTCGCCGAAGTTTGGAAATAAATGATCGATTTTCTTCCATTGAGAAGAATCGGCCGGATGTCGAAGCTTTCCATCAGAAATTCTCTCATCCGCATGCCACCTCAAATTCTCTCCATCATTTTCATTCGCAAACAACCGCTTGAACCTTGGTATGATTGGAAGATACCACAACACTTTTGCAGGCCCCTTGTTTGACTTGTACCTTGGTGTTTCACATATCGGACAATTCTGCTTCTCTTCAAACTCTTTTCTATACAATACGCAATCATTCGGGCATGCATGGATCTTTTTGTACTCCATCCCGGTGGACGAGTATTTTCTTAGCATCATAGTATCGATGCGGCAACACATTATCATCCGGAAGCATGTCCTTAAAAGCCTCAAGCATTTCAGAAAAACTCTTGTCGCTCCATCCATGACGTGCCTTCAAGCTTACCAATTTCAATACGGCGTTCAACAATTGATATTTTTTACAACCGGGGTATAGCGGGGTCTCGCATCATTGCACATATTACCATATGCATGTGATTGATGAAAAGCCTCTTCTCCTACATCACGAATAATGTCCTCTATGTGATCATCCATATCCGTGTCATTATCATCAAAGGCCACTTCCTCATGTTGAGACCCATTTGGTACTTTTTCACCATGTCATACCCATACTGTATAAGTCTTACAAAATCCTTCACAAATTAAATGTGTGTAGATAACTTCAGGATTTAGTCGCCTCTCATTCAAACATTTTACACAAGGGCAATAAAACTTCCCACTATCATCATGGGCATTTTGTTTAGCAAATTCTATAAATTCTCTCACCCCATTCTGATATTCAACACTCGTCCGTAACACATTTATCCAACCGTGATCCATACTATAATTCCTATTTATGACACAGATACAAAATAAGGAAACACCAAATTCATATTTATGCTCAACGAAGAAACTTGCCCATTAAATGCATAACGAAGAAACACTTTTGGTCATAAATAACACGGTGAATCCAAGAAGAAAAATTAAAGCATGACGAGGAAATTAAATGCATCGCGTGAAATTAAATGTGGACTCACTGTAGCATATAAATTCAAATGGTTTGCGGAGTCTTTCTTCTCCCGCCACGAACGTTGATGTTGCGAGACAAGAGTAACCTAAAAACATTTGTTGGTCAGTTGGGTAGTTCAAAAGCGCAAATATAATCTTAAAAATACAATATTCATTAACAACAGAGAAACCCACTAGAACATTTCATCGATTTCGTTAAACCCAGAAAACCATAAAGTTATTTAATTGAAACACCTCTTACAGCTTGGTCGATAGACGTTTAACTAAGGAAACATAAAGCGATTGTCGAGAGAGCAACGCGAAGCAGACGACGAAGCAACACAAACAAGCGGAGACAGAACACGAGAAATCACTATCGGCGCGGCGAGAGAAGTTTTGAGAGGGAAATTTGTTATTCCGCGTGAAAGAGTTGTGTTTTAGTATATTTTGGATTTTATTAAGACCTGTTATTTATAAAGTAGACGGTCCTAAATATATAATTACATCTTTAAAACCGGCAAATTACTTTTAAGACCGGAGTTTTATTCATATTCGGTCCTAAGAGTCCTCATTATTATTTTTTAAACAAAAAGATGATTAGCTCAGCAGCAACTCAATGAAAAAAAAATTAAAGGAAAAATTGAGAATATGAACAAAAAAAAGACACAAGCTTGGCGGTCGCAACTTTTATTAAGACCGTTTATTTACAAATGGACGGTCCTAATATGTTATTATTCATTTAATTTTAAGACCGGAGTTTTATTAAACATCCGGTCCAAAAAGTCCTCATTTGTTTTTTTTTAAAAATATGAAAATTAAAGGAAATTTCCAAGCTTAGTTCTTAATGCTTCATACATTACTGGAGAATATATATACACGTACACAAAAAAAACAAGCAGAAAATTATAAAAAACAAGAATCTGATCGACTAAACATCCTTGTCGATATCGGCGTGAAAAGCATTAAATTCCCGCCGGATATCGGCAAGTTCTTAATCGCATCGGCCGCAATAAATCGATGAGAGGACGAGAGGAGAGGGGTCGGCGGTAGGCGCGCTGGGGCTAACTTGTTGGAGAGGGGAGCAGGAACCTCTTCATGGTCTGAAGGCTGGAGGGGGGTGGGGCAACTTGTTGGAGAGGGGAGCAGGAACCTCTTCATCATCCGAAATAACAATGGGTCCAACGACCCGAGACTCCTCTGTCACAATAGAACGCACTCTTGATGGAGGAGGCGCACCGTATAACAATCTACGGAAGGCACGAGCATCACGAGTAAGAGTACCCCTACGAGCGGTTCTCTTGTATCTAACCATGGTTTGAGCAGTTGGGGCAGAGAGCCGTGTAGTGTGTAGTTACGAGATTGTGATGAGTTTAATAAGGACAGAGATGTATGTGGAGTTAATAAATATGCAAGTGTAAAATTCATAATTAAATTTTTTTCAATTCCATTGAATTTAAGACCGACCTTTTTAAATATATCTGGTCCTAAAAGTCTATTATTTATTTTTCAATCAATTCAATTACTTTTAAGACCGACATTTTGTCTTATATCCGGTCCTAAAAATCAATTTAATTTTATTAAGAACGGATCTTTTACAATATCCGGTCTTAAAGGTTCTCTGTTCAAATCAATTTCAGAATCGCTTCGACTTCCAGATAAACTTCCCAACTAGGCGTCTCCTCGTATTCTGCGGAACTATGCGTCTCCTCGTTATTGTTTAGGCGTTTCAAATTGTTCGGGCGGGTTCTCTATTTAAACCGAGATGTTACTTTACTTCCATCACATTCTTCCCCATCACTTCGAAACATCCACGGTAATGGCCGCTCCCACCACCATGAGGTCCTCCTCCTCCATTGCCTCCGAACCGACAATCTACCCGGATGATCCAAGCCACATCCCGGCCCGCCTCGATCATATAGACCGACGGTGCGGCCGGTTGTTTCAGGTCTATCACGCCGTCAACGTAAAGCTGCGGGCGGTACTCGATGCCCGGGACATTGAGTACCATCCTTCGATGACGACATGTCCGACCCTCCGACGACTCCCTCCCCTCCGACAACGATGGGGGAGTAGATATTTCATTTTTTTTTTTTTTTTTTTGTTGTTGTTGTTATGCATGCTCTTTGCTTCTTTTGCTCCTCACGGGGCAGCAGTAAAAAAAATATAAATTAAAATCTTTTTGTTTCTATATTCGATCGCCATGTCCTTTTCATTATCTTCTTTCTTTTTCCGACAAAAAAGAAAACAAACAAACCATTGTCGTCGCGTAAATCAACATTAAAAATTCTCACAATACGTTAAGAACATACAAAAAACAAAAAAACAAAAAAAGATCGTTTACCTTATTCGAATAAAAACAAACCAAATGACTATTCTTGTCAAGGTTGGACCGTCAAAACCTCGGTTGTCTGAAAACCGAGTCAAAAACTATTAAGAGGAAACAAATAAATATACACAGTCTTAACAAAAAAATATGTTTATGACTTAACTTTTAGGAGCGGATATATAACAAAACTACGGTCTTAAAAGTCTTTACATTTTTGAAATAATAAAACGTAGACTTTTAGGACCGGACAAAATATAATAACAAGGTCCTAAAAGTCTAGCGAATTTTTTAGAAGACTTTTAAGACCGGACCAATAATTACGTCTGGTCCTAAAAGTATAGCCATAATTTTTTTATTAATATAAACGTAGACTTTTAGGACCGGCCGTATAATAAAGATGCGGTCCCAAAAGTCTAGCTCATTTTTAAGACCGGGCATAGAATTACGTCCGGTCCTAAAAGTATACCCATAATTTTTTTTAAATTAACGAAGACTTAAAGCACCGCATGTTTAATAACTATGCGGTCCTAAAGGTCTCGCCATATTTTTATGAACAAAGAATTTCTCATTTACAACATCCTGTAACACAAATTTCAAGCATAAATATCTAGAATGAATAAACGAATTTATTCTTGAAATACACGTTTGTATGTTTATTTACAAATGAATGACTTGTTCGAAAAAATAAACAAATTTACTGAGAAAATTATTTTTGCTACAACATATATTTACATCCACATTTAAGAATTAATAAGGCGAAAGCGTCTGAGATATTCACAAAACACATTGCGTATGTGCTCCACTTCATTATCGGGACGGGGACCGAACCTCTAAACATACGTAACATCAAAGACAAACTAAATTTGAATTAACTTGTGTGCATATTTCATTAAGCCGTAAACGAATTCGAGACATAATATATGTAATAACATCAAATACATTTACCTTTGCAAACAATTTTGTCTTTCCTCGCGATGATAACATCATACATGTGTTTCATGACGTACGGGCCACATAAGTTGGATTCTTTTGGTTGCCGATGGGTCTAAAACGAATAAGAAATAATATAGGATAAGTGACAAGAAATATATAGCATATATATATATATATAGGTTCTTGACCAAGTTCTCAAGGCGGTGTTTCGGTGTCCAAATTAAAATATGTGCTAACCCTCGGGGTGTACCACGAAGGTTTAATAGTGGCCTCTTTCCCACGCTTTTGTCTTACCCGACTTGGTAGGTCATCATGACACTATTATCAAAATCACAAATTTATCAATAATTCACTGAAACCATTACAATAGAGATTTCATACAAGAGAATTTCAATGACATGCATGCTTACTTGTTGACGGTCTCCGTCATTATAGTATCTGGGTTATTGTGAGTGGAGCATAAGAAGATAACTTTATGATCCTCCATGCACATGAGGACCAAGTTTGCCCGGTGGCGTACGAAAATTCACGCGGTATTATATGTAGCGGAATTATATTAAGTTAATTGCATACAAGAATTGTGATATGTATATACGTGGAAGTATGGAAACACGTAAACCTTTCTTATCACTTCACACACCCTATTTGACATGTATTCTTGTCTCAAGTCCTTCTCTGTTGTACTTGCATAGACTGGGCACAAGAATCCAAAATCATTGATTGTGCCCTGTTCAACCAATTCTTGATGCAAGAACCTACAATAATGACATCGATCAGGGAATTAGTATATATGTATGTGTGTCTAAACGATGCATTTAAATTATGTACTCATATATAGAATCGAGATACTTACTTCATAAACAGTTGAATGATTGCATTACTAATCTCCTGTCCAGGAATCAGCAGGGACATTACATCTATTTTGTCAAGGTAGACATCTTCAGGATGAGGGACGCCTACTACTTCTTGGACATGCCACGATTTATCAGTAAAATAATTATTGTTTGCCAAGTCGGTTATTTTTGCCTGGCGAGTCAAATGAGCGATAGGGGATGGAACTTGAGGAGGAGGGATGCGGCTTGATGAGGGGATGAAACTTGAGGAGGAGGTTGCTCGATCTTTGTCCAACAATGCAGCTCCCCTAGTGCTCTGTTTGCGCATAACCGCAGTGAATGTGTGACGGGAACACTGGTCTACGGACGAGAGCTCAAAAGCATCTTCAATTGATTCATTTCCTCCTCCATCTTGCTCATCCGGGATTGAAGCGTGCGATCAACTTTGCGGTCAATGAAGCTTCTTGAGCCGTTGTTTTGACCGTCGCTTTCTCATTTATTTTGGCCAGCGTCTGTTCCATCTCCTCCCGGGTAATCATACTTTGTTTGTGGCGTTTGGATTTACCAAAGTATTCCTTCAGGCCTACCCGTCCTCCAACCCCCCTTACACGCCCCGCTTGATCCGATTTTCCAGTCGCAACGGTCAGAACATCATTCCTCCCGTCCGACACGAAAGATCCCTCTGCTTCTTTATTTTTAAGATCTTCCTGTAAGATACAGATAACGAGAAGCTTAGTAATGAAACATGTTTAGTAACTAAAAAATAACAATAACTATACTTACAATTCTTTTAGCAACTACACGAGTTTGTTCACTCGTGTAGGCGCCCGCTTGGCTTTTGCCGAATATGCAACCACAACTCCTCGCGACGTATAGGAGATGGGCGATCAACTACGGTGAAGGATTGGATTCAGCTTCATCTTCTAATCTCTTCCGCTTGGCCGCCATCAATTCTTTTTCGGCCATTTCATATCCGCGCGCGAAGCCCTATGCGGGCAATCATTCTTTCTCCCTAGCTCTGTGCTTTTGCCCTTCTTATCGTGAATCGAAATGAAAAAAAAAAAACTATTACTTATGAATTCCAGCCATTGATGTCTAACGAAATTAGAACACTTCGCTTCATATGAAGGTCAAACATTAGTCAAATTCACTTCATCAAGTTTCAACATTTTATTTAAGAAAGATGTAGAATTGTAGAAGAAATTGTGATAAACGAGAGAAAAGGGAGTTGCGAAATCTTCGCCAACTCGTCAATTAATTCATTCATCCTAACTTGGTTCCCACACATATTAGACTAACCTCTTACATATAGTTAGAGGCTTGACTCATGTGACTTGCACCAAAACCATTACACAGTTAACATACTAACATCATAACACCAACGTTTAACAACTGCCTACTATAACATAACTAAGACTATATAATTGAGACTTGACTCTTATGCCATCATTATTTCCTTAATTTACTTAATTTCTTTATCAGGGTCTACATATCAGACTTGCATTGACAAAGGCAGGAAATGTATACTTCTATTCACAAACCAAACCATTTAACTAAAAGGATTAGATGAACACAATAACATTCAAATATCCGCACAGGTTAATAAGCACACAAAAAAGGCAAACTAAACTAAATATAAACTCACTAGAGCTTCAGGAGTGGTTCGCAGCTGAACAAATTGTTGCCAAGTTTGTTCATCAATATATGGGTACTTATTCCAAAGTCATTTGTTCTTGAGGCGGAACCTCGGCAAAAATATAGGTGTTAGCTAGAAAGGTCTTAAACTTCCTCCACCGATCAGCCACAATAAGACAATGTCTTCTCTTTCAACTTCGGACAATCAGGGACAGTGTAGGTAAGCCGGATAGTGTCCCAAATAGGATCATTTACTTTAGAATCGTCCACACTTTTCCACTCATCTATCAAGATGCTAACATGGCTGCGTGCTTGATAGCCAACAAAACTATTATATTTGGATTTCATGGGACCGAAAGGTTGCAACTTTTCATTAAACTGAATCTCCAGCTTTGACCCAGAAGTCCGACTTAGGGTTACATCCCGCATTCGTGTTCCTCTTCTACCACGATGTGCACGGCGGTTTCGAGGCTCATTGACGAGATGAAGACGGTTCGTTCGAGACTCACACCGGTCAAAGCGTGGGCGGCGTTCCGGAACGGGAGTAGAATCGTTTTCACCGTTCATTTTCGAGGGGAAGAGAGGTAATGCAACGGGAAGGGTTTGCAATGTAAAGAGAGGCTCTTCGGTGATAGTAACAAAAGCTTACGCGCGAAGAAATGTATATTTGGCGATTCATTTTTAAGACCTGGACATAAAAAGAGACGGTCTTAATAATTAACATTCAAGACCGGTCATACTACGATCCAGGTCTTAAAAGTAATTAATTTTTTATCCGAAATATTTTTCTATATTTTATACCGGCCGCATTTATGTCCGGTCTTAAAAGAATAACTTTTAAGACCGGTGATTATTTACATTCGGTTTTAAAACTTTATTACCTTTATATTTAAATTTTTCCTTATTCTTTTGGCCCGCATAAAATATTAGTCCGGTTGTGTGAGATTTCTCCATAAAGTAATTGATATTTGAATATTTTTTAATAACATTTTTAAGACCGGCCTTGTTTTGAACTAGTCTTAATAATATATTTAAGACCGATGAAAAAAAGGATCCAAAGTATAAGAAGTTCTTTATATTTACAAAAGCGCCACCGATTCATACATAAGAAGTTCCTTTTATTTACAAAACTGCCACCGGTCATACCTTTAAGACCGGTGCTTCCAATGTCTGCTCTGAATGAGACGGTCTTAAAGCCTTTTTTTGCACTAGTGTAAATATCACTTTTCTTATTAATAAAGAGTCAATATATAAAATAACATAAATTTAATACACCCTTTATAACATAGCAATATAGCATACACTCCCAGTAATATAGTGCACTTTAATTAATTTATCAGAACTAAGAAATTATAGCTAACTTATTAAATATACATTAAATTGAAAATTCTTTCTAAATTTGCCCATATTATGTTTCAGATAAGAGATAACATACAAAAAGTCATATTTAAGCATTAACTATATTTTGACAAAAATGACAAGTAAATATTAATTACTCTCCAAACAACTTATATTATAGAGCAAGACATTTTTCTAAAAGTAATTTATATTATGGACAAGACAGAAAATGGTGAAAAACTACATTTATAGAATATTAGGAGGGACCAATATTCATTGGAGTGGCCGGTGATGGTGCTCAATCTGTAACGTGGAGAGGGGGCATAAAAGTTGTTGAGACCAATATTTTTGTCTAACTTTTTCTTTTTAAAAAAAAAAATATAAGAGCAGGCACTAACGAGTTGAGTTATAAACAGGATCGAACATGCGACTTCTAATTTATAAGAGAGCATCCACATTCCACACCATTAAAATATAAGGCCTTTAGTTGAGTTTAACTTAAATAGAGGAGCCACGTGAGAGAATGATTCACAATGTCTTAAACAGTTAAAAGTCCCATGCACCCAACCTCAAATTTAAAAGTCAGCTGTTCACGGTTTCATAATCCAACTAATTAGAGTGACGGTGGAACTGGTAACATAATAATTCAATAAAAATAATTATGCATGTAATAATACGTATACATTAAGAAATAAATTTCTGATAAGCCTAATTTTCAACATAATAACATCATAATACACAAAACTTTAAATTAAATAAACATGTGAAAACAAATAGCTTGAAAATATATTGAATTTTTGAAAGAGTTCATTTTTTTATAGGTTTTTATTATTTTTTTCTGCATTTTTATCAGCTAAAATAAGGCTGGTTTTATAAGAACCATTCCAGTTGCCAGTTCTCAGTCTAACCATTAAAACAATATTTTGGTCCAACTGATTTAACTGTCCGGTGCGATATAATTCTTTAAGCAAAAAAACAGCAAGGAGTCCACTAATTTTTATTTTGATTATTCTTTACGTTGGAGGTCATAAGCAGAAGGCTCCGTCCACGTACGCCGTACGCCCGCGATGCACGTGGAACATCAAGGTCCGCGTAAGCCCCGTGGCCCGTACCATTTCCCCTTCCGTACGATTTTCACCCCTACGCGCTCCCTATAGTTGAATCCTCCCTCTTATCATCAGTACATAAACAAGGTCTCGAATTTGAGTTAGGAGACTCTCCCACCATTGTTAGGTGCGTGACACGGGTTGTATATGGATTAGTTAGGGTCAAAACTTTGGATACCGGATGGACAACAAAAAAATCATCAATACATATTTTAGCTGATTTAATTAGATTTAAAAAGTTAGTTAAGTTAATTAATATGATATATATTTTCTAAAACAAACACCCTAATCATTTTCCTTAATTCTTATATTTTAGACCGAATGGTGTAGTAGATACTATCCGATCCCCTAAGACTGTAATACTATAGGATTCCATTTTATACAAGATGGAAAATATATGTAATCTAAAATTCCATTCAGTTTGAATAATTTATTTTAAACCACTCCAACCATATCTGACCTATAAAAATTAATTAACTGTTATGGGAAATGAATGTCTCCAGTGAGTAAATTATATATATGCGTTTGTGTGAGTGCGCTTCTTGAGTAAATTATGGATAGTGGCCTTTTTCACAGTTAAATTTTATAAAGCTCAGTTATATTGATAATGGCTTATGTTTGCCTTCCTCTTACGTACTCTCTCCCAATGGCGGAGCCAGAAAATTATTGAACGGGACGCACCATTGATTGGGGGGATTCGGGGCTGCCCCGATTTTTTTTTTAAGTAAAATTTTAAATGCATTAAAAAAACAAAAGAATATAAAGGGAAAACCAAGGCTAAGTATATTAGAATAAAAATAATTACAATGTCATCCTTCTAAGCTTTATTTTTTGAAATTCTATCATAATTGGCTCATTATCAATGTTATTTTTTTCAATATAAGGCACTAGGCAATCATTCAACCATTCATCCCCTATCCGATTACGAAATGCAGTCTTGATATAAGGCACTAGGGAGTCTCGGAATCGCAATCGCAGAGTCACAGTTGTTATATGCCTCTGCGTGAGAATGAAGTGGAAAATAGAGAGGGAAAAGGGAAAAAAAAAAAAAACAGATTTTTTAAAAAAGTTGGGGGCACGTGCCCATCCAACCATGTATGTGCATCCGCCTCTGCTCTCTCCGGTCTTAAATATACAGTAAAATTTGTTGAACAAATTACATTATAAACTCTGTCTCATATTTATAATTGGAGGTAGTATTATTTATAGAGGGTTGTTAACCCACGATTACAGACGTTAGGGTGGGTCTGTGAAAATAGGACCATGATTTGAATAGTGGTAACTGGCACCTAATATGACGGTAATAACTCCTAATATCTAGATAATAATAACAGCTTCCTAATTAAAGACTTTGTCAGATGGGTATGAGTGTCAGCGTCTTGTTATATAGAGGTCAAGACGAGTAGTAAATCTGTTCATATTTTATAAACAGTGAGAATGGTTATAGTTTTAATTTTATGTTATGAATTGAAAATTGGTATGTGGATGATGATTATTGATTCAATTTATAAAACAAAAACGTGATGCATTTTTGGAAAGCTATTTAACGATACATATTTAAGGATTAAAGAAAAGGACAATGATAATGCAAGAGGACAAGCGAGCCGACCAATGAGAAAAAAGAGCACGTGGTTCATGCATTGCCTTATTCATTATGATTGATGATCACTGACATTTTGCAAGTTGGCCTTTCTTTTTCACAACGCATTCCTTCCATATATATATATATGGACTTATTATTCACTTAATTAATTAACTAATTTCAATAATTTAATGGTGGATATTTTATCTAATGTTTCTTTGAAATAAAAAACAAAATGTTTAAATAAAACTCTGAATAATCCTGACTATAATTAAATAGTGGAACAATCCACTTCATTAATCCATATAATTCTATTTAGTTTATGTTTTCATGTATATATGATGAATCATGTTCATGCAAAATAAAGGAAGATTTACAGAGATGTGAATCTCCTCGATCGATCCATCACTATCAATTCATATCACATGAAAATATTGTCGATAAGAAAGAATCTATATTTATCTCACTTAGCCAATATGTTTGCTTTCCTATTTATAGCATTTGCCCCACATACAGGAACCCATCAGGTCACAATTGTCCATTTTCACTTGTCTTTTCTCCCTCTACTATATATATATATATATGTAACCCTATATTTCTAGAATATCACCCATTGCGTGTTCATAAAACTATATAAGCATTATTCAAATATACGACTTTAATTAATTTGTATAATGTGTGTGTGTGACGGTGAATATTATTAACTATCGTGCATGGTTCGATATAATAATCTTGTGTTTGTTTAAAAAAGGTGAGAGGGGATTTAAGAATAAGAGGAGGGACAATAATTAAGAAGGGATCAAAGCAAGGTACACGGATTGAAGGTGCATGGTCGGTATTCGGTAATGAAAGGCTTACAAAAGTGATAAGGACTAGAGTATAATTCTTAGGGTTTTTTAGACCGGAAATTGGTAATAAACTAGTCCAGTTCATATATTAACCCGCTTCTTTTTTTTTTTTATTTTAAATCAATTTTGTTTTTTTAATTTTTGTTTAAAATTTCATATTAAAATCTTTAATTTCTCATTTGTTTGGCGTAGGTTAGGTTATTTAGGTTTGATTTCTGGTTTAACCCATCGACCCTTAACATAAGTCTTTTAACCTGGTTTGGTGGCCGGTCCAAGTTTAAGAATCTTAATAATTCTGGCTGAAATAAAAACGTGGTGAGAGAAAGGGAGGGGATTGTGTTGGATGAGACAACAAGACGTGTCGCGTCGTATTAAGAGGGAATTATTTTGGGTGAATGAGGTGGAAGGAAACGTTATGGCAAAAGATGACATCTTTTTATTTTTTTGGAGGGAAAAAATTCTTAAGTTTCTTCTATATTTTATTTTCTTTCTTTATTAAATCATTTTTATTTTATTTTATTAATTCGCAGAGCAAAGTTAAAGCCATGGAGGGCCAAGGATGCTAAAAGAGTAAAATTAAAAGATACTCCGTATAATGAAGGAAAAAAATAAATTACAAAGATACTAAATTAAAAGTTAGAAGAAATAACAGTTAACTCAAAAAAGATTTTCCCTTTCTTTGAAAGCAGTAGGCTTGTGGGTGATTGTTGGTGGCGTGGAGACATTATTGGCCATTTATAACAATTTATAAGTATTATGTTGTCCTATTTTTTCACCACCCCTCCAAACTTTCTTCTTTGTTTCAGTCTTATGACGGTTTCTTTTAATGCAAAATATGTAATCAAATAAAAATAATAATTACTCCTCCGATCTTAATTATAAGATAAAGTTGACTTTTTTGGAAAAGTTAAGGAAGCTAATTAAATTACTTTAGATTATTTTTATTTTTTCTCCAAACTAATTAGTTTAATTAATAAATTAATATATAATTTAAGGATCACAAATATATGATATGATCAAGTAACTTATTTAGCTTCCTTAACCTCTCCAAAGAAAGTCAACTTTGCCTTATAATTAGGACCGGATGTACTAATTAACTATTGACAATAAGCTATATTGGACGGAAAAAATGACAATAAACTATATTAAATGGTTTCTGAATAAAAACAAGACCTATCAAGTCCTACATATTCCCATTTTTTTATGAAAGAAGGGCATTTTACCTCACACTTGGAGTAATTGAATTTTTATCTTAGATAAGTATGTGAGAGAAGTTTCATGATATTGAAAGGGGAGCACGAGTCCTTATCATCCAATATACTTATACGACACGTAAATAGTAAGGAAACTTACTTAAAAAAAGTGTTTTTTAGGTTTCTCAAACAAGCACTTAGGGCCCGTTTGGGAGTTCTTTTGGAAAATGATTTTCACCATTTACGAGGTAAACCAGGTTTTGGATAAATGATTTTGGAGAATGATTTTTAAAGAATGATTTTGGAAAAAAATGATAGTGTTTGGATGTTTTTATCAGAATAGCTTTTGGGGGTTCAAATTTACTAAAAAGGACATTAACTTTTTGTATAATTGCATTTAAAGGATAAAGTGGTATTTTAAATATTATAAACAATATATTCAATAATAAATACCAAAAATTACATAAAATTGTTAGAAAAATGAATTTCTACCATTAGTAAATTATGTAACATGATAACAATCAGATCAAACGTATATGTATTAATAAATTGTAATAGCTGTATTTCCAATATAGTTATTTCACTATAAGTGTTCCAAAAAAAAAAAAAAACAAAGAAGGATCTCTGAAAAAAAAAAGATTGATCTGGGCAAAAAAAAAAAAAAAGATTTGGAGCACAAACGAATGTAAATGTGTAGGGAGAGAGGAGAATAGAGGGTATTTTGGTATTGTCCAATCATGGTGTGGGCCCTACAATTCTGAAAATGAGTTTCAAAAAGTGAAAAGTGAAAAAAAAGTTGGATTTGGAAAATCTAAAGGTTTTGAGCCCAAAACCTAGGTTTTGGGTGGAAAATGATTTTGGACAAAATTTGAGGTGTTTGGTAAAACTTTAACAAAACCAGGTTTTGTTTCCAAAACCTAGGTTTTGGGGTCTTCCAAACAGGCCCTTAGAAAGGGTGTGGTTTGAGTAGGCTGGGGGCCCACATTTCCCGTGAGATTTATGGGTTATTATGAATGTGTTTTTTATTTTTAATTTTAAAAAAAGAAATTTGGACTTTGGAGCCTTAGCCCTTCACATTATATCATCACAGATCGTGGGTAAGAAGTCCCAAGAAAATCAAAATCATTATCAGTTACTACCTCCGGTCTTAATTATAAGAATACTTTTGTAATGTAATTTACATTATAAAAGTGTTTCTATAATTAGGACTAAAAGGAGTATTTTCTATCATAACCGTGCAATATTCTTCCAAACCTCTGAATCTGAGCTTTTAACCAATATGAATGTGTTTTCTATTAGGCCTACATTGTCTTTCTCCAACAATCAATAATGGGCATTGAAGGAGGCAACAAAAAAGGTAATGGGCCTTCAAACCGCCTTGACAAGTGCTTGGAAAAATCTCATCGATACATTTATATATGTACCCTTTATTCTTGAGTTCAACTGGTAAAGGAGTCGGATACTCTCACTATAAGGGAAGGGATTCGATCACCGAAGTTGAGAGAAATCTTTGGGAAGGCATTTTAGGAAGAATGGTAACCCGGGTTAAAGTAGAGGCGTATATCTTTTAGATCTTGAATTTCTTACGGAGTGGGGCTAAGCCTTTTCTTTTGGGTATGGGTGGCAACCTCTCCTAAAATTTTTTTATAAAAAAAATACAATTATATATGTAAACCAATGAAAGTTGTATTGGTTGTTAGAGCTGTGAACACTACGAGTACTTTAAACCCCATGAGACAAAAATCGAGAGGCTAAACATGAGGAGATGCAAAAGAAAAAGGTTATCTTCAGATGTAAACTACTAATATTATTTTTTATTTGTTTCCTTAGATAATTTTTTAGTCCAAACACAAATAATAATAAAAATAAAATAAGCAAGTGCTGTATATATATATAAATTAAAAAATATTGTATATTTACTATTTTCACTCAGATGGTGCGGAAACCGGAAGATCTCAAGATTTATTGATGTTGGATTTAGGAAGCGAGGAACATCCTAGTTGAATTCAAGGATTGTGATTATTGTGTAGCCAATTTACTCACATTTACAGAGATATATTCCACATTAGAACTTAAGATCATATCAGCTATAGATGACAAAAACCGAGGCATTTTTCCTCTTTGCAATCTTCAAGTTCAGATGCCACCTGAAATTCCTAGCATCATCCATACTTAAACTTGCTCACGGAGTCTTTAGTTGATTATTTGTTCATTTTATTTTTGATTTTTATATTCCACTCACTGCTGAGTAGTTTCTGCTGGTCAAATCTATTTTAGGAAAGTCGTGAGATAGTAGGTCGTGAACATAGTCAGTCACATACGAAGCCAAAAACAATTTTTATTCATATTCTGATTGATACTATTTGGTATGTTACGAAATACGACCTCATCCAACTGACTACTGAGGCCCCATTATTCATCTTAAATCATTCCAATACATTAAAGTTCAACACACATCTGTATCAAAAAAAGAATAAGTTCAACACACAGAATGTTGCAGCATCTATTAATAACTCCTTGATATTTGCTGATACAGTTGCATTCAGTGTACACAAACTGCAGCATTCGCCAAGTCCTTCAAGTTGAGATCCCAAAATTCTTTGGAGGTGTGTTGGCAACCCTCCATCCCATTTTGTCCATATTATCAAAGTAACGATCACCTGCCACTTCATCAATAGGAACCATCTCAGAAATTTCTTTGAGCTCCTTATTTGAGAGTTTCACTGCCAAGGCCCCCACATTTTGATCCAGGTTCTTAATCTTTGTTGTTCCTGCAAACATCCATATAAGTTCTCGTTCGTGACGTAGTGCACATATTCTTACATACTACCTCGGTTAGTGAGTTTTTAAAGAGGACTCACCAGGGATAGGCACAATGTCATTGCCTTGGTGGAGTACCCATGCTAAAGCTAACTGCACCGGGCTGCATTTATGCTTCTTAGCTAAGCCTTCTATTCCTTCATATATCTTCTTGTTCTTCTCCAAGTTCTCTGCTTTGAAGCGTGGATGTAACTTCTGATATGTACAAGAACAGAAGCAACCATCAGACAAACATGGTTCTTTATGTGAGCAAATCCAAATTAGCAAGAGACACAGTTCATGTTGCATACCAGGGTGCCATCAGGAGGCAGGGTTTCTAAAACTCCTCGGCCGCCAAAGAAGCCACGCCCAATAGGGCTATATGGCACAATTCCAATACCAAGCTCTCTACAGAGAGGGATTATCTCCTCTTCACTGTCACGACTCCAAAGGGACCACTCTATTTGCAGAGCTGTGATGGGATGAACAACATGTGCTCTCCTAATTGTATCAGGACTGGCTTCTGATAACCCAATATACTTGATTTTTCCCTCTTGCACTAATTTCTTCAGTTCACCTACCTATAATAACATTACAAACACATTATTAATATTGGTAAATGTATACCACCTGTAACACAAACCCACAACAGAGGCGGAAATAATAACTCACCGTATCTTCTATAGGAACTGATGTGTCCACCCTATGTTGATAATAAAGATCAATGTATTCCACACCCAGGCGTTTCAAGCTGGCTTCACAACATGAACGCACATATTCAGGTGTGCCATTGACCCTGAATTGGGAATTAGAGAAGTCTATATGTTCAATGCCAAACTTGGTTGCTAGTTGTATCTTTTCTCTAGGAAGCTCTTTTAAGGCCTGCTCAGCAAAAAGGTGAAGGTTTGGCACAATTGAAAGAAACTAATAATAACCATTTGAGGCAAAGTGTTTCATAAACCAGAGGCGATTGAAAATACCTTGCCAACCAGAATTTCATTAGCATGATTGGCTCCATAAACATTGGAAGTATCAAAGAATGTGATTCCTTGATCGAACGCATGCTTAATAACAGAGATACCAACTTCATCAGGAAGAGGTTCATTGTAGGCGCCAGATAGTCCCATACAGCCAAAACCCAACTTCGAAACCTATCAATTTATTGGTGAAAGGTTATGCGAAAGGAAAATAAATTTTCATTTATATTATGATGCCAAGAGAGTGTAAGAAAATTACCTCAAAGCCTTGGCTTCCCAGCTTAACGCGAGGCATGCGTGGTGCGGCCATTGTAGTGATTCAAGAGTGCGTGTGTCGGTGTGTGAGAGAGAATGGATTTCAGTGTTTCACAGCACTGATGCATAGGTGTATATATAGCAGATGAGAAAGAGATGTACTGTTTCCACGTGTCAGACATATGGGATTATGCAATTTTGTGATCGTCATTGAATACGTTAGCTTCGACGTTTCTGAGGTCAGTGATGGCTCATGGCTGGTAGTGCTGGGACGACAGTCAAAGAATGATGATGAGACTAGAATATGATAGTCAAAGACGGAAGTGATGATTCATGAATCTGCACTGGGACCTGGATCTGCATCTTATGTTCAAAGATGGGCACCCAATCCTCATCGTCGCTCCCATCGAACAACACACATCAAGCCAGCCATAGTACTACATCATCGTCAAGCTTAGTCCCTTTTAAACATTAATGGTTTAAAAGTTAAAACACGGTAAATTTAAGAGACTAAAATCATCTTACCAAAATGATGGTGAAGTATATAGACTAAAGATGAACCCAATTTTTTTTGCAAGTGACCATACAGAAGTTAGTTTTCTCTATTAAACTCACAAAGCTTCCCCTTCACGACACTTAGGACCCGTTTGGTACAAAAAATTGGTGGGGAGGGAAAGAAAGAGGGAAATGAAAGGAAAAGAAGATTTGAAAGATGGGGGAAGATAACTTGAGTTGTTTGGTAGGAAGAAAATGAAGAGGTGGTAGTTGGTAAAGAATTAGGAAATGTCTATTTTACCCTCAAAAGATATTAATTCAAAATAAAAAAGATTTTTTTTTTTGCTAAAATATATTCTTGTTAAGTTTGAACTCGTGAAAAAAAAAATTCGCCAAATTTGAACTTTCCGCCAAGTTTGAATTTCGGGGGTAAATCAAATTTGAACTTTCTTGAGAAGATTGCAAATTTTCCTTCCATTTTCGGATGGAAAGCATCTTCCCTCAAATAAGGGAAGATGAAGTACTCACCTGGAAGATCTTGTTGACTTTCTCTACCAAACACCCAAAATCTATGGGAAGATTGGGATCTTCCCTTTCCTTCTCTAATCTTCTTTCTACCAAACGGGTCCTTATTACAAATTTCAGCCATGGAAGGGGATCTAAAGAAAGCATTTATGTATTTTAAAAACAATTACATCAAACATACACTTGAAAGTTAAAACCTCTTTTTATTTTTCTAATTAATTTTACAGCTGTTTTTAAAATAATTTAAATTTAAATTATTATTTTTTGGCACATTCAGTTTTCCCCCGATGAAATTCGGCACATTCAATTATTTTTAAAGTCTTCTATCGTAGTATTAAATAAAACGGGAAAATTCTAAAAAAATACAATTATAAATGAGAAAAGATAAATTATGCCGCAAATTTAATAAATCTCATGCTAGAATTAAAGTAGGAATATGAAATTTCTAATTATGACCAAATTGCCTTAAGTTAAGCTGTGAAACATGAAAGTGAAGTCGTTAATGTAAAATATGATGTTGTTAATATAGATACAGATGTTACTATTTACCCCTGAAATTTGCGCCCTCAAAATTATCCCTGGTTTTTTGGATATGAAGTTGTGAAACATGAAAATAAAGTGTTAATGTAGAATATGATGTTGTTAATATAAATACAGATGTTATTATTAACCCCTCAAACTTGTACTTTCAAAATTATCTTTGATATTTGGGATATAAAGTTGTGAAACACAGGGGCGGAATGTTGTGATGGCAGTGGGGCCTTGGCAAGAAATTTTGGCGATCGATCTTATAAAATTTGTTTAAATATATATATATTTATTATATGATATTTTATTTGGCCACAAATTTGGTCCTAACTAATTTTTTATCTTCTCGGTAAAAATAATGTTTGTTTCATTACTCATTAGGCTGTGAGAGAAAAGTAAAATTCTTGTTTGTGATACCGAAAAGATTAGTATAATCTTATATATTGTTTTGATTTATAATTATATGTTATTATTTGTTTGTATTTTCCAGGTTATTTGATATTATTTAGTAACTAACAATTTTCATAAGTCAATAAAAAACAGTTAAAAGTCATTAAATTTGTCCTAAAATTTAAATAATTTTCAATATTATCCTTATTAATTACAGTAAACTCTAATATCATATTAATTATTACGTTTACTCACTACCTTTTTAATTATGGGCATACATGGAAAAAATATTTAATGTTATTTGGAAACAAGCAAGTGTTTTATAAAAAGAATCAAATATACTTGTTAGTTGGTGCCTTATAATAAGAATTAAAGAGAGTAATTCAATATGTTTATTTTTTGGCCTGGGCTAAAAAAATTTTTTTTTCGGTTCCGCTACTGGTAAAACATGAAACTAAAGTCGTTAATGTAAAATATGATGTTGTTAATATATATATAGATGTTGTTGCTGACCCTTGAAATTTATGCCCTCAAAATTATCCATCATTTTTAGGATATTAAATTGTTAAACATGATATTAAAGTCGTTAATATAAAATATAATGTTGTTAATATAGATATAGATGTTGTTTTTAACCCCTGAAACTTGTGTTCTCAATTCAAGGTATCGGGTTAGAATTGGAAATCACATATTTCTACTTCTGACTTGAAATTTAATAAATTCACATCACCAATTTATCTTTTTTTTTTTCATTTTTAATTGTAATTTTCTAAAATTTTCCTAAATAAATATATCCATGTATTGGATAAAAAAAGATTAAATAATTCAAAAACACATCAAACTACAAAGGCATGAAAACTAGAGCCAAAAAAACGGGCCGAGCCTATTTAGACCATGAATTTATGAGGGTCAGGCTTAAGATTTTTGTCTCAAAAGTGAAAGCAGGTCTAAAAGGTTGGCCTGTATGTTTTTTTATTTTTAAAATTATTTATATGATAATAATATTATTGATTTTTTATATATTTTTAATGATGTTACAAATATTTAGTTGTTATTATCGTTTTTATAATTAAGTTTCATAAGAACATCTTGTATTAAGAATCCTAAAAATTTAAAACTTATAAAAGATACTTCTTATTTCATAAGTATTCTAATTAATTTTGTATTTTTTGACTTATTTTCTTGTGATCGTTTTGTTTATATCTTGTGTTATTTATTTTGTTGACTATTTACACTTTTTAAGACATATTTATAAGAAGTATTTTTAATTTTGTTAAATATTCTCATTAATTATTTATAATTGTGGTATGTGGACAATAGTTTGCCATTAATTATAACTTAGTGACTTGTGTTTGTTTGTTGTATGATATATATCGTTTACACTTTAATTTTAATAACTTTTTTTATTAAATTAAGACTTTCATTGTTCATTTGTTAAAATAGCTTCGGCTTTGATCTTGATGCTCAAGGGCCAGCCCTCGAAAAACAACTGTTTTTCTTTAGGCCCTCGCCCATGAAGAGTCCGCCTTTTTAACAGCTCTAATGAAAACTAGAGAAAAAAGACAGCTAACAATGAGAATATCCTAAAAAATGAAATTAATTAGTACAAAAAAAAAATAGTGCTAGTAAGATTTTTATCCGTGCTTTTTTTTTTTTTTAAAAAAAATATTTGGAGTATAGGGTATTTTCAGCTATATTTTAAAAGGGATGAGTTATTATTACTATCAACGTTACTACCAGTTTGTTTCATCGTTAGATTAAAATTTCATCCACTTCTATCATTTCTCCCTTCTATTAAGATTTTGATTTAACAATGAAACAAATTGATAGTAATATTGGAAGTAACAATATCCCATCTCATTTTAAAATTAATAATAAATTTGTCTCCCATCTAGAAAGTAACTCTCAAATTAATGCACAAATCTTCGGGAAAAAAAGAAAGAACTAGTTTGAAAGAGATGAATTCTGGTAAATAAGAATCTCAAAGTTTAAAATTAATAAACAAATATCAATGATTTTTTTTAGAAAATAAATAAATAAATTAATTTAAAATATTTAAATTTTTTATTATTTTAAATTAATTTGTCTAACTTATAAACAAATGTATAATCTAATACGTCACATATAATATGATTAAATAAGTTATTTAACTTTTTTTATCAATTAAATCTTGTATCTAGCAGTGCCACGACGCTAGCAGACATGCACGGATTTATCATCTAACAGACTAATATCCATGACACATATTGATTAGTGATTAGAAGAATTAGGGAAAATGCATTTGAGGATCCTTTTTAAGAAAAAAAATGGTTAAAGCCTACTTTTAAATTTTAAGTTTTACATAAAGCGATCTTTTGGCCCCTTAACTTTATAAAGTATACTTTTGGCCCTAAAATTTAACACCGTTAATATTGTTAACGAGAAAATCTTTGAGTAGTTAACCAGTGATACTAATAACATTTAATTACACAAATTTTATATATTATTCAATTCACCCATATTTTAAATTTAAATTTAATAGTATTTAGTTACATAGTTATAACTTAAGTTTACACCATTATCACTGAGTTTGCATTTTTGTTAGTAAAATTAACTTGTGTTAGATTTTTGGACCAAAAGATACTTTTTATAAAGTTAATGACTAAAAGATACCTCATATAAACTTAAAGGATCGAAAGATACTTTAAAAAAAAAAATTTAACAAGGCTCTAAGATTCGAAAATCTCAAATAGAGCCATTTTTAAGATTTTTTATTTAGAAGGGGTTGATATAGTTATTAATATGCGTGATATTGTTGTTAACCGGGGCTGATATTGTTGTTAATGTGATTGATTTAGTTGTTAAAATATTGTTGTTAATGCGACCTGATTTAGTTGTTAACGGTATTAATTTTGTTGTTAATGATTTAGTTGTTAATGTGGGCGATTTAGTCAACGGAGATTTAAAAGTTTGAGAGAAAAGGTCTTTTCGAATTTTTAAAATCTTGGGCCTTTTTAGGATTTTTTCACAAAAGGCCCATATTGATTTCTCCTTAGAATTATTATAGGAGTAATATTTATAATTTTAATTTAATTTTGCAAATAAACCCTCGTTCGGTGTTTCCTCGTGCTCGCGCCAACGAAAAACCCTCGTCTCTGCTGCTCTTCATCGCACGTACCTTGTTCCCGCTGTCGACCGCTGCCGTCTGCCACTTTCTTGGGTACTGCCGTTTTCTCTTCCCAACGAAGAAAGGTTGCCTTCCCCTTTCATCGTTAGTTACTTTTATTCTTTCATCTATTAGTTTTATCGCGCTGCACATAGTTCTGAGCATTATCGGGCTCCTTTTTCTGCTCTAAGAGTATCTATTGGGTTGGTTTTCCATCCTGAATCCCGACGTGTTTGATTGTTTTCTTTGATTTTCCTAAGTTACAATGTGATGGTTGTGGTTACTAAAACCTTTTCATACGTGCTCTCCATTGTTTATATGTCTAACCATCAGTATGCGGTTCTTCTACTGTACATGCCTTTCAGTTTGTTTATGTTTTTATCGTAGAAATTTTTTCCTATTACAGATTTTGAAGTAAATTGAATTTTGTGGGCTTACAATGCAATCCAAACAACGTAATTTAATTGAATTTCATGAATGTTGTTGGGACTTTCTTTTTGTAAGGTCAAACAGGAGAACTTGCCAAATAGATTCAGATTTAATACATTAATAAAAATTTAGCTGATTTTGTTATGAATTTGGTTCCAAACAGGATAACTAGGACTCCACAGCTGTGTTCACCATGGGAGGTTCCCGAGATCAAATCAATAAGCGTCACAAGTCCCGCTTCTCTTCTAAATCTTCTCGGCACCAGCATAGAACCTCTGTCAAAGGTTTACATACTGTGTTTTCTCTCCCTTTGGAGTTTGTGCCTCGCATTTTTCCCGATTAAACATTATTTGAGTGTTACATGTTTTTTTAAATTGCATTTGCTTAAGCTTTTGTGAAGATGTGTTGTTGATCTCGTATCTTTACTAAAAGTCAGGAATTTTCTTTTGATTTTTCATGCCAATCAAGTTTACTATAGATCCTGCACCTGAAGTTTCTGACTTCTGATGTAAAATCATGGTAGCATTTTTGTCTGAAATGTATCACTTAAAGTAACTTACAGAGATCTTTAATTTTTTCATTGTGAATTTGGATTTTTTTTAGAAAAGAGCTTCATTGCAAAAACAGAGTGCAGCAATGTCAAAGGAGCTCGTGCAGCTCGACTACAGAGAAGTAAAATGGTAATCTTTCTTCTATCTGTCTCTTGCTCTCTTATTCTATCACTTTATTTGTTTCTCTGTGTTATATTGTCTCACATAGTTTGTATATTCAGATACGTGACCAAAAAAGGGCAGCCCTTGTGAAAGAAAGACGAGAACTTGGTGGATCAAGAAATCCTCCTAGAGTAATAGTGAGTCAACCTGTATTATTGGTGAAGCGAATGTGACATTTGTCAGATATTGAATCTTGGTTTATTGTTTTGCTCTATTTCCACATAACTGTCTTGAGTGCATTGCTTGAATGTTCTTATCTTTTATGGATGACAGGTTCTGTTTGGGCTTTCTGCTTCTGTGGATTTAGATTCAATTTCTGAAGATCTTTTATCATTACTATCTAAAGAAGCAGTTGCAGTGGCATCAGGAACAGTTGCAAGTCCAGAATACAGGACAAGAGTAACTGTATGTCATATTGCCATCCTATCATACCTCTAGTTTTCCATGTTCTTTGTCTTGCATTTCTTCTGCATATTTGCATATGTAAAGGCTCAGTTTGTCTACTTTGTTGTAAACCTGTAATCTACATATAACATCAGAGTTATGAAGCTATTCATTTGCATGTGTTTAAACATGAGCTTATGCATGGGTAACAAGTGTATTTTATGAATACAATTAATAAATGCAAGTTGATTATTTGATTCAAAGCCATTTTCTCAGAGGTATTATGGAGAATATGTTTATATTGACCAAATATTCTATACTCTAGGTACTAAAAGCACCTCATGGTGATCTACGGTTGTGTCTTGAAATGGCCAAGGTATTAATTTTTTCTTGTTTTCTTTGTTTCAACGGAACATGAAGTATGAAGCATTGTGTATTTTCTGACTCTATTTATTTCATAGGTTGCTGATTTGATGGCTTTTGTGGCATCTACAAACTCTTTATATGCAGAAAGTGATTACATTGATTCATTTGGAGATCAATGTCTTTCTGTCTTTAGGTCCCTTGGTTTGCCAAGTACCGTTGTCTTCATTCGTGTAAGTCTGGGTAGATGATATCTGCCAAACAACTTATGTGATCTTACTGTTATTTCCTAGAGAACTTAATTGGGTTATATTTATAGGCATTTATGTGGAAAATTTTCTTTACCTTCCTTTAGGATCTGCCCACCGAAATTAAACATAGACATGAGGTTAAAAAGAGTTGTATATCTAGTCTTGCCTCAGAATTTCCAGAGGACTGTAAATTTTATCCAGCTGATACAAAGGATGAGCTGCATAAGGTAATTATTTCATCCAGTGTTTTGGCCGCAATATATCAATGTTAACTGTAAACAAATTTACAGCTTTTGACGTGATGTGCCCATTTTGATGTTCTATTCCATGTTTCTTTCGATTTGAATATTACAATTGCAGTTCTTATGGCTATTCAAAGAGCAGAGGCTTAAGGTTCCTCACTGGCGAACTCAACGGCCTTACCTTATGTCTCAGAAGGTTCGAACTGATTCTGATTGATCTCTGAAGTCTGAACTAACACAGAAAAAGTAGCCATATAATTTATTTGAGAAATATTTATTATATATGCATCTAGGTGGGCCTTTTGTGTAGTCTTCAGAGTTTTAGCAATAAGGCACAATCTTGACTTGCAAAGAGGGCAGCTTGCCTATATTGTATGCTGATTCTATACTGATGGTGATTTTTAACATCATGTTGGGACAATATTTTGAGACAAGGGGGATGTTAGAAGATATATGCTATATTGTTATCTATACCTTTTTCATAGTTTAATCCAATTCATATGTTCGTTGGAGTTATCAATGTTCAGTCTTTTATGTTGATTTTTTATTTTTCATCTTGAATTATAGGTAGATGTGTTATCTGATGACGAGAATCCAGGGAAATGCACTCTCCTTCTTACTGGTTATCTTCGAAGTCACAGCCTTTCAGTGAACCAACTGGTAATCAGCATGTCCATGATTTTGCAATTTAAATTTCACTGATTTATCAGATGTCAAACTTTATGTTTTGGCTCAGGTTCATGTTTCAGGCGCAGGAGATTTCCAGTTGAGTAAAATTGAAATTGTCAATGATCCCTTTCCTTTAAATTTAAGGAAAAAGCAGGACCTAATGGATTCAGATGAAGTGGATCATACAGAGGTATTGGTTCTTCTTACATACTCTTAACATGCCCTGTGACCCTCCATCTTTTATGATTATTTTGTTTTGTTTAAATCTTGTAGCTTTTTTTTATATATTTTTCTCATTAGCTTTCTATGCTTTGCATATTTTTGGTTTGCTTATCTCTTTCCCTTTCTTCCCTTTAATGTTTCAGGTCATTGGTTCTCTGGTTCCAGATCCCCTTAAACAAGAGCCTTTGCTTGTTGAGAATATTCCTGACCCTCTTGCTGGAGAGCAGGTGCATGATGAATCTCATTTATATTAGGGAAAATCCCAAAAAAAATACCACTTAAACTCCAAAATCCCAAATAGGTGATTTCCCACTAAAACGAGTTGTCAATTGCATTACTACTGTTGTTAATCCCGTTACTCTTGTGGGCAACATGATCTTGAAGTTTAAGTGGTATTTTTCTGTCATTTTCCCTTTCTATTATTTTAAGTTTTTTAACATTTTATTTTAGGCTTACGTACGTCAGGTTTAACTATTGTGTTGGCTAATCTTTATATGTTTAATTTATATGTTGTGACTATAGTCCTTGTTTTTTTTTTGGAGCACTTGACAAGTTATTGCTTGAGGGGCTAGAAAAATCAAACCCACAACTTATCACTTTTAGGGTGAAACTCAGGCCACTATGCCATGAGGCCCTTGGCATAGTCTTTTTTTTTTTTTTTTTTGTCATTGCTCTTGTTAAGTAGACTCTGTTTTTGGTAGTTTTGACCTTTACCTTGCATAATTGAAAGAGTGTGATACAATTTCTTTTGGTAGTTCACTGCCACAAGTTTTTTGGAGTAACACTGTTTTAGTGCTTTAGTAAACCAGAATTCATTTCTTCTCAACTTCTATCAGGTGTTATTAAAATTATTTTGGAAATTTTTTAAGACTTTTCATCAGTTTTTTCCTTCAAGCCTGTGACTTTAATTACCTTCTTATTCCTTAATCTTGGTCAGCCTTGTAAACCTGCCCTATTGGTGATTTTGTTAGCTTCAGTTTGGGTTGAAAGCCAAATCCTTAAAAAAAAAAAATCATGCCATCCTTGATAATAAGCCAAAATGGCCATCTGTTATTTGTAGTCTTCTCTTCTTTTCCATGAGCAAGTTTTCTGATTTTCTGAGAGTAAATTTGTTGAAGTTATTTGCCATAAGAATAACCCAGGTTTATATATTTGTTAGAAAATGTCCTGATGTTTTGGAATGTGTTGTGGTTCTGACATTTTTCCTTATAAGTAGACCTGGCCAACGGAGGCTGAAATGGCTGAAGCTGATAGAGATAAAAGGCAGAGACGAAAGAGGACTCTCCCTCGTGGCACTTCAGATTATCAGGTCTGTGCCTTTTTTTTGGTCAAAAGGTCTGTACCTTTTGGGTTCTTTTATTTAAGTGTCTTTTGTTCCTCTCTTTAGTACTTTTCAAGATGCCTTTTTTCCTTGTAATTTTCTGATTACCAAACATCTCTTATTTAATCATAGAAATGCAATTTTTTATTTTAATTTTCAGGCTGCATGGATTGTAAATGATACTGATGAAGAGGTATCAGACAGTGACAATGAGGATGTTGATGGCATGGTGTTGGATGAAGGGGAAAATGAGTTTCCTGATCAGGAGAGAAAGAAGTACTCAGACTTTGACGGTGATGAAGCTTCCCTGAAATTTGGAGATTCTGAGGAAGAGTTGGACAGTGATTCAGTGATGGTGAGCTTTTAACTAGCTAGGCATATAGTGTGTCAGAGGAACCTAAGCCTTTTTCAAATTGCTGCTGCATCAGTTATTCTTGCAAATTTAATCCACATGCATTATTTATTTAATTGACTTTTTAGTGTGTTTGTATAATTGTGATTTTATGCATTTTTCAATTTGTTAAGCTTTAATATGGTAGTCCTAACCTTTGGCAGTGTCATTAACTTGTTTAGACCTGTCAAATGACATTTTTTTTAGTGATATATCTCTTGTTGATCAGCAAAGAATAACATACTTTTGTTATATTGCAGGAAGAAGATAGCATGACTAGAGAGAAGATAAAAGATGAACTTAAGGAAATTAAAGAAGCACATGCTGCTGATGAGGGTGATTTGCTTTTTCCTTCCTTTATCTTTGGAATTATTGGTCACAGCGGCCACATGATAAATAGATGCATTTATGTAAACCTGTGTTTGTTTTTTCTTTTTATTCTTCTCCTTATTTTGTTTAGATGTGATGATCTCATTCTTATCGAGCATGTCTTATTACAGAATTTCCCGATGAAGTAGATACACCATTGGATGTTCCTGCTAGGAAGCGTTTTGCTAAGTATAGAGGACTCAAATCCTTTAGGACATCTTCATGGGATCCAAAAGTATATATCTATATATTGCATTTTAGATTACTTATAGTTAGCCATCTAGACTTTGAAAGCCTAAAACCTCATGTTTTGTTTAACTGTACTAGGAATCTCTGCCTCAAGTGTTTGGTAGAATTTTTGCATTTGACAATTTGAAAAAGACTCAAAAACATGTCCTTTCCAAAGCTTTGGCAATGGAGCAACAAAACGGAGACAATTTTGTTCCATTAGGTTCATATGCTAGATTGCATATCATGGAAGTACCCAGTGGTGTTGCTTCCAAGCTATGCGAACTAGTTCAATCAGTCCCTATCACAGCATGTGGCTTGTTGCAGCATGAGTCAAAAATATCTCTTCTCCATTTCAGGTATTTTCATACATTTCAATATATATATATATATATATATATATTTTTATTTTTTTTTTTTTATTTTGCTATTAACTATTGAAGTTATAGGTTTATATTCTTTATTTTCAGTCAAACTAATGCTTATATTCTTTCTAAATTTTCCAAGAACTAAAGTCATTTGAGTTTTGTAGTGTGAAGAAGCATGATACATACGAGGCTCCCATCAAATCCAAGGAAGAGTTGATATTTCATGTTGGATTTCGCCAATTTATTGGCCGGTATTGTATTTTATTTCTGAGACACTGGCATTTAATTTTTCCCCTTAGGAAATGATATTGAGGTGATTAATTTCTTTGCAGGCCAGTCTTCTCTTCTGAGTTCATAAATACGGACAAGAACAAGATGGAGCGGTTTCTTCATCCAGGCCATTTTTCTATTGCTTCGATTTATGCACCAATTTCGTTTCCTCCTCTTCCTGTGATAGTCCTGAAGAAAGCTGATGAAGGTGCCACGCTTGCAGTTGCTGCTGTTGGTTCACTGAAAACTATTGATCCAGATAGGATCATTCTCAAGAGGGTTATTTTGACAGGGTATGTTTTCTCTATATTCTCTTTATGATCATCTGATTGATGTCTTGAAATTACTGGCTCTGGCGAGAAAAAAGTGATATTAATGGTCATATTATCTATTGTGTAGCTTGTAATGGTCATATTATCTATTGTGTAGCTTGTGAAATGATTAGCCATTGTATATTTCTAATATTTGAAGTGTGTTACATTTCTGTGGTGTAGTTACCCCCAAAGAGTATCAAAACGTAAAGCTTCTGTGAGACACATGTTTTATAATCCAGAGGACGTCAGATGGTTTAAGGTAAGAAAATGATCACCCAGTTTATGGAAAATTGGATTTTGCTTGAATTCTAGTGCAGATGAGTCTCTCTCTTTATATTTATCACATAACTTAGGGTGGTCCAATGCACAAGGCTCCTATCAAATGGGGTCTGGGGAGGGTCAAATGTACTCAGCCTTACCCCCGCAAGTTGGGAGGCCCCGCAAGTTGGGAGGCTGTTTCCAGGATTTGAACCCAAACCTTTTAGTCACATGCAACAACCTTTATCGTTGCTCTAAGGCTCACCCTCAATATCACATAACACCCCAAGAAAATAGTTTTGCCTTTTCACTAACATGACTTTCTCAATGTGGATGGTGATTGCAGCCTGTGGAACTTTATACCAAATGTGGTCTTCGCGGGCGGATTAAAGAACCTGTCGGTACACATGGTATGTCTCTTACATTAGAGATCTTTTCATAAAATATTATTGAGAATTTAGAATGTTGTCATCACAGATTATAGCACAGATGATGCTCGGTCAAGGGATGTTATTCAGGCATTACGTGCTTTTCATTATGACATCCTTGCTTTAGTTGTCATATTGTCCCATTCTGTATCTACTTTTGGTTTTTTGGCATAATTGGCATAACGACAGTTTGTGTTTTGAAGATTATGCAAGAACTTACAAATTTCATTGAACAAGTTAAATGTAATAGAATGTATAATTAAGATGATTAGATCTTTTCCACTGTTGCAAAGCCGTAAATAGTTTGTAATTATTCTTTTGAGGAGCGGTCTGTGCAAATTATAGTGGTGTACGCATTTTTGCATCAAGGTTCCATGAGCAACATTGAGTAATTAAGAATATTCATGGAAAAATCATCCATCATTCCGTGAATCAAGGGTTTTAGCGTTCTCTTCTTTTTTCGGTGGGGAGTATTTTGTGGTGTGCATTTCGTAGGTTCTAGGCTTGAACCCTTTTCTTCTTCCAAGCATATATTAGATAATGTGACATTCATCAATTTTCTGGCTTTGTTTTTGGCTCAGGGACAATTAAGTGCCTTTTCAATGGGGTCCTGCAACAAAGTGATACTGCATGTATCAACTTATATAAACGCGCCTACCCCAAGTGGCCAAGCCATTTTTTCCCACTCACCGACATTTGAAAGGTTGGTGATGCAAATCATGGTCAAATTTCCAAGGATCCTCTGCATTTTCTCGCCAACAATATACGAGTTAGTGATGAAAGAATTAGGGAAGCAATTGAAGCATTAGTAAATTAGCGGAATGTCATTTAAAAAAAAAAATGAGCTGATATATTGGATTTTGTTTTTGTTTTTTTATAGTTAGGCTTTCTTTCTGTAAATGGATTACTACCCCTATTTTGGGTTAGAAATCCATATTAATTTTTGTTTTAGTTGGACTTTTGTCTAAATGAATTATAAAATCTTATTTTGGCTGAGAATCCATGTTGAGTTAACATTATTTGGTATAATCCATTAGCTTTTGAGTTCACTATGTTTTTTTATGGTGCTTGAACTTCTGACAGGATTTAAATGAATAGTGAGTTTTAAGTTGATAATTTTCTCAGTTCTGGCGTGAACTATCACTGCACTCTTCATATAGTAGTATCTCGTAATCATAAAAGCATTAAATAAGGGTTATCACTGTTCGATCTTGAAGGACTTGAATATTACTCATAGTGCTAACTTTTCCTCAGCTTCTATCCACCCTCTTCTTGGCTGTTAAGGTTGAGTTGATAACGAGGGTGGCGGTATGGATTGATTGTTGTACGGAAGGCTACTTAGAACTTAGAGGCAATTGTAGAGGATCAAGTCGTTCTCTAATTGATACACATGACATCGTTGAGTCATTGCAAACCGGCATAAGATTTGCCTAACAAAAAATATCTAAACATAATGGCAACCTCAAAAATACCTGTGCTACATATAAAAAGATGACCTTCCACAAGCCCGAAAGTCATATCTTACTTTTGTCTCCCAAAAAATTGTTCAATTAAAGATTGAACTCTTCTATTACATTCACAAACATAACTGGCAGTGGCTGGTATTGTTTACAAAATCCAAAGATTTTCTCTGGTTGAATGAAATACAGGACAAACAGAATTAAAGAATTCTGTCTTGAAGGTCCGTTAACAAATTGGAGGCCAGTGAGCTGAGCTTCTTTCCAGTCTCTCCAGCAATATTTTTAATGTTAGATATATCCTGCTGAGCCTGTTAAACAAGACAAAAGTGAATGAAAAATGGAGGGAAAGATAAATTCACTGAAAATCCAAATGAAAATACAAAAACAAAGATCAAACGATGTTTCTCAATGCAGAAAATTGTAAAATTATACCTGGAAGGACAGTCGGTTCATGATGTCATTAGCAGTGACATCAATGGAAGATTCAGAATGGCCAAAAAGATCGGCACTGGAGATGGAAGATGAACCCTAGAAATAACAAGAGGATAAGTACAGTCAAATATACAGTATCACCTGGTAACAGCACTTTCTAACAAGATAATTATTTGCAACGTTCTTCCATGCTATGCTAACTTCGATTCAAGAGGGGATAAAAATGCCAACACCATGCTAGGTTCAATGTTATGTTGAAGCTTTTTACTCTCATCGTATCAGGAAAGAAAGCTAATTTTTGAAAAAAATACTAGTAAAAAGAAACTTCAGTGAATATGAGGGAAACATGATTCTGATTCTATCATATGGTGGTTTCCACTATCGCAACTATGGAAAACAGACTTTACCCCAAAGAAAAAACTATGGAAAATAGATAACTGCGATTTCATTAGATGAGATTATTTTCTAGAATAGCTTTTGCTTTTAAATCAGTTAACGTGACTTCAAGAAATCAGAAGATTGTTTTTGTTATCAAAGAAACCACCCAACATTGGTTCAGATGTTTAATATATACAATACAAAATGCACCAGCGAGTTATTGATAATAGATGCACTTACTGAAAACTTTGACAAAGTAACTTGAGCATCCACATCTGCTGCTCTGTTCTGATCCCCAAAAAATTGGGATGAAGAAATAGCTTTAGCATTTGAGAACTTCCTTCTCGCTTCATCAGATTCTTCAACCTGACAAGACATAGAAAAATACAAAACAGGAGGGCTAAGCATTTGGCTCAAGGTGTGCAACCTAAAGATCCACCCACAAAAACGGAGGTTATCTGTGTGTGTATTAGTTATAACTCAGAAAAATTAACACTGATTGAAGAATAAGCAAGTTAATATTGCTTACTTGTACTTTTGAGGAATTTGAACCATATTTCTTTGGAAAACCACTATCCATTCCAAAATCTGCAAAGAAGCTTGATGACTTTGGTGGAGCCACGTGACTAATTAGATGTGACCCTCCAGAGTTTGACTCAGAAGACTGGACATCATCAGCATACTCAAATCGAGATGCCGGGGGTGGCCCAGCAAGCAAATTGCTATTTGATGATGAAGAAACTGGAGCAGGTGGTTCTTCCGGCTTCTGCTCATAGAGAGACTCACTCGGCTGCATTATTCATTGGAGGATTCATAAAAATTATATCTTCAAAACATACTACAGAATGAAATAATGATCAACCCAGAGTTGATTAAATGTGCTTCTTAAAACGATGCCCAAAGTTTACATACCTTTTTAGTAAGCTTCCGGGCACCAAGACCCCCACTCTTCCCAGGCTTTTTTGTACCAATAGGCTTCTTTACAACAGAAGAAACAATTGTATGTGAAGCTCTTGGTGAAGCAGAGCTTTCAGGAATTGCTGGCTTCCCACCAGTGATCTCTTTTGGTTCTTCCTTGGTTTTAACTTCAGGAGGTCCATTAGAAATTTGTGCAGACTGAGAAGCAAGAGGTGATGTTGGCAAATCAGCCTCCTCAGCCATACTTTTAGCAACTTCCTTTGTAAGAATCTGTCTATACAACTCTGCAGCTCTAGATGTATACTTGGCCTCTATTTTACCATCGTCTGTCCAACCATGTTGCTTAAAGAAAACCTTTGCGCGATTGTTTCCTCCAAAACTCATCATTTTTAGTTGCTCAGGGGTCCATGAATCCAAATTCGTAGATCTACATAAAAAATGCATATGATTATAGGGAGACTAATAAACTTCCTTCTTCTATTATGCTTCTTCCTCATTTACGTTTATTTTGTTTGTGGAACATAATGAGGTAAATTGCTGGATAAAGAAAACTTGCAGTTACAAAAGCTCAGAATCACAATGAAATAAATTTAGTGCTATAAATGCATGTCATTTCAATCTAGCCATCCAAAGGTCAGTATTTACTCATTACCTAAGTACTGCCATCATCTTATTAATATACCTTATTTTCTGACCCACAAGTGAATATTAAACACAAAGATCTGGAATCTACGTCAGCAACTGAAGAACATAACAAAAAATGGCTTCATATCACCGATCAAGCTTCCTATGCAAGCGAAGGTAATAGGACATAAAGGTCGTCACACTCAAAACCTAGAGCCAGTGACAAATACAAGCTTATAATGATTTCACCAGAAAACCCTTCATGGCTATCCAACTAGCCACAAAAACACATGCTTTGCACACTTCAGCCATTTGCCTGATGACCTCTAAAAGTTCCATGAAACAAATATCTTGCCAGTATTTTAATTACATTTGTCATGGATTAAAAATAGTTTGTCCCCTAAAAAAATTCATGGCCAACTTGTGAGTGCAACTCAATTTACCATTCAAGTTTCAGAAAAAAATAAAATAAAATTGACACGATTCAGCATTGTATTGAGCTATTCTACATTCATTGGCGCATTCAACTCATCCACACGAAAAAGAATTTACTCTTTAACACTACCCCACATACCAATCCCAATAGGTAGTCAGCTAAGGAAGCAAATAAGCTCCAATGAATCCCAAATTTTGTATGGGCACCATAGAATTTGGCAGCATCTTCCCTCCTTGTAACATAAAAAAACTCCCATCCACCATTTATTTAATAAATAAGACGCATCACCTCCTCCCAGAGAAATTACAAGAAAGCAACAAAATCAACTTGCCTCACAAAACTTATGTGGACCCCAAGACTGCGATGAACAGCCGAGCAATCGATGCAGAGAAAAATCCCATAAGTGACGGACGCCCAAGTTGAATTCTTTGCATTACAATCGAAACACATCTGAAAAACAACCCAGCAAAATTAAAACTCGTATCGCAGATCTAAATCCGATCGCGCGTAGTCAAGAACAATCCGAGTTCAAAATTTCAGGAAAGGATACATTGAAAAGAATAAAATAAAGAGGCGAAAAAGGCAGGTAACAGGAGATGTGCTTCATAAAGAACCTTATTTTCGGACTTCGCCTTCAGTTTTCTGAAGATAACGTTCTTGTCGGTGGAGCTTTCGGACGCCATCGGAGAGGGAGAATGAAATCAAAAGAGAGAAGAATATCCCGATAAGTGCAGGGTCGGCTGAGCGACAATTTATATACAAGAAGCGGAAGAAGCAAAACCGGAGAAACGAAGGCCTCGGTGTGTCTCTTCTTCCTCCCGATCAACCTCCGTCTGAAAAAAGATCCTTCATTTATGAAAAGAATGCGGAATGAAATGACGAAAGTACCCCGAAGGTTAATGGACTAATGGTGGGCTTGACTCCAGAGACCAAAATATTTGTTACCATCCTTTTTTATGGACTTCTTAACTTAGGATTAAAGAATCACACCACCAAAATATCCTCTAATCAGATAAACTAAAATGGGAATCTGCGTTTAATTTTCTTTGGTGCTCAATAAACTTTAAAATTATAATTTATACACACACGTATATTTATTTTCTTAAAAAAATTTCTTATACCTTTTTATTAACTTAAATAGAAGACTTTCTTAATATAAAATATCTTTAACAAACCCCTTCTCAAATTCATAAACTACTAATTTTTGAATTTTCTGTAATACATAAGAAAATGTGTCTAATTAAATTTAAGGAAATTATATTTTATTTCTCAAAATAAAATATATTTTTGAAAAAACTTTTCAATTTGATCAATTATATTCATCTCTTCAAATTAAATATTTCTTTAACTAACAAACCTGACACTACTTTTTAGCAATAAACTAAAAACATATTATTTTGCTGAAAATGGTTTTACATTAGCAATAATTCACATTGGAGCACAACTACTTCAAAAACTTACTATGTACTCCCTTCTATCTTTAATACAATACATATTTTAGGAGTTGATCTTAATTCTAAATATGAGATATAGTTTTTATATTTGTTAATATTTCATAATTTATCCATATTGATAAGCCCTCAATAATATAATCAAAGAGGAGACCAAATAAGAGAATTAAAGAAAATAGTTAGGGTTTTTAGAAAATCCATTTTATATATTAACTAAATTAAATAATTTTTTAATATAATTAAATTAAATTAATATATCTTATATTAAAGATCAGAGGGAGCATTAGTAAAAGGTTGAATCCATTAATATATATATATATACATATTATAAAAATCACCTTATACATAGGCCAGGCACCCATGTTTCTTTATTGAAATCAAATATCTATTTTAAATTTATAGTAAATGGAAAAGTAGGTCCAAAAACATCTTCCATGTTGCGCCACGTCAGACTTGCTGCCGGAAAAGTAAAAATAGGCACTTGACCTCTCTTTCATTCAACTGATTACTGTGAGATTCCAAATTTGGTTTATTCTTCTTCATGTTACTTATCTTGTTTCCCCCCCAGAAAAATCCTACTTATTTCCTCTGCCCTGTATTTAATTTTTACTGGCAACTCCTCCTTAATTGATTTGAATTTGGTTGTAGTTAACTTTTAATAGCATATTTAAGTTTATTTGAATTATTTAGTATTAAGTACCAATTATGTTCTCCATGAAAGTATTAAGTACCAATTAATTTGTACTATATTGATATATATACAAGTCATATATCTTATCTTCACGTAAATGGTGCTATTCTCCTTGTGACATAATAGTTGTGCTTGTGCATGATTCATGACCATGCTCTCAGCTAATAGGTGGTGGGTATACATAAGCCCCTCTTAATAACGCAGGCTTCCATGCATGATCTCTTAAGTTTTTCTTTTCATAATAACAGACTGAAAAATTTCTTCACTGGCGTGCTTATTTTGCTATTGAATTTAGGCAATGAACGTTGTTATAGATCAGGTGAAGAACCCTGCCGATAAGTAGGCATAAGGAAGGCCAAATTGCTTGAAACAAAAGAGTGTAGCTATAGAAGATCAATATTCTACACAATAATGTAATAATACAAACAAAAGAAAGTACCATAATTAAAGCCATTCAATAATGTGTATGTGAGGCTCTCTTTTTCTGCGTACACCTTTCATTGTTATTGTAGGTGAGAGCATGGACTCGTAACAAAGTGAGAACTATAAACCCATTCCCTTTCTATTTATCTACCTACCCGCTACCCACTCTCTAATTTCTATTTCTCATTTTGGCTGCATGTGCCTTGTCTTTCTTATTTTAAAAGGGCAAATGATTTTTTTTGGGGAGGATATATTGCTAAACAATTCCATAATTGAATTAAAACTTTCCATCACAACTATCATGCTCATAACTTTCAAATTAATTGAATAGCATGTGTTCACTACTTTTCAGGTTTTAGAGGTCCAACCAGTGGTCAATTGAGATAAGGGGAAAGCCGTCACATTTTTGCTTGATTCACTTGGTGTGTTCATTTGCTATTTATTTACTTATGCGTTGCTTTGTGGAATATTAGAATTATCTTTGCATTGCAGGAAATGACATTGGAAATATGTTTACAGGGCTTAGCATCTGTGATGATGTGCTACTTATATGTGTTGGAGATGATCGGTTTGATGAAGATGCTTTTAAGGTGTGACACTTGACATGCAGTAATTTTATGGCCCCAACATGTTTTTCACCCTTATTTTTCTTCGCATCTCTCATTTTTTTGATCAATTGATTTGGATATGAATGCCAGCTATATGTCCGTGATCTAACTTTAGATGTTTTTATGATTATTTATCATTGGGATTTAAAGTTGATATGAAAATATAGATGTGTGCATTTTTTTAATTAAAAAACAGAAAAATGGTACTCCCTCATAGATCGAGCTTTATGTTAAAACATTTTAATGTCATATTTGGTTCTTATGTCTATTTCTACCAGCAATTCTTAGGGAGTTGAATTCGTGGCTGTCCTTTTTTTTTTTCCCCTGCATTGGGAGTTGTTGTCGTACTTGAGATGGTTGAGAAATATTTTTACCTGCTCCCTTTTACCTGTAAGTTATATTGAAAATATGTTTTCATTAACTTCTGTTTTTCATCTAATGAACATGAGCTTTCATGTTTTTCATTAACTCTGTTTTTTATGTTGGATACACTTTCCAACCCCATTGTAACTCAGGCATATAACGATTTGTTGCATAACTGTTTTGAAATCATTTAACACCATATTGCAAGCAACAAGCCAAAAATCACCTTGCTGCCATTGTGGATGACGTAGGTTGGCCTTCATGAAAAAAAAATTGAATTAAAGAACTAAGAATGGGCTAATCAGCATGCAAGCAATATCTGTGGTGTTGAGGAATATCTTCTCGGGGTGCACTGAAATCATGCTTATTAAAGAACAGTAGAAGTAAAAAGGATGTAAAGAACTAAGAATGGGCTAATCAGGATCTGATAGCTGAAATAGTATTTTGGCAAAGAAAATCCCTTTGGTTCTTGCAGGGAGAAAAGCAACACAATTTATATTTTATTAATTAAATGATAAGTTAAATCATGTTAAAAGAAAATTTGATTTTGAAAACCTTGTGATGTGATATTGATGTTTTGAAGTTCGTTTGGTTGGTAATCTATGAACTATATATGGTGGGTATTTAGTGATTTAATTTTATAATGCATATCAAGTGTTTGATGAAACGTATGAATAATAGATTTTCGATTTACATGAGAAAGTAAATATGGAAAATATAGCGTGACCTAAATTTTGGAGGTCCAATTTGTAGATGATGTTGTGTCGAATTTTCTATGAATAGCGATGGCGTGGATTCAGCCATAGATAATTGCTAGAGGTCTATTTCTGTCATTTTATTAAAAACATGCAAGTGGATAACATCTATTTTTTTAACCCTTAGAAATGCAAAACCAGCAAAATGATATGGATTTTTATAGATATATATGTTATTGCAAGCTAAGGGAGTTGCTGCCCAAGCATTACATTTGTCAAGGGCAGTGGAGATGCCAAGTTGTTCTTAAAGTTCTTTGCAGATACAGTGTTCAAGAACTTACCACAAGAGGAACAAAAGATGACTAGAGTTTATGAAGGAAACATAGAGCTTTAGTCTCCAAGTAGTTTTTCCCTTCAAACTCGTGTCTGGCTGTTTTGGGGGAAATTAGGACATCATAACCTAGATGATAACACAATATATGGTGTAGAATGCTAAATCCTGATTTGTTCCATTAGAGGTCTGGTTTTTGTTGTTTAAAAAAAATTATATGGCTATGTTCGAATGTAATCCTTTCAATTGTTGAGTGTAAAATATTCCATATATCTTTGGACTTTTCTCTTCTTCATTATGATCGAAAGAGGGAACTTAAGTACTTTTAGTATTTAACATGTGGAGTGGTGTTTGAATCTAATATGAGTTAAGAAAGCGTATTTGGATACTATGATAATGAATATGAAAGGTAGGAAACAATCCCGTGCTTGGAGGAGGGGGAAGTTTTTGCGTGTAAAGTTTCAAAAAATCAGCCCACAATGAAATGCCATGCAATGGTCTTCTGAATGTTGGGAATTAAGTAATTTTGAACATCAATCATGACCAGAAGAAGCAAATATGGTTCGAATTTTCGAGGTGCCTGGACATACAATATGGCTGCTTTAATATACAATCTGTCCTCATTAATTATCAACTCAGGGTTAAAACTTATTTACAGTCCTTTTCTAGCTTTTAATTAGTGTTTTTGCAATGAATATGAATGAAGGAAGCTCGGCTTTTTTTTAATTAAATATGATCCTTGAAAACGTATTAGGATCATATCTTAGTGAATTGAGTTAAATATGATGTAAGAAAACGTATTTGGATAATAGCTTAGTAAGTGTGGAATGTGGGTTCAATGGAATTGCATGAATTCCCCACAATTATGATTCCACGCGACCGTGCAACACATGAGGTCATTGGCGCCGGATCCATCGATCATCGACACAATTACTTCTAACAACGTTGTGAATAATTCTAATGGGTTGTTCTAGTTTGGAACCAATTTCCCTACTTACTGAAGTGATCGGTAAGGAAACTGGTTTCATTCTAGTTTCATGTATAACATAAATATACTGAAATAGATAGGTAATGGAATCATCAATATTTGGACGATATATTACAAATCATACCACACCACAAAATACTTTATAAGCACCCTCAACTTCATACCCATTATAAATTTAATTTCATATAGAGATCATCTTTCCTATAGTTATTAGTATATTAGTTACTAGTATTAGTACGAGCTGCATGTAAGAGAGCAGCTATTCATTCTTTGTTGACACTGTATTTATAATGTAATCTCAGGGATAATATCCACCGTGTCCACCCCCTTCACCCCTTCCACCACCGGCTCCATATCCACCGCCATGAGCACCTCCGCCACCGCCAGCAGATCCTCCACCATATCCTCCGCCAGCTCCTTCTCCACTGCCATAGCCACCTCCATGTCCTCCACCAGCTGCACCCCCTCCACGCCCACTCCCTCCCCCACCTCCATTTCCTCCGCCAAGTCCACCCCCAGCCCCACCTCCATAACCTCCACCAGCACTCCCTGCACCACCTCCACCTCTGCCACTGCCACTGCCACCGCCACCTCCATATCCACCCCCGTAAGCTCCTCCTCCCCCATAGCCTCCACCGCCTCCTGTTTGAGCACCTCCTCCACATCCACCAGCTCCTGCGCCACCAGCTCCTCCTCCACCCCCTTGAGCTCCTCCGCCACCATAGCCTCCACCGCCTCCTTTACCAGAACCTCCGCCATATCCACCAGCTCCAGCGCCTCCTCCTCCTCCTCCTCCACCACCGCCTCCTCCTCCAGGTCCATGTCCTGCACCACCTCCTTTACCTCCCCCGCCACCTCCTCCATAGCCACTGCCACTGCCACCGTAGCCTCCAACTACCACACCACCATGATGCGCAACATCTGCACCAAAGTTGAGGTCCCCCTCAAGACCAAGGAGTGATCTCGCAGCAACGCAAATGCCCAAACCCAACAACAGAAACAAAGCAACACTCATAAGCTTAGAACTTGCCATGGGAAAACCTCGAATCCCCACAGCTATGGTTTTAGCATGGAGGTTGTGGCTATAGGCTATATATATAGGGAATGAGAGTGGAAGTGAGGAAGGGTCCTAAATCGTGTAGTGAGCACAAAACCGGGAAACAGATTCGGGCACCATAAGCTTAATTCGTTTGGAAAATTTATTTATTTATTTATTTTAAAAATATTTAAATAGGTAAAAATTCTAAAATAAAGATAATATCTCAACTAACATTTTTAAAAATATTTTTTTATTTTTAAAGTATCATTTAAAAGAAATGAATCGTTTAGATTTGGACAATCTAAATCAACCGAGCTTATGACCGAAACTTGTTCAACAAAACTGACAGTCCAATAGGACATACAAAAAAGAAACTTTTCATTGATGTGCACTAAAGAAAAATCTTTGTAGAAACTTATTCAGGTATTTATTGTTGATTTTGCAATTATAAGTGTAATGAATCTTTTTACAGCGAAGTCTATTCTGAAAATAAACACTACTGAAAGATTTTCCACAATGCAGTTCGATATATGAAAGTACATCATCTACAGTTCGCGACACCAGTAGACGCACTTTTGAGCCTTTTCTTGTTGGGTATAGACGTTAGTGAGTTTTTGCTGTCGCCCATTTATTGTTTAGTTGACTTATTCTTATTTCTCATGATATGCTTTTATATATATATATATATATATATATATATCCAAGATTTGGTTCACAGTTAGCACCACTTGTGAGTGTTCGTGAAAGTTGGTAGAGAAATACCAAGTTTAAATTTATAATCATCAATTTAAATATGAGCCCCTCTTGAACTAGGCTCTATATCCATTTGGACCACTTGGCGTATCTCGCGCGCTCAATCTGTTTCTTTTCATAACGAACACAGTAAAAATTCCTTCACAAGCGTGCTGATTAATTGCCATTGCAAAGTTAGGTGAATGAACACAATTATAGATTGGTGTTAGTGGCACATACACAAATTTAATACGGTTAATTCTGTGTTCATGTCCTTTTATAGAGATCAACAACATTTCAAACAAACAAAACTTAAAGGACAAAAATTCATGCTTTAAAATCTCATGGACCCAAACCAAAATGAGGTAAAAATTATACCCATATTTTTTAGATAATTCCATTTATATATTGAGCACATGATAGTATGTGAATAGGACCGTGGCATGCAACTTGCATTTCATGGCTTTCATGTATGTGAAAACATGAATAGTAACGAAGTGAACTATAAACCCTAAGCTATTATTCCCTTTCTATTTATCTCTACCAACCCCACCACCGACTCATCACTAATGTCTACTTCACATTGGCTGCATCATTATATTGCATGTTGGTTGTCTTCCATTCTTTCTTTTATTTTGTAAAATGAAAAACCCGAATTTCATATCTTTGTCTTTGTAACTTGCACAAAAACATGTTGCTGTACTATGATTAGTGAATTTATTCTGTGAAAGTCCCAAATTTATATTGTCTCATAGATCTTTTTTCCTTGGCCTGAATTTATCTCAGAGATTCAAAATTATGTTGCTGGGGAGAAGTCGATCGCTATAATGGCTGTCGTGCTCTCTCCTTAACGTTCGACCATTATCTACATCTTATATTATCAAGTGTTGTGTGTCCCCTTTCTTGAGTTTGGCATATTATTTGCATTACAAGACCAATTTTTCCCTGAAGTATTAGCATTTGGTTTATATATAGTTAGCTTTTGTATGTATAACCATCACGAGTCTCACATCACGTAATTTTGATAGAGGGGTTTTATAAGGTTATGAATTCCCTAACTCCAACAGTTAGTTTTTAAGGCCAATTGGAGAGGGCTATCTAAAGAAACTGATTAGTTGGGATGCAGGTTTTAACATTCAATAATCACAATGTTTCGTCCCATGATACACACTCGAAATAAAAGAATTTCCTAGTATGCAAACTCTACATGATTTTGTTTGACAACATTAACATGTAAATATAAACGGAACAATCCCCTAAGCATACAACGCAGCTCATTATATTACTCATTACTTTATGTGCATCCTCATACCAAGTTCTATATATTGTTGATTTTTCTTTTTTTGGTGAGCACAAAGAGTGTGCTAGGATGTTATTAGAGTCTTATCTCTTTTGGCTATTGAGGCCAAATGGTAGATCCCTCTAAACTAGATTGCTACATACAAAAGTGATTTGAATTCCCAACCTTTATTTAAGTGGTGAGAACCCTACCACTCACGTACATCAACCTGAGTTGGTTTATTGTTGATTTCATTAAAAAAGAACAACGTAACCAAACTTTTCGTAGTTATGCCCCATTTCTGAGAATAAACACCAAAAAGATTTTTCACAATAAGGATCAACACTATATTAGAGGTTTACAAGGCACTAGTGAGCTTTCGCTGTCGCCCATTTGTTTAGTTGAATTGCTCTTAATTTCTGATGATGCTTATATCAAAGAGCTGGTTCACACTTAGCACCACTTGCCAGTGTTGTGATAGTTAGTATAAAAGTGCCGAATTGCACTATCAAATTATGATCCCCTCTTGATTTAGGCTCTATATCCATTTGGACCACTTGGCTATGATTATATATATGTGCACATCTATCTATATATATATATATATATATATATATATATATATATATATATATATATATATATATATATATATATATATATATATATATATATATCTCAACCCTTTTCTTTTCATAACACTGCGTAAAATCTTTTCTTGACTGGCATGCTTTATTATTTTGCTATTGAAGTTAAAGATAGAATAAGCATAATTATAGATGGGTGTGAATGAGCCCGACAATTTTCCATAAGAAAGGCCAATTGTTTGAAACCAAAGAGTGTAATATTCTACATCACAAACAAAAGGAGGTGCTAGAATTTAAATGATAAAGTTTAGAGCCAAATTGAAAGAAAAGGAAAACTGCATTGCAAGGAATGGGATTCACTTACCCACTTTATCTAACCTTGCCAATCAAGGCGCTCCCTCTCCCAATGCAACTGAAGAAGCTGAGAATGAACGTTAACAATTTTCATTGTTTATGATACTTGTGATTGAGAACATGTATTTTCCCTTTTTTAAGTCTTTTAATACTTTGAACTTGTCTGACATTTATCTTTGCTTGATATATTAGTTATTTCAAATTTGTTGATTTCTCTAGCTATACGTACAGGCTAATTTTTAATTTAAGCGCTGCAAAATTGTTAACAAAAATGGTTAAAATCAAAGGGTGAACGGAAGGAAGTAATTCCATGCAAAATCGAAATTTGCCACGGAAAATTCCGTGGCACACGTCCATTTGCCACGGAAAAGTTCCGTGCTAAATATTGGCCACGGAAATTTCCGTGGCAAATTTTCTCCCGGAATTTCCCGTGGCAAATATTTTTGCCACGGAATATATTTCCGTGGCAAATATTTACCACGGAAATTCTCCGTCGCAAATATCCGTGGGACATTTGCCACGGAATATATTTCCGTGGAAATTCTTATCACGGAGTTTCCGTGGCCATTCTGTGGGAAATTTCCCACCGCAATTTCCGTAGCAGAATTCCGTGGTAAATTTCCCACGGAAATAAATTCCGTGGCAAATTTGCTTTGTCACGGTTTTTTCTGAGACAGATTGCAAAATCCGTGGCAAACATAATTAGCCACGGAATTCCGAGAAAATTTCCATGGCAAATGAAATTACCCCACGGAATTCCGCGGGTAATGCGATGTTTTTTTTGTAGTGCACCGACAAAGGTAATGTATAGTTCTCATTTTATTTTATTTTACACATAAAAGTTTAGGTGAGTTGGTCCAAAGGTTCACTAGAAAACATTTTATGCAACAATTTGTTTTGATGTAGTCGGTTTTAATTATGCATGTGACAACGTACTATAAGTATGAATTTCACCAATGTATAGAGTGCTTTTGATGAGCTTCAACTTTTTGGTGCACCTCTCTTGAAACATGCATTTCAAATATTTTTCACAGGGTACAATATATAGGGCCCGTTTAAATTAGCATTAAAAAGTACATTTATATAAGTTAAGATAAAACTCCTTCCACATATATACCTTGCAGACCATAAATTATGTTAGAAAATTAGTTTTTACCACTAATCCAAACAAACACGTATTCTGACCAACTCAATATATATAACCTTGGCATGCAATAATAACTCTATCGCATTTCATAGCTTTTATCGTATGAAACCCTAAACTTATTCTCTTTCTATTTATCTTTAGCTACCTACTACTATCCCCACTACCGACTCTCTGTTGTCTAATTCACATTGGCAGCATGTGGGTTGTCTTCCATTCTTTTTTATTTTAATTATTTTGCAATATGAAAAATATGATGATGTCCATTACTTTGTCTTTGTAACTTTGGACAAAAATATGTTGTTGTTATATACGCCTCTTAATATATGAAATATTTAGTTAATTTGATTAGATTAAGAAAGTTATTTAAGTTTGTTAATATGACATATATTTTCTAAAACACTTTAGTCATCTTTCTCAATTCCATCATTACTTCTCCTCCAATTTATTATTAGCGAAAAATCATTAATAAAAGTAAATTACAAAAATATTGATAAATATAAAAAAATATATTATATTTGGAATCAAAATCAATTTTCTAAATACGGAGGAGAAGGAATATATGATTTGTGAATTTATTGGGCTAATTTCCAATAATTTATACTATTTCATGGATTTTTTTTTCTGGGCCTGTATTTATCTCATAGTCATAGATTCAATAGATTTCTTGAAGGAATAAATCAATATATGTTATAATAATTGACAAGGGAATTAATAACGACTGCAATAAATTTAGTGAACTAGAGTGTATTTTAGTTATTTTATTTGAAAATTTGGCAAGAGAATAAATAAAGTAAAAAACATTACCACTTTATTATTGTTATAACAATTGCCAAAAGTTTACTCATCTACTGACTGAGGCATCTGGCTAAACTGGAACCATTTGAAGGCAAACTTAGGGCCTACTTTTTGTAAGGAAAAAATACCAAATATCTTTTTGTATTTTTACCATTTATAATTTTTTTTTAATTTCTATATTAAAATCAATCAAACTTCACGTTTTTAAAAAATAAAAATAAATTAGGAACATCAAGAGAGTTTGAATCACATGGACTTCTATACATATATCCTTCCTTATAAATGTCATCAGAAATCTGAATTAGTATCACGTGAAAAAAAAAACATTTTTTTTAATTTTTTTATATCAAATTAAGCATCATATGAAATATTTCTTCATGATACGGATGGCAACTTTTCATTTACCTTCAAATGTTGGCATGTCAGTCAGGACAACACAAATAAAAAGAAATTACTGGCCTCGATCCTAATTACGTCCACATAATCTAAACTACTACTGCTGTAAAACAAGTCTAACAAAAGGAATTATTTTTTTAATGCATGAAAATTGTTAAATTGATAAATCTTTTGTAATTTTAAATTTAAGTAACTCAAAAGTATAAAAATTAAATTTTTCCTTATATTTCTCATTGAGGTCATTTTAGTGATGTTTCTTTTTTGATTACATACATATATATCTAGCGTCATTTAGTTAAGGACTTAAGGATCGATGACGGTAGTTTGAGACTTGGAGTAAGGATTTGGGTTAGATGGTTGAGGTGGCAGCATTCAGTTTATAGTTAATTTTTGTTGAGTTCATCACACATATATAATTAGTTGAGCTGTAAGTTTCAAGTTAATATTTCTCAACAAAACAAATTTCCTGGAATGCCACACGTCTCTACATGATTTTGTTTGATAACATATTAGTATAAACCCCTCTTGTACATTTATTCTAACGCAAATATTCATCATTGAATTTGTCGAAATCGAATGTAACCACATCTGTTAATATATTGCAACTTAAATGAAGCCTTGTTTGTAATTGTCTTTGTTCCATATAGAGGAGCATCACAAGTACTGAAACTGGTAATGTAATTAATCATCAATTAGTATATGGAGATGCATACATAATACAGTTGAAAACAAAGCTCACACACAACATTGCCACTCATTAATTAATTTATAAGCACCCTCATACCCATTTACTTATTATAAATTTTCATATTACAGCTTTCTTATTCTATTAGTATGAGTAAGAGGAGCTGTTCCTTTTGGACACCGTTGTTGTAATCCAATCTCAGGGATAATATCCACCGTGGCCACCTCCTTCTCCACTTCCACCACCAGCTCCGTATCCACCTCCGTGAGCACCTCCACCACCATACCCTCCACCGCCACCGCCTCCAGAGCCGCCACCTCCACCTCCAGCAGCTCCTCCACCAGATCCTCCTCCACTGCCATACCCAGCTCCATGTCCTCCACCGGCAGCACCTCCTCCTCCACCACCTCCACTTCCACCCCCACCTCCATATCCTCCTCCAGAACCGCTGCCAGCTCCACCGCCTTGCCCACCTCCATAACCACCACCAGCACCCCCGGCACCACTGCCTCCACCTCCGCCGCTACCACCTCCTCCTCCTCCTCCATGCCCACCCCCTTGAGCTCCTCCTCCACCATAGCCTTCACCGCCACCTTTACCAGCACCTCCTCCATAACCACCACCTCCAGCACCGCCACCTCCTCCTCCGCCACTTCCACCACCACCTCCTCCTCCAGGACCATATCCCGAACCACCGCCTTCACCTCGTCCAGCGCCTCCTTCATAGCCACCACCTGCACCATGCTCTCCTACGCCTCCATAACTTCCACCTCCACCGGAACCTCCGACTACGACACCACCATGATGCACAACACCGGCACCTAAGTTGAGACCCGCCTCAAGATCAAGGAGTGATCTCGCAGTAACACAAATGCCCAAACCCAATAACAGAAAGAAAGCAACATTGATAAGCTTAGAAGTTGCCATGGGAAAATGGGGAAATCCCACAATATGGTGTAAGCAAAGAAGTGGTGGGTATTTATAGCGAACGGGACTCGATCATTATTAGGGGGGACCTAAAGCGTGCATTGTGCGGAAAAAGTGACAGTACACTGGGAGTCTGGGACTTGTAGAAAAACAACATTTACATCATTCGCACTGAAGGGAATAATTAGGTTCGGACTTCAAGTATTCTTCTATTTAATAATATTTTTTCAATTATCTCAAATTTACCCTCATTTTGTGTGTGCTAAAATTCTTATAAATTATCATAATCACTAAGGCTTGTTTAGTATGACAAAGTTACCATGTACCTCAAAAGGATGAAAAATTACGTATTTTGATGTGAGAATGAAGGAAAAAATAAAGAGAGAACACACTGCACACCGGGTGGATCCTCGTTTGGATCCAAGTCAAACCTCTAATGCTCTTTGACTACTTGAGTCTAAACGTCAGTGGCACAGTGGATCACCATTCACCACACACACAAAAAAGAAAAACAAAACAAAACAAATAAGGAGAGAAGAAGAAAGGGTTAGAAAACTCAAGGGCTGGGGTAATTAAGTAGCAACTAAATGAGACACCTCTTATTTATAGGTTTTTTCTTATCAGCTTATTTATAGGTTTAGGGTGTCCAGTAATTAGGAAGGCTTGATCACTCCTTATTTGCCCTCTTCAGCAATTAATGCTGCTTGATCTTTCATCACTTAAATAGAAAGCTTTCTTATTTTTAATTGAATTGTCCGGGCAAGCATGTTTGGTAGCACTTTTTGGGTCCAAAAATGCTTATTTATGTAAATCAAGACAAATCTCTTCTTACATACTTATCTTTTATACCATAAATCACGGTTGAAAAGTTACTTTTAAATATTCCAATCGCTATTTTTTATGATACGTAGATGAACATACGGTAACTATATTTTTTATCATACATATCTGAATTCCATTAACGTGACTGGCCTAAAACATTTTCCATATTTATGTTGTTCCAGAGACAAAATACATGCATACAGTGGACACCGACGCACTAGTTATTAGTTAGTGAGCTTTTGCTGTCGCCCAATTGTTGATTTGATTTTATCTTTATTTCTCGTCATGCTTATCGAAGAGCTGCTTCATTCTTCACATTTCTTCTCTCAAATAAAGCAAAAGCACTCATATTGATGATGGCGCACGTTTCACACTTAGCCCCTCTTAATTTCACTTCTATATATCCTTTTGGACCACTTGGGTTTTGATGCATACACACAGACACACACATATATATATATCTCAAGTTATTTTTTCTTCTTAGTATTTTTTCACTGACCTGATGATTATCTTGTTATATCGAAATTAGGGTAAGATCTTTGCTACAGATCGCGTTAATGATCCCGAAACGTAGCCAAATTGAGGAAGCGAACTTGATTGAAATGAATGAACGTGTATATATAATTGGAGGATAATTATAGATAATAGCCAATTAATAATACAAACAAAAGGAAGTGCTATAACTTAATGGTAAGCCGGAAAAGAAAAGGAAAACTGTTGAATGTGCAATCCGTTTCAGATAACTCCACTGATCCAGCACATGGTAGTATAATATATTGCCCATTGTATATTATTAATATTTTGATAATCAGCGTGATTATTACGTGACAAAATTCTAATGTCGTTGTGGCTAGTGGAAAATATAATTATAATTTGTCATCCTACCAACATTAATGAATTGCACCAATCATAGAGTGCTAATTTTGAGCTTCAACTAATTGGTAATAGTGTATCACACTTGATGAAACATGATTGGTTGTGCACTCCTTTCATCTTCAAATCTTACGATCCAGTTGCTGGTCACTATATTGTGAGGTGATTGTAATCATTACATGCCGGAAGAATATTCTTAATTATTGTCACGAGTGTATGGGATATTTCTTACTTCCTCCAATGATCTTTTTCATTACTCTTCTTTGGTCCTATACATGATTAAGCAACCCAACCATTTTTTTCAACTGCATAACTTTTTCTCTCAAAATATCCTTAATTAATATTCAATTTTTTTCGTATATGAAAATTAATAATCTCAACCAATTACCTTCATTCAACTCTTTTTTTATTTGATGAAGAGTTTCTCCTTTTGAGGTTAGAGTGTACCGGGTTTTTACCTCTCCCAACAAGTATTCATTCTGGAATTCGAACTTGTATCCTCCTATTTTTACAGAGGTAAGACCACTTATCACCTGAACTAACAACTTATCGTTACTTTTGCTCAACTTTGTTCACTCTATTGGATAAGTTAATTATTACTTAATGTTAAGGACAACTGTAAAAGAATAACATATAAAATCAACACAACTGGTACTAATAACGTACTAATATAGTCATGTGATATGATTAAAGCTTAAAAGAGTTCTCCGTGTAGATCAGAAGAGGTATATGATTACGATATGTATTTGGGTTATTTTTATACCGTCATTTAAATCTAATACTCTATTTTATCAATAATTTGGCTTTGTCAATTAATTGATAGAAGACTGTATATAAAAGTTGATAAGTAATCGCAAGAATATAAACTTCACATTTTGTTTATCTATCTTGTGTGTGTGCGCGCACCAAACATGTAAAGTTTTTTAAGAGTTTATGTCCTGTAAATATTAATTAATTTTTAAATGACATCTTTTATTATCTCCTACATGATATCTACTTCAGGTGTGTTCAGGTGTCTTTTTATCATCAAGTATTTCTTAAAAAATTATTTTATATAGATATTAAATAAAAAGTAATTCTTAACATAGTGTTTTATGTTAACTGTTAATAGAGTTTCCCCACCCACTAGCTGAATGCTGGCTCCGTCCCTAATCAATAATTTGAAGGAACTATTTTTTTTTTCCGAGTAGTTCTTGTTAATTTCAGTCCTTCTTATGTATCAAAAAATAATAATTTGAAGGAACTATTTTTTTTCCGAGTCGGATTTTTTTTTTTTTTATCATACTTGATATATTTTTTTTAGAGAATTACATTGGAGTTTAAGATGAGCAATTCAATCACCAAAAAATCTTACAACAATTGAGTTGTATGCGATGACAATATTAGGTATAAAGAAGTGACAACAAGTTAAAATCATGACATATTGAAAATTCAAAAGATTTTAAGCCATTAAAATTTAAATTGACTAAAATAAAAATGAGTTTTTGACTTTTTTTCCCCCGGAACATGGCAGAGTTAGGTAGTGACGGAAAGGGCAGCAAGAAGAGAGAATAGGGAGGGTAGTGGGTTCCAGTGGTATATGTATGAAAGTTGCGTATTCAAAATTGGTCAGCGGCCCGCGTTAGCCTGGGGCCCACCCTACACATCCTCCCACTGGGCCGTGCCTCTTCCCCTTATTTCTCCACTCTATTTATGTTTTAACCCTATAATCTTGGGGAAAAAGAGAGACAAACAGTTTTAAAAATAGGACACCCTTACTAAAGAGAAGGGGTTCGATCCTGGAGTTGGTCAAGAGGCTGGAGAAGGTATCTTAGCTTCTAGGTGCCTAGGTTAACGCTTGAGAGTAATAGACGGTTCGCCCTGCACAACATCGGTATCACCTAGGAGGAAGGGAGATTTCGTCTTATCCTTAGATCGTGGGTGAACCCAACCCCTTTCATAAAAATTTATGTATAAAAAAAAAACTTTAAAAATAGGAAAAGATAAAAAAGTATTTAGAGTATATATAGTATCATAAAAGTATTATTACATGATTCTTTGTCAATAAAAGTTGGTCAGTTGTAAATTTTCTCCCAACTTGCCCTTATGCCTTTGAAGCTCTTATCTTGTGGTACGATGCACATCTTGTGAGTAAAGTCATGTCGACCATCTCAAAGGTCAGTTTTCTTAGATCCCCGCCTTTCCTTGAATTCCGTATGTCGTCGCCCTTTGACCTCCGGATAACACTCTCATTCATTCAAACCTTATTTTGGGGCCAGATCTATGAAGGATGATCTGGGACACAAGTCGCCGAAAAAGTTAGATCTACAGAGGACACAAGCCGCCGTCATTGAAGGTCACCATCGTTGGGGAACGCATCGTCGTTGCCAGAGTAGAAGAGGACGGAGAAGAGAAAGGAGGGAAAGAGAGAAGGAGAAGGAGACAAATCTAACATGGGAGAAAGAGAAAATGAAGGATTTGATAAGTGAAGGATTTTTTTTTTTTTTCCATTTCTATTTGATTTCAAAAAGGATAAATCAGACACTCACATCTCTCCGATATTATAAAGGGATTTTTGCGCCTTTTTAGAGAAAAAAATTTAGAATTTTGAAATGAGAAAAACGTGAGTTGTTAACGGGTGATATAAAACTAATATAGTTGTTAATATTTGATTTAGTTGTTAGAAAATTGTTGGATTTAGTTGTTAATTAACAACTATACACCATTCGAAAACGGATGAGGTTTCAGAATTCTAAGGGTCTTTTTTGGGATTTTTTTTCTCCAAAAAGGGCCATGAAAAGGATTTTCCCTATTATAAATATTAGGAGTATCTTTTTGTCATTTTGTATTTTTAGAGTTCTTTTATGGGATTTTTCCTATATTATTTGCTAAAAAAGTTATTCAGTTGATAAATGGGTTGACTCATAATTTTAAGGTTGTGAGCAAGGTAGTCAAAATCGCTATCTAACTCTTAAAATCGTTGATTTTACTATTTTTTTGGCTGAAAACGATCTGATTCGCATTCAGGATCGTTCTTGAGCAAGATCGACGAGGAAACTCGTAAAATTGTAATATCGTTTGAGATCGACGATCTTGCAAATTTTTTTGACCCGATTCAATAAACCCATTTACTCGAGTTTTGACCCATGACCCAACGAACTGAAATGGGTTTAACTTTTTTTTAAAAAAAAAAACCCCCAACGGCCCATTTAGAAAGCCTAATACATACCAAAGTTACAAACAACTCCTCCTCAGCTCAAAAAAACAGATTGATAGAGATAGCATCAAGTGAGAAAGCTCAAAAAGGGAAAACCCATTTGGAGAGAGATTGAGACGCTAACTAATGTGCTGGTTCTTCCTCTCATCGTTCAGTTTTGCTAACCGGAGAGGAAAGGTTTCAACTTTTACTCAACACTTTCGCTCTTTTAGGACTCATTAAATGTTATTTTAAATGCTATATATTTTTATTTGAAGATTGAATTGTCTTTTAGGATCAAGTTGTGAGTTAAATGTTATTATATACACACACACACACATATATTATTACTAAAATTAAAAAAGTAAGATCTTTACGATCCGTGCCGATCTCACGATTTACGATCTTGCTACCCCTTCCGATCTTAAGTAAAATCGTGATTTTGACCACCTTAATTGTGAGTTCAAATTTTGTCGATGTGAAGACTTTATTGGCGGTCGATTTATAAGTATCTCTGTAAGTACTCTTTGAACTCGGAGGCATGCTCTGACCTTGATGAGCCATAGGACCCAACCAGTTTCATCAAGAAAAAATATTCATGATTTTAATATATTTGAAACTGTTGTAAAAATAAGGAAAATACATAAGAGATTGAAATAGGGGTGATGAAGAAAAACAAGAGAGAATTGGAGAGCAAAGAGGGAGTGATTCTTATTTCATTTGAAGTTTACAACTTTTGATACATTCATACTATTTATAGGCCACAGGTCCTTAACTTCCATTACAAGAGTTATAACAAAAGAGTAAATCTACATAATTGTAGAACATAAAACCTTTGTAGGTTATGTACATTGATTATAGAAAACTCTCAATAAATCATTCATGTCATAGGTTATATGGCTTTAAGTGTATAGTTCCAAAAGGCATCTCTTGGAAGGTTATGGACATCCACACTTATATTATAATATTTATAATACTCTCCATTGGATGTCCATAAACAAATATTGTCATTAAAACCTTACTAGAAAAACCTAATGAGACAAAAGCTTAGTGAAGGAAAAAGAGTATACAGTACTTTTCCATTCTTTTTTATAAGCAACTTTTATCCTTATTGTGTAAAATGAATTGACAATTAAGATTAGTTAAAAACAATAAATGTGTCAAAAATGTCATGTTTATTCCAAATATGCCCTATTTATGAAAAGAGCATAGGAGAGAGAATGAGTAACAAATATAAGAAAGTATGAGTATAAAATATGAAAGAAAATATGTAATAAATGAGTAAATGAAAGAGAATTAGTGGTGAGTGAGTGGTAATTAATATAACATGTGCATTTAATAAGGGTAGAAAAGAAAAACACAGTTTTTAAATTTTGAGACATGCTGAAAAAAAAAATTGCTTATAAAAAGGATCAATCCTAAGAGAGAGAAAGTTGCTTATAAAAAAGACTTGAGGGAGTACATATTGAAGCTACCTTATTAAAATCCTTACAAGGAAAAACCTAGTTAGACAAAACCTTGGTTAAGGAAAAGAGTACATCATAGTCACTACTCCCCTGATGATAATGTTGTATTTACTCCCCCTTATAACAATATCAGTTTTACTCCCCCCTGATTACAATGTTACTTCCGATGTATTTTCGAGCATATTTGTCTTTCGATCGTCAAACTATGAAGATACATTGTAATACCCGATTTTTGATTTACTGAAAATCTTGTATTGTAAGGAATATGTTATCATATTAATTTGGTTAACATATGTGACATAAAGTTACATAAAACAATGGTTATTTTAAGAGTAAATGAGCCATGGAAAAGTTATAAAAACACTTAATCAAATTAAGTGTCAATTTAGCAAATTGACAAATAAGCTTGCACTAATTGAGATTAGTGGCATAATTTTTCAATTTAATTAAAGACAAATTAAAGGTATCAAAGAAGGGCTGATTATTTTGAAAATTAAGAGGCCAAAAGTGAAAAATTAAAGCTTGAATAATGAAGTGCTAATGACCATGATTAATAAATAAACCAATCCAACAATGACAATGATAATTAAGGGGCAATTAAGAACTTGATTAGAGAATTAATTATAGCTTATTAAATCTACCCCAAAGGTCATAAAAAATGTCCAGCATGTGGGAGGGGGATTTAGATAAGATTTCATGATAATTAACACACAAATACATGTTGAAAAGTTAAACATTTCAACTAGCCAATTAGGAGTTTGAAACAAGAGATATTTGTTATTAAAAAACACATTAAATGGCTAAAGAAAAGGAGTATGTCGACTGAATTAATGGAAGGTAGATATTAAATATGATAAAGTAGAAATAGATCCTATGGTTGTAAGGAAGGAAGGAAAATTGGAACACCTAGTGAATTACTATTTTGACCATGACATTTTTCCTATAAATAGCCAAGGTTCCCTTCACAATTCTTCACACCAAAATACTACAACATATCTGATTTAGTGAGTGAGAAGAGAGAAAGCTTGAGTAAGAGGAAGATGAAGCAAAGTTCTTGAGGTAATTCTTGAGTTTTAGTCTTTAGTTTTTGGTAAAATGTTAATTTAATCTAGAAAATTGGAAGGTAAATTCCTTTATATGTTTTTAGGCCTCTATTGCATTTAAAATGTCGAATGAGATAAAAACATGTTGGAAAATAATTTTTAGAAATCAATGGATCAAGATTGTGAAAGTTGGAAAATTTCTAGTTTTAAATCCTGCTAAAGTCAGTTGCATTGATGCTATTATTTTATATATCAAATGAATTCATAAAATTATGAAATTTTACAGATATAAATTAGAAATGTAGGGCTTTCCTAATATATAAAATATGTAACATTTTGAGCTTTGGACAAGGAGAAAAGAATTTTTGAAGATAGACCTTGTTTACTATGTTTAAATCTGAGCGGTGTTTGAAAACTTGAAACCTGGGAATGATCCATGATGTTCTAGCTTCTGGGGATATTTTTCCTTGAAAATAGACATGTCAAAGGTCATGATAAATTTTTAAGCACTCAAAAATAATTTTTTAATAATTAATTATGATTTTTCAAAGTTGCTGAAAAATCTGTCCAGAAAATCCAGCATTACGTTTTTGAGAAAATGTAAGGGTAAAAATGAGATAAATAATCCACTAGGGGTAAAAAGGTCAAAATAGGTGAAAATAACCCTTTAGGATATTATTCTAAGAAATATGATATTTATCATATAATGTATGAAAAAGGAAATAATCTGACGGTAACGTTATAGGATATCCGGGAAGTCTGGGATTGGATTCAAAAGGTCGGACGTTTTGCTAACTACGTGGTGAAAGGTACGTACGTTCGCATTGGTAACTTTAATCGCCTATATCTTGTATATTTATATATGATAGAATGATTCATGAAGTTGTGGACAAGATTAGGTCTTAGGTCATGCACTATAACTAAATTATGGGGCTTAAGTCACATGTTTATATACATTCAAATTTTTTATGTGGGTTATAGTCGATAATACCGTTGAATTGTTTTCCTAGCGCTGAGGACACGAGGAATCGTGACAATGATGAGTGCAAACGTTATTAATTTAACATCCTTAAATTTTAAGACTTAGAGCTATTTGTAGTTTAAGTTTTACTTAGTCGAAAGGCTAGAATAAATTCATAATTTAAAATGAATCAAATAAAAAAAAATGAAAATACATCCTTAAAATAATTCTTTTAAATATATGGTTATGCATGTGAAGATACCTTAGTATGGGAATTAATAAATATAAAACAAACAAAAAAATGTTGTCAGATATAATTATTTATTATTTATTTTTAAAAAATATATTATTAAAACCCTAACCCCAATACCTCTCCTATATAAACACCTGATTTCCTTAAACCCTAGAAGCCGCGCCTCGCTTGCTATCTCAGGTTCACTCTTTTCTCCATTTTACTGTTCATATTCGTTTCTTTGTGTCCCATCGGTCTGATATGTGTCTTTCAATTTTTTATCCACCTATTTCCTATTTCATGTTCTTCTTCGTGCTCTCTCTCTTCCTTCACTACAGTATAAAGAAAAGAAAAGGTCTTGTCATTGCCTTTTACACTTCTCTCCACTATTCTGTTAAATTTTGTCAAAACCCATAATCTCTTTCTCCATTGATACATGTGCGTATGTATACTTTTTGTTATTCTTCACACCAACCCCCATCTCTTCTTTTTGACCCAAAAATATATATACATATATAAACCATTTCTTCTTCAACGCAGAGACTAGAAAGTGTGTGGGTATTCTTTTCATTTTATTTAATTGTATCTTCATGACCCCACATTAAGGGGTCCGGTTTCTCTCATTTTCCCCCTCTCCTTATCTTTCTCATGCCTCATCCGGGACCATCCAAATTTCGATCCAACGGTCAGTCATTTTTTTTTTTTTTTTTAAAAAATATATATATTTTTAAAAAAAATCAGGACTTCATCTCAGCCGTCCAAATCTGGATTGGACGGCTGAGATCCAGGGGGCAAAGGGATGGGGAGGGATGGGGAGAGGATCCGACTGTGAGAGGATCCTCTCCCCACATTAAGTACTCCATAGCTGTTGTCTTCAATGCTTCACAACCCCAATTTGTTTCCTTCCTTGATCTTTTCCTGTCAGTTGCATATTTTACTCTCTCATAGGGTACTTTATTTGTAATTCTTCAACCAGCTCCCTTTTCTTTTTATTCATTTCACTGTCAGTTTATTTAATACTAAAATATCTCTGCTTTTCGATTTGTCATATGAGCAACTAAAATGTTCTTTAATCTCTTCCAGTCAAACCATATTAGCCTTGTGTGACTTATTTTATTTTCAATGGATCAGACTAATGTACACGTAATACTATATTGTTTTCACACATTTAGATCTTATGCATTTATAGAAAGATTTTTAATTTATAAAGATTTATATAAATTAAGAGTGATTCTGTGGTAACTTATGAGTATATATTTATAGAATATAATTTTTCTTTTAGGGTAGATTTAGGCTTTAATATAAGTTTGAGAAATATATTAATAGATATTTATATTTCTGAATTTGTAGACTCTCATTGAGAGCTTTGGAGTGACTCTTATGTGATTACCTATAAACTAGGAATTAACATGTAACTCTGAATATTCTTCCATATACTTGTAAATTGTGTGTGATTGTGAGTAACTATCTTTTATTTAAAATTAAAGGACTGAATCATATGTATATATGTATGTATTGTAAATTGATATTTTATATGAATTGAAGCATGATTTATTGTTAATGAACATATTTGTCATGGCGGCTGTATTTGTGATGGGTTGGAGTAAGGAGGGATTCGTATGTTGAGATCCTTTACCACGTGGTATGTCATCACTCTGTGCACAGTGGATGACACTTGTTAGGGAAGTGGCTACGGTCCACTGCAGTGGACCGTCCACTTCTCTATTTTTACCTTATAATTTTGCACCGCATGCGGTGCAAATTATAGGCAAAAAAGGGCAGTGGACGATCCACTGCAGTGGACCGTAGCCGGATCCACTTGTTAGGGCCCCTTCTTCTATGTCTTCCTTTGGCCGGGATTGCATTGGAGCCGTGGGACATGTGACACCTCCTTAGTTGTGTTGTTTTAAGGAGGGGAGCCATAGACCATACTTAAGCTCTATACTTTTGGCCGGGTGTATCTTAAGTTTTGGTGAGCTTGGGACAATCCAGTCAAATGGATTAGTTGCTATTGGACTATGTGTTAGCCTATGGCTCCGGTCAGCGGTTGAGGATGGACGGTGATATAAGGGAGGCTGCATATTGCATATTGTATATTGTATATTTGTATGGTTCACATTGATATCATGATAATTAATATTGTATGAAATTATGGTGTATACAAATATATATGTAATCAGCTCATGCACTTTGTCATATGTGACTTGCTTGTGTACGGTAGAAACTTTCAGTAGTTACTGGGATGTCAAATCCCACTCTATATTAACAATTTTCAGGTGATTGTTCTAGTAGGGAGCGAGGGAAAGAATCTATGGAGTGAGCCTTGAAGGCTCGGTTGTGCTCCTAGAATTTATGTTATGTTATTATATTTGTCATGACTATAAGACTTCCGCTTTGTATTTTATTACTAAATATTTTGGGAATTTATGTTGGCTCAAAAATACATTTTGAATTGAATTAGTTATGTATTTTAATGACTTGGATGTTGATCATCTTGTTGGAGATAGTTCAAGTGTTTTGGCCAAGATTTTTGGTGTTGGATTTTGGGGTGTTACAGTTAACATTACATGTGCTGTGTGCAATGTATTGTTGTGCTGTTAAATTACATATGTTGTGTGTTGGGTGTTATATATTGTTGTAACCTTACATCTGTTGTGTGTTATGTATGGTTGATGCTGATATGTAATGGATATCTGTCATATATTGTTTATATATGATATAGAGGTTAACTATTACCCGAGATTCAATGGGAACTGAATCTCAGTCCTGACTAAAGCTTCAAGAAAGGAATCTAGATCTAAGAAGGCGACATGGACGGAGCCGAGAAGAGGCATCGATAAACGGAATACGTGAAGAGGTGCCGATCAGAGCGAATGCCAGAAGAGGTTCATCAGAGCGTAGCTTCTGGCATGAATCTGATAAAGTTGTTTCAAATCATTTGTGCTTAAACTAAAGAAAGGGTTGATCTATGTGGTTTAATCATAAGTTGCCGTGAAAGACGGGAGACTTCCACTAGACTTAAACACCGACTTGACCTATAGGTTTGATTGACTGAGTTGGATTCAAAGCCACAAGTCTAGTTAATGTTTGGTTTAAGATCGATTGCATAGTTATTATGTTGAAGTTTTAATTATACAAGTCCCAGATAATTGTATCACATGAATATTCCTTTGGGAAATTTAATTTACCAGCTTATGCCTAGGCATTTTATATCAGTTACTTATTGTCTAAACATTAGTGCATGCTCTTCGTTCCGCTTTACTCTAATCTGTCAACACCGTATTCCTAGATACTATATATGTGTCATCGGGCACAGTAAGTAGTATGGATTTGGGGTGTTACATACATTGTCACTAAATTTTCTACTAAAATGTATTCCTTTAACATATCTAATATACACACTTGTCTTGTTCAATGTATAAAAAAAAAATTAACAAAAGAAATGTTATTATGAAAATAACCGTGATATACATGTTACATATACATATTCAATTTAATTTAAACAGAATGATCTCATATATAATGGTTTTATAAAATTATCACATCAAGCATCACTTTTCATAGTATCCATAGTATATTGTAGAAACTTAATTTTACTAGCAAAACATATTAAATGCAACATTAGCACGATGTAAATATTATAAAATATATATTGCTTCTAGACCATTAAATTCAATATTCTTTTTCAATCATATACACACAGTAAAATTTGTTAATCATGTAGCATTTTATATATTGAATGCTTTTCATTCATATGCTTTTGACATTTTTATTCTTCAAAGATTCCCATGTAAAATTTACTGTTTAATGAGCTATTTGTACAGGCTCTATACAATAATATCTAAGAGGTACATAATTTTATTTTCATATGCTGATAGAATAAAATATATACAAAATTATTGTATCTACCACAAAGTAACATACCTCATCATAATCTTTAAACCTTTGTGAAAATTTTTATTTTCAGTTAAATGTTTATATATTTAATATCTTATACGTTGGAACTGCAGATCCATAATTTTCACGTCAAAATAATGTAATCATATTTTCATTACGTCTTTTTCTTTTTCCTTTTACTTTTGGCAAATCACCATTTTGTTTACCTTGCAAGAAATATATATGCAAAAGATCCTCACTTGATCATGTGAAATTATTATCAAGATCATTATTGACAACTTAATTCTTTTGGTTCCATTTTTTCTATAATTGTTTGAGATCTCTTTATCGCTTTTAGGTACCTAAATCTCTTTTGAAGTTTTTGCAATTAGTTATGTTTTGGCCTCTTCTAGGGTACCTGCCTCTTCAATATAATTATCTTGATTATTTGCTCATTTCTTTTTTCTTTTGAAACCGATTATTCTCTCATTCTTCGAGCATGTATATATCACTTTCATTTATGCTGATTGCAGCATTTTCAGCTGGAATATGAGATTTAGTAATTTTCATTTAGGCTAGTAATTGCATCTGGCATATATTATGTAATAACTCATGAATACAAAACCTGATGAACTTATAGTTCATACGGCTATATTTGATAGTAATAATACATTCATTTTGTTATCTTTTCCAGCTATTCAATTTATTCCCCTTATATTAAGAAAACTTTGTCAAATGACAATCGACTAATTATACAGTATAAGCCTATTAAATCCATTTGTTTTCTTTAGAAACATCATTTGGTTTCATTTAGAGACAAACAAAAATAATGGGGTTCTTATCCAACAATTTTATCCCCATTTTCTTTAAATATCCATCTATATTCATTGTGGTGGATTAATAAGAATAAACATTGCACGTTCAAAACATTTATGATGGAAAATATATGAATCCTAACCAAAAGCCAATTTTATCGAGATAATTTAGTTGGTTAGCACAAATGCTACAATATGTAAGATCAAATTGCCAATAGTAACTAGAAATTTAGTTCTCATAAGTATTGATCTAGCTATATATGGAGGTTTCAATGAATGATCTCTTAATTGTATAATATAGAAATTGTGCACTTAATATAATAATTTATTCAAATATTCTTGCAAAATTTAGGTTGCAAACTAATGGTAATCTCACAAGTAACTATATTATAGATGTATCTATTAAACTTATTGAATACTTGTATGGTTTACATGCTATTTCAATAGGCCCATATAATTCTATTTAATATATTTTCAGAAATGCAAAGATTCATTGCTAATTATGACTAATGATATTCTCATAGTCAATTTTATTTAAAAACAAGCTGCACATATCAATTATTGAATTATATAATATGTTGGCTATTCATGAAGAATCTTTTAACTCTTCAATGGATGTCAATGCATAATCTTTTATAATTAGTTGCGTCATATATCCTCAGATGATCAAAACAAGTCATCCCAATAATAAATTTATTTGGATCGGTAAACTTCTGGTTTACTGTATCATATTTCTTAATCAACAACAAACTTTTCAATTTTCATAACCCATTGATTTAAAATCTTAATCTGACATCCATTTTGAAAGATTAATTAGGCTTTGTGGTGATGTATGAGTACAACTTTTCAATATTAACTCACTAGTAGTGCTTTTTAATATTAACTCACATTTGTATTAATAATCTCCCTTTCAAATGTGAGACATATAAATATGCTTCTTTTATTTCTATATTTCAAAGATAGATTAGTATATATTAAGCCAATAATCTATTTTTTACTTGGAATCTCAAGTACTTCATACCTCGATCATATACAATTATGGATTTTCAATCCAATTGGTCTAACCTTTAGACCCTCTCATGAAATAAAATGCTTATGTAGATCTATGAGTCATAATTCTCATTATCTATTATTTGTCCGGCCATAGGAAAAATTATGTATTAGTTGTTTGAGAACTATGTTAATTTTGTTACATATAAGTTCTTCAGGAACTAACATAAATTATTACATCACACATAATTTTGCTACTTATTAGTAAGAATATACTTCAATTTGTTTCTTGTGATACATACTCAAAGTTTGAAATGTTTGAAACTTTCCACCATAAAAATATGAAAAGATCCATGATCAAAATACATAAAGATCACATTCTAATGATATATATGTAATGTTTAGGGGCTAAAATTAATTTGAGAGAAATGTAAAGACAAATGGATTATATAATTAATACAAAATCATGAACAATTATAATATTTATAGTATTCTTTCAAAAAAAAGTTCACCTAATTAAACATCCATAAATTTGAGTTGCAACATATATTAGTTGACACACATAAGAAAATCAAAATCAACTATTCATAATGAACATTCTCATTAGGTTAAGTAAATTCTCTTTTACTCAATTCAAATATATGACTTTTTCCCCCACAAATGTGACATAAAATTAATCAAATTCCAATATATATTTGCGAGACCAATTATTCATCATCTTGAAGAACAAAATAAGAGAGACCATCAAGAAAATAGAAAGAAAAACTCACCAATGGTATCTGGTGTCCAGATTTTGTTTCCACAGCTGGACATTTCATTTGAAAAATAAAGCTAATTTCATAATTAGTTAAACTGAAAAAACCTCCAAATACTTATAATTTATCATCAATAAATCTCAATAAAATAATACTAATATTGAATAAAATAATAAGATATGAATGTAAATATGAATAATATCATCTCTTTTAATTTGCCCACAAAATATTCGGCAAGAAAAAATTGCCCACAAAATAGCACAATAAAATACATCAACATAATATGACCACATGCTCTTTGATATTAGAGTAAAATACCATCTCTCTGTTTTATTTTAATTACACAGACCTTGTAACATCCCATTTAAAAACGGCGGAATATTTTTTTTAAAAAAAAAACGTTTCCAAATATTTCAAGCAGAGTAGTCAGAGTAGAGCATTGGAGCGAGTAAGTAATTTACATTTCATTCAAAATATGGACCATAGTGTAATTGTATTGGATTACAGTCATCCAGAATCTTAAAGGTTAAAGAAACTAAGGAAAACGATAGATAATGTAGACACGTCTTGGCCTACTCCAATTTGCTAGCCTCGATCGCCAAACATCGGTCCTCCGGACCACGATGCTACGGTTGAGATCCATTCCACATATGGATCTCGGTAACGGTTAACCTTATGCTCAAATAAAACAAGATACGTACAACGAGATATTCATTTCAATACAACATATCATCACAAAAGCAAACAACGAGATGTATGATCAATAACATGGACAGTAACATAAGCACAAAGCAAAGTATGTAAAGTCTCTCTCTCGACTAGTTCTGCACATATCCAAAGGCCACGCCTCCAACGTGTCCTCGCGCTAGGAATAACTCAAACGGCATTACTAATACTATAATCCGTGGGTAAAGTAAGAAGTATCTCGACGATTCTCAACAGAACCTCAGTCTATGAACGTATCTATAACGCAAAAGTATATAAGCAGCATAGAGTTAGGGTTACAGTACGCGTCCGTACCTTAGTTGCAGATATCCGGCTCTTCCGGCTAAAAACGGTACTTTTTGACGGCCGTACGTAAAACAGCGAAACAGCGGCAAACAGCGGAACGATGGAATTTCGACAGCGGTTCGACGTCAGAAGTATTCTAATCAGAATAATAACACACTTATGAATATTTGGCAGCATATCAGGCATTTTATGTGAAAAAGACCATTTTGCCCTTACTACCCCTAATTGGCGGAATTTCGCGTAACTTCGTTACTTTGACCGTATTCCATTTCAAAATTATCCCCACTATGTTTTTAACTCGTCAGGCATCTTTCAATGCAATGAGGCATAAAAACAAACATAGGAACAAATTCTGAAACTTCCTAGATCAAAACAACAGTTCTACTATAACTACCGAAAGAACTACGGAAACTAAAAACTAAGGACAGAAGAACTTACTCGGAGCTAAGGCAGAATTTTTCCAGAGCTTCTCTCTCTAGAACCTCTCTCTAGGATTCGGATTTGGTGTGAAGAATGAGAGCAAGAGAGCTTGCTATTTATAGGGAAAAATAAGGACAAGGTGGGAATTTCCACAAAAGTCTTCAGATCGGATTCCGCCGTTGGATCGCATTTTGAGGACAAAACACTCTTGGCCATCCATGGTCAAGATCGAAATCTAAGAGCCCTAAAGTCAATGGATGAGTTGTCATCCATGATGGCTCTTGCTTTATGGCTCCTCCGGCCGATAAAGCTACCGATCGGTGTCCGTTTCGCGCGATTTCGCGAAACTCAAAAATCCGGCGTGTAACTTTGAAGATCTTTCCATCCTCTTTCATATTATCTATTTGGATCCTCTTTTTGATCATATCCAGGTATTCTCCGGTGCGTCGGAAGATATTCGGACAAACGCGTCCGGTTACGGAAATCGCTTCCGATAGAACCAACTTCTGGACAATAATTTGCTGAATCGTAAAACGTCCAGTGGTTGCCTAACTTAATCCCGTGTTTGAAAACACGCAATTGTTTCTATAGGTTCTCACTTTGCCTATCGACTTTACTCTATCCGATCAACTTTTCGTCTTATTTGAAATTAGGGTTTTCGGTTGCGGAAACAACGCACGGTAAATTCTTTCTTCGTGTAAAATTTCACTTGTTCTTAATTTGATCAGTCTGAAAATACTTTTACCTCTGGTTTACTTGTAGAATTTATTTCTAACTTTTTCCCTGGCCCGCCTATAAGCCGACTCACCGCATTATATTATTATTTTATTCTAATTACCATTTTAATTATTTAAACAATTCTTTTTAATTAAAAATACTAAGAATTTCGCCCCCTCTTTTAAAAATTCAGATTTATTTATTTTTCTATAATTTTTTCCATTTTTTAAAAATATAATATTTTTTACCAAAAATTCTCGTTTTACCCTCGCCTTCGTTAGGACTTAATCAGACCTAATTTCTTCGTTTAGTGATCTTTTTAGGATCAGGTTTCTTCATATATTTATCTTTACTAATTTACAGTATATTTTATCTTACAAACTTCTATCGATATTGTCATTTTATATCCTATGTAAAATATTAAAAATGTTTACCCCATCAAAGGTTACTTTATGGTTCTCGAAATACTTTTTAAACTTTTCTTCATGTTATTTCCTCTGAAATAATTTATTAAATTCTTATAATTAAAGATGATACTCCCATAATTTTCTCATAATTTTTCATGATCTTTCGTATTTATCCTAATATTTTTAGACTATTTTCATCACCATTATATCATTTTTAGTCATTCTGTTCATCATATTTTTCTCGTAACTTTTTTAAAAATTTACTCTATAATTATAACAATTTTCTATAACAGTTTTATCTCATGAATTTACTTCATTAAAATCTTCACTAATTTTCCTTTATCTCGAAATTCATTTGCTAAAATCCGGTATTACATTTCTCTCCCCCTTAAACAAAATTTCGCCCTCGAAATTTAATCTATACTAACTAGACTACGGGCCATAAACTCTGGGCACTTCTCCTTCATGTCACTCTCGGTTTCCCAAGTTGCCTCGTTTTGTGACAAACCCTTCCAAACCACCTTCACTATCGGTATAGTTTTAGTCATAAGCTGTTTCTCCTGGTGTTCGAGAATTTGCTCCGGCTCGACTACAAAGGTGTTATCATGCCGTACTTCAACATCATCGTACTTTATGACATGATCTCGATCGGTAGGTATTTCTTCGGTTGTGACACGTGAAAAACATCGTGGAGATTACTCGGGTTCGGGGTAACGCTAGTTGATACGCAACTAGTCCTCGCTCGGCTAACACTTCAATTGGTCCAACGTAACGCGAGACTAAGCTTATTTCTCTTCGTGTTCGCGACACCGGTTCTTGGAGATAATTTCGAAACACATGGTCTCGACTTCAAACTTCAACGGTCTTCTTCTCTTATTCGCATAGCTCTTCCGTTCATCGTGTGCGGCAAGGAGTCTCTTCTTGATCGAGTGATCTCGCTCGGAGGTCTCTTTCAAAGCATATCCGGTCCAAGCAACCGATTTTCAAACGCATCGTCAAAGCATAAAGGCGATTGGCACTTTCGCCCATACAAAGCCTCGAACGGGGCCATTTGTATGCTTGAATGATAACTATTGTTATACGCGAATTCCGCTAGTGAGAGGTGTTCATCCCAATTTCCTTTGAAATCCGGGCACATGCTCGCAAAGATATCCTCCCGGTCTCGTATCGTCCTCTCTCGATTGACCGTCGGTTTGAGGGTGATAAGCCGAACCGAACTTCAGCTTGGTACCCATTCCTTCATGTAGTGCTTGCCAAAAGCGGGATTGGAATCGAGTATCCCGATCGAGATAATACTCTTAGGGACTCCGTGCAGTCTCACGATCTCTTTGATGTAGATTGCAGCCAATCGTTCTGGAGAGTAGTGGATGCTAATGGGTATGAAATGTGCCGACTTGGTTAATCGGTCGACGATCACCCAAATGGTATCGTGATGCACGATCTTAGGTAGACCTACCACAAGATCCATGGTCACATTCTCCCATTTCCACTCCATAGCAGTTCTAGTCCTTGCGAGAAGACCGTGGGGTCGCCGGTGCTCAATCTTTACTTTTCGGCAAGTTAGACACCCGGCTACGTCGAGTTACGTCTCTTTTCATTCCAGGCCACCAAACTTCGGCCTTCAAGTTCTGGTACATCTTGACCATTCCTGGATGTAGAGTGTACTTACTCTTATGAGCCTCATCCAGTATCTTCCGCTTCAGTTCATCAACTGGCGGTATGTAAATGCGCCCCTTGTGTCTAACCAATCCACTAGATGAAAGGTCGTGGTCTTGGGTTTCACCTTGAGAGATCTTCTCCCGCATGGAGATTTCCCAATCATCTTGTCTCTGAGCTTTATCAACTTCATCTCTCAGGTCGTACTCACCTTGACTCACAAAAAGATTTGCAAGGTAGGCGTCACTTGGTGCGTTGAAATTCATGCGAGATTTGGTTTGAAAGATTGTGTCTATGAAATCTTCAAGTAATTTCTACTCTTGTATCATCATGTATGATACTTGCACCTTCTTTCGCTTAGAGCATCCGCAACGACGTTTGCTTTCCCGGGTGATACTTGATCTCCAGGTTGTAGTCTTTCAGCAATTCCATCCAACGACGTTGCCTCATATTCAGTTCCCTTTGATCAAAGAGATACTTCGGGCTCTTGTGGTCGCAGATAGTTCTACGGTCGTACCGCACGAGATAATGCCTCCATATCTTCAAAGCGAACACGATGGCAAAGCAAGCTCCAAATCGTGTGTAGGATAGTTCGACTCGTGCGGCTTCACCGACGAGAGGCATAAGCCACCACTCGCCCAATTGCATTAGGACACAACCCAATCCTTGCCCACCGGCATCACCGTAGACCACGTAAGTCTCATCGGGATCCGGGATGATCAATACCGGTGTTGTAGTCAACCTCTCCCTCGATCTCTCTCGAAAGCTCTCCTCACGAGTCATCTCCCCATACAAAGGGTTGATTCTTCCTCGTAAGCTTTGTCAATGGTAGGGCAAGACGCGAGAAATCCCGTATAAATCTGCGGTAATATCCCGTCGACCTAGAAAACTACGTATCTCCGTCATCTTTGTCTCGGCCTCTTCCAGTCCGTAACCGCTTCCACCTTGCCGGGTCAACAAGCAACTCGCGTTAGATATCACATGGCCCGAAATCTCACTTCCGGCAGCCAAAATTCGCATTTGCTCAACTTTGCGTAGAGCTGCTTCTGTCTTAGTATGCTCAATACTAGGCGCTGATGTTCTTCATGCTCTTTTCTGCTTTTGGAATAGACGAGAACATCGTCGATGAACACCACCACAAACTGGTCTAGGTGTTGTCGGAAGATACGGTTCATGTAATCCATGAATACCGCAGGTGCATTTGTCAGTCCGAAAGGCATCACAAGGAATTCATAATGCCCATATCTGGTTCTGAAAGCCGTTTTAGAAATATCATCGTCTTTGACTCGCAACTGATGATATCCCGAACGTAAATCAATCTTTGAGAATACGGTGGAACCAGATAATTGATCCAAAAGATCATCAATCCGGGGAAGTGGATATTTGTTCTTGACGGTTACTTTGTTGAGTTCACGGTAGTCGATACGAGTCGGAAACTTCCATCTTTTTCTTCACGAACAAAGCACTAGGGCTCCCCACGGTGATACACTCGGGTCGGATGAACCCCTTCGTAATAGCTCTTCAAGTTGTTTCTTCAACTCCCGCATTTCATTTGGAGCCATACGATACGGCGCCTTTGAAATTGATCCCGTACTGTGCATCAATTCAATGGTGAACTCGACTTCTCTCGTAGGAGGTAGCTCGGTGAGATCCTCCGAAACACGTCAGAAACTCGTTTACAACGGGAATGTTCTCAAGTGAAAGCTCGCTTCAGCTTTAACCGAGAAAAAGATCATATATGCTTGGCATCCCTCCTTCATGCATCCGTCGGCCTCCGTAGCGAGAGAGAAAATTCAGGCTCACATCAACTTTGTCTCTGCTAGGTGAATCGAAGAACATTATCTTCTTGCTGCTACAGTTGATCATCGCACCGCTCGTTGCTAGCCAATTTAACCCGAGTATGACATCTATGCCATGAAGTGGCAGTCGGATAAGGTCCATTTCTGAAACTCGTCCATCAACACTCACGGTACAATTAATACATGCATCAGAAGCTAAGGATTTCAAGCCAAGTGGTGTAGATACTATCAGATCATAAGACAATCTAGAGGCATGCATTCCTAGACGATTTGCACAATCATAGGAAATAAACGAATGGCTAGCACCCGTATCAAACAATGCTTGCGTAGATTTCCGTTGATAATAACAAGTACCTTGCACCATCTCTCGGAGACTCTCCGGCTCTCCGATCGTCAAAGCACAAAAACCCGGCCTTGGTTCCGTGGTCTTGCCACCGCTGCAATCTCCGGACAGTTCCGGCTGATATGCCCTGTTTTTGGCACTTGTAGCAGATCGGCTTCCCATCACTGTTGGATCCGGATGGTCCTTTCGCACTTTGGGCAAGTTTGGGTCCCCGCTTGACCGGGATAACCTTGTTGCCCTTGTTGGAACGGCTTCTTGCCTCCGCCTTGGGAGTTGTTCCATGGTCTTGTCTCTTCTGCGAGGAACCTCCGCGACTTGACCCGCCACGGTTTGCATTGTTGTTGTTGTTGAGATGTTCGATCCTCCCGAGCTCCTTCGGAGTTACGCTCGACAGACGGCATGATTCAACCGCTTGAATCGATCCGAAATTGTTGTGACACCGGCTTTTCCCGAATCTCAAACCTCGACCATCTACCAATCGACTCGCCTTCCAGTTTTCATTGTCGTTGGTCTTCAGATATGACGAGTATCGAGATAGGTTGGTAAATCTGGCGAAGTAGTCCTCGAATGACTCATCATGGTTTTGTCGGATATGTAAGAACTCCGACTCTTTTATTACTTGTAACGAGGGAGGGAAATATTGTTCGTTAAACTTTTCCAAGAACTTCTCCCAAGTCACAGGGCAAACGCGTGCCCGCAATGTCACCGCTACGCCCTTCTTCCACGCCGGTCGGCATCTCCTTCGAGTTTGTAAATTGCCAACCGGGCCTTGCGGTCTTCGGGACAGTCTAAGACCACAAAGATCTTATCTAACCTCATCGCCCGTCTTCTTGACCGATCGGTCTTGCCGCGGAAAACCGGGGTTTCAACTTACGTAATTGAGTTACCCAATGTTGCATGGTTTCCACCTCTCTATTGCGTTGCGGTAGAACTACCAAAGCTCTATTCGGTGAAGGTGATCGAGATCCTCCGACTCATCCGCCTCTTCATCGTTGTCGTTTCTTTGATTTCGGCTTGTCTTTCCTCCGAAGTACGTTAATAAGAGCTCTTTGCTCTTGCAAAGCATTTGCTTCACTTCTTGTAACTCGACCGCTCGGGTTGGTTATTCTCGGGCTCGGGTGTTGGACTTCTTTGAGGTCATCTCGCCTCGACCACGTCCTCTACCTCTAGTTTGGCCTCGTCCACGGCCCCTATTTCTTAGGTTCGCCATTCTTTAGGTTTATACCTTTTTATTTATAACAAGAGATAGGAATAAGGGAATTAGTACAGAAATAAGCACACAAAACAACATATATTATTAATGCATCTTATTTGTACAAGTTGACCTCGACGTTGGCCATATCCTAAACTATACAAAATTCTACAATCCCTTTTATTCTAACAGAATATCTCACAATCTCTCAGGGCATTTAGAGAGTTTTAAAACACTAATATTCTATATAGCCTCTATCTATGGTTCCACAGCTTTCTTTTACCGTCTCGCTCTTTCTACATGTGCTGGTGCACTATGCTTTTCAGATAACGAAGATAGATACGAGCGTCTGCAATAGGGCCTTCGTCCAACAGTTCGTTAGTGATTCTGGCCCAAAAACGGGTCACAGGGAATCAGAAGAGAGTGGATCTAACCCAGTCTCCAGGCGAATGTGGGTTCCTCTGGTTTAGGGAATTTCGAACTAAGTGAAGGAAGGTCAGATACCTTTCTTTCGAAGTGTTTGTAGACTATTCTGCAAACAAGTAAAATGATTCTAGTTGTTGGGTTAAGGCCGTATTACTGCCCAACACAAAGTGAAAATCGTCAAGGGTGGCTTCTTCATTATCGAGGTTTTGGATGTCCGGGAAATCAAAGTTGTCTCCTACAGAAGAGTGAGTTGAACTATCAGGGGTTGCAACAGGTGTATCTTCAAAATACATGGGTTCCGGGTCTTCCTCCTATCATCTCGGTTCCCACCGACTTCCTAGCGGTTCGATTCCATCTCCCATACCGCCAAACGAACGGATTATCGTCTCTGTTCATCTCTACACATTACACTAGGTCATATCAATACTCACTTTCCAAAAAGTGCTCAAAGTTTTTTGAAAAAGGAAAATTTGAACATAACTCCGTTAACCGAACAGAATGGCCAGATAAGTGTTTATCATGGGGACCTCACCAACTCTATGGCGACTGATTGGCCACACCCACATAGACTAGCCTTAACTGTCCTACCATACTGTCCATAATAACATAGTCATATCAATGCCAGGACTACTGCTCTGATACCAAAAATGTAACATCCCATTTGAAAACGGCGGAATATTTTTTTAAAAAAAAAAAAAACGTTTCCAAATATTTCAAGCAGAGTAGTCAGAGTAGAGCATTGGAGCGAGTAAGTAATTTACATTTCATTCAAAATATGGACCATAGTGTAATTGTATTGGATTACAGTCATCCGAATCTTAAAGGTTAAAGAAACTAAGGAAAACGATAGATAATGTAGACACGTCTTGGCCTACTCCGTTTGCTAGCCTCGATCGCCAAACATCGGTCCTCCGACACGATGCTGCTAGGTGAGATCCATTCCACATATGGATCTCGTGTAACGGTTAACCTTATGCTCAAATAAAAAAAGATACGTACAACGGATATTCATTTCAATACAAAGATATCATCACAAAAGCAAACGTGAGATGTATGATCAATAACATGGACAGAACATAAGCACAAAGCAGTATGTAAAGTCTCTCTCTCGACTAGTTCTGCACATATCCAGTGCCACGCCTCCAACGTGTCCTCAGCGCTAGGAATAACTCAAACGGCATTACTAATACTATAATCCGTGGGTAAAGCTGTAAGTATCTCTGACGATTCTCAACGTAACCTCGTCTATGAACGTATCTATAACGCAAAAGTATATAAGCAGCATAGAGTTAGGGTTACGTACGCGTCCGTACCTTAGTTGCGAGATATCCGGCTCTTAGGCTAAAAACGGTACTTTTTGACGGCCGTACGTAAAAACAAATAAACAAACGGCAAACAAAGCGGAACGATGGAATTTCGACAGCGGTTCGACGTCAGAAGTATTCTAATCAGAATAATAACACACTTATGAATATTTGGCAGCATATCAGGCATTTTATGTGAAAAAGACCATTTTGCCCTTACTACCCCTAATTGGCGGAATTTCGCCAGAACTTCGTTACTTTGACCGTATTCCATTTCAAAATTATCCCCACTATGTTTTTACCTCGTCAGGCATCTTTCAATGCAATGAGGCATAAAAACAAACATAGGAACAAATTCTCGAAACTTCCTAGATCAAAACAACGGTTCTACTATAACTACCGAAAGAACTACGGAAACTAAAAACTAAGGACGAGAAGAACTTACTCGGAGCTAAAGGCGAATTTTTCCGAGCTTCTCTCTCTAGAACCTCTCTCTAGGATTCGGATTTGGTGTGAAGAATGAGAGCAAGAGAGCTTGCTATTTATAGGGAAAAATAAGGACAAGTGGGAATTTCCACAAAAGTCTTCAGATCGGATTCCGTAGTTGGATCGCATTTTTGAGGACAAAACACTCTTGGCCATCCATGGTCAAGATCGAAATCTAAGAGCCCTAAAGTCAATGGATGAGTTGTCATCCATGATGGCTCTTGCTTTATGGCCTCCGCCCGATAAAGCTACCCGTCGGTGTCCGTTTCGCGCGATTTCGCGAAACTCAAAAATCCGGCGTGTAACTTTGAAGATCTTTCCATCCTCTTTCATATTATCTATTTGGATCCTCTTTTTGATCATATCCAGGTATTCTCCGGTGCGTCGGAAGATATTCGGACAAACGCGTCCGATTACTTTAAATCGCTTCCGATAGAACCAACTTCTCGGACAATAATTTGTCAATCGTAAAACGTCCGGTGGTTGCCTAACTTAATCCCGTGTTTGAAAACACGCAATTGTTTCTATAGGTTCTCACTTTGCCTATCCGACTTTACTCTATCCGATCAACTTTTCGTCTTATTTGAAATTAGGGTTTTCGGTTGCGGAAACAACGCACGGTAAATTCTTTCTTCGTGTAAAATTTCACTTGTTCTTAATTTGATCAGTCTGAAAATACTTTTACCTCTGGTTTACTTGTAGAATTTATTTCTAACTTTTTCCTGGCCCGCCTATTCGACTCACCGCATTATATTATTATTTTATTCTAATTACCATTTTAATTATTTAAACAATTCTTTTTAATTAAAAATACTAAGAATTTCGGCCCCCTCTTTTAAAAATTCAGATTTATTTATTTTTCTATAATTTTTTCCATTTTTTAAAAATATAATATTTTTTACCAAAAATTCCTCGTTTTACCCTCGCTTCGTTAGGGCTTAATCGACCTAATTTCTTCGTTTAGTGATCTTTTTAGGATCAGGTTTCTTCATATATTTATCTTTACTAATTTACAGTATATTTTTATCTTACAAACTTCTATACTTGATATTGTCATTTTATATCCTATGTAAAATATTAAAAATGTTTACCCCATCAAAGTTACTTTATGGTTCGAAATACTTTTTAAACTTTTCTTCATGTTATTTCCTCTGAAATAATTTATTAAATTCTTATAATTAAATATGATACTCCCATAATTTTCTCATAATTTTTCATGATCTTTTAGTATTTATCATAATATTTTTAGACTGTTTTCATCACCATTATATCATTTTTAGTCATTCTGTTCATCATATTTTTCTGTAACTTTTTTAAAAATTTACTCTATAATTATAACAATTTTCTATAACAGTTTTATCTCATGAATTTACTTCATTAAAATCTTCACTAATTTTCCTTTATCTCAGAAATTCCAGATTCTTAAAATCCCAGATTACATGCACTCCTCTCTATTTTAAAAATTCATATAGACCTCCCTTAAAATTAAAATGTATGTTACACAAATCTCCTTTATATTTTGAGATTTTATTTTCATTCACCCAAAACTGTTAGTTGACTGTTAAGTTTGACTTTTAAACCTTTGTTTTTACTAAAATGCCCTTTTTTAACATTACAATTATTTAAACGACTATATATGTATGTGGGCAAAAAAATGTATACCACAAAATTTTTACCCTAATAGATTTTTTTAACATTCTAATGCATTAAAATTTTTATGAATTTTGAGATTAATTTATAATTTTAACTTCTTACCATATTTATTGAAATTTATTTATTTTTAGTTTCTTAAATGACTAAAACTATATATCAAACACATTTTTTTCTATAAAATATAATAAACTATATATGTTTGAGAGATTTTATTAAGTCATTTAAATTTAATTTTGATATTTTTTTCTGAAAATATTAAAAAAAAATTACTCAAATTTTAAAAAATTTGTGATATTTACTTGTTGTCAATTAAAATTTAGGATTTACCATTAAGGGTAAATCAGTAAATAAATTTTATTTTTATATAAATTTCAATTAAAAATATATTTTTAGAATATTCTTAACGTAGTTAACGGTTTGGATTTAAATGTACGTTTTCAAAATAGAGAGGAGGTATGTGTAATTAAAGTAAAACAGAAGGATGGTTAGAGTATTTTACTCTTGATATTATAACCTCTCTTGGCATTTTCTTATAGTCATTTACGGCTTCATAACTATTTTTTTTACTTTTAATAAATTTATGTTCATTTGTCAAGATGGCTTTGAGCCATATCATCACAAATATTGTGATGAAAACGTGTTACAAAAATAAGGAAAATATATGAGAGATTGAGATGATGGAGATGAATAAATATAAGAGAACTGGAGAGTAAAGAGGGAGTGATTCTTATTTCATTTCAAACTCACAACATTTAATACATGCCTACCATTTATAGGCCACAAGTCCTTAACTCCCATTATAAAAGTTACAGCAAAATAGTAAATCTCCATAATTGTATAATATAAAACCTTTATAGGTTATGTACATTAATCATAGAAAATTCTTAATAAGTCATTCATGTCATAGGTTATATGGCTTTAAATATAAAATTTCAAAAGGCATCTCTTATAAGGTTATATAGACATCCACACATATATTATAATATTTATAACAGAAACGTATTATTTATGTTAATGAGAAATTGATACTTCTCTTAGTATAAGAGAAGCAGGCAAGTCTTACTTAGGTTAAGAACAGATACTTCCAATCATAAGACCAACAAATATACTGCTAAATTTTTCATAAATTATAAAATAATTTAACTATGCTGCCGCTTCTTGATCTAAAATATTGTATTCGCACTTGAAAGGTAAGTCTTGTATAGTATAACAATTTAAATGCCATTTTCCAAAAAAAAAAAAAAATTGATTTCTTATTACCTTATAGACCCCCCAATATTTGTAGTGATTTTTTATAATATTATAATAAAAATGTAAAAATAAGAAGATGGAATCTCATATTGAGTTGCTTAATTATTCTTATATTTCTTGTGTAATACTCCTTCTCACAGTTAATATAAGACTTATTATCTAATTTGATTATTTAATTATATTAAAGAAATTAATTAGTATGTCATATATTTCTTCTTCTTAAAACACCCTAATCATCTTCCTTAATCCCCTTCTCCTTTCTCTTAATTGATTATTGTTAAAGGGGGATCACTAAGGGTAAATTGAAAAAAGATTGATAAATATGGGGAATGGATCTTACATTTAAAATCAAGATCAACTCCATAATTATATCCTATATTAAGGACCAATGGGAGTATAAGATTATTTTTATTTTTGCCATGTAAATCGCAAACTTAATTGATTATGTTACTACTCCTTCCGATCCTAATTATAGGACAATATGTGAGAGTTTATTTTGGTCCTAATTATAGGACAATATTCTAATTTTTGTCAATTTCTTCCTAAAATACCCTAATTGATACTTTCTCAATAATAATTAAATAAAATAATAATTTAATAATGCACCTATATATTCTATAAAGTAAGTAATGTTTGCCACTTATTAATACCACATACACCTCAATTCTACTTTTTTTTTTTTAATAAAACAACTTTGAGAAATTTTTATCATTTTTTATCATATCACCTCTACCAATACTTCTCCACAATAATTAATTTAATAACACACTTAGTTTAATTTTTATTGTATGATTTGGACTCGCCATTGTTAAGGCTATTTAAAATAGCATATTTAATTTTATAAATTTCGTACAATTCAAAGGATTTACATCTAATTTACATTTATAAATAAAGATTTATAAAGCAGTTCCAATTGAGAAGGATACGAGAGGATGGCTTCCTCGTAGTGTAACATCTCATTTTTTAAAGCAGTTTTCAAAAGCAGTATATATATTTTTCATATATATCATCAGAGTAGAGCATCGGAGCGATTGAGTAACTGATACTTTTATTCAAAATGCCGTAAGTCTGGCTGTTTACAGTAACGGTACAATAACCGAGTGTTTACAAAAGTAGATAACGATAGAAGAAAGTCTTCAGCTGAGTCCCTATGCGTGCTACTTGCCTTTCTCCTCGGTCCTCGGTCCTCCTGAACCTGACGCTATATTAAGAGCTAAGGTCCAATGCACCAGACCCCAGGTAACGGTTAATCTCATATTTACATATACAGTATATAAACATACCAACAAGCATATCCCAACATCATATAAGCCCCCTGGCAGATATGTCACACTTAGCAAACGTTTCACACCTAGCAGTCGTTTCACACCAAGCATTTCACACCTAGCAACCGTATCCCAACACCCAGCAAGCATAATAACAGTACAATAAGCATACCACAGAGCTATCAACAACCTCACATAAGCATACCATACACATAGCACATATACGCATACAATAAACATCAGAGTTAGTGTTACAGTACGCGAACGTACCTTCGTTGACGAAAAACTGCACGTTTGACAGAAAACGGTACTTCTGACAGAAAACAATGGTTTGACAGCGGTTCGTGATTACAGATATCCTATAAGGATAATATCACATTTATAAAGATTTGGCATCATAACAGGCATTTTAGGTACAAATTACCATTTTGCCCCTGACCCCCTAATCGGCAGAATTTCACTAGAGCTTTGCTATTTTGACTCTAATCTTCCAAAATTTTTCCATAACTCTTTTCCCAACATATTTTTCGAAATATATATCATATTTAACCCAAAAATATGATATCTACAATATATTGGAAGATTAAAGATCAAAACAATATTTCTACTATAACTACCGAACTAAACACCGAAGCTTAAGACTAGGGACCGAAGAACTTACCCGGCACTTTGCTATTTCTCCATACTCCTCCTTCTCTCTAAAATCTCTCTCTAGAAAGCTCTAGGAATTGTGAAGAATGAAAGGAATGAAGGGTGGTATTTATAGGAAAAGCGAATGGCATTTCGGTAAATAACTCGAACTTCAGTCATCTCGAATCTCGACCGTTGGATCACACTTTGACAAGTGGCTTCATCTTGGCCCTTCCTTGCCTTGGCCGACATCATCCTTCTAGAAGAAGATGATGTCACCTATGTGCTTTATGCACCTAAGACCGATAAAGTTCTTAGTTCGGTGTCCGAATCGCGTAATCTTGGAGAATCTTAAAAATACGGGAGCATAGTTTTGAAGTTCCATTCTTCCTCTGTATGAATATCTGGGTTAATGAAATTTATGATCCCATTAAGGGCATTCCGTTGCTTTCGCCGAACATTTTAGGACGACACCAACTAATTCTACGTAAATCACTTCCTAGGAAGTTCCACTTTCCGGACAAAAATCCTTTGGTTTGTAATATGTCCCGACCTAAGAAACATAATTCCTAGTTTGTCACAACTAATTCGTTTTCTATAGGTTCTCATTTATACTATCTGCCCTTTTTCTTATTTATCCTGTCTCTTAATGACCCCGCCGGTCTCGGAAATGACTTCGGAGATAGCCACTCCGGGATAAAATTCTACTCGTTTATAAAAAATCCAGATGTTAATGACCTAGTGTCCATGTTTTGAGATAGGATTTTATTTCTACCCGTTCTCGAATGTCCCGTTGCTCTTTACCATATATAATATTATTTAATCATAAATATCTAGATATTATTTTGAAATAACCTAAACCTTTTTCACACTATATTATTAATTATTCTTTTTATTATTTATTTAATAATTTTCGGCTCCCCCCCTTAATTAATTATTTTTAATTATTTTCTTAAATCAATTTACTTTATATCTTAATCTAAACAATTAACCATTAATTACTTAATTAGCCACTTACTAATTGTTGATAATTTTCTTATTTAGGATAAATTATTATCTCACAACTATTTTACTTACATTGGTATTTTATATCCCATGTAAAATATTAAAAATCATGGGGCCAAAAAGTGCTTTTAATAATATTATATTTATGCCTCTCAATTTTTCAAGGAAATAATCCCAAAAATTCCTAAAATTAGAGACAACAAACTTCCCAAGTTTTTGTCAATATTTGTTGCCATATGAGATTTATCATAATATTTTCAGACCATTTTCGGCCTTATAAAATACATTTTTCACGGATTTTAGCTTTTTTTCTTTTCCAATTTTCATAGCAATTACCTTAGAAAATAAGATAATTATTACTTATTCTTTGAGACCACATATTCACCTATTTCCAATAGGTAATATGTACTAAAATATAATATTCCGGATAAATAAGTATCCGGGTATTACACGTAGCGGATAAAGCAGTTTCAGTTCTTCAAGCTGGGATGCAAGCTCATAACGTACGAGCATGGGGCCTACCGATTCAGCAAACTTTTCGTTGATGTCATTTTAAAAAGTAAGGATTTTTTTAGAAAAATCAATAAAATCAACTAATTTAACTTCTCTTCCTAATCTCTCCAAATTCTGCTAATTATGTCCTATAATTAGAACCGAGGGAGTAATTCAAGTCATACTTTTATTTCTTGGGTAAGTAGTATTGATAAAATTACTATCTTGGCCTAAATATAAGATCCAATAGACTTATTTAGAGATATTAAGAAAGCTAGTTAAATTATTTTAAAGAATTTATATTTATCGTCTTTTATCTAAAGTATTTTTTGCCTAACTTATAAACTAATATATAATATAATAGTATATACAACATATGATATGATTAAATAATTGGTTTAGCTTCCTTAATATCTCAAAAAAAATTAACTAGGTTTTATATTTTGGACCGGATGAAGTATGACATTAACATTTACCCTAAAATTAAACCTAAAAAAAGTAATATTACTTGTTCATTTACCAATGTTTTTAAAAGCAATTCTATAAACCAATGCAATATTAATATATTTTTATGGTTTAATCTTAGTCATCTCGGGGTCATATATGCAAAATATTTATCATAAGTTAAAATACAAATAATTCAGAATTGTTCTCTTATCAAGCAACCCGTTATTTTAAATTCTCTATGTTAAACTAAGTGTTGAAAATATTGTTAGAAAGGGGGTTTAGTTTTGTTTGGAAGAATGTAAATACAATAATGAATAGAGAATCCTAAGCTACCGTGTAAGTAATATAGACCAATAAGATTATTTTTATTTTTGCTATGTAAATGGAAATCATTTAGAAATTCGGATAAGGATGTTATCGATGGTCATGATTTATTTCCAAAATGAAGGTATTAATAGATCTAGGAACAATAAGGAATCCATAATCTAATTGAAGAACCAAACAATATCAAAGGCTTAAACTTTTCTTATCAAACATTTTTATGGGCATGTATTACTCATAAGACATCATTGACAATACTTGTAAGTTGTAACAGCCTTTTTTTTTTCTTTTTCTTTTTTATAATAAAGAGGCTAAGAAGCCAAAATTACATCATAAAACAAATTACAACACAGGGGAAATTAATCCCAATACATCACTATCCAGCCACATCCTCAAATGAGCTGGGCAAGTTCCCAATGTAGCAGATTTCGACATAGCCAATTTCGCCAGACCATCCGCAAGAGTGTTGCACTCCCGATAGATATGGCATAATTCAACTTGCCAATCTTTGCAAAGCATCAGCTTGATCTGATAAAGAATCAGACTACCAGATTGAAAATTCTCATAAGTGAGATTAGTGATTACTTCTCTAGCATCAGACTCCAATATTAACTTCTTCAAACCAAAGTCCCATGCTAGCTTTAGACCTTCAAGCACCGCCCATTCCTCTGCTGCATAAGCAACGCATAACCCAATTTCTTTCATATGACCAACAAGCCATTCTCCTCTACTATTCCTAATAACCCCCCGCAGCCAGCCTTAGAGGTTCTTATAGACGATGCACCAGCAACGTTCAACTTATACCAGAATTTGGAGGTCTTGGTTTTAGGAATACATGAGTCAAGTTTATTTCACCCAAAGAACTCCCTAAGCATGTATTTTGTCAAAAGTGAATCCTCCTCCCTAAGCATGTATTCTTAATGATGAAAGTTTTTTTTTTGGGTACATATGAGGGTCAGGCCCAAACTAAAGAAGTACCCTAGTTGGTCGTTGTTGCATAGTGTCACTGCCAAGACACGAACTCAGAATGTTGAAAGTCAATTTATTTCTGATATCTATATTCGGCTCCTTGCTTTTCCATTGGGTGAAATAAACTTGGGTCTTGTAATCCGATCATCATTCCTCTTAACAACAATAGGATACCTGGGATTCCATTACCCTGCAACCACATCATATGGGCTGGTCCGAAGAGAATGGGTGGCTTATTGGGCTTGGTTCATCTCTATGGATCAATCCAAACCTGTCATGATTGATTGTGCCACCCATTTTCTGGGGTTTTGTATAATATCTTTAATTTGATAATATTTGGATGGCCTTTGAGCATGAAATGATGAATATTTGAAATGGATGTAGGACGGGTTGAATGGGGTGATTGAGGATACTATAATAATCATTGCGGGTCTTAAATATAAAAATTAGTCAAAGGATTCATTATAAGTCATGTTTCGATCATGTTATAACTCACGTTGTTAGTGTTTGCCTAATTAACTCAAGAAAAAAAATTAAGAGTTTTATTTTAGTTCTAAATATAAAATATAAATTCATTTTGTTTCTTAAATTTATACTCTTTTTTTCAAAGTATCCTTGTTAATTGCATATATAATAAGATAGTTCAAATACATAAGATTAAATAAATTATTTTAAGGAAATTAATACACACAGTCACAGTGTGGCAGAAAAAGTGAAAGGCAGCAACAACATGCAGATGAAGACGAAACAGACAGATCCAAAGGGTGTCAGTGACTTTAAGCATAAAAAGAAGGCCAAACGAACAGGAAGCGACGGCGGGGCCAACTTGAAAACTGAGAGGTGAAAATAAAAGATGGTGTTGCAGTACCATTACCACAATGGGAAAATAATACGGTTTTAAATATAAGATAAAGTTTGTAGTACAATTTATCCTATATTTAAAATCAAAAGAGTAATGTCAACTACTGTTTCAACCAACAACATAACTCATGCTTAAATAATAGAGCTTTGGTACAATGCACTAACGTTAGCTTTTTTGGATTAGAGTGGGCTAAGCCTAACTGCATGATGAGGACGTTGCTTTGTCCCTTACATACTGCGTTTTGTTCTGTCTGCCTTTTCACCCAGAGGAAGTGGGTACGAACGACCTACGAGTATTCTGCCTTCTATTGGACTTTGCTTTATTTTTTCCCAACCATAATTGTCTCCTACTCTCATCTACTATTCTACTTCCTTTACAAGCCATAGTAAAAATAAGTCCACATTACTTTAGTAGGCTATATTATGATAGGAAGTACCAACATATATAAGGTCTTATTAGATTCTTTAAGGTCTTGAGTTCGACTTTAAAAATAGTCACTTATGTTAAGAAGGACAGTCACAAATCTTAAATCAGATAAAAGATGATAATGTAAAAAAAAAATATATGATATGAAGTTAAATACTTAATTTCATATTTTATAACATTCTTCCTGGTTCTTATTATATGACCTAATTATGCAGTAAATCTTAGTTCTAAATATAAGACTTTTTTATTATATTTATATTCTTCTTTTTTCAAAATTACCCATATTAAAACTTTCTCAACAATAATCAAATAAAAGAGGAAGTAAGAAAATTAAGAAAGATGATTATGGTGTTTTGAAAAAACATGTCATATTAATTAACTTCATTAATCTAATCAAATAAATTAAATAGCTCCTACATTAAAGACTAGAGGAGTACTGTTTATTATATTATATAATTTATTATTTTATCATTAAAATAAGCCCAAGTTCTTCATGTTAAAAAAAATGCTTAATTTTTATCAGACAATAAATTTATTAAGTCGAACTAATAAATCATCACGCAATCAACACACACTGCATAACAAACTAGCGCGGCCTCCTTGAGCAAATATAATTCTTGCATTTTATGACTCAAAAGGATTTGGTGTGGGGGATTTAACCAAAAAAGGGGGGAACAATAAGTATAAAGCAAGATCAAACGTTGATTAATTGTGATGTTGTGGGGTCAGCATTTTGACTTTTCCCAAAGTGCTTCCATTTTGATGACTGAAACAGTGTGAAGAGAATACACACACACACCCAAAGAAATATCCGTATGTTGAATGATAGTTGCGTTGTGGTGCTAATATTTTGACTTTGTCATGCCAATATGTATATATGATCAAGCAAAGAACTTGTATTGAAGTTCTTAAAGAGTAATTAAAAGAGAGATCATGTTTTTTTGTTGCCATCAAAAGAGAGAGATCTTGTATTGAAGTCTAGCAATTCTAAGCTATAGAATATATATATATATATGTGTGTGTGTGTGTGTGTAGCTGTACAAAGTTGAAGGAGACTACAAAATTCAACCAAACGCCATCAAATCGTTAAAGTTACACACATAAAACTAACGAATTGACCATGTCTAATTCTAAAATTTTGTGAGCAAAAAAAATGCGAATGAAAATAGTTTAAAGCAATCATGCACCACCATGACCAACCTCAATCTCAATTTAATTAATTAGTATTTAGAAGCTCGTGGGTTTATCCTTTTCGATTAATTGAAAATTTGGATGCCACTTATTTAATTATTTCTTTCCTTTTCATATAGGGTACGGGTACCAGCATAGATATATATAATAACGGCCATTGCTTACATAATGATGGTAAAATGCCAAATATTCAAATAAGAACTCTTAAGAATTGAAGAAAGGAGTGTCTCTATGATAAAATGAAAAAAATATATATATATATATAGGGCTAATTAACGCTATCAATTACTTTCAAGTATTGAAGGGTTTTGATGAATGTGATTTTCAATATATGATCATATTGCGCCACATAAAATCCAAGTGAGAACACAAAATAAAGATGATCAAATTCAAAGCAACCCACTATCTTCAATTCCTTGTGTAATATTCAAACTCCAACTAAAGGCAGTAACCTAATTAAAATGACATCATAAATCATGATAACTTGGCTTCTTTTCTAATTTATAAGTCCAAAACAAGCATCTTTAGCCTTTTGTCCATATTTTTGCACCCCTTGTTCTTATCGGCAATATATATATATATATATATATATATATATATATATATATATATATATATATATATATATATATATATATATATATATATATATATATATATATTCTGGATTTGGGAGCTTCGATCTTTCGCATCGATCAAAGAGGAAGATGAACATCATTTTCATAAATTTGTTATGTTGCCTGTGTTTTGTTAAGCAATATCCTTTTCTTGTCTGAACAATATAATCTCTTATAAATCAATTGTCCCATGGAGGCTTCGAAAGAGTCGGCAATTTTTTTCTGTTCACAAAAATGACAATTCAAGTAGATATTTCGGTACTTTATTACAAAAATATCTAAAATTATCTCTGGGTTATTCGTAGGAACAATAAATATGTGTGTGTGTGTGTGTGTTGGAGCTACAAAAATTTATTTTGAATGTGATAAATATAAAATATGTAAGATAAATCCTTTCGTAACTCGTAAGTAATTATCAGAAATACAGGATATGCAAAGGAGTGATTAAAAATCAAATGGCTAATTAATACAATTTTCAGTTTGGTAAGAATATGGGATGAGCCAGGGAAATATTGTTCATTGTGATTGTGGGGTAAACAATGTCAAGTGTCAACTTTATATATATATATAACATCAACTGAGTTTTTTCAACTAAGGCCTAAAGAATTAAGATTTTTCAATGATTGCAAATTTAGTTTTCCTAAACCGCTCTTTAAAAAAACACTCACCTTTGACCGTTTGTTTGCAGGCATTTATATATTTGTGGTTAATTCTTAGCCTCAGAGTGCGAGGTAAAAGAAACTGAGTGTTTTAATTTCAATTTATCAGGGATCGATTTTGTATAACATGTACAAAAAATACTCACTGAAAAATATTTTAAATATTTTTCTTAAAATAAGTGCCCTTGAATATTGAGTTTAATAAAAACGGCATTAACTCCCTGATGTGACTTTGTCATGTGTATGTATATCTCTGATCTTTCTTGGTATGTTTTATTGTATTGGTAATTTGGTATGTTGCTTTTGTTCTACTCCTTCCAGTTCTAATTATAAGACATAATTAACTTTTTTAGAAAAATTAAGGAAGCTAATTAAATTAGTTTAGAGTATTTTTATTTTTATTTTTTTCTTCAAAGTAATTAGTTTGACTAATAAACTAATATAAAATCTAAAGATATTCAATATATGAAATGATTAAGTAACTTATTTAGCTTCTTTAATCTCTCCAAACAAAGTCAACTATGTCCTATAATTAAGATTGGAGGTAGTACTATCTTTGTATCTTTGTGTCTGTTGTTTTCTTCTTCCTTGTTGTTAATTATTTAATTAGTGAGACTTTGTTAATGTTTATGGTTGAATGAATTCCTTTGTTGAAAGAAGAAAGAAAGCTATAGTTGGTACTTTATGTGGTACTCCTATAATTCATTCATATATAAATATCTTAACACTCTCGAATGAATGGTATATTGATTGATGGAGACGAAAAGATAGGCAACATATATAGGTACTCATTAACGTGTAGGACCAAATGCATGAAGCAAGGTAGTCAAGTCTCTCGCAAACTGAAACATTTTAATTTCCCCCCTAATCATACACCCTCGTCCTTTCCTAAAATTCACTCATCAAATAATACATCCAATTTAAAGTTGTGAAGCTTACAAGGTTGGACAAACTCGTAATAAATCGGGATGTAGACTTATCTCGTGAACTGAAACCGTTTGTAATAATTTGTCTAAATCAATAAATAATTATTTAAAGTGTATGATTAAATAATTAAAATATAAAAAATGCAGTAATTTAATTTACATTTATTTTTTCTAAATAATTAAAATTAAGTTCATCAACCTTCATAGTTTAATTTATCATACCCAATAAATAAATTTCTATAGAATTTATATATAAAGTCATTAACTATAATTAAATCATAAACATACGTCAAGTTTGAAAACAAATTGACACTGTTTTGTAAGTTTTAAATGCAAGATTAGTAAATTCTGTACACGAACTCACAATAAGCTTAAAACACAAGTTTGATAGTGAGTTGATGTGATTTTACATGCTGCAAAATGTGGACATGCGAGTTTGGCAACAACTGTCTCTGTCGTTCTCCTTTTTCCCTACCAATCTTGCCTTTTCTTCACCTAACCCAAATATACTTCACAATATGTGATCCTTTCATACATTACAGAGAAGAACAAGTCATCATATTTTATCATTCTTGTTCAAGAATATGTAAATCCCACATACTACGTACTATACAAATACAAAAGTAATAATAACTCGTGCTGAGAATTTAATCAGTTAATCTCAGACACAGGGCACATGCTCTGCCATGAATATACATGAGCTATTAATTGGGCCTGAGATTTAAGAATAGGAGAAACGATATATTATTATATGAATGAGTTCTCAGTTAATTTCAAATCTATGCACAAGCCACCCCCTCCTGAAGGATTTTGGATGTCCTGTTGGATTGCCTGAATGCCTTCATTGGACTCGGAAAGTTCCATCCCCTTCTCTGCTTCGCTCCTCTAATTTCTCCGCCGCCGGCGGTAACTGCCAACGACCTCGACTTCATCAGTGTTGCCGCCTTGCCATCTACAATCCTCCCATCGTCTTCCACCAAGTCACTCTGACAATTCTGCTCTTGCACTCCACTCCGGTTGCTCTTCGGTGGCTTGAACATCGACCAAAACCATCGCGTCGACCGGTTTCTGGTAAGACCGGGAAAATTCTTCTCAGCGGCGCCGTCACGGTCCAACTCTCCGTCGCCGGCGTTGAACCTTGACCTCGATCGGAGAAACGGAATGGCGACGGACCGCGATCGCTTCAATCCTCCGACGGCGTCGCCTGCGAAGGAGATTCGAGAAACGGAAGAAGAAGTGGAGTAGGAGGAGGGAGAAGAAGAGGTGGTAATGGCGGAGCAAGAACAGGGGCGGACGGTGGCGCAGTGAGGGCAGAGAGTGGCGAGACGGTCGCGAAGGCAGGTGGGGCAAATTCCGGTACGGCGTCGTTTGGATGGATGCTTGGGACATTTCCAAAGCTCTTCCTCCCCTAGGTAAATCCCCATTTTCGCTGATTGGTATGAGCCCTCTCACGAAGAAAAATCTTGCAGTGATTTGATTTTTGTTGCCGTTTGAGACCAAGGTTTATATAGACTATTGTGTGAGGGAAGGTGGGAGGGCAGGAAGCAAACAAATTAAGTTAACCATGGTTAATGTGGGCCCCAACTGGGGTTACGAGGAACGGTCAGTGCAGAATGGTTGATAACCGGAGAACCGATTTCTGTTCATTACTTCATCATCTAATTTAATTATTTGAATTCGTATTTAAGTTTGGTCCCAATATTTTGATTTCATTAAAGTTATATTCATAGATTGAATGAATCGCCATCCTTTTTGGAAAAACATGTTTACTTTTTTATTAAAATAAATATTAACCCTAATGCTGAATTATCAAGCAAGCTATTGAGAAAGACATCTTAATTTAAAGGTCATATATCTTCACAGGGTCTTGAGGGGATATTATTGATTTATGCTTTACGTATTTAATATTCGGGAAAAAAAGTCCACTCTTCGATTTTTTATTTTGTGAAAAAAAGGGTTAAAACTTAAAATGAACATTTAATAAAGCAAAAATATGATTTCTTTCTTATAAGATATGACAGCTTACCCATTTGACCAACAACTTGTTGGTGTTATTATAACTTGTTGGTGTCTAGGCGGTGTTATTATAACTTTTAAAACTATGTCATCTAAATTTTGTAAAATATGATTGCTTAAATATAATTTGCCCTTACAATGAGAAAAGCCGTGGTGGAATTTTTTATTTTTTTGTGGCGGTTGAGAGAACGACGGTTTCGGTTTAGGTCCTTTTTTTTTTTTTTCCCCTTTTTAGTGATGGGTCATTTTTTCAATTCATACAAATGTATGACTTAATTGAAATTAGGAAGGCACGTTCACACAGGGAAATAGGGCAATGAGCGGAGGTTCCCGGATGCACACATGGCAGCGGAAGCTAGGATTTATATTTGTGAGTCGACAATTAATGGGAAATTTAAAAAGGCGTCAAAAAAAAAAAAATAAGGAAATTTTAAATGTATAAAAAAACAAAATAATATAGACAAAGAAAAGAAAAGAAAACTTCAATTTAACATAAAAAATAATAATAATCAAGATTCAACTAAACAATATCAAATGCAAAGAATTAACTATACTCTGTAAGATACGGGATATCTCACTAAAGGAAAATTTGGAAACATTTATGTGTATGTGAGATCGCTAGTTTGCTAAACCAGGTTTTCATTCTCATAAACCAATTTCCTAGTAAGAACACTCTTACCATTTACAAAACCCAATTTTAGGTTAATATTCCATTTTCAAAAGTCACTTTTGAGTTACTCAAATAAACATTACCAAAACCGAGTTTTGGAAAATTGAGTCTGGACCTTCAAAACTAGTAGCCACACATATACTATGATGTTTTACTAATTTATTTTTATTAGATTTTCTTTGGTTGTTTCCTATTTTATTAAAAATTCTAAGCATATATATTTATGATTGGTGTGAATGTATGTCCACATTCAAGAGACTTGATTTTTTTTTTTCTAATTAAGGGTATTTTTTATGGGTACACTTGCACCAGGGAAACAATGTGGCTCCGCCACTGACACAAGGTACGGAAGATGTTATAATTTAGGCGAAAAAACAAAAAGATTCAAACATCACCTTAGTATGGGTTTGAAATAGTGATATTAAAAGTTATTTTTTTAATCTGATTTTTATATATTTAAGATTTTATTAATTTAAGATTGGTTCAAAATCAAATTATGTAATGTGATTTATATTTGAATTAATGATAATTTAAATGAATTTTCTGAAATTAAAACTTCTTTGAATGAACGGTGATATAAATAGCTTTTGTGATGATTTTAAAAGAAAAGTTAAATTATAAAAAAAATAGTAAATTTATTACTGAGAAATCTTAAAAATATTAAAATACTTAAGTAAATATATTCAATGAATAAAAACTCATAAAGTCAATCATTCAAATGCAAAATTTTTAGTCAGCAAATCCAAGATTTCCGGAGGCATCGACATTTTTCTGTTTTGTAAGATTTTGGTAGAAACCATAAATATAAGATATTATGATATAATTTTTTTGGACAATAAGATTTTCCTTCCAACCCTAATTATAGGACATAGGACATATGTAATAGATTTTAGGGGAGATTAAGGAGAGAAGTTAAATTAGTTAATTTTCCTAAAATACCCTTACATAAATTAGTTAATCATGAATAGTATAAGTGTACAACTTAACCAGCACACATTATACTACTCCCTGCTGCTTGTGGGCCTAGAGATGTTTGCTCGATTTCTTCGGGCCCACACAGCATTTACCAGAACTATCACGTGGTGTCCCAAAAATGCAATTACAATATGTTATACTTACATAGTTACATGCTTACTTATTACTATATACATATGCATGTTAAGAAGATCTTGCCAAAGAGTTTGTTTGCAACTGGGCACCGGAACGGAGTAAACCGCAGTCAAATAGAAAGGAGGAAATCCATCAATAGAGCAGAGCAAATGAAGAAATTGTCGGTCCGATCGTACGACAGAGACAGCCAATCGATCACTCTTCCAGGCTGCAAAAAGACCGCCGGACCTTCCTATACTCGGAACAAAAGCAGACTTGTTGTAGCCTAACTTAGAGAGACACAGGAATTGAGATTCCCTGTCACACTTCGTTTCGGCTAAGATCAACAGGCTCGGCCACTTCCCTCTGCACGCTGATTTTAATGATGTCCTTGCTGCTAGTGAGCGAATGGGAGGTTCAAGAGTCAACTACGCAAGAATCCGTTGCTTCCAAGAGCGTATTTGTAAGTGTCATCTTTTTGATTTAGGATCTATTGGTCCCAAATTTACATGGAAGGGACCTCAGATTGCTAATTGTGCACGACTTTTTGAGAGATTGGACAGGGCGTTGGCTTGTAATTCTTTCCTTTCGGGGTTCTCGGAGTGCTATCTCAAGGTCTTGGCTCGCACGAACTTCTCGGATCACAATCCCATCATGTTGTGTTTTGGGGATAATCGGCCAGGGAGAGGGGTAGGTAGACCTTTTAGTTTGAAGCTATGTGGACTCATCACGAATTGTATGCTGAATTTCTGAGTAACAATTGGGTCTCGGATGAAGATATCAATCATTCTCTTCTCAAATTCCAGGAGGCTGTCGGTGTCTGGAACAGAGATGTATTCGGTTTGGTGGAGAAAACTAAGTTTAATCTCATGGCAAGGTTAGAAGGTATTCAGAAATCTCTTGCCTACCCCCACTCTCATTTTCTTTGCCAGTTGGAAAGGGACCTTAATGTTGAGCTAGAGCGTGTTTTGAGATTAGAAGAAATTAAATGGCTCCAAAAATCCAGAGTTGAGTGGGTCTCTAGTGGTGATAGAAATACCCGTTACTACCACCTAAAAACCAAGATGCGTAGGCGTAGAAATAGAATTGTTGCTCTCAAAGATGATTCTGGTTCCTGGATTGATAGAGAGGATGACTTGAAGAATCTGGTGGGCAACTATTTTAAATCCCTATATACTGATGATCATTTGGATCCTGTTTGTCTCTCAACGAATTCTAGCTTTCCTGTAGTTGAGGGTACTAGAATTAGTAATGTTTCTCGCGTCCCTGATGATGCTGAAATTAGGAATACTGTATTTGCTATGGGCAATTATAAGGCCCCCGGTTTTGATGGATTTTCACCTGTCTTTTATAAAAGTCAGTGGAATAAAATTGGACCGTCTCTCTGTGCTTTTGTTAGAGGGGTTTTTGAAGGTTCTATTCTTTTGGAGGATTCTAACAAAACTCTTATTTCTCTCATTCCTAAGAGGGATAACCCTGAGGTGGTTGCGCATTTCCGACCAATTTCCCTTTGTTCGGTGCACTTTAAGTGTGTTACCAAATTGATAACTCAGAGGCTAAAAGGTATTTTGAGTGATCTGATTTCCCCATTTCAAACAGGCTTTATTAAGGGGAGACATCTTCAAGATAATATTGTTATCGGTCAGGTGCTTCTTCATGTCATGAGGAAAAATAAAAGTAGGAAAGGGCTTGTGGCTATGAAAATTGATCTTGAGAAGGCATATGATAGGGTTAGATGGGATTTTTTGAAACAGGTTCTTATGGAGGTTGGGTTTGAGTCTGACTTTATAAATCTCATCATGGCTTGTGTTTCCTCTGTTTCATATAATGTGCTGTGGAATGGAACCCAGACTGAAGTCTTCTTCCCTCAAAGGGGCCTCCGTCAAGGGGATCCTATTTCTCCATTGCTCTTTGTTTTATGCATGGATAAGCTCTCCCATCTGATATGTGATGCTGTTGAGGATGGTGGCTGGAAGGCTATTGCTACATCCAGGTCTGGTCCGAAGATATCTCATTTGATGTTTGCAGATGACCTATTATTATTTGGAGTGGCAACCGAAGATCAAACTATCTGTATGCTAGACTGCCTGGGAAAATTTTCAAAAGCATCTGGTGGGAAGATTAACCATTCAAAATCTTCTATTTATTTTTCCCCAAGAGTATCTCAGCATGTGAAAGATAAAATTAAAGACTTGTCTCAGATGAAGATTTCCGGTGAAATTGGAAGGCATCTTGGATTCCCTCTCACTTTGAGTAGGAGGAGTAGGGACACTTTTAATTATATTATTGATCGTGTTCATTCTAAATTATCAGCTTGGAAGGCTAAATGCCTTTCTATGGCGGGGCGTATAACTCTTGCCAAATCTGTTTTGAGTTCTATTCCTCTGTATCCTATGATGGTGGCAAAGTTACCAAGATCAATCTGTCAAGAGGTTGAAAGATTACAGCGGAACTTTATCTGGGGGCACGATAATTCCTCTAATCATTATCATCCGGTTGGTTGGGAGCGTGTGACTAGGCCGAAAGATTTTGGTGGTCTTGGTTTTAGGAGATTAACATCTCTTAACCAGGCTTGTGGAGCAAAGTTGGCATGGAATTTAATAATGGGTTCGGAAGGTCTATGGGCGAAGTCCTTCGAAGAAATATATGTTTCGGGATGAAGAGTCGCTTCTCAATTATCACCGTGGTGACTCAAAGGTGTGGCGATTCATTTCCTCGCAGAAGCATATTGTTGATCGAGGATCCAAATGGCTGGTGAGGAATGGTATGGTGGTCAGCTTTTTCAATGATCACCGGTTATGGAGGGAAAAAAATCGGGGACATGTGTATTAGATGATTTCCGAGGAGGAAAAAGGTCTCTTGTTGGTGATTGGGTGGAGAATGGTCTCCGGAATTACAACAGCTTGTCGATGTAGTTCGGCGGAGGTTATACAACGCATTGCCGCCTTCCTCCCTCCTCGGAACAATGCCGGTAATGATGTTCGATGTGGGGAGAGGCTCGATGGTATGTTCTCAATTAAATCTACTTATTTTCTCATTGAAGAAAATCCCTCCTTCCTTTATTGTAAACTTTATAAACATATTTGGCGCTGGAATGGTTTGGAGCGTATTAGAGTTTTTGTGTGGAAGGTTTTGATTAACAAGCTTCCCACTAATGCTTGGAGGAGCTCATGGTCTTCTCATTCTGGTTTATGTTGTTTTTGTAATGGTGTGGAGGATGTACTCCATTTTCTTCGTGATTGCTCCTATGCTCGCCGTATGTGGTCTAAACTAGTGGTCCCTCGCATGTGCATCAGTTTTTTGCCGCTAACCTTCGGGACTGGTTGGCAATGAATCTTATTGGCAATCTTGCCAAAGGTATGGGTAATTATTGGAATCTCATTTTTGGCGTTAGCTTATGGCTTCTTTAGGGGTGGCGTAATTTCGTTATCTTTGATGCCGATTTTATTAAGCCATCTAGACCGAGTTTTTTATCCCGCAAAATTGGCGAAAATTTGCTATGTTCCAGGATCTTAATTTGGGGGCTATAGCTCTCGGCCCGCCTTCTAGTGGGATTCGTAATTGGCGCCTCCTCCCGCTAACCGGGTATAAGTTGAATGTGGATGGTGCAATGGTCCTAAGATCTTCTAAAGCGGGGTGTGGTAGCGTCTTTCGCGTGATAGTAATGGAACTCGGCTAGTGGGTTTCACCAAGACGATTGGTCTATGTAGTGCCAATTTAGCTGAGGAGTGGGCTATATTTGAGGGGTTGAAATTAGCTTGGGATATGGGTTTCAAAAATGTAATCTTGGAATCGATGTCGCGATGTTGTAAATAGATTAGTTGATGATAACTTCACTTTTGGTAGTCTGTTAGTTGAGCAGATCAGGGAATACTTGAGCAGGGATTGGCTGATTATGTTGTGTCATATTCACAGGATGTAACAAGGTGGTGATGCTCTTGCAAAAGCGGGATTGTTAGGTCTAGTATTTTAAATGATTGCCCTTTGTTCTTACGAACTTGGGTTGATCAAGAGTGTTTGAGATTTATTCCCTCTATCTTGTAATTTCCTTTTAGTTCCCTAGGCTTTATGCCTTCTTTAATATTTTTTTAAAAAAAACTATATACATATGCATATACCTGTCCAAACAAATATACTTGTAAATAAATTATATAAACCTTAAACATTTGTTAAATAATAAGAATTTTTTTTTTTAAAAAAAATGAACGTGTTAGATTGATAATTAAATTGTTTTCTTTTCTTCTTTTCTTTCCCCTGTCAAATGATCGATTATGAAATTGTTAGTTAAAACATGTATACCGTGGACAGAGTAGGCATCAATATTTTAGCTCAAAAATTGACAATTGAATTAAATTATGGCACAAGACCTATTTTTTTAAAAAAAAATGTGCAACTTATTCTGATGTGTGTTACAACTAATTTAATTAGCACACATTATTATTGAGAAAATATCAATAGGGGTATTTTAAGAGAAATTGACAAAAATTATAATGCTATCCTATAACTAAGACCAAAACCTACTCTTAAATGTTGTTTCCTATAATGAGGACCGGAATGAGTATTATCATCATTGTTGTCAAAAACTAGTGTAAAAACGTAAAAGTGTACGCTTTTACTATGTCATACGTGCTGAAACACAGGTAAAAACTGTCTTGAGCAGAAATTAGTAGAAACTTCGTGCAAACACTAAAAACGGTAAAAACATAAGTTTTTACAATTTCTACCATTTTTACTTCAAAAAAGAATGAAAAAAAAAAAGTTCCCCCAAAAAAGGATGAAAAGCTGAAAACTCTATTTCCATCGTGCTTGGACTCAAGATTACTGAAAAGTGGAGACAAGCACACTTACTTGACCTAATAGATTTGTGCTCCTTTTGCTTCTTTTTTTTATTTATTTATTTTATAAAAGCTCCTTTTGCATTTCTTACAACTAAGGGCCTGTTTGTTTGGTATAGGGAAATTTTATGAGAAATGGAAGATTGAAGATGAGTTGTTTGGTAGGAAGATGGGTGATAGTTGGTAAAAACGAAAGAAGATTACTCTTAAAAATACGAAAAATAATTTTTTGCCTAAAATATATTTTTAAGAAATATGAACTTATCAAGTTAATTTTCCTTTCTCTTCCCACTAATTCCCTGTACGAAACGGGCCCTAAGCAACATTATTTTGATTTTTTTTCTTTTGCCCAAAAAACATGATTTTGATTAATCCTATAATATTGTACATAATGAGTTTTTGATTTACCATGAAAGATTAAGTGATAGTAATCTGACATGTTATATGTTATTATTCTGAACAAATGAACATATTCTGATGAGGAAAACTTGATTGAAGTTGAAGTTAGGGAACTTTTGGATGACCATGATTTGGACATTCTAAATTTTGAAAATGAACTCGTTGTAAGAGCAAAAGAAGCTAGAGACATGCAAGATGATGTGTTTGATTCGAATCAATTAATATGATTTAAGAATTGTTAAACTCTATTCTTTTGATATTTTTAGACTTATGCTTTATATAGTTATTTAACTTATATCTTTTATATATGAAGTTGTTTATTGAATTTTGAGTAATGATTTATGATTTTTTTCATGCATATATATATATATATATATATATATGTATAATTTATAATTTTTCGATCTTAAATAGTAGAAAGTAGAAACTTTACGTTTCGTGTCTTTTCTACGATTTACATTTCTACCACCCTTTTTCGTGTTTATACATTAATTATCATCTAATTACAAACCATAAATCGAATGTATTGGAGGGATTATCTCAACAAATTTAAGATATTATTATCCTCTCTCTCTCTCTCTTCCTTCTTCCGCTCGATTGTTCGTTCCTGGAGGGATCGACGTTTTTATGTTTGAGGAAACAGAAATCAACAGCCTCAATCGGAGTTGATGGAAAGCTTCAACGACGCGAGACCATGCAATTAAAGCTTCGCTGCTCTCCAGGAAACAAAAATCAACAGCCCCAAACTGATCGGCAAACAGGAATGAACAGTAGAACAAACCCACAGGGCAGGGCAGGGCAGATCAGTCGAGCAAATCGTAGACCAACAGATTGCGATTTCATGCCAAGCAATCACCAACTACTTGCATGCATAGAACGGCGAGAGAGAAAAGGGACAAACCAATAACCCATACCCACAAGACTGGTCTTCTTCGACTGAGTTTGGGCCGTCATTGTTCTTCACCGCTTTCTTAGCTAGAGAGGACAGCAGTGATGAAAGCTGAAAAAGAGGGTGGAGAGATCTTTTTCAATTGACTAGACCTTCTTTTCAAGTGCCACTGTGGGAGGTGCCGTCACTACTCACTACTGTGATTCTTCTTCAAGTTGATGAGCTTGGGATGTGGCTTGTCTCCGCTGCTATTATCCTTCGCTTCCATCCTTTGCTCTTGAACGACGTCGTTTCAAATGTTATTTATTTCTCATTTTTCCACCTCATTTCTGTAAACGCACAGAACATCGTTCACGCAGTGCCCTTTCTTCCTCCTGCGGTAGCGCGGGAAAATCACAGGAGTTGGAGGGAAAAAATCTTCGACAACTGGAACAAGGCCTGTGGGTAGATTAAAGATTGATGAGTAAACAACAATCTTTTATCAAACACCCACAATTTCCATAATATAATAATTTAATTTTTACATTCATAAATTTTTTTAAAAAATCTAACTTGATAATATTCAAAGTGGATAATACTGGATATTCAATTTTACTGGATAATATTCATCGTTCATAAGTTGCTTCTATCTTGTTTGTTTTTAGTTGTAGCCAAGCTGTTTCCTTTCTAAATGTTGTTAGCTTGCCTGCTCTCTCGGTTTCGCTAGTCGCATGTTTCTGTAATAACTTTGTTTCCCAGCAATGAATATTTCTAGAATTGTCCCAAAAAAAAAAGTGGACGATCCTAGATATTCTTTTAAATGGAAAAGTTTTGACTTTACATAAATGTTGTTTTGTCAATGTTAGTTTTGGTTCTAACGGACATTCTCTTGCTGTATATATTCATTCAAAGCATTGTGATCTTAAGCCAATTTTTTTCAAAGAAGATTATTGGGTCTAGTGGATCTTTTCTTCTAGTTTTGAATTTATTTATAATTTAAGTATAAAGAGTAATGATAATGAAAGAAAACAAAATAGTTTCTTGAAATATGAAATTCTTTACATATCATTCTCTCATATTACAATAGTGGAAAAATTCAAGACTGTCAATAAATAGTCACTAACACTACAAAGTTGCATTGTGTTACAAATACAGATTCAATGATTGACTTTGATCCTCCTACATGAAGCCTCCATTCCACCTTATCTTGTTCCGCACTTTTGCACAACTTATGACTTCCTTTCGAATGACTGCTCTCTATTTTGCTGAAGGCTCATTTTGTACTTCTTTTGGTCTGCTCTCTATTTTGGTCAAACATGCTCATTTTGTACACGAGGTCTTCATTTTGTTCTTCTGACTTCTCATGTCTTCTCAATTGATGTTATGAAACAAAGTCAAGAAATAGTCATTTGTTTGTATATGGATAGGTCACAAAACAGTTCCAATCCATGCCATCTACCAATGTGAATGGAAGGATAAAAAAATTGTACATGGATACAATTGATGACATTATGTTACTTCTTGCAATCCCCATGAATCCATTCTACTTGTTTGGAATGAGAAATGTTTCATGATTGGTTTTCATTAATTTCTGTAATAAGTTGAGCTCCAAGCATGATTAACATGTTTCTCTGAAGCACACCTTTAACATACTGAACCAAAGCACTACCACAGAATGACTTACTATTTGCATCAAATTAGCAAAAAGAGGAGGAGGACAGAATTGCACGTAACAGAATTAAAAAAGAGGAGGACAGAATTGCAAGTAACAAAATTGCAGAAGAGGAGGACAGGATTGCAAGTCACAGAATTGCAAGTAACAGAATCTGAGCTCAAAGCAAAAGAAGACAAAATTGCAAGTAACAATTCATGCACTTACCATTTGCATCATATGGAGGAGGACAGAATTGTAAGTAACAAAAAGATGCAATTATCGTTCCTGCACCAAATAAGTTCACATGAGGAATTTTGAGAGAGGAAAGCCAGATCCAACTTGGTTTGCCAGAATACAATAATGATTTAGAGAGGGAGAATAAATTAGGGAATCACTAGGATCAAAATCTGCAGTCCTAGGACAGAAAAGAAACACAGTTTTCTGAACAATACTATATTTCAAAAGTTTGTGGTTCTCGTGGTCAAATTCTTAAGGAAGAGTTTGTTGGGAGACATGTAGATAATAGTACTCATAACGGGAAGCCTATGAACTTGAAATTGGTAATAGTTATATGAACATGACTTTGTGAACCAGCGCCTTGAAGTTTTTCTATGTGTTGGTTCCAACTCTAAGCCCTTTTACATTCTTGTAACAAAGGCCATCTATTCGTAGTTGTGCCAAAAGTTTTTTTCTTGTATCTACACAGCAACACAAAATGGGATTTAAGGATTATTAAATAATCAAAACTAAAGGGAAAAATTGAACATGAATGGTTATGTAGATTTAAATCAAACTAGGCAACTGTCATGATTTTACCTCTCTTTTTTTGCATCTTATTGGATGTATTTCTATTCACTAATTTGAGTCGGACAATTCCATGAATCTGCAGTGATGGATGAGCTCTAGGGACATAATGCTGCACTGAGGGACTGCATAGAGCAATTAACAGCAATAGAATCATTGAGGGCAAGCCTTGTGTCTCACCTAAGAGAAGCTCTCCGAGACCAAGTTCTATTTTAATATTGCTTATCTTCATGAAGGTACAATCCTATATTAGTTTGTGATTCTCACATGGTTTTGCCTCCAGGAACTTAAGCTGGATCAACTCCGAAGCCAGATTCAGGTATGGAATTTATCGAAATTCAGTGATTGGAAAGCTAACTACTCAACAACAGATAAACATAAAGCATAATAAAAAAACACAATAACTGAATAAAGACTAATTTTCCCCTAATTCCTAATTCTTGTGCCTCTTCCTAGCTAAGGAATCTATCAACAGCTAGACATAATAAATCAATAGCATCAATTCAATAGGGTCATCAATAGCATAATCCAATACGAAATTGTGTATATATTTCTCTTCATCATCAGAATTCCAACAGCAGCTCTTATCACCAAAAAAAAAAATCCTATAACATCTCTATCATTCGGTCCACCCAATTCCTCCCGATACAGAGCCAACAAATCTCAGTCACCAAGGCCTCAAAATATGGTTCTCAGTCATGGCAAAAGTAATAGATTAAAACATAAAAGTAGAAGAAAAGAAAGCCACCTTCACAATTTTGCAAATCAAGCAGTCTCAAGCCGTTGGTTATAACATAGAGATCGAAGTCGATAAACCCTAGATAGAAGGAGCAAGAAATCGATTGAGAGATATCAAGCCAGACCAAGCAGGTGAACCTGGTGGCCATTCATCCAAAGAGGGGAAGACGCTCGTCCGACTACATTGGAATTTCTTGCTTTGCTTCGCGATGGGTGGAATTTGGGTCAAGAAACTAGACAAGAACGAAAGGCTTCGATTGAAGACAACGAAGGACTGAGATCTTATGTGCAAAATTGAAACGTCGTCGTTTAAAGAAAAGGAGCGCAGCGAACGGGAAAGGCAGCGGAGACAAGCCAGGTCCAATTAAGCAGTGAATCGCGTGTTTTTCCCTCTAACAACTATTCCAAACACACTGTCCCCTTTAATTTGAATAGATTAAAAAAATTAGTCATCTAAATTAATAAGACATGCATTTTTATCATTTGGAAAATGATTTACCCATCTTAATCATTTTCATTTTCCAAATGCTACTCCAAAAGTTATTTAAATTTTATTAACATTAAATGAATTTCTTAACTTACATAAATTTCTTCTAAAATAAAAATAAATCATATAATTTTTTTTTGTAACATATATAATAAATTATAAAACACCTTGAGTTTTATTTAAATCATATAATTATATTTTTAATTAAAAAATTTGTTTATTTTAGCAAATGAGTAATTTTTGTCCATAGATATCTATACAAGTAGTTTTGAATAATGACAATTGAAAATAATAATAATTTAATTTAGTGAAATTAAGAATTTTGTCTTTTGAGCTCATGAAAGTAAAAAACTTTTTTGTCAAAGGTCTTTCCAGAAAGAAAAGTCATTTACTAACTGTCACCTTAGATAACTGGACATTATCTTTTTTTAATCAGCGTTGTGTTAATCGAACCTTTTTAAAATTTGTTACTAATCTATAGACATTTTTAATTGTTTGTTGGTATTTAAGGTATCCTTAATTAATATTTGTCTTGACGATCTTTCTTTTTGTAATAGTTTGTTGGCAAAAATGCACCTTAATCCTTTAATTTAATGGTGTAAGCATTCCTATTTTAAATGTATATTGGTATTTTTACACCTCAAAAAAAATATATGGTACTCTGTATACACTTTTAATAAAAAGTCATGAATATGTTTGCAATTTAACTTAACCCTGATCGTAATATTCCCTGATCAAGGGCTTCTTGTTTTTTCTGTGGACTTAGAATGATCAAAGGTATTGAATAAGACACAAAGAGGGTAAGTGAGAAATGGGGGCTGCGCAATGGTTTGAATCGGTTTATTGGACCAGTGTTTCTGATGTGGCTATCCTTCTCACAACTTGATTCATATAAATTGTGCCCTTTCTTTCTATTTATTTAGTCACATAAAGCAAATGCCCTTAATTCCCCCAGGAAAAACAAAATCAACTTCAATTAACCCCTTCGTAGCAAAATTAAACAACATTCTGATTCAACTAGCACGTATTTCATGTGTTTTTTTTTTGGGGGGATCTGCTCAATATGTGATGAACACAGGAGCCCATTGGGTCTGGTAGCCAGGCAAATACGCAATCAAACTTAGGGCTATATCAATGTTTGGCTTCACCCCCCCAAATAAAAAACCAATTATTTTACACTGGTTTCTTGGGCCTGTCACAATGCAATTGCATATAGGCCAATATCAATTTTTGGGCTCACCCAAACACATAGAAGACAACTCGAGCTTAGAATAAATCCTGATCCAAATCCAAAAGGCCTAAACCAGATGGGACTCAACTAAAAAACCTACGTCTCCCAATGATCGCTCGCACCTTGTTTCTCTAAATCGCCTTATTAAATTTTGGAAGTTAATATTTTATAGAACTATTATTAAATTAAAATAAATTTAAACCCCAGAATTGTGATGGAAAAACTCAATCCATTGGTTATTTAGATTCTTCATTCTGCTAATAAATGGGAGGATGAGTGGTGTGGATCTAACGAGTTGAAATTGTGTTGGCCATCTAACTATAAAATTATTATTTTTCGTGACCCAAAATAATAATCACGTGCTATTTCCATTTTTGAACTTGTTCATAATCATTCCTATAAAGTAAGCTTTAAAGGCAGCCATTCTTGAGGAGGCCGTGTGGAGTGGAGAAGTAGAACCAACGTTCATCACAGAAAATCTAATTCCCTTACTTCCGAAATCACTCAAGTCCTCGATCTCTTTTATTAACCTCTTTTACTATGAACAAAGCTTGTTGGTATTAAGTGCTTACTTTTATTACAGAGAGAGACATGGAGCTTGTGATTGAGTCTGATCATCACTTCACAATGCCCTACACATTCAAATGAGACTCACAATTCAAGAGAATTCTATGTAGTGATAGAAATGAAACGAAAACGTTAATTGCGTGTATGATGCAACAAGTAAATTGTATTTAGTGTATATAGGATATCATCTTTCTATATATATATATATATATATATATATGGCTGCCATTGTTGTGTTTCAAGTAAGCCAAACATGGGTGAAATATTTAAGTGGGGGAAGGAGGCGAAGCCGAAATATTCTAAAAGAGGAAAAATAAAAATAATTCTTTTTAAAAAAAATAAGAAGGGCTTTGAGAAGGTTGGGTTGAGTTTTTCTCATCGTCCTTTTTTCATCATCCCTTATAATCTCTAAATCATGTATATTCAATCGATCTGAAAGGTCACGATACTACTTTGATTTTTCTCTTATTTTCTTAAGTAATGGTTTAGATAGGCTAATGAGAAAGAATGATGAGAAAGGATATATTTCCGAGAAAGTTGTGGATGAGAAGAGTTGCAAGTTGGGGAGTGGGGTCCTAGTCATGAGGGATGGCGACACATAATATGGCAACCGATCTAAACCAAACCCACATTCGCTGGATTATCATTTCTACTTTCACTTTCACGATCCCTCTCACCCTCATCCATCTTCATCCTCTTTCCATTATTTACAAATACCTAACTATCATTCCTTTTTCTTATTTGCCTCTTAAACTTATAATTTCAACATCGCTTTCTCTCTGTCTCAATAAATAGAAACTGACCTTAGAGCCAACCCTCCTCCCTCCACAACACACGTACATAATTTATAGGATAACAATAAATTTAAAAATATATATATGACCAAAGAAAATATTTAAAAAAAAAAAATTATAATTATGTGTCGTTGTTTATTTGGTGAAGGGTGATGAATGATGATAAAGCAAGTGGCAGATGAGAAGGGGAAGGATCTAGGAGGGGACAGTGTGCTTCACAATATAATGCTTCACCTTTTTGGATCTTATGAAAGTAGAAACTCGTCTCTTTCACTCCACTTTAATCACATCCCCACATTTCACTTTGGTTAGCCTGCCTTGTTGCTGACTTTTTCAACTCTTCTATACTCTACGTGCTTCACACAATGACTCAGCTGCCTCCACTGATTTCAGTATTTCACTGCTGCTTACTATTCCTCTGATATTGTAAATGTAAGATTTAGTTTGAAGTGAATTTTGATCCTAAATATAAAAATTTTCTTAATTTTTAATCCCCAACTAAATTAAATAAATATGTTGTATATTAAAGAGATAGACATTACTGGCTTTTAAGTCAGTGGTGGAATCGAACTTATAATCTCCTACGTACTTACACTGGAGCTTCATTACGTAGGACTAGGCAGTAAGGTCCTTGGCAATTTCACTGCTACTGTTGTAAATAACATGTTGCCATGTCATGATATTTTGATGTTGAAATGCCATCTCGAAACGCAAAAGTAAAAGCTGACTTTTCATAATCCTGACGTGTTATTGTTTAATAAATTGGACGAGATTTGTCTTTATTTCTATATTGGATCAGAAATTAAAAGTAGTTCAGCTAACTATTTGGTGGTTGCTTGGCCCATTTTTCTTTTGGAAGTATGTTTATATATATATATATATATATATATATATACACACTCAGTTAAATAAGGGAGCGCATTAATTATGATCATTATTTAAATTAATTTTGGACTATCCACATTTAATTTAATTTTATATTTTAAAATTTTTCACTTTAATATATTTAAAATTTTAAATAAAATAGAATATTATAATTATCACTTCTAAAAAAAAACTTGTCATTTAAAAAAATGCATATTAAAAATTTTAAATTAAAATTGTTGATATAAAATTTGAACAATATAATGCCTATACCTTGATTAATGATCAGTACTTTTAATTGATATAATAATGAAATCTCATATATCAAATCAATGCTTATTATTGAATTAATATTAGCTGCTGAGGGTTAATCAACATTTAAAAAAAATGATTTTTGTTAGACTAAAAATGAGAAAGATGTTGAAAGTATGATGGAGTTGTTAGAAGAATTAAAGGTAAACATGTGGCAGACATGTTGGAAAAAGTTTATTTTGATGTTGTTAGAAATAGCTTATAGAAAAAAGTTTAAAGTAGATTATTTTTCAACATAATATTTATCTATGAACTATGATTAACTTATTTTTTATCATTAAAAATAATAATAATTGATATTTTTAAATGAAAACCTCATGCTATTATTTAGAGGATAAGAGGCGTTTGGTCGAGATTTGGGTTTAGTATTCTTATTTCATTCTCTTTGATTTCTTATTTAAAGAATTAATTTGATGGCATCTTAATATGTTTATTTGTAAAATTATTGGAGAACAGATAGGGATGATTTGAATTATGATAGTTGGTGGCACACTGGTACTTGGTAAATGGTAGGGCCTAAAGCAAAAATGAATCTTTAGTTGATTTGTAAGGAGGGGCCACGAAACTCAAAACGACGTAGTTTATGTGGTCAACGCAGCGAAGGTGACAAAGACCGAAAGCTTGGGTCAATGGTGGTGTCCAAGTGAGGGGTTTCATTCAGACTTCAGAGTAGCCTCTTTTGACCTTTACATAAAATAAACGCCATTTACCATTTCAACCCTCTTTCACTGCTTTTCTCTCTCCTGCTTTAACCATAATCTTTTAAAAATCTCATTTATTCAAATTCATCTCTCTCGCAATTTAACCTTTAACAAACACGAAAATTGAGGGAAAAAAATATCACATATACCACTCTGGTCTTCTTTATAAATTTATTTTGACCAAATCTCACATACCAAATAAAGTTAACAATAATTATTTAAATATTCAACTTCTCATTTATGATCAAATTTTTCAACTATCTCTATCTTCGTACAATTTATATGTAAAACAATCTCATTTATTACATTTAAAACTTATAAATATGATCAATTTTTTGATCAAAAAGGCTTATAAATAGGATATATCATCTTCTCAAGTCTTTAACTACCTTAATTAAAAACATTATATTAACCTTAAAATCAAAGTAATTTTTAATATTATCTTTATTAATTACATTAAGCTTCAGTTTTATATTAATTTCCGTTCTCCCTCCCTTTCCTCGTTAACATATATAAACAAATTATACTATTTAATACTCCTTATACTAATCAAATGCCTTTTTATAATTTTTTTGACTAAAGTATGTGTTTGGAATAGTTGTAATAAGAGTAATTTTTTTGCAATTTGACTTTTGTAATCCTAAGATTGAATAAAAGTCAGATGGTGTAATGTGATTTATGTTTGAATTGACGATAACATAAGTGTCTTTTCTGAAAATAAAACTTGTTTGGATGAATTTTTTTAAAAAAGCAAGCTCAGATGGAAGAATGATTTAAAATGATAAGAATTTTATTATATACAACTTACAATCCTTAATACAAGGATGGGTTGATTAGATTAGGAAGATTGATGATCTAAATAAATTATTTAATTATAACATATGTTATATGATATTTTTAAAATATTTATATGTATCATCATTAAATTATATATCAATTTATAAAAGTCAAACAATGATAAATATAAATACTTTTAAATAATTTATTTAAATTTTCTCAATTTGTTCAAATTAGTAATACATACTCCCCCTCCCCTCAATCGTAAATATAAAACAGAATTGACTTTTTTGATAGATTAAGGAAGCTAAATAAATTCTTTAATCATATTATATGTGGTGTATTATTAGATTATATATCAGTTTGTAAGTTAGGCAAAATAGTTTGGAGAAAAAAAATGATAAATATAAATATTTTAAAATAATTTAATTATCTTCCTTCAAATCTCTAAAAAAGTCAATTATATCTTATATTTAAGGCTGAAAGGAGTATAAATTAGTAATACATATAAGTATTTTTCCTCTCTCTTTCTCTCTCTCACACGTCATCCTCCCCTTTTTCCTCTTTCTTTCTCTCTCTCCCAATTATGACATGGCCCTTTTCCATATCTCTCTCTATTTCTTGCTAAAAACTGGAGGCTTTTGACTTATCTCTGTGGCACCAATCGTGATTTTTATAAGCAACTCTCAGCTGCTTTTCGACCATCACACGATTAGGACCATGAGCGAGATTGAGATCGTGATCCCAAGCATACAAAATTGATGCAATCATGTGGAATCGTGCTTTACACTACAAAAAATATTTTTTAGGATGGCCAAATGATGTCCCAAACACACCCTTAAAACATCTCATAGAAGGAACCATACAATAGAGAAGGCAGTAGCTTAGTGCTCTCTCCATTTCTTCTTATGGGAGATAAATGTGAGTAATTTTTCCCTAAACATAAAATACATTGCATTTTTCCACTGTGCCCCTTTTTTTTCCCAAAAGAAGTACTTCTTTGTAAAGGAAACAAGAGTACAATTAAATCCACAAAAGCCTAAGCCCAAAAATAAAGAAACCCTAACTCTAAACCTAAAGCATATAAGGAAAATAACACAATTGTCATGCACCTTACATAAGCAAGAAACCAATGCGAAGTTACTGTGATTACCATAAGTCATACTCTTTCCGACATATCGTTGCTTTTCTAACTAATCACCAGTACTAGAATAAGTCATTTAAAATAATAATGTCTTAAATTTGTATCACTTTCCGTTTTTATTCATACCAAACACTTTCTAAATGTTTTCTATTGTATTCTATCTAATTCATCATATGAGTTATTTCTAGCGCATTTTTTTGTTCGTAATCTAAATCATTTAGAGAGTAATCAATACTTATTTATTACTTTTGTCCTTAAAATTAATGTTTAAATGTGACTCCTTTTATTTTTCCCGGTTCGTCAAAACATATCATTTAATATTTTGGGTAAAGTTAAAAACTTTCAACTTAAAGATAAATTTCATGAGTTAAATGTCATAATTTCTTGATTTTTGGAGGGAGTATTTGAATGTGGTTACTCAGACTTCACGGGATAAGTCATTAAAGTTTTGCATCAAAAGATAATAAATGACTTATATTAACAACCATGACTTCCTTCTAAAAATTGCCTAATATAAAACATTGGAGGGATTATGTCAAACATTTAGCATGTGATTTTTGTTGGGAAAAAGTACTACCTCAATCCCTCCGATCCTATTTATAAGCAATATTGGTTTGATTTTATATACATAAGTAACAACTTTGCTCTGCCTGAAAATTTAATGCACATTTTTTTCGTTCCCACTCATTTCCTTAGTCATCGTCTTCATAAATAATGACATATTTTTAAAAAAATTATATCTCTTACACATTCATCATTTTTAACTAATTTCAATCACAAATTCGCTTTGCTGATTTGGGTAGTTGTTACTTATAAAAAAAATCAGAGCAAGTAATATTTAAGAAGCCTGATTAATTTTAGGGTTAAATACTATTTTTGTCATGGAAGTATTAAGAGAAGACTTAAGACCCAAAAGTTTTTTTGGTATCATTTTTCCCCTAGGAAGTTTACAAAAGAGCAAATATGTCGAAGTTTTTTTAGGAGAAAATTTGCCCTGGAAATTTACTAAGAGAGCAACGATCTAACAAATCAAGATCAACCGATCAAGAAGATCATTATGTTTGTAAACTTCCGAAGTAAAAATGATACCAAAAAAACTTCCGGGTCTTGAGTGCCTTTTTAGCAAAACTTTCATGGCAAAATTGGTATTTAACCCTTAATTTTAAAAACATTTTTTAATCTCAACGATTTGGTTATTTACCTCGTACAAAAAAAAAACGGATGTTTTTTGGGGTGAGAATACAAGCGTACAAAATTTTCCAAAGGGCATGCCTAATAGCCAGGTCCACAAAGCATTTAAAGTTCAATAATTCACCCCAATCAGTGGCACAGCCAGGATTCTATATTTGTAGGTACACAATTAATAGGGGGATTCGAGGCAGCGCCCTTGAATTTTTTTTAAGGAAGTTTTAAATACATTAAAAAAACAAAAAGAATATACACCAGAAGAGAAAAGAAAACTTCAATTTAATATAAAATAATAATAATCAAGAGTCAACTAAGTAATATCAAATGCAAGAATGAACTATACTCAAGAAGATACAGGCATATCTCACTGAAGAAAAATTAGGAAACATTTATGTGTATGTGAGGCTACTAGTTTGCCAAACCCAGTTTTCATTCTCAAAAACCAATTTCCTAGAAGTAACACTCTTACCATTTGCAAAACCTAATTTTAGGTTAATATTCCATTTTTCAAAAGTCATTTTTTAGTTACTCAAATAAACATTAACAAAACTGAGTTTTGCAAAAGTCAGGCTGGACCTTCAAAACTAGTAGCCACACATATACAATGATATTTTACTAATTTATTTTTATTAGGTTTTCTTTGGTTCTTTTATATTTTATTAAAAATCCTAAGTATGCATATTTATGATTTGTGTGAATGTATATTTATATTCAAGAGACCTGAATTTTTTTTCTCCAATTAAGAGTATCTTTTATGGGTGCACTTGCACCCATAGGAAACAATGTGGCTCCGCCACTTCCCCCAATAATAACTAGCCAATATTAGTATACAATCCAATTTCCTTCAAAAGCAGCGAATGAAAATTCTGAGATATCTCTTGGTTTTCGTGTTTCTTTTGACCGTTGCATTGTTTCAGTTCGCTGGTCACCGGAATAGTAGTAGCTACGTCGCAACGGTGGTTTTTCAGGGACGTAGATCTTCTTCTTTGCCGCTGATCTTCCTCTTTGCTGCCGATCTACTGATTCTCCTTTTCAGTCTGCCCATTGATCTCTCACTCACTGTTAGTCGCTGGTTCTGTTAGTTGTTGTTGTCTTTGTATCCGCCGGATCTCCTCCTCCATAAGGTGATCAACGGGGTTTCGTCGATCACCCGCACCGTTTCGTCGCCGTGGTCATTTGGTTTCCTCCGGGTCTTTTGCGGTATACGCTCGTCGCATTTGTGGTCGATGCTCTCCTCCGGTTTTACCGTTGGGAGGGTGGGAGCTTACCTACCGTGACGTCTTTGCCGGGACGTTTAACCGGTCACTTTTGCCGGTAGAAGGAGATTTGAATTTGTAAGTCATTTACTTTCATTTCTTATTTTGGTTTTTGTTCGTGTGTATCGTGGGGTGAAGTCTTCTTGTCTTTCTTGATTCTTCGGTTTTAAGGTTTTTATTTTGCCAAGTTTTTTTTTAATAGTCTTATGGATCTAGTTAAAAACAAAGTAGGAACCATTAATGATGATGGGGAAAGTCTAAAGATGAAGAAGACATTATGGGGGACGCCACATTAAGAAGCTACCTGATGATGTTCAAATGCAAGATGCGGGAATTATTGTTGGGCAGCTAAGAAATAAGTCAGGAATGTGGAGTAATAATGCAATGGCGAAGGGAGTTTTTACACAATTTCCCCGAGAATCTAATTTACCTCCTAGAACTCAGATTTCTTATAAGGCTAAACTATTGGGGAATGAAGAGAAGGCTTTTGACAAGAGTCTTGATGTTAGAATGGAGGAGTGGCTAAAAGAAGAAGAAGAGGAAGCTCCGGAGCTCAATGAGGATCTAAAAAAGATGTTAGGAACGATTCCCACATTGACTGTGTCGAACGAAAGGCTCAAGGAACTATGTAAGCCATGGAAGGATGCTCTTATTTTAACTGTTTTGGGCAAGAAGACCAATCTAGATATGCTGAAAGATAGAGTTAAAAGGTTATTAAGGTCTGAAAATTTTGAGTTAGTTGACCTTCCTAATAATTACTTTGTTTTTAGAACAGCAGAAGAAACTCTTTGCAACAAACTTTTATTTGATGGGCCATGGCTCATACGGGGCATTACCTCATTTGTTCGGAGGTGGAGTCCAAATTTTAATCCTTATTGCAACAAGGTTCGAAAGGTTGCAATTTGGGTTAGGATTCCTACTCTCCCTATGCACATGTACTCAGAGGAATGTATTATGGAGATTGGGAATCTTATTGGCAGAGCCCTAAAAGTGGATCTTCACACTCTAGCACAAAGAGATAATAATCAACATATCGTGGAAAGAGGGAAGTTTGCTAGAGTGAGTGTGGAAATAGATTTAAACAAGCAACTTCAATCCAGATTTGCTCTCCGGAATCGTATTTATCATGTGGAGTATGAGGGGCTTACTACTATTTGTTTCACCTGTGGTATATATGGCCATACTCAAGAAACCTGCCCTACTAAATTGAAGTTTCCAACACTTACATCAGACCAAGGATCGCAGAAGAACCCGGGGAATATTAGCGATGGTAAACAACCAATTATAAGTGTACCAGGTATCCCTGTGGAGGAAGAGTTCGGTGTATGGATGAAGGTCAAATCCTCTGATAGACGTCGTACTCAAAAGAATGAGTCAGAAAAGCATCAGGTCTTTAAGTCACCTAGTAAACCTCAACCAATGGGAAAACAAGAAGGAAAAACCTCAGGCTCTCGTTACGATATGCTGAGGGAGTTGAATCCGGATATTTCTCCCCAGGAAAGATCAATTATTAATACGAAAAAGTCGATTGCTACCCAATGGAGAAAGAAAGAGGTTCATGAATCTAATACTTCTAAAGAAAATATGCAGATCACTGCTGTATCTGCTAAGCCGGTTAATATCCTTGGAAAGGATGAACATGTTTCCTTGAAGGTACCGATTGAACAAATTATGCAGGTCCCAACTAGTAGTGAACATACTATGGAATGTGGTTCTATTGAGCTAGATTCAAGTAGGATTTTAAGTCAAGAGAGAGGGAAGAATGTGGTAACCAAAAGAGGAACTACTACAAGACCAAAACTTTCGGTACCCTTATTAAAAAAGAAACAAACCGGCAGAGCTCACAATCTTGTTTTTGGATCAATCAAAAAAGGTGGGACGGTAATTCTTAACCAAGCTTTGGAACTAGCTGAGCAAAATGGCAACCCTCGTTCTACTGAAAGGAGAGAAGGTGCTCCGGGGTTGAAGTAAATCGGATGCTTGATCACCCTAAACCACCGGACCCTACGATTGTAATGCGAGACTAATATTGAGGTGAGATAAGGAATTCAGCAAGTTGGTTCAAGTCAAGGAGAACGAAGTTATGGAGATTTCACAATCAGGAGAATAATTTCCAGATTTTTTCTTCGCCTTATCTCCTTTTTGTTATCTATGAATATCTTATCATGGAATTGTCGGGGCGCAGCCTCAAAATCCTTTCCTGGTAGAGTCGGGATGTGCTTTATGGAAACAATATTAATATTCTTATTTTAAGTGAGACCCGTGTTAGTGGTTATGGGCGAGATAGAATTATTCGAAAGCTGGGTTTTAATACTTGGTTAAGATTGGAAGCTACGGGTTATGCGGGAGGTATTTGGGTCCTTTGGAATATTGAGGATGTTTCCATTCATTACGTCTCTTCATCGACCCAAGCTGTCCATCTTAAAGTGACTATAGCCAATTCTGTTGATGGTTTTCGCTTATCTTGTGTTTATGCGGAACCTAGCTGTAGACTTAGACAGAATCTATGGAGTGAGCTCATTGGTATTAGTCAGTTGATCAATGGTCCGTGGGTTGTTATGGGTGATTTTAATGCTTATATTTCTGTCGATGATAAAAAAGATGGAGCCCGTCCAAACTTCTGCTCTATGAAACAGTTTGGAGAGTGTATTTCTCAATCTCACTTGATCGAAACGGAGTTCATTGGTGATAAATACACGTGGAACCGTGATTTGTTAAAAGAAAGAATTGATGGGCTTTCACCAATTTAGAATGGAACCATTTGTACCCTCTAACTAAAGTTCATCATCTGAACAAGTTTGGTTCGGATCACAGACCCATTCTACTTAGAAGTTCACCGGAGGTGCCTCATCGGCGTCAGGAGCAACCTTTCCGATGTCAAGCTGCTTGGTTTCTTGAGGAAGGTTTCGATGATGTTGTGAGACAGAGTTGGGACATGGATCACTGGATTGATAAGATTGCTAAATTCTCTTCCGTTGCCAAGGATTGGAATAGAAAGAAAGTGGGTAACCTAAACTTTAAAAAAAAGAACATTTTCGAAGAATAGAAGGTGTGGAGAGATCAAGGAGTCGTCGTGATAGTCAATATCTTGTTCGGACGGAAAAGGAACTTTGGAAGGAATATAACAAAGTCCTCGCTCAAGAAGAATTGATGTGGTACCGAAGTCTAGATGCAATTTGGTTAAAGTGGGGGGATAAAAATAGCAGATTTTTTCATACTACTTCTATAATTAGAAAAAGAAGGAATAGGGTTGACGGTCTTAAGGATTCTAATGGTAATCGGGTTTTGATCGTGCACTCTCAAAAACCTAGCTATTATGTACTATAAGGATCTTTTCAAGAAAGGAAATGCAAATTCTACCGAGATCGAACTAGGTCTAATTTTCCTTTATTGAATGTTGCAGATCGAGTCAACTCCATGCGGAAGTTCTGATGATGAAATAAACCTTGCTACTTTTGGCATTGGTGCCTTTAAAGCCCCGGACTCGATGGAATACAGTTTTTGTGTTCTTTCAAGAATCTTTGGAATATAGTAGGAGGGTCTGCATTTGTAAATTGGTGAAGGATTTTTTGGTAGATCCTTTAAAGGTAAAGGAAATCAATAACACAAATATTGTTCTTATACCTAAGATGGATAGCCCTGAGACCATCAAGGATTTTAGACCTATCTCCTTATGTAATGTAAGTTACAAGATCATTACTAAGGTTATTAGTCGCCTTCGTCAAATTATGGGAAAAGTTGTGGGGGATCACCGGTGTAGCTTTATAGCAGGTAGATGAGTATCGACAATATCATCATTGCTCAAGAGGTGATGCATTCTTTGAAAAACAAGAAAGGAGGAAAAGGATGGATGGCGGTTAAAGTTGATCGGAGAAAGCTTACGATAGACTTGAATGGGATTTTATTCGAGAATACTCTTAAGCACGTGGGTTTTGACGAGAATTGGTGTAAAATGATTATGGCTTGTATCACTACACCTTCCTTCCGGTTCGTGGAATGGTGAAACAACCGATACTTTTTCGTCTTCTAGAGGTTTAAGACAAGGAGACCCAATGTCTCCATACATTTTCACCCCGTGCATGGAGAGATTAAATCATATTATCAAGGATGCTATAGAGGATGGCTCTTGGAGGCCGATTAAGCTCAAAAGGGGAGTGCGGCTATTTCTCATTTATTTTTTTTGACGACCTTTTTTGTTTGGTGATGCTTCGAAAGTCAAGTGAAGAGATGTTAAATTGCATAGAATCCTTTTGTGGTGCTTCGGGTCAATTGATGAATAAGAATAAAACTAGAGTGTGCTTTTCTAAGAATGTTAATGACCTAGGCAAATATTTGGGTATTCCCTTGATTCATAAGCGAGCGTCTAAAGTTACTTTTGCCCAATCTGGAAAAAACAATAAAGAAATTGTCGGGGTGGAAACGGGGATGTTTAAAATTTCGCCGAGTAACTACCCTGGTGAAAGTGCATCGCTATTCCGTCTTATTATATGCAAACTATGCTTCTCCCTAAGTGGGTGATTAAAAGATTTGGAAAAGACAAGTAAAAGTTTCTTATGGGGTGATGATGACAAAGGTAAGAAACTCCACCTAGTAGCATGGAAACAAGTGATTGAAGATAAAAAATATGGTGGACTCGGAATAAAGGATATGCGCAAAAGAATAAAGCTTTTCTAATGAAATTGTGTTGGAATCTTTTGTGTAATAGAGAAGCCCTTTGGGTAAAGGTTCTTCGTAATAAGTATAATATTGGAGAAGGGTTCAGACCTGAAGTTCAAAAGAAGAGAGGAGTGTCCTTCATTTGGAAAGGTATATGTCGTTTGGTATAAATTTCAAAAGGGGCTTGGAGTATCAATTGGTAATGGTGAATCAAAGATCGTTTTGGTTTGATAATTGGTCTGAATTTAATACTCCCCTTATTGATCTTATTCCCGGGTATGAAGCTTTTGTAGACAGTAATGAGAAAGTTGTTGATTATGTCGATTGTTGGGGAGAATGGGACCGAAACAAGTTGCTTAGGTGGTTCCAGCCGCAACTTGTTGATAGGATCATGTGTGCGCATCCTCCTAGGGAGGAGCGAAGGGATGATAATTATTATTGGAAACCATCTTCTAACGGTTGTTTTTCCGTAAAGTCTCAGATATCTTTTTCTTTCTACAGTAATAATCGAACGAAGACTCGTGTGGAAGTTGTTGTGGAAATGCTATTGCTCCGAGAGAAGATTAAGTCCTTTATGTGGACTTTTGCACATGGGAGGGTTCACACGCAAGCGTCTAAGAGTCCAAAGAGGCCTTGGGGAGTCGGCGAGATGTTTGTTTGGATGCGGCCGGGAGGAGGACATAATGCACTTAATGAGGGATTGCCGCAACGCCAAAGAAAGATGGATTTCGGTAGTTGCTCCAACTTTTTGGGAGCAATTTATATCTCTTCAAGGAAAGGATTGGTTACAATGGAACCTTAGTCATGAAGCGGAAGGGATTTCACCAAAAAAATTTCTTGGGCTACTCTTTTTGGTTATATATTGGGATATTTGGGTGGATCATTGAAGAAGCTATTTGGTGACCAACCAATCAACGATACAGCTGATGCCTATGCTAGTCTCTTCAGGGCAAGCTGGGATAAGGATTTAGTCATAAATTCTCAATTTTACTCTAACCAGAATATTGAAGTTAGGGCTAACAGGGAACGTCAACATAATTTTACCTATCTTGAGGTGGATGCTTCAGTTCTGGAGTCGAAGAAGTGGATGTGGAGGAGCTATTACGGCGAGATGATGGGCGTTGGATATGCGGTTTCATGTGCAAACTAACGATGGTTCCACCGATGAATAGCCGAGATTATAGCAATTATCCAAGGTCTTCGATTTGTTGGAACCAAGGATACGTAAGAGTAGTTGTTTTATCGGATTGTATTGAAGCAATAAATATTTTGACTAGGGGTTGTGATCACTCACATCCCTTTAGGGGACGTCATAGTTGATCTTAGGGTTGTGGTTAGTTAAAGACTAAGCAAAGTTTTGATTAATCATATTCCTAGGTGAACATAATAGTTTTGATCATTTGGCTTAAATCATCTCACAACATCGTTGGTAGTTTTTTGACGCTTCATCAACCGCCTCCTTCATACCAATGGGAGGTAGTTGGGGAAGGATAGGATTGTATTTGTCCTTGTTTCATTTAGCTTTTTTGAGCTATTAATTGATTTCAGTTTCATTCAAAAATTCTGAGATATTTCTGAAGACTTTCTCGCCTTCCAAACAAACAAGAACAGTGTAATTCATAAGAAGTTCGGGCCAAAGTACTATATTGACTATTAAATGATGCTCTCCCATAATAGTGCCCTCCGCGTGGAGACCAAGCTCGATTGTTGCGTCCCGTCAAACCACTTTTCAATTCATTAATTAATCTTTTTGATCGACTCGCATCGATCGATCAAAGTCTTCGTTCGAATCAACTAAAAATAGAAAATCTCTTAAACAATCTTCTTCTTCAAGACAAGAAACAAGATGCGAAATAATATTGCAGCGTGCAGGGAGGGATGTATCATAATTATACGATCGATCCGGTGAAAGCACTGTTTATTAATGTTAATTATAAAAAAAATTAAACATATATATAGATACGGATTTTTCTAGGGTGATGACTACAAAGTCATACTCCATAATTCATTTTTTAAAATTTAGCTTTTGATGATCAAGATTGATTAAAGAAATTGTTTAAAGCGTGTTCATTGTCTTGTTTCAGAGTGAGCAAGTATAATTAAGCAGATAGGGCAAAAGCATATGCATGGACCACCCTATAAAACTTAAAATAATATCCCCCTCTATTCCCACTCACTACCACACAAAATTAAATGCCCAAAAATCATATATAATGACAAAATAAGTCAGTGCTTATCCTTTAATTGATTATAAACTAGAGATGAAGAAGAAGAAAACAAGACATGATCAGTTTTGGAGTCTTATCATGACGGTACACGGTACACCATTCTGATTATATCATCAATGCGGGGGAAAAGGAATATATAGTTTCGAGTGTTCACATTCTAACTAATTTTTCAGAAATGGAGAAGGAAGAGGAAGGTAGTTTGATTTGTCATGTGTGGGGATGATGTATAGTTTTGTTGAAGTTGATGAATGTGAAAATTAAAGGCAAAGAACAAGTTGAAAGTTTTTGTTGACAAAGATGCAAAATGTACCTTTTTCATTGTTCAAAAGTCTGCAATTCTTAAAACACATAGAGAGGCATTGGGATAGCCTAGAGAGTCATAGGATTTGCCGTCATCTTATGCCAATTTTTCTTTTATTTCTTGTTTATTCTGAGAATGATGAATAATATGATAGAATTTGGTATTCAAATACAACAATCTGTGAATCCGGTTGTAGTAATTTAGGCCCTGCAGAAAAAGTAAGAAGGGATTTGATTGAAATATACAAATTCTATATTCGCTCATAGTTTTCATTGATATTAATTATAGGAAAGTATTTGGTTAATTTGACGAGGGAATAAACTTTTTGCCCCGGAGATTTAAAAATTTGAAAGCAATCATGTCTAGATTCGGCATAGGAGTGACAATATAAAGTCTAATAATTAGGGAGTGGTACCTTGAATAATTAGAAATTAATGTCTGCTTTGTTGAGCATTTATTGAGAAAAGAAAATTTCCTAGCCTAAATAACTACATTGCGTGTCTTTTTTGAACTTTTGCATCTCCATACCTACTAGATTTCCTCTTATATAGGTCTACAAAATCGTGGAGACGAAAGATCAAAAATTGACGAAAGATGATATTGAATTGGAGTGGAGAGTGGCGGGCTGTTACCTTTTTGACACAAAAAAATCAAATTTATTTTCTAGAAGAAGACAAGTTTATTTACTCTTACCTAATAGGTTCTTTATATACCATAGATAGTTTTTACAGTTAATGTAATTTGATTACTTTTTCTATAATTTCATATTAAGTATAATTAATTTCCTTTTCTATTTAAGTTGAGGAGTTTGTTATATTTACTGTGATTATTGTCATTAATTGTAATATGTTTTCCTATTCTTTTTGTTATGTATAAACTCACCTGTATTAAACGAATAGACGAAACATTCACTCCTAATGCTAGCATCAAATTGATTAAACTAAATAAATTTAAGTAGTTAAGTTGCATCATGAGTCGTTATGAATTGTGAGTCACATAGCATCAATTAAATTCTTAAAATTCACGTGTGCTTTGATGTGTGTGTGTGTGTGTGTGTATATATATATAGATTTGGATATCTAACTTTTACCTTTTCCTTACGTGTAATTGCCAATTGTTTAACGACACTAGGAACCTATTCTAATATATACTCTTATGTCAAGAAAGCCAAATTGATATATTTAACTTGTGAGTAATTTGTAATATTTTGGATGTAGCTAGATTTATATTACATTTCGCGTTTTTAAGTCTTGTGCCCTAATCAAAATTGAAATACAAATACGCCACATACTCCTTTGAGTCCTTTATATTCACAATATATATAGCTTCTCTAAGCAGAAATATTTTACCTATAATATAAGTCATTTATGGATTTTTTTTCAATCTCACTACAAAAGATATTGAATTTCCAAATTTGTCACGGAATGAATTCACAATCTAGCCACGGAAAATGTTTCGTCAGAAATTGAGTGTTTTTTTTTTTTGGGTAGTGAATGGCTTACCCTATCTATTTGTAGTATACATTATCTATTAAACATAGGAGAGAGGTGAGACAAATTTGAATAGGAATAAAGTTGGATTAAGCTGCGATTTTGCCTTAAAGTAACTACTCTGGAATGTTGGGTATTTAATTTTTAAAAAATTTGGGGAGAAATTTCACCATAAAAGTATTTAAAAAGAAGCAAATTCTCCATAACCGTTAAAAAATAACGTTGACGGTTAAAAGATTAATGTTGTCAATCAGCATTTTTAATGAAAAATGACAAAATTGCTACATTTTAGTTACTTTTAGAGTAAAATTGCTCGTAAAAAACTTTCGAATATCCAACCCTCTTGAATGGTTACTTTCGAAACAAAATTACATCTTAATCCAATAAAGTCAGAAATTTATTTTAATTTAAAACATATTTATTGAGTTAACCAGTCCTCGTTGATTTTGGTTAGGTGATTGGGAGTAATTTATATATTGGACAAAATGGGGTGTATATTCTAGTTTTGATTATAAATTTATCATGCCACTATCTAACATGAACATTGTACTGTTAAGTTGAATGGAATGGACTCAATACGTATTCGTTTTTTATCAAATGATCAATTATATTAAATGAAAAAAAAAAAAGATAGACCCATAAACATAATCAAATATTAGATAATAGTAACACATATTCAATTTTAGCATACTCCATACACCAATTAACAAGAAGGTTCTTGAGCAAAAAAAAAAAATTAACAAGAAGGTTCACAAGGCAGAGAACATATAAAACCATGGTTTGTGAAACCGACGGACGGCCGGTTGGCATCGGAACCGCCAACCGCCTCAAACCGGTCCGGTTTGGTGCAAAACCGTCGACCGGTGAACCTGGTCGACCCGTAAACTCCGGAGGGTGACCGGACGGGTCACCGGGTCGACCTTTAAAAAAAAAAAAAAAAAACATTTCTCCTTCACTTTTTTTTTTTAAAATTTCTCCTCAATTTTTTTTCCTTTTTTCACTTTTGGATGTCATATGGATTTTATTTGGATTCGTTTTTTGGTTTTCCGAAGCTATTGTGGTTTCTCTTGTTTTTCGGTTGGCTCGCTTAGTAGATGTCAAATGTAGGTTGTAAAGAAAATTGTTAAAAATATCTGAATATGTCACAAGTATTGGAGTATATGATTATTTTGCCACTGATCCAAAATGTTGAAAAGATATATAGTATGTCAAATTTAGGTTGGTATGATAAGAAATTAATTATTTTCTAATTTTTTATACTACGCTGCCCTAGTTGCCGGTTGACTACCGACCCACTAACCCTTAACTCAAGATGAGGTTGTTCAAATGACCGGGTTTAACCTTGTATAAAACCCACACAACTATTACAACAACATCAACAACCAAACGCTTAAATTTCAATTTTGTAGATAAAAAAAGTCATGCATGTTAAAGACAAATATATCTTTGGTTTAAATATCAGAAGTTTCATATATAAGAAGCTTCAAGTGTCAAGTGCTTAGATATATAGATGATGAAATAAAAATAAAAATGCCCAAATTTTGATTGGTAAAAAAACTACTAAATACTACTAAAATAGTTATTAATAAAAGAAGTGAATTATTGTATTCCCATGAAAATTGGGCCAATAATTGAGAATCTTTAGTTTTTTCTTTTTCTTGTCTTGGGTAACCAATTAGTCGACCTAACCTTGGGACATGATTAGGGTTAGCAAGGGGACAAGAGCTCGTGCACTCGCATTCAACTAAATACATATAATTTCAACATATAATTTCATAGCACTTTCTTCTTACCCGTGCTTGTCCTCCTTCATTATTCTTCAATCATCATTTCCATTATGTTGTTAGACATTTACAGCTCCCCTTCTTCATCTCTTCCTCCTTTCTCTGCAAAATCCAACATTCAAATGTTGCTTTTGTCTTCTACTTCATCCTGGTTCTTAATATAAGACTTAATTGACTTTTTGAAAATATTAATTAAGCTAAATAAATAATTAAATTATAGCATATGTTGTATGATCATTATATTATATATTAGGTTATAAGTTAGGCAAATTAATTTGGGCAACAATAAATATGAATATTTTTTAAGTAATTTATTTACTTTTATTTATCTCTCTAAAAAAAAAAAATCAATTACGTCTTATATTAAGGATCAAAGAAAGTACTCATTCCTAACCTAAATATAAGACATAGTCATTTTTTTAAGAGATTAAGGAAGCTAAATAAGTTACTTAGTTATCCTAAATATCATATGTTGTATATTGTGTATCCTAAATAAGTACTCATTCCTAACCTAAATATAAGACATAGTCAGTTTATTATATTAATCAAACTAATTAGTTTGGAGGAAAAAATATAAATATAAATACTTTAAAATAATTTAATTAGCTTCCTTAATCTCCCAAAAAAATCAACTTTATTTTATATTTAGCATAAAAAAGAGTAACATTTAAATCATCGGCCCTTAGTGAACTTCCTAGAATAATGGTTGAATTATGGGAAAATAAATTTTAGAATAGAACTAATTATTTAGGATTAAAAATAAAAGTATCATGAGAAATTCTAAATTCAACTGTCATTGGTAGCAATTGACGAACCGAATTTCTCAAGAAGTTGGGGAAAAAAAAAAAACAGAGAGATCCCTGCACAAAATTGTCAGAGCATGCATTCATACTGAGAACAAAACTCAAAATGGCTTAGCCGAATTGGGCCATCAAAATTTTTAGTGACTTACATATGAAGAAACCAAACAAGTTGGAACAGGACATGGTTAAGGAACTGCCTCGTGTAATGAGAATTACACTGAAATAAAACCCAAGAAAAGGCCGGCTGTTGGTTTAGTTCTGATAATACAGAGGTCGAAATAAAATACTACTAGAGTAACATTCTAGACCAATGCGGTAATCACGAATAATGTCTGAGATCTCAGGATTTAAATAATTATGGAAACTTTAATTAAATTAACAAATTTGATAAGACCAAAGAAGGGTAATGAGAAATGAAAGCGCAAAAAAAAGGAAAGAAGGAGGTGGGTTCCTTGCACCCAACGCATCTGCTTGGTTCGGCTTTGGAGTTAGGTTCGGCGTTGGCTTTGGTTGTGGACTTTGTGCGGATAAGAACGACCCCTCTCTCCTTCCCCTTCTTCTCTTCTCTGTCTTAACGCCTTCATCTTCTACCGCCTCCTACCTCTCTCTCCACTTTCGCTCTGCTAAAAAGTTCCCTGCTTCAAAATTTCTCTGAAAATCTCTCACATTCCTCATTAGCTCATCAGACTCTGTCTCTTCTCTGCTATTTCAAGCTGGCGATCGAAAACAAAGACACCTTTGTGAAGGAAATCAAGCCTAAGAACAGGAGAATCATGGTATTAGTTAATGCTTAGAACTATTTCTCATTGTGTTTTTTGTGGGTTTCTTTTGTTGTTGCGTTGATGATGCTCTGTTTTTTGATATTCTGTTTTCTGGGTGTGATTCTGACTGTGATTTCTATTTTTCGTTGGTTGATTTTTGAAAAAGGGTGCTGGAGGTCCCGACGATGAGGACAATAGGTGGCCGCCATGGTTGAAGCCTCTGCTCAAAGAAAGCTTCTTTGTTCAATGCAAGTTCCATGCTGATTCCCACAAGAGCGAATGCAATATGTATTGCTTGGATTGCATGAACGGTGCTCTCTGTTCTCTCTGCCTCGCCCACCACAAAGACCATCGTGCCATTCAGGTTCGTTCCTCACTCCATAACTCAATCAAAACACCCAAAAAAAAAAAAAAAAAAAAAAAAAAAAAAAAAAAAAAAAAAAAACTTTACTCTTGTCGCACATTCGTTGTTCATCTCTTTGGCTCATTATCGTTAGCTTCACCACTCTCCTCCTTTTCCGGATTTTGGTGAACAATCCCATCTTTCCCTCTGTAATTGAGCCCTGTTTTGAAAACAGAGTGAAACTCGTGTTCTGTGACTGTGATTGACGGAAACCGAACTTGGATGTTTTTTTTGTGTGTGACAGATTAGGAGGTCTTCGTACCATGATGTGATTAGGGTCTCAGAGATTCAGAAAGTTTTGGACATAAGTGGTGTTCAGACGTACATTATCAACAGTGCAAGGATCGTGTTCCTGAACGAGAGGCCACAGCCTAGGCCTGGAAAGGGCGTCACTAACACCTGCGAAGTCTGTGACCGGAGCCTCCTCGATTCGTACCGTTTCTGTTCTCTGGGTTGCAAGGTACTTTTTACTTAAAATTTCACAATGCCTTTACTGTTTCAGGAAGAAGAAAAGTGAACAATGTCTTTCATTGGTTAAACTATTGTGGAACAAATTGGGAAAGAGAAACTGCAAAAAAGAAAAAAAAGTTTTACCTTTTGGAATAATTGGAGATCTGAACATGGCTTCTTTTTAACAGATCATTGGGACGTCAAGGGATTTCAAGAGGAAGAAGAAGCAATCGGCCGCAGCCGCCGCAATGGCGTCAGACTCGGAGGATTCGTACAGCAGTAGCAGCAGCCAGGGCGGCCGGCAGAAGAACGGAAAGTCTCCGGTTCAGAGCTTCACTCCGTCAACGCCCCCGCCGACTTCGGTGAATTACAGAACAGCCAAGAGAAGAAAGGGAATACCCCACAGAGCCCCCATGGGAGGACTAATCATAGAATACTAAGATGGTTTGGTATTTTAGGTTATTTGCTACCAGGTCCTCGCGTAGATATGTTATTACGTTCCAATGCAGGTGTGTCACGACGTCGTTTCATCAGTCCTGCAAATGCTGGAAAGTGTTTTGTCCTGTGGCCGTGGGTAGTGGTTTCTAGCATTGTATATAGAAAAATGCAATAGGAAGGGGAAAAAGGGTCAAGAAAGTAGAAAATAAGGCATCTATGAAGTAGTCGGTTGTGGTGTGAGAAATATAAAAAAAAAAAAAAAATTGGTGAAGCAAAATGACAAGTATAAAGCTCCTTTCTGAGGAGCCATATATATGATAAGGAAAATACATAGGATGAGCTTTTTAGTTGTTGTTATTATACCTAAGTTTTGGGGTTGAGTTGTAAATACTAAATACTACTCTCTTTTCAATTAGGTGCCTACTTGGATCGTTAATAAAATATCCAGTGCTGAAGTTAAGAATTTTTATTAAATTCTGTATCTGCTTCCAATCCAGTGCGTTTTATTTTTTGATGCAATTATTTCTGCCCCTAAACAGTAAATACAAATATCAATTAAGGTTGTCAAGAATTTTTATTTATTTTTGTCATGCTTGTTTGAGGAGGGAGGGGTGCTATATATGATCCTCCCCAAAGTTATCAAATTCGTGAATTTACTTAAATTCATGATAATGATATATATTTGTATTGTAATATGTAAACTCTTAAGAATTTATTTTCATTATGAATATAGTGTATAATAAATAATTAAAATATGAAAAATGATAATAATTTGATTTAAATATATTTTAAATCTAAATAATTAAATATAATCAACATTCAAAATTTAACTTATTAAATAAAGAAATTTCTATAAAACTCATAAATAAAACTGTTGAATATGATCAAATTGAAAAAATTAATACGAGTTTAAGGGTTAGTTAACATGGTTTTGTAAGCTAGGAATCGTAAAATACAATAAACTTAAACTTGTGAGTTTAACCGAGTTTATAATGGTTACGAGTTTATCAGTAACTTGATTCGATTTGGTAAGCTACAATCGTAAAAACGATAAATTCGGAGAATCAACTCGCGAGTTTGACAACAATAATCCTCACCCTCATAATTTTTTATTTGGAAACGGAATGGCAGTAATACTCGATGCATTGTTGTCAAACTCGCGAGTTGACTCTCCGAAGCCATCGCTTTTTACGCTTCTAACTTACAAAAACGAAGTCGAAATAATGATAAACTCGCATTGTAAACTCGGTTAAACTCATGAGTTTATGCATCGAGTTTACCGTTTTTACATTTCGAACTTACAAAACCGTGTTAACTTACTCTTAAACTCGTATTAACTTTTTGATTTGATCAAACTCAGTAGCTTTATATAGAAATTTCTTTATTAAATATAATAAATGATGAATGTTGATGGATTTAATTTCAATTATTTGGATTTAAAATATATTTAATCAAATTGTTGTCATTTTTATATTTTAATTATTTAATTATATACTAGTAATACCTATTTAATAATAAAAGTAAACTTTTACAAGTTTATGATTACAGTTCACGATACGAAGTTTACATCACAAATTGATTAGTTTCTTAAACTCGTGAAATACAACCTCGTATGATTGCTGGTTACTGGCAAAATTTTCTTTTAAAATATTCTTCCTAATAATTGCAATAATCTGAATTTAATTATTCACAACATAAACTGATGATTTTATTTATTTTAAAATGAAATTTATTAAATATTGGTATGGCATACTATATATAGTAATTTATTAAAAAAAATTACTTTTATGCTAAATATAATTTACATTGTCCTTAAATTTAACTTGTTTTTCAAATTATTGTACTTATATAGAAGGTTTTTATTAGGAATAATTTTTTTAGTGCAAATAATTAAATAGTAACAAATCAACACAATTTTTTCTATACATAGCTATCATAATTAAATTAATTTTTATAAATTCATTATGCAAATCTTGTACTTCTTCTAGTTCTTAATATATAAAATCTAATTTAATAAAAAATTTGAGCTATAAGGTAGGCTTTTTAGAAAAAAAAATCTCCCTCCGATCTTTAATATAAGTCTAATTATAATGTTGATGTCGATTATATATATATAAGAAATAGTTCATATTTTTATCTATTTTTTCAAATTAACTATATCAATATTTCATCAACAATATTTAAAAAAGAAGGGGTAGAAAATTATGAAAAATGATAATGATATTTTATATAAACACATATTATTCCAACTAACTAAACTAAAATCTTTAAGGGAAAATTCCATTTAAATACCATTTGAATTTGAAAAACCCTCGTATGTCCTCTCCGAATTTGTAAAAAGACTCGGAGCATTCTTCCAACGACTGAGGGATATGATATGCAATTCGGGTGAAATTACCTTTTTGCCGCTTACTTTTAAATAAATGAAAAAAAAAATAAAAAAAGCCCCTCACCGGAGGGGGCGCCGCTTTTTTTTTGGGGGTTTTTTTTTTTTTTTTTTTTTTTTTTTTTTTTGGGAAGGGGTGGGGTTTTTTTTTTTGAAAAAAACAAAATTATTTTTTGAAAGTGTAGGGGTGGGGTTCGAACCCCCCCACCCCCAACACAAAACCAAGTAGCCCAACCATTTGGGCTACTTGGTTTTTTTAATTATATATATACATTAATAAATATATATATTCTTCTTAACAATTTTTCAATTGTATTTACCATTCCATAAAACGCGAATTACCATTCCACAAAACGCCAATTACCATTCCACAAAACGCGAATTACCATTACTTTCCAAGGTTGTCATTTTTTACTCTTTCATGTATGTTATGGATAACAAAAAAAATGACACTTTAACCATTCCACAAAACGCGAATTACCATTCCACACAACGCGAATTACCATTCCATTAACGTCAATTACCATTACTTTCCCAGGTTGTCATTTTTTACTCTTTCATGTATGTTATGGATAACAAAAAAAATGACACTTTAACCATTCCACAAAACGCCAATTATCATTCCACACAACGCGAATTACCATTCCACAGAACGCCAATTACCATAATGCCATTTAAATAGCGTTTGTGGAATGGTAAAAATGTCTCAGGATGCCATTATGGTAAATGTCATTTTTTACTTTGTGGAATGGTAATTCGCGTTGTGTGGAATGGTAATTGGCGTTTTGTGGAATGGTTAAAGTGTCATTTTTTTTGTTATCCATAACATACATGAAAGAGTAAAAAATGACAACCTGGGAAAGTAATGGTAATTGACGTTCGTGGAATGGTAATTCGCGTTGTGTGGAATGGTAACGCGTTTTGTGGAATGGTTAAAGTGTCATTTTTTTGTTATCCATAACATACATGAAAGAGTAAAAAATGACAACCTTGGAAAGTAATGGTAATTCGCGTTTTGTGGAATGGTAATTGGCGTTTTGTGGAATGGTAATTCGCGTTTTGTGGAATGGTAAATACAATTGAAAAATTGTTAAGAAGAATATATATATTTATTAATTTATATATATAATTAAAGAACCAAAGTAGCATTTTTGTTGGGGGTGGGGGGTTCGAACCCCACCCCCTACACTTTCAAAAATAAGTTTGTTTTTTCAAAAAAACCCCACCCCCACCGGTGGTCCTCCGGTCGGCCCGGCGGCATTCCTCCGGTGAGGGGCTTTTTTTATTTTTTCATTTATTTAAAAGTAAGCGAAAAAGGTAATTTCACCGATTTTGATATCCTCATAGCGGTCAAGACTCCTCCAGTCTTTTTACAAATTCGGAGGACTCCGGGGTTTTACAAATTCAAATGGTATTTAAATGGAATTTTCCCAATCTTTAATTTACTCGAATTAGTTAATTATATCTTAAATTAATAGACATGTATATCAGTATTTCTCTATCAATATATAAAAGTATATTTTGTGGTGAGTGGCTAGGAATGGTGGTAGTGGCGAAGGCAGTATAAGCTTCCCAACATCGTGGGACCCTCGGAAGCCGGCTTATATGGGGCGGGTTCAGTTCGCCTTGTCTTCATTGACACGTGTCGATCATCTATTGGCGTGCGGGAAAGCGAGACATATTGGTTCTTGAAAATATCGAGCAGGTCAGCCGCCCCTGCATAAGTAAAAAATTACATTTTTATTTTATTTATGTCATGGCGGTTCCGTAGTACGTGGGTTATAATAAAGCGGGGCCTACATTTTATTTGAATCAACGGTCGCGAGTGGCCATGACTGAACGGCGTTGATAATGGTCAGAGGCTAAGATAGATGATGATGATAGGGGCATAGTGGGAAATAAAGACATAGGGGGGTGTTTGGGAATCTTGGCCGACTTTGGATGTGCGGCTTGTATGATGAAGAGGAAAAAGCAAAGTAGGAATGAGTGGTAACATGAATAGGTGGCGTCACTTAATGGGAATGTGAACTTTCCCATTTAGGAGTAAATAAATAAATTTGTTGATGGGGTCCGATCAATATTATGGCAACACTGTTAATAATGCATAAAGCAATTCTGCAAAAACATATTCATTTACTCACCATTTTGCTCTCTTTCTTACTTGTCTCCCCTCCAAAAGGTAACAAGGATTCCATTTGTCTCCCTTTAATTCCTTTTCATTATCAACAATGTTTTGCACGCCATGAAAAATGTAAGTTACTACCTTTGGTCCTAACTATAAGATATAGTTAATTTTTTTGGAGAGATTAAATAAATAAAATAAGATACTTAATTATTTCATATGTTGTGTATCTTTAGATTATATATTAGTTTATTAGTCAAATTAATTATTTTAAAGAAAAAAATAAAAATAAAAATACTCTAAAGTAATTTAATTAGCTTCCTTAATCTCTCCAAAAAGTCAACTAGATCTTATAATTTGGACTGGAGGGAGTATTTCAATCCAATCGATCACAAAAACTTACCAATTATTTTTTTACATAACATTTTTAATTTGAAAATCATTAATTCTGTTTTTTTTTTCCAAATTAGATAAAGTTATGTACATTGTTATTCCTTATATTATAACTTGTAAATGTATGATGCTCAATTGTTGTGAAAATTTGTTATGATTATATTTCTCTTTTAGATTTCACAATGATTTTAGCAGTATTACTATTAATACATAATTGGTTTACTGTATAAAGCCTCATTAGATTTGTTTGGGTCTTTAGTTTGATTTTCAAATGAGACGCTTATATTAGAAATGGTGGTCATGAACTTTGAAATTGGAGGAGTATGTTACTCAAATACCTATTAATAGAATTTTAGAAATTGTGTAAAATACTAGTTGTATTGATATTATTCCAAATTGTCCATCGTGAGCAGATTAGCCAAAATCAAATGTACTCCTCCTGCTCCACAATATACGCCACTTTAAATGATTCATCAGAACCAAAAAATTATAGTTACTTCATTAAATTTATCTTAAATTAAGAGAAATTTTCAACTTTTTCATACTAAATGAGGTGGTATTGAATGAGAGATAAAAAATATAAGGAGTCTTATTTAAACATTATTAACTATATGGAAAAAAAACATTAATTAGTTTTTAAATAACTTATATTATGAATCAATCCAATTTTATTTTTTTTAAGAAATAATTTATATTTATATCACGGACGGAATGAGTCCTGTAGTTTTTCAGGAGGTTTGAGTCAACGGAAGGGCGTTGAATGTCTTGTCACGAGGGTTGTTGTACCCCAAAAAAAAAAAAGTGCTTCTTCTTTTTCTCACTATGGGTCATTTAATTTTTAATTTTAATTACTCTAACTCACACTTTACCTTTGTTTTTCTTAATGGCCTTCATTGAATTAATGTTGAAAAAATATATTTATATAAATTAAAATTAAAAATCTTCTCACATACTTATTTTATACACCGTAAGTAATATTAATTAAATAGATTTTACTACTAATCCATCCGGGCACTTGTGGGTGGATGGGTTGAGTTTTTTATATAATTATTTTTTCATTATCATTTATAATTTGTATGTTATGTCTGTCCAAAAAGATGACAATATTATTTTAACTTTTTTTTTTTTTTAATTAATAATCACTGAGAAAAAATATTAAGAATTTTTTTTTTTTGAGGGGATATGCTTCCCAAAAGCGCATGACATCACTTTAAAGCAGACACTGTCACACGCTGAACGTGGAAAAATAGAAGTTGACATGTGACTGGGAAATGCCTTACGTGTGGGCTCCTCCCATTCGTGACCTCTTTATATGACTGACTTGTATTATATATTACCGACCACGTTTTATCGTCGTACTTTTGACCCATGCCTTTTGCTTTCAAGTTTTTGAGTTCTCTTTCTTTTTAGTTTTTTACGAAAAATAAAGGGAACTCGAAACACTACACAAATACAAAACGAAGCGGTCCGTGCATGTGAAAGTGAAAGTTACCTTTGTTTAGCCTACGCGGGACTCCACACATGTGTGGATTCTTCCAGAGTGCACTGCCGACACGTGGAATCGTCATTCTACTCTAAGAAATGGGGATGGTGAGGGGTGACGCGTGGCGTGACGTGTGGAGCAGCGAATGGGGGTGGGTGTCTGAGAAGGGTGACGATGATGGATGGTGGATTAGTTGAAGGGTGAGGAGCGTGACACGTGTCATGGAATGTTCGAGGTTTCAGCTGTCAAATGTCCGACGCATCATAGACCAAAATAAATAAATAATAATAATATTACATATCCTAATTATAAAATATATTTGATTTTGTTTTGAAAGATTAAGGAACCAAATAAGTTTACTTAATCATTTTATATGTTATTACAGATCTTTAGATTATATATTAGTTTATTTATTAAACTAATTACTTTGAAGAAAAAAATAAAAATACTCTAAAGTAATTTAATTAGTTTTCTTTAATTTTCTAAAAAAATCAACTATGTCTTATAATTAGGAGCGGAGGAAGTATAAAGGAAAAATGATTGAAAAATAATTTTAAATTGTAAAATTTTAAATTAGGTATTTTTTTAAAAAATAAATAAATTATGAATTGCTTATCAAATTTCGTTACGTTAAACTCTTGATAACAAATGTAATTTAAGATTTTACTATCTAAAAAAAACGGATAGATATTTTCCCTTATTTAAATAAATAAATGAATGAAGAAGGAGAGGGGAGAACAATGGGTGCCACAGCATTCTGTCGCTCTCAGATTAGCTAAAGGAATAAGGCACTGATGCTGATTAGTGATTCCCCCATTGGCCCACCGCAATGTGCCCATTCTTCCCCCATTTCGGCTCTCTGTTTTGATCCTTTCAGTTACATTTAAATATCAAGGTTCAATTGGAGATAGATAGTATTTCTTTTTAAAACATTTTACATTTTGTATGTAAACCTCTCCCGATATCATCGTATCCTTATTACTCATGGTCATTGCCAAGGATGACCGCCTGTTTCAATAATAAGACTATTGTGCATTAATTTCAATCAGCCCATTCTAATTTATGTTGCGTTGTGCGAGTTTGTCCATTAAAGTGCAACAATGATCATCAATTTGGGTTGACATGATTGTAGTTAACATGATCGCTTAAGAAGTCGGTCAGTTCGAGCGCTGTGAATGTAAAAAAAAGTTGGGAGACTCATCACCATATGTCGTCAGTTGTGACGCAGGTTGGATCATGATTAGTCAGGCGAATCTCTAGACATAGGATGAGCAACCAAAAAAAAAAGTGCAACAATGATCCAAATCACACTATTATAAGAAATAGATTTTATTGCACCAAAAAATGTCTGTTTTTCAAAAAATGAAGTAAAAAAGTAAAGGCAGTGACATTTTTATAATTATATGCGAGAATTTTGATATATTAGGCGTTCCTTTAATAAAAAAGGACACCAGAACTTTATTTTTGGTGTCTCTATTCAAATTAAGACGTCAAAAGCCCTACTTTTAGTGCCGCAAAAGCATGACTTTTGGTTCCAAGGAGCACCATTTTTGGGGTCTTATTGAAATTGAGAAGCTAAAAGTAGACTTATGGCATCAAGAGCACCACTTTTGGCGTTCCTATTGAAATTGAGCTAAAAGTAGGCTTTTAGGGTCTAATTTTAAATTGAGACTCCGAAGATACTCCCATCACACCCTCCAACGCACGCACCTGTTATATCCATTAACCATTTTCCTCTCACCCACTGGATGCTTTTATCATTTCTCTCATCTTTATTTTTTGTCTCCATTCTCCTTCAATCTCTACCTTCTTTCCATGTTTCAAATCATAGAATAAAAACGCCGCGAGGTTGGACATGAGACCTTTGGCCTTCTTCTTCTTTCTCGCTTCACGTTTCTCCGCCTTCCACTACTGCCGCAACTTTCTTGGAGATGAAGATGAAAAATTAAGTTTCACACAGCACTAGAGCTCCTCGGAGTTTCAAGCCATCAAAGTCAAGTTTCAGATCACAGAAGAGAAGTGTCACAAGCTCGAACATGTTCCTTCGCCGCAAGCTCACCGGTTGTTGTGATTTTCTGGCGACGTGGTGTGATTTCAGTTTCATAACTTTTTCTACTCTTTTACTTCTTTCTCACCGGCGTCGTCAATCACCACCAAGGCCGCCAGTGAGCTTCGTCTTCCTTCAACCATCCCTTCACCATTCTCGATGGAGATTGTAGAGTTGACGAGTTCTACTTCTGTCTTAATATCGCATATAAGATATAGTTTGTAGTTCAATTTTTTCGTTGAAATAAATATTACATTAGTGATTAGAGGAGCAATTATTTGGTCTTATGTTTGGCTGTATGAAAATGTGTTAATTGGAGTAGTATTTATCAAGAACAATTATTACTTAGAACTGGGGCATTGAAGATGAAATATAATTTTATACGATGATGATGAGCAGGGGGTTTTGATATTTGACTTTTGTTGAGATATTTGGGAGTACTAAGTGATGTTAGTAATAATGTTCAAGTAATCATTCATTAAGTTTGACTCCAACACACGACTGTTGCTTTGGGGACACCCAATGGTGTATAGTGGGACACCAACGTTAGCTACTGCCTTTCATGTTACCCCTGCAATAATTGTCAACGTTTGAACTTTTATTTTTTATTAAAAAATAAAATTATAATTTCATTATGTGTGTGACTGGTGGAGACGTTTATTTAGGCGCACCTTAGCATTAGTGTTGACTTAGTCACAAACACCAAGCAAATCTCAACTGAAAAACCGTCACAAATCAAGTCACACTTTTCCTCATAGGGATTAGTTATATGTAAAGACAAACCTTAACCTTTAGGATTCAGTCGGTAACTTTATGGTCAATGGGATGGTAAAATTTTACAGTGAATTTTATTTTTATTTTCACCTTCTATATATACATTTATTTAATGTAACTGCAAATAAGTGAAACATATGTGAAGTGATTTAGCATCATAAATATAATGTTGAAAGACAAAATATTCCAAATAATTGGGGCTTTATAATTAAGAATCTCTATTGGCAAGCAAGCAGATATTTGATTTAGTTGGTGAAAGTGGAGAATACAAGATGAATATTAATCATTGCCTTAAATCTAATATATATCTTCTCTTTAACAAAACATATTTTTCTAATTTTATGCATCTATCCGTTTCAATGGATGATGGATTCGTTGATGTGTGGCCTGCCTTAATGCGCATTGATTGTACATATATCATATCTGCAACGTATCAAATAAAATGAATTCTTTTGCAAATTACTGATTTTTTAAAAGGATTATGGAGAATATGACCACTTAAAAGAAATGCAATTCTATATTCTTCAACAGTCATACATTGAAAAATATTTATTCATAAATTATGAAATATGTCATTTTTCTTAAGTAAAATATTTTTCTAATACAAAATTTAAGTATGATGAGTTCAGCCTTAATTAACATTTTAGATTTAATTATAATAAGGACCTTTCCTCTATTGATAAATATTGTATTTTAATTTCATTATAAAAAAAAAGACAATGTTGGCTTTCATAAAAAATGAAGTCATCAAGAGTTAATGAGATCAGATTTTGCTTTGCTGATTCATTGCACCCAAAATTAAAAACAGGTTATTCAAGGAATTGGAAATTTCCTATAAAACTACATTATGGGCTTTGTGATAGAGTTAGCGCCTCTTTGGAGAATAGATTTTACAATTTATGAACTAAGCATGTGAGAAAAGTTTTGTCTCGACTTGTGAAGAAAAGGTTTCTAAAATCACGGTTTCAGGATTATCCAAATACCCACTTAGTGCCTATTTGTTTTAACTTTTTAAAAGTGGTTTTACAACGTTTGGGGTAAGTATATGAGATGAGTTTTGTCTTGATTTTCAGGAAAATATTTTAAAAAGTTCTTTTATGAGCTTCTGAAACACACACTTAATTTTGATCCTCTCTTATAACTACACAATTTGTATAATTGGACAAAGATGGATAACACCTACTATAACATCCCATTTTCAGAAGCAGTATATATTTTTTTCATCAGAGTAGAGCATCAGAGCGTAAGAGTAACTGATACATATATTCAAAATGCCGTAAGTCTGACTGTTTACAGTAATGGTACAATAACCGAGTGTTTTCAAAAGTAAACAATAATAAAAGAAAGTCTTCAGCTGAGTCCCTATGCGGCTTGCTTGCCTCTCTCCTCGATCCTCGGTCCTCCTAAACCTGACGCTATATTAAGAGCTGAGGTTCAATGCCCATTAAACCTCAAGTAACGGTTAACCTCATATTTACATATACAGTATATAAGCACAACAAATGAATCATTCCTAAATGTACCGCTCCCGCCGAATGCGAGATATACCGCTCCCAGCGAATCAGAATATACCGCTCCCAGCGAACACAGATGTACCGCTCCCAGCGCATGCATATGTTCAGTTATCCTCTAACACCACTATGCACTCAAATAACATACCACCAATACGCATACAACACACATCACATATACGCATACCATAAATATCGAGTTAGTGTTACAAGACGCGAATGTACCTTCGTTGATTTAAAAACGATACTTTTGATGTAAAAAAACACGGTACTACAAATGCAAGACAACAAATGACGTGATTACGAGATATCCTATAAGGATAATATCATATTTATCAAAGTCTAATATCATAACGGGCATTTTAGGTACAAATTACCATTTTGCCCCCGACCCCATAATCGGCGGAATTTCGCGGAGCTTCATTACTTTGACTCTAATCTTCCAAAATTTTGCCATAACTCTTTCCCCAACATATTTTTCGAAATATATATATCATATTTAACCCTAAAACATGATATCTACAATATATTAGAAGATTAAAGATCAAAACAACATTCCTACTATAACTACCGAACAAAACACCAAAGTTTAAGACTAGGGACCGAAGAACTTACCCAGGGCTTCACTACACTTTCTCCCAACTCCTCCTTCTCTCTAATCTCTCTCTAGATTCGAAATTTTGGTGTGGAAATATGAAGAGAAGTGCCTTCTATTTATAGGCAAAGTTGAGACACTATTCATGCTTTATCATATCAAATCTCAACCGTCGGATCTTGTTTTTGTGGCAAGTTTTCTTCTTGACCCTTGGATCCTCCTTTTAGAAGAAGTTTCCTACATCACCATGATGTCACCTTCTTGCTTTTTGATCTTGTACCGATAAAGTCCACGTTCGGTGTCCTAATCGCGTAATCTTAACCAATCTAAAAATCCAAAGAACATAGCCTTTAAGGTATATTCTTCCTCTTTTAAAATACTTGGATTAACTAAATTTTTGATCCCATTAAGGGTATTCCGTAGCTTTCTTGAACATTTTCGGATAAACGCCATCGATTTGAAAATGACTTTAGTAACACCAACTTCCGGATAAAAATTCACCTGTCTATAATATGTCCCGACCTAAGAAACCTAGTTCATGGTTTTCCACAACGGATTTATTTTCCATTGGTTCTCATTTATACTATCTCGCCCTTTTCCTTTTTCATCCCGTCTCTTAATTACTCACGGTCTCGGAAATGACTTCGGAGATAGCCCACTCCGGGATAAAATTATACTTGTTTATAAAAAGTCTAGATGTTGAATACTTAGTTCACCTATTTTGAGATATGATTTAATTTTATCGGTTCTCATTTATCCCACTGGTCTTTCTCCAAAATATCTCATTTATATTATTAATTTAATATAAATATCATGATATTTTCATTATTCTTATTATTTATTATTTCTCAACCAAATATCTTCAATATTTCGGCCCCCCTTATTATTTTGTTTTTTTATATTTATTTTCTTAATTAATTTACTTTATATCTTAATTTAAGTAATTAGCCATTAATTACTTAATTAGTCACTTACTAATTGTTGATAATTTTCTTAATTAGGATAAATTATTATCTCACAACTATTGCACTGACATTGGTATTTTATGTCCTATGTAAAATATTAAAAATCATGGGGTCACTTATGATCCCAAAAATAATATTTAATTTTGCCTCAATATTTTCCAAGGAAAAAATTCCCATAAATTCCTAAAATTAGAGACAACATACTTTCTAATTTTTAATAAATATTTTATTGCCTCTTGGGATTTATCATAATATTTTCAGGCCATTTCGCCCCATAAATGCATTTTAGGGATTTTTAGCTCTTTATCTCTTCTAATTTCCTTAGAAATTACCTTAGAAAATAAGATAATTATAACTTATTATTTGAGACCAAAAATTTACCTATTTCAAATAGGTATTATTTACTAAAATACGATACTTATAATAAATACGATTTTTAGGGTATTACACTTACAAAGTCACAAAGATGAATACGCATGGAAGCTAATTATGTTCCTCGTGTTAAATAGGATTCATAAATTATTATACTCATTTCTTTAAATAACAAAAAAAATGTGAAGAAACAAATTTATTTTATTTATTTATTGTAGTGGGCGAATGCATGAATAGTTACAACACAAAATAACAAATTAAATGGTGGGTGGATTTGTTCCTCACTCTCCACCTTTTATTCCTGCTCTTCATTTGCACCTGTTTTGAATACCATCGATCCCTATAAATAATTCACATAAATTATAAATAGATATAATCCCACAGTTAGATCCTATATTCTATTTATGTTTTAATACACATTTACTACTTACATCTAACACTATAAAATTTTCGATTAAAAAAAGCTACACTGTAAAAATTAAAATTTGATAGTAACACACACACACACCGTCCATATTTTAATTTACTTCAATCAATCATGTCCCTGACATTAAAAAAAAGCATGATGTAATTTGTTTACATATTTCTTCTTAATTAATTTTTAAATATCTCTTTATTAGGAATTAAAATATTTAAATCTTTAGTAAAATTTTAAATTAGTAGTAGTTATTTTGAAACAAAAGGATGATTATACTATATATTTTATTGGGTTAGTATAATTTCTTATCCCACAAATTTGCCCTTATTTTTGTTTTAGTCTGTTAAGTTTCAATCTGTTTAAAATATTGGTCCTATAATTAAATAAAAAATCTGGATCATGTTACATTTGAGGGACCAAAACCTCTGCTTTAAAACTTAAAGGAACAAAATCAAAATGACCGCAAACTTAAGAGATCAAAGATTGTATTAACCCTATTTTATTTGAAATCAAAAGGTAAATAGATTTTGAAAGAGATCGAATGTGACAAAACCATATGAACTCAGCTTTTTTTTTGGTCGGACCATATGAACTCAGTTAATCACATCTTTCACCACTTTAAAACTGGATTGATCTATTTTAACATTTGGTGATCAATTGATAATTGATAGTAAAGGCGAATAATCCGACACGAATCTTCAAATTTCTATTATTTTAATGAAGATTGAAAGGTTTCCTAACTCTACATCAATGAATTATTAGGGTTTGCATAATTTCACTATCAGTCTATCACGCCATGCTCATCAAACATGAACGCTTTTAATAAAAGATTGAGTCATTGTTTTCACAACTTGCTATGTGCGAGTGAATTAAGTGGGACCTACTTAACCAAGTTGCTTAAGCCGTGATGTCACTGATTTACTAACCCTAAATTATTATGATGATGATGGGTTAAAGAAAAAGAAGGCCTCTTTCACGCCCACAATCTAGCTCATACACTATCTTCATTATCATATTTTTTCATCTTTTAAGTGGTCCTTAGTTTTGTTGTGTCGCTCTCTCATTGGCTCTCTGTTTCAGGTCATCAGCAAATACCTACTTTACTTATGTTTATAATAATACTCTCTACATGTCGCATATGGAGATGTGGAATCTAAAGTTTTAGTCGTTCAGTTAGGTTTAAATTTGAGTTGGAGTGAGAAGAAGTTTTAGTTTTGGTAAACTTAGATGAGAATATGTTAATATTAAATGAACATAAATGATTCATAAAATCAATATCCTAGTAAAAATTTTGAACCAGGTTGTTGTGATATTCATCATGCTAGTGTCTTAGGTTATTTACAATAATTGAAAAATGGAGTCTTGATGAGTAATGACACATCAAATGAAAGCATTGAAACTTACGTGCAAGTTATACCGTTAACTTCAACGTAACGCAATATTTTGTTTAATTTCTTAAATTAAATGCTGTAGCGTAGTAAAAAATGTGCATATATAAGAATCATTCATTTAATGAATATACTTTCTTCGAGAATATTGTGCAAGCTCACAGAAATTGTAGAGAGATTAGTGTTTTGTCTACGGAGCTTTGATTTGTCTTCGAGAATATCGAACATCATCTTCTCTGCTTGCCTCCGAAAGAAGAAAAGAAAAGAAAGTCTATATAGAGTTTGTCTTTGGCAGATTAACCGAAAGAAACCTTTTTAAATAGAGGTTAATCTATTTAAGTTTATAGTTAATACACCTAATCCACGATGTGATCCAATCAACTAGTTACAATGTCTGAGTATATTCATTCATTGCGCCTTGAATCATAATCTTGGTTTCTAAAATATAACTATACACTTGACTTCTTGTTGTGGAATCAAATGGATCTCTTATTGCTTGTTTGATAACTAGGTTTTCTTATCAGTTTTTTTTTTTTTTTTTTTTGACAATATGGGCAGCAGGGTGCGTACGAGGTACGTAAGTTTTTGAAATTTCTGAGGCTCGAGATGTACCACAAACTCCCATGAATGTTCTATAATTAGGTTGCGTTTGTTCTGTTTCTTCTTATTTCTTTGACCCTTTGCCGGCCCCGTAAACACAAACCATTTATTCCCGCTCAAAACACACGTGCGGGCGCGCCAACTATACAACACCACTATATAAAAACTATAGCAAATCACAGTTTTTATAGGTTGTAAATAACATAACTCATTTCTTAAACTGCGTGTATGGCATGAGACTCCCATTAGCTTCTTATAAAGAAAGAATATAATGATCATGATGATAATTCTAAATTTAATAAGTACTATTAAATAATAATCTAATATATGAATTTAAAATTTAAAATAATTGAGTGGTTTTGGTAATTTTTCTAAAGCATAATTCATGCAGGGAAAAAATTATAGTTATTGGTCAGGAAGACAGGGTGAATTATTGGACAAGTGGGAATGAAATGGAATATGGGAGAGACCAGACTGCAATAATCCCTGAGACGATAAATGAGAATAGACATAACATAACATTGCAAGTTAAAAATGAGGGAGAGCGAGAAGGACAATTACTAAACTGGATAAGGATGATCAAGTACCTTTTGAGATTTCCATGGGCCAATTACTATATCATGGGTCCCACAAGACAACATGGGCCCAAATCAATCTTGATAAGGGACTTCAGCTTTTGACCGCACATAACTTTATATGGTTACTTCATTGTGTGAGATTCCAACATTATTGAGTTTTTGAGTTCAACTGAGAGTAACTATTGTAAAGATGTTTTTTTATATTCATATGGACTTAAACTTGAGAACTCATATTTAAGTTGTTAAAGCCCCTTCTACTAAAATAACCTTACTTAAGGTGAAAATTTACTTTGAAAGTTTTTACTAAAGAGTAATATTACTGTGAAAGTTTATTTAGAATCAATATTGCCTTTGAACTGTTAAAATAGAATAATGTTACCTCTTACCATTAGAAAGTTAAAAGTTGACGGCCAACGTTAGTTTTTTAATGGTATAAGGATATTACTATGTTTTGAAACTTTCAAGACGGCATTAAACCTAAAAAAATTTTAGGGGAAGGGAAACATTGCTCATCGAGGAAAATTTTCCAAACAAATTTACACATTAACCTATTCGATTCCCCAAGTTATGTTAATGTTCTTTACTTGTTTGATTTAATTATGTATTCATGGGTTTCTTGGCATGTGATACTACTGTGATCGAGTTGGTTGCGGGTTTTGACAAGGGAGCCACATGCAGCGTGGGCAGAGGCCTGGTTCACTGTACATAGCTCACTCTGCAATCACCATTCATGTATATATCCACACTTCTTTTATGATGGGTCAACATCCCCACAATTAAATCCAATTAATATCATCACATTTAATTATTATTCTGGGCGACTCCTCCTCGGGGAGAAAAACTATACTGTCTCCCGTGAAAGCTTAAATACTAGTTAATTCATTGCGTGAAATCTTATCACTTCACAAAATAATAATGTTTCTTAACATATGTCCAAAGTGATGAAAACTGTAATGGAAGGACAAATAATTTTGATCAATGACCTTGGATCTCTCAATGTTTCTTACAAAGGTCAACTTTCCAACTTAAGTGGGTGTGTGGATTAGCTTGTTTTAAGTACTCATTCTAATCTTAATTATAGGGTAAAGTTTGTAGTGTAAATTGCATTAGAAACTTTATCTTATATATAGGACCGGAGGTAGTAACATGTTCTAACATGCATGAATATTAAGTGATGATAATAGATAATGTATATTTCATTTCTCATATATGCGATAACTAATATTCTTTCAGTTCTAAATATATATGAGATATAGTTTGTAGTGAAATTTTACTATAAATATGTGCTATATTTATGAGCAGTATTATTGTACAAATTGAAATATTGAATTATCTTAAAAAAATGTACACAGAAAATAATTGAAGTGAGTGCAGAACCCATGGCGGCCCTTTAATCAAAAGCTTGTTGGTCACAGTGTACTACTCACTCATATACAAGAGACCATTCTCTTCAATCTCAGGGACTCGTGTTCATTTCAACTACCTAACTATACTATCTACTCCTAGAGGATTTAGAAAATTACTAAAGGGGTATCATTGGCGGGTTGCCCCGATTTTTTTTTTTTTTTTTTTAAAAAATTTTAAATACATTAAAAAACAAAAGAATGTAAACAAGACAAAAAAATGATATTAAAAACATATTCATGAAATTAAGTGAATACTGATGATGTAATAAGAGAGACAATTATTTTACAAACTTGTCATTTAGAAAAACAAGGTTAAATGCTGTTAAAAATGCAGCTATATAAATTACAATGAAGGGTAGGCACTCAATAAGTTCAAATACATATATTTTAATAACAAAAGTATATTACAATAAAAATAATTACAATGTCATTCTTCTACGCGTTATTTTTTGGAATTTTATCATAATTGTCTTATTATCAATACTATCAAATATAGAGTATTAAATGTTTGGGACCATGGCCCGTAAATTTATTTAATTTAGCCCCATTTCTAACCCCTTATTTCTAGCCCCCACATAATGGGGTTAATTTTTGGCCCTAACCCTATTTAGCCCCCATATGATGGGGTTATGATAGGTTGGCCCGCGGCCACCCTATTATTTTATATTTGTGCATATGTAGAAAGAATACTTGTCGCATTTAAATTACCTTTCTACCCTTACTTTTAAATAAATTAAAAACCCCACCCCCACCCCACCACCACCACCACCACCACCACCGGGCCGGCCACCACCACCACCACCACCACGCGGCGGCCGCCACACACACCACCACGGCCCGGCGTCCGGCCACTACCGCCTCCGGTCGGCCACCACCACCACCACCGCCGGCGGTAGTGGTGGTGGGGGTGGTGGCCGGCCGGCGTGATGGTCGGTGGTGGTGGTGGTGGTGGTGGCGGTGGGCGGTGGTGGGGGTGGTGGGTCAAAGGGGGTTTTTTTTTTTTTTTTAAAAGTAAATAAATTAAGATAATTATAATTTTTTTAATGTAAATAAATACACATTAAAATAATATATTTAAGTGACAACATTACATTGGTTACGCATAGATACGTCAGACCTCAGAGTATGGAATTATTATTACTAATTAATAAAAATATAAAAATGTATTTAATATTTTAAAATATTTTTTTGGCCCGTGGGCTAGCCCTAACCCTTAGGGTTATATAATTTTTGGGCCCGTGCGGGCTTTTTGGCCCTAGCCCGCGCAGGTTAGGGCCTAACGGGCCGGGGTGGCCCGTTTTGACAGCTCTAATCAAATACAATTTTTTCAATATAAGACACTAAACAATCATTCAACTATTCATCTCTCATCCGATTATGAAGTGTAGTATTGATGTATTAAGGGTAGATAATCATTCAAACTTGTATTAATTTTTTTTTAAAAAAATTCCCAAATTCAAAGGGGGCACTTGCCCCCCTTTTCTACAACGTGGGTCCGCCCATGCTCCTAAGCCCTCCTTCGCATTTCTTAATTTTTTTTTTCTAAAAAAGTTTATAGGTGGGTTTGATCTTGGGTTCAACAAGGACATGACATATCTCCAAGTTTAAAAAACATTTATAGAGCTACTTACAAATTACCTAAAGATAAGGTCCTTTGCATTTTCATGCCAAATCCCAATTCTTATTCTCTTCTTGTTTCGGTCAAAAAACAAAAATCTCTTCTTGTTTCAGCCTAGTTATTTTTTTTTGGTTAATCTAATTTTTGGTCCCTCAAGTTTTATTTTGTTTAAAACATTAGTCCATATAACTCAATAAAAACTTAGACTATTTTGCCCTTATAAGGATCAAAACCAATAGTTTGAAACTTAAGAGAATAAAACAAAAAATGAGGCTAAACTTGAGGGACCAAAGATGATATTTTTTTTTTTTTTTTTCTTTCTTTTCATTGATATGCCTTGCACTTGCCTACCTTACCCATGGGCCTTAGCTCCATATCAGCAAGATGCGTGTGGGCTCAAAACTTGGGCCCACAGCTACTCGTTGGTTCATGGTTATTAATATTGGGTGGTAATACATGCATTCTGGAATCCGACTCCAAGGAATTGGTTGATATGTTGGAAGATGATACTTTGGCGACACGAGGGAATCTGCAGTTCTGGAATATTAAAGAACTTATGAGAAGAAAAGGGGAGTTAAGGGTCAGATTTGTTCCAGGGGAGAACAATAGGGTGGTTGATGCACTTGTTAAAAAGGGCTTATCTGTTTCAATCTTTTTAGATACGTGTCCTGATTCTTTAAGGACTTTGGTTTATCAAGATTGTATGAGATTAAATTCCTCAATGCAGCTTGCTGATATTTTAATATTACTTTCTTTCATATAAAAAAAACAAATGATTGTACTGTAATATTAAATTATGCGCTCTGTATACGCTGACATCACTCTTCAAGAAAGCCCTTTCTGCAAGTTTTCGACACTTGGGCACCAACATATACAAAAAACCTACTACATAAAATCAAATAATTTGAGAAATGAGATATTAATGTGGACATACATAATTAAGGTGGGATTATTGTTCAGGTGTAGCCTTCCCTATACTTGCGAAAAAGGTCCTCAGTTTTGGCATTCCTAAAGGCAAAAAGGCCAATCACATAAACAAGAACCAAACCAGCCAAAGTAATAACCAAAATCAGATTGGCCCCCCTCCATTCCTTCCTCAAATCAGCCAACACACCAGCCTTGCAAGCATCACAAGCATAACAAACTTGTGTCTGGTCATTGCTCCATTTCGAACAATCCTCATCACCTCCATTATTAATGGGACTTATCCAATACGTTGGGTTCACAAACTGGTATCCACATTTTGTCGGCGGCTTGCAGCACCCTGCCTGCAACCCCAATCAACCCAAAATCATATATATATGCCAGAAATTAGTGTCTCATGGGTGTCTCATATCAAATGGCTCTTAGATTTCACATTGGATTTGTCTTTCTATCAAAATAGTTCAAGTCAATTTCATCGATTCTCTGTTACATATACCTTTTAATCATTTCTCCTGGATGGGGGACTCTTATATTCCAATAAAACTTTGAATTAATAACAAGAATGCAGGAATACACATACCTCCATGGGGGATAGGTGGGCATTGAAGAAGTCTTGGGCCATTCTATAACGTTGGTTCAAGTCAGGGCACATACTTGTGGAGCTAAGACACCTTCTGATGCGGTCCCACCTGAAGGAACTTCTGACTCTTCGACGAAGCCACAGAGAGAAGTCATCCAGATTGTATTCCAAGTAAGCACGATTAGGTTCAACATCGCCGTGACCTCTGAGCGTAACCATGTACACAAAAACCACCAAGCAAAGCAGCAAAATTATCAGAATTAGCATAGCAACAAGGTATACCATTAGGAGTTTTGGGATTCTCCAAAAGCCTCCAATAAATCCAGCTAGAGCCACTAATAGTATGAGTACACCCAGTATGATCACCGGCCATTGCAGAATCTTGACGCACGAATCGGCTGGCTCCGTCGTTAGCCAGATTCCGGCGGCGATGATTGGGATCGAGAGGAGAATGGCGATGAAGTTTATGGCTCCAATCACATTGTTGCTCATCGCCATTTTTTTACCTTTCTGAAAGTGTCTTAGCTTGTAGGTGATATCAAAGAACTATGACTCCTGGCCTTTTGATAATAACAAGGCGTCCCACAAAAATTGATGCCTTGCTTTGGGTCTCTGAAAGGTACTAAAGCAAGAGAGAGTACGTAGTTTCAGATTTGGGATCTTGATGTTTATTTGGTTCTCATGTGACTTTGAGTGTAGCTTTATGAAAAGGAATAGTTTGTACAGTAGGAGAGAATTAATGTGGTTGGCACTTGGCAGCGATACATAACTAGAAGAAAGGATCCATGAGCATTGATACTTTTCCAGAATGCAAGTTGACTTGGTCAACATTCCCTCTCATTCTATAACATGATCTATTCACATTTCACTTCATTTTTTTCTTACTTGAAATTAATGTGATGAAAGATCACATCGAATTGCAGGTTACTAACTTGCATCTTGGAACTCTGCAAAATTGCAATTTTTGTGTGGCCATCAATAGTTTACCTTTTAGCTCAGTAAAATTGCAGTTTACTCAAATTTTTAAGTCATTACTACAGCTGCAACTGCAATTCAAAACCTTATATATGAATAAAATTTCCTCTTTCATGATATCCGACTTCGAACTACAATTACTTGTAGAAGTAGAGCATCATTAGCTGGAGTTATCTGACATTAAATTATTGAAACAGAAAGTAAATTAAGTTTTCTGCTCAATAATACATCATCGATCAGGCCCAACGCGCCATTATAAACAAAAGTAAGTTTTCTCAACACTTTATATTCAAAAAGTGCCAACAATACATGCATGCACAAAAACATGTCAACATTATAGAGTCAAGTTTGAGACCAGTTAAGCCGCGCTACTATTGAAAATACTATCTTCATTTGGTTCTTAATGTAAAATCCACTTTAATGAAGAAATTGAAGTATGAAATGAATATGATATTATAAGTTACAAGAAGATTTATACAACCTAGTTTTTGTTATTTGGATATTTATAATGTACATAGTTTTATATATCCGCTCCATAAGATGGTTAGGGCAAGAAATTCTCTTAAAAGTGAAAAATGACCGACAAAACCAAGGCAACCTTTAACTAGAGGCTTAACTTTAAAGCTTTTAATTGATTGCCTCCCTGACAAAGGAACACAAAGGATTTAGCATTACTTAACCGCCTTACATATACCTTTACGTTTTCCTACGCCTATTAATAAATAGTTATAAATGGTTGAATCGTTAACCCACTCACGAATTCACGATCGAGTTCTCTAGCAACTTTAAGGACTTACAGCTCATAACCTTCCTCCTTTTATAAACTTTTTAGAAAATCTACAAAGAAATATATAGGAGAAATGACTAATGAATTTTTATCATTATATATGCATCGGGCTCGCCTCAAGATGTTTTTACCGACATCACTAATTAATTACTAGAGGATAAATCATGGATAATTAAGCTAAATATAACTTACATATAGCTAGTGCTATCACCCAAGAAAAAGAAAGAAAGAAAGAAAATTTACATGGGGCAGCAGAACAATGTGCAACGAAATGAAGAGATTAACGTTGATCGCTACGGGATTTTTATCATTAATGAATTACACTACTCCTTCTAGTCCTAAATATAAGATAGAGTTGATTTTCTTTGGGGAGTTTAAGGAAGCAAAATAAATTACTTAATCATATCATATATTGTTGTGTATCTTTAAGTTATATATAAGTTTATTAGTGAAATTAATTAGTTTGGATAAAAAATAAAATACAAATATTATAAAGTAATTTAATTAGCTTCCTTAATCTCTCTAAAAAAGTCAATTATTTCTTATATTTAGGATCGGGGGAGTATTATTTATTAATGTCAACAATATGGCGTATAAATTTAATCTTTGACCTTGATACACTTATGTCACTTTTTTTTTTTTTTTTTGCTCAAGACACTTATGCCACTTTGACTTCAGCAAATATAAGCGCGTAACCAAAAGGGCAGATTGGAGGAAAATTGCTCTTTCTGACTGTTTTGTTTTTGTTGCTTACGCAAATCAGCGCTTGTGAGAATGTGTGGTTACAAGTTTCCATTCTACGACGAGTTTTTTCCCCCTTTTTGATTCTTTCGTGATTTAATTTTCCCAAAATTCTTTTCAGATCAGATAAGACTCTTCCTATTCCAGCGAGTTTATGCTTTTGGAATAATTTTTTTTTCTTGAATAACAAGAAACAATTTTAGCTCAATCCAGAAATATAATCAAGTGTGGACATCCCAATCTCACTATCCCGACTAGAGGCTATTCAATTAATATGGTTCCTAGAATAGAATGTTGCGTTGATAGAATTGACTATTGATCACCATAAGTTTATTTGGTAGGTTGTTTAGAATTAGGAATTTTTATTTTATTTTTTATCTTTACTTTTGTAAAATAAAAAATAAATGTAAGAATACTAGTATACCCCGTCAATTACCCCCTTTTCCTCCTCCATTCCCTCCTGTATTTTCTTCAAATACTTGTTCTTTTTAAAATTGTTAGTGTTAAAAAAAAAGTCCTCTTGTGAAAATAGTGAAAAATTAAAGATATTAGGAGTATAGTATATACACTTGTGGTGAATCTCAATAAAAAAAATCTCAATCTATTTGGTATAGTAATAGACTAATAATTCAAGTAGAACCAAATACAAAATATATGGAAATTGTATTTTTTAAAATAAAAATATTAAAATGCATTTCACATATAATTAACATCATATCAAATAATCTTAGGTACTATCCACATGCTGCTATCCATATATAACAAAATATTTGCAAAAGGAAAAACTTTTTCAATTTCTTGAACATTGTCCTTCCATTTGCTAAGTTACTATTGCATATTATTTGACTACATAATTCTTTACTATATTTATGTATTGCTAAACTTGCATTCGATTTTTTTTTCCTGGTCATCATAAAACCTTGAATCTTAAATACTTTATATCCCAACTTCATCTCATACTACTAGTCTTATTCATAATTAAGTCACTCTCAGCATATTTTACGGGAGATGAATGTCCCCATTGATATTTAATTTCTTTCTATTTTCTTTTCATTTAATGTACTAACCATTAGATCAAGTTTCAATGGTTCAGATTTAATACTATATAAAATATTATTATAACATTAAATATAATAAAAATCTACAATGCATGTTAAATAGAATAAATCACAGCCCTTAAAACTTGATCTAATAGTGGATATATTAAATGGAATGGAAATTGAGAAAGATTTCATGGAGACATTCCTTTTATTAGACCAAGAAAAATCTTAAACATCATTAACCTGCCTTAAAATTTAACAACTTTCCAATTTTACCTCATATTTAATACAAAATATACACCACCAAATTAAAGTCAACACAATAATAAATCAATAGTATAATAGTATGTACATCTATGTGAAAAATTTAATGACGTGATTTATACAAAAAAAAAAAAATCTCCCTCTACCTTATAAATAAGATCAGAGGAGTATTTATCATTTTTTTCAGCCTCCTATTTATAAGAGAGCCTCCATAACCATAACACTATATCCTAAGGGCATTGACACTTATATTTACCATCTAAATGAGCCTTAGCTGATAAGGTAAATGAAACCTTATGAAAACATTATTGGTGAATAATTATTATGCCAGCTTCATTTTGTAATTCTGGGAAAGAATGGAATAGCAGCGCACATGAGAACTACCTTTTCAAGGTTGGTATAGGGAAGAAAATTGTGAATATGGAGAAACAAATCGAAAATACAGAATCTCTTTTGGATTAGGAATAGGGACATGAAAGAAAAGAAGTGGGTCTTCGTTTAGTGTTTGGAGTTTGTGAAAAGACTCAAAAGGGCATTGATCGAATATATTGGCTTCTGTGCATATGTATATGATTATGTTGCTATTAAAATTCAACTACACTCTCCCTCTATCTGCACAATCCTATCATGGCATGTCGTTCTCAAGTTACTACTTTCCCCACAAAAAGGGAAAAACAGTTGTAACTGTAATAATAAGCAGAGTTTAATGAACTTTGTTTTTTTGTACAGATAAAGCCTCCATCACCATGTTCTTCTGCATGTGGCCGATGCATTAACAAAACCATTTTCTACGTGGAGAATCAAGTTCATTTATTAGTAATTACGCTACTGTAATTCGTTGATTACTTCTTAATTCTTTATCTAAAATAATTAGTAATCAAATCATTCTCTTATACTTCATTAACGGAACTTGCTCCTTTAGATCTATCAAAAGATTGATTTATTCGAGTACACTACTTGCATATAATTAATTATTGTTCATAATATATTAATATCTTCTTAACTAATCTTCATCAGAACAAATGCTTCCACATAAATATATCGAATATATATATATATATATATATATATTTATATATCTGTGTCAATTTCAAGATGATCAGCTGAAAAAACGGAGAGAAAATGGTCACGTTGTAATTACCAGCTTTGGGTTAATAAGTCATGGGAGAATTAGACATGACCCAAAACCTTAAAATTAAATTCTTGAGTTTATAAGATTTTATCACATAAGTAAAAAAGTGGGTTTGATCATATCAATCCGGAATTTATCCAGTACATGCATAAGAATTTATTTTTTTATATTAGTATATTAATTATATATACATTCCCCTAAACATATACTTGATTAGTTGATAGTATTAATCAGGGTGAAGGAGCAAATTTACCAACCAACTATTAGACCAATAACGTTGGGCACAAATTTTTTTTAATGGGACCAAAAAGACCAACAAACAATTGAATTTATTAAAAACATACAAAACTGTTAGATTCACCTAACGTCCGTTTGGAAATTCTGCAACGCACAAGTCAAACGTAGCCAATTAAAACAAACTAAAAAAATGAGACAATATAATTAGGCAAACTACATATAGGTAAATCTTCAACATCAATAACTTCAAATTAAAACCTCTGCGAATTGAAGTTTCCAAGAGTCGTACCATTTTCTTCGTCACCTTCAACTTCTTGAGTACGTGTCTCTTCTTCTTCTCCTTGGCCTTGCCCCGTGACAGCTTCTTTGGACAACTTTCTTTGAAGTTGCTGAACAATAGGAATAACATCATCATCCATTGGGTCTCTAAGTAACACCTACCATCAGCATGAAACCAAAATTTAAAAACAGAGCATAACCTGGAGAAGTCATTCCAATATAAAGTCTACTAAACATTGAAATCAAACGTACCTCCTCTGCAGTGATAATAGCTTTAATATGCTGTAAGAATGAGTCGAAACCAATGGAGATAATCCCATCAATGATTGAACAAGCCCAGATACAAAAAGAACAAAGCTAAAAGAAAGCACGTGGTAGAGCAAGAACAAAGCATTTACCTCTAAATTGAGGACAATGACTTTCTCTCTACCCAAGATGGTTGAAGGGTACGATAACATCGGATCAAGAATTCGAAGATCTCTTGCGTGAATTCCAACCCGGCGCATAATAGCGTACTTGTCCACATCCAACACATTGACGTTGCCATTGCGGTCCAGCAAAATCCAGCTTATTGAAACATCGGTTTTCTTCTTTAAACTAGGTTGAAGATCCACCGCTGCAGATCCTGAAAGCGCCATTCGCAAGACCCAAGACCCTCCAAGAAGCCGGTCGTTTTAGCTTTTGGGCAAGCCAAGGAGAGCTGTGGACTGGACTGTAATTGACCAGCTTTGAAATTGCAGCGTGGGAAAGATTGAGAGAGGCTCTGAGCGAGGGAGTGAGGAATTGGGAAGAAGTGGTTGAGGAGATATAAGAAGGCAATGATTTCATGTGGATGAATCAGAATGCTGGAGAGATATCTGCATCGCTGAATTGGGAAGAAGTGGTGAATTTGTGAAGGTCTGGAACTTGAGTAACTGTAAGTTGAGGAACACCCTCGCTGGTCACACCGGCTACGTCAACACCGTGGTTGTTTCTCCTGATGGCTCGCTTTGCGCTAGTATCGAAGAAGTTTCCTGAGGGTGTGATTGAGATGTGTGGTTAGATTTTGGGAATGACAAACAATAATAATTCATACTCCAGCTCAAATGAACCACTTGGCAATATTCCAAACGGACGTTAGGTGGATCTAACGGTTTTGTATATTTTTAACAAATTCAATTGTTTGTTGGTCTTTTTTTTGGCCCCATTAAAAGTTTTTTTTGCTTCAACGCTTCCCTACGCAATAGTTGGTTGGTAAATTTGCTCCTTTACCCTTAATCATATGCATGACAAAGATGTTCGAGGGAAGTGACTGTGAATGATGGCCTCTTGTTTCGGAGCAGATAGTTTGTTAGGTGTTAGATATTAGTGATATAATTAATTAAGGGACGGAAAAATCAATTTATTTATAATTAGGTTCTCGACAAAATTTCTTGTAAAATCAATTGAAAATAAAAATTAAACTATTACTCAGTAAGGAATTTGCAAATCAGGCATTTATGTTTCAACTGTAATTCTCAATTTGTAACTGAGAACCCATCTACAGCTGTTTGAATTGATAGTTATAAAAAAAAGTCATTTTTTTGGAGATTAACTGTTATTAAATTGATAATTTGGGACCTAACTGTCATTATATTCTTCCTATAATTAACTGTATATAATATAAAAATTCTCATTAAATTAACAGTTGAAAACCACTCAGATCTTCTGATGTATTTTTGCTTTACTTTTTATTCCCTCAACGACCGAATGTATTCTCATGTTGCACAATCTGACTCATTACATATAATTTAGATTATCAAGTGATTAAAGGCCATGACAAATTGTAATAAGAAAGAAAATGGGTAGTTAGGATTTTAGTAATTGATATATTTAATTTGTTATTTGTTGCACCTGATTACTGTTAGGCATTGTATAATTGATTTATGTATCGTTGCCACATGTACAAGAGTGAATATCTGTCTATATAAGAAAGACATGTACAGGGAATAATTATGACTTCAATATATTTTTCTTAGTTTCAATATTCAACATATTTCCCTACTTTCCCCTTTCTTTTTTCTGTAACATCCCAATTTAAAAGCGGATTTTTTTTTTAATCGGAGTAGAGCAGAGTAGAGCATGGGAGCGGAAGAGAATCGAAAGAATCGAACCATTAACAAAACGTTAACCATAGTGTAAGAGTAATGATACAAAGTCATCCAAGGTACGTAAGTAAATACGAAAAAACAATAAATAAATCTTCATCCGGAATCCTACGGGCCGCTTGCCCCGATCACCAACCCTTGGTCCTCTTGACTGAAAGCTAAAGTGAGATCCATTTCCCATATGGATCTCGGTAATGATTAACCTTATACTCAAATAAAAAAAGTATATGGACAATGATATTCATAACAATACAAGAAGATATCAACACATAAGCACGAGCGGATGTATGAACAAAGAAACGACAGTAACATAAGCACAAAGCAATATGTAAAGCCCCACAACATGTCCGCACATACCCGTGCCACGATCACAACACGTGTCCTCAGCGCTAGGAAAACTCATACGGTATTATCAATACTATAACCCGTGTAAACTGTAAGTATGATTGACAACTCTAACAGAGTCTCAGTCTATGAACGTATCTATCACATATATGTATATAAGAAGTACATTATTAGGGTTACAGTACGCGTCCGTACCTTTTCTGACGGCACAACGGTACTTTTCCTGAAAAACGATATTTTGACGGCGACGGCGGGGTAACGACGGAATGACAATGTACAACAAGCAGACTAACAAGCGGTCCGATCAACTCAGATATCCTATAAGGATAACATTTATCAATATTTAAGACTATAACAGGCATTCTAGGTAAAAATTACCATTTTGCCCCTGACCCCCTAATTGGCGGAATTTCGCCAAAGCTTCGCTGTTTTCACTCTGTTTTTCTCCAGAATTTTGACAGAACTTCTCCGCCAACAATATTTTTGAAAATAATACCTTATATACCCCTATATATGATATCTAGACTATCTTGAAAATTTAAAGATAAATCTAGCACTTCTACTATATCTACCGAAGAAACTACCGAAGCTTAAGACTAGGGATCGAAGAACTTACCCAGCACTTCGCTAATCCTTCTTGCTCTGACTTCTCTATAACTTCTCTCTAGAAAGCTCTTAGAATTTGTGAAGAATGAAGGAAGGGGTGATGCCCTATTTATAGGAAAAGTTAGGTTACTATTCATACTTTGTCTGGTTAGCTTTCGACCGTTGGATCTAGGGTTTTGGAGAATTCCATCTTGGCCCTCCATTTGCTTGTGCCGACCTCCCCCTCCCCAAAAGTCAACAATGTGATGCAAGCAATGATGTCATCATCCTTGCTTTATGGCTTGTACCGATAAAGTTCCCAGTTTGGTGCCCTTTTCGCGTAATCCGGAAGACACTCAAAAATCCGAGAACACAACGATGAAGGTCTATTCTTTTTCTTCCAAAATACTTGGGTTAACTAAATTTTTGATCCCGTTAAGGGTATTCCGTAGTCTCTTTGAAGATTTTCGTCGACGCCATCGGTTACTTTAAATCACTTAGGAAGTGTCGGCTTACGGGACGTAAATTGTTGGTTCGTAATATATGTTCGTCCTAAGAAACCTTATCCCTGGTTTGTCACAACTATCTCATTTTGTATAGGTTCTCATTTCTACTATCTCGCCCTATTCTTTATTTATCATGTATCTTAATGACTCATTTGGTTTCGTAAATGACTTCGAGATCGCTCACTCCAGGATAAAATTTCACCTGGTTTATAAAAAGTCCGGATGACTCGGGCTATATCCCTATGTTTTGGTGTAGGATTTTATTTCTATCCATTCTCAAATGTCTTGTTGGCTCTTTACCATATATAATATTATTTTAATCAAAATATCTAGATATTTATTATTTATTATTTTATTTATTATTTATTTTTCTAAGCATAAAATATTTTATTATTATTTTATTATTTATTTAATTAATAATTTCGAATTTCTCCCTTAAATTAATTATTTACTAATTAATTTACTTATATCTTAATCTAAATAATTAGCCACTAATTACTTAATTAACCACTTACTAATTGTTGATAATTTTCATAATTAGGATAAATTATTATCTCACAACTATTTGACTTACATTGGTATTTTATATCCCATGTAAAATATTAAAAATCATGGGGCAAAAAAGTGCTTTTAATATTATTATATTTATGCTCTATATATTTTCAGGAAATAGTCTCAAAAATTCCTAAAATTTTGAGATAACATACTTCCTAAGTTTTTGTCAATAATTGAGGTCATATAGTATTTATCATAATACTTTCGGTTCATTTTATGACCTAAAAAATACATTTTCCATGAATTTTTAGCTATTTTTCTTCTCTCATTTTCATATGTAATTACCTTAGAAAATTAAGAAAAATTAAAACTTACCACTTGAGGCCACATATTCACTTATCAAAAATACTCATTTATATAGAATTCCAGACATTTAAATATCCGGGTATTACACTTTCTCTCTCTCGATGCAGTGAGCTCTCTGGTTCATAGTCTCTATTTCTTCTCTGGCCGATGGCTCTCTGGTTTATTAACTGATTTTACAGTGTTTCATGGTATCAGAGCTGAGTCGTCGCCATGGCTTCTGATGCTGGTGGTTCAAACCCCATACCTTCTTCCGATTCATCCCCAAACCTATCGAGTCGATATTATCTTCATCCCAATGAAAATCCGTCATTGGTTCTGGTTAATCCGGTTCTCACAGGACCAAATTATCATACATGGTCAAGATCTATGCAGATTGCGCTTCAATTGAAGAACAAGCTCGTATTTGTGGATGGATCGATTTTGGCTCCGTCGATGATGAGTCCGACCTACTCGGCCTGGTTGCAGTGTAACACGATGGTCTATTCGTGGTTTGTAAGAGCAATTTCTCCAACGATTGCTCAAAGTATTCTCTGGATGGACAAGGCATATGACGTTTGGATGGATATGAAAGACCGATTTGCGCAAAGTGATATATTCTGAGTGGCTGAACTACAAGATAATATGTTTTCATTCAGGCAAGGAGATTTTTCGGTGAGTGATTACTACACCAAACTCAAAATACTTTGGGATGAATACATAACTCTTAGGTCTGTTACGCGTTGTCCGTGAAATTTTACATGTTCCGATCCTGTGTCAAATATCGTGAAAACGATTACACTTTGAGATTTCTGAAAGGTTTGAATGAGCGATTTGCGTTAGTTAAGTCTCAGATTATGTTGCTAGATCCACTACCTTCTGTCAATAGATTGTTTTCTATGCTTTTGCAACAAGAAAGAGAGATGCCAACTGGAATTGGAAGTGAATCTATTGTGTTGTTTAACAAAGGACCACCGAGACCTTCAAATCCTCCTCTGGTTCTAGTTATAATCTTGGTCGTGGTTCTGAACGTGGTTATGCCAATGACAAATTCTGTACCTACTGCAATCGGCCTCGTCACACTATTGACACATGTTATCATAAACATGAATTTCCTCTTGGATTTAAGTTCCGTAATCAAGCTTCTTCATCAGTTAATCATCTTCAATCTCAGGATCTGGTCACTAATTCTGTTTTAGAGCAGTCGAAGGCTTTTGATGGTATTTTGTCAACTCCTCCTCCACAGTTTACTCTAGAACAATATCAAAAAATTCTTCCTCTGGTTCAAAAGACTTTCGCTGCCTCTGCTCCATCAACATCTGTTCATCATATTTCTTCCTCACATAAAGATCCAGGTATATAAGTTCTTCCTCTTACTTTTTCGCCTAAAAATTCCTGGATCATTGACACTGGTGCTACAGATCATGTTTGTCATTCCCTAGAATGTTTTTCAGATTATCATTCTATTAACCCTATTCCTATTAAACTTCCTAATCATAGCTATCTCTCTGCTATGATTTTTGGTACTATACGTATTTCTCATTCTTTAGTCCTTCACAATGTGTTTTACATCCCAGACTTTGATTTCAATATCCTATTTGTTTCTAAGCTAACTCACGCCATTCCTTGCTGTCTTATTTTTCTATCATCTGTTTGCTACATCCATGAGCTTTCTCATCGAAAGATGATTGGTTTAGCTGAAGCTTTTGAGGGCCTATATTTTCTCAACCCTGCAACACCTGCTCTGATGAAAGCCACCACTACTACACCTACTACCACTCCTTTGCCTTCAGCTGAAGCCTCATTTGATTTGTGGCATCATCGTTTAGGTCATACTTCCCCTTATGTCCTAAGAATTTTACATAAGCAATTTCCCTTTATTCCTTGTTATACAAAACCTGTTCCATGTGATGTATGCCATATGGCTAAGCAAAAACGATTATCATTTCCTATAAGCACATCTTCAAGTAATAAAGCTTTTTCTTTAATACATACAGATATTTGGGGTCCTTTTGCTATTTACTTCTGTTAGAGGTTTTAATTTTTTTTTACCATTGTGGATGATTTTAATCGTTACACCTAGATTTTTCCTATGAAATCTAAGTCTGAGGTCCGGGTTCATCTTCAAAATTTTGTTACTTTTGTTGAAAATCAGTATAATGCTAAAATTCAGATTCTAAGATCAGATAATGGTCTGGAATTTTGTATGGAATCATTTTATAAATCCAAAGGCATTATTTATCAAACATCTTGTATTGAAACACAACAAAATGGTATTGTGGAAAGGAAACACCAACATATTTTAAATGTGGCTAGAGCTCTTTTATTTCAAGATCACCTTCCTAAGTCCTATTGGTGTTTTGTGATTTCTCATGTTATTTTTCTAATTAATCGCTTGCCTTCTCCACTTCTTGATCATTCCACTCTCTTTGACTTGCTGTTTAACAGAACCCCTTCATATTCTGAATTAAAAGTCTTTGGTTCTTTGTGTTATGCATCTTCTATTTCTGCTCATCGATCTAAATTTGATCTAAGGGCTTCTAAATGCATCTTTCTTAGTTTTCGTGAAAATACAAAAGGCTACTTGCTGTTTAATCTTCACACTAATCAGTTTTTTACTTCTCGTGATGTTATTTTCTATGAATCATCTTTTCCTTATCATGTTGTTACATCACATGATCCCCATATCCCTCTTCCAGCAGATACACCTCCTCTAGACTATCCTTGTTCTACTCCTCCTGTTTCCCATCACTCTTCCATTCCTGTATCTCTTGCTGCACATACATCCCCTACCAACCATTCATCCCCCTACTTTGTCTGTTTTACCTGATCCTATGCCTTTACCTACGCCTGATCCTGCTGATAGCGACTTCGGCAAGTGCACCGATCGTTACAAGTAATAAAGTATGTGAGAAATAGATCGTCCACGAGGAATAGTATTACTGACCACTAATTAGTTATTTCACTTTAGTTGGGTGAAATAGAGTAATAGGGGTGAATTGTAACTAAAAAGGTTTTAAATAATTAAATAAAAAAATAAGAATCAAGAATTTCAAGAACGTTTTAGAAAAGATGATTAATAGAGAAAAACGCAGCTAGGGCATAGAATTCCCCTATGTTCCTCTAAGTATTCGAATTAAATCCCTAATTGATTATTATTTCTACGATTGACGATCAATTCTCTAAAGTTAGACTAAGTCTCAATGTCTTGATGCTACCTTAGTCTGTTATCTTTGAAAACAACCTAATGTCTTAGTTTTGTTTGGAAAGATCATAAAAAAATCAGAATTATTAGATCACATAAATTTGTAAGCCTATGTCTAGGTCATGCAATTTTATGATGAATTAAAGGTTCTAGTTAAGTGCACCAACATCTCTATTGTCATGCACTAACCTATGGACAATCTAAAAGGTGATCAGTCTTTTAAGAAGGCTTTAAGTAAATATAATTCATTCAATCATGGTAAATAACATTCAATAGAGAATTCAAACAAATACTCAAATTAACATCGGGTTCATCTTCGCCCTAACTACTAAAGAAAACTAGCCTAGCATGGCTAGGTTAACAAAAATAATAAAAGAAATAGCAAACACTCTTGCGTGCGTCTGGATCTATTCTGCTTCTTGCGTGATCGGCCTTCTCAATTTTGTTCGGAATGTCCAGCGTCTTCTTCTTCTTTAAATTCCTTCGTGCGTGTCCGTCTTTTTGTGCCTTGCGTCTTGCGTCTTGCGTATTTGCTCAGCGTCTTTGTATATATCCTCCTCCGCTCTCTGCATCTTGCTCTTTATAGATATATATTAGGTTCCTTTTTCAATTCTTTGCGGGGTCCACGTCTTCAATCTTTTATTTTCCAAAATCCAAGATAACATCTTTTGCTATCCTAATATGTATTCCATGATTCTTGCGCCTCGATTTCCTTTATTTGCACAGGGAACTTCTTTTAATTTCTTTTATCAATTTAATATAATAATATATTATACTATATCCTTTTTTTATTTAATTTGTTACCCTTATTGCTTTTCCTATATTTTCTCCTCTCTTAGATCACATAATATCTTCTCGACAAATAAAATAGGAAATCAATAGATTTTCTATTATAATATTCTTGTATCCTATATTTAATTAAAAGATAGATAAGTACATACGAGATAATTAAATAAGTACAAAATATTAATAAATTCAACTCAATATATCTCGAATCTATACTTATTTAATCATAAAATATCTACTTATCAAACTCCCGCCCTTTATCGACCCATGTATCGACTAGACCACACAAGCCTCCTACTTATTTGCAGGATTACTATTGCTCGACCTTCACTACTTCAGTTGCTCCCTTCTCTTTTGGTGATAAGTATTCCTTTCCTACTGATCTGTCTTCTTCTTTGTCTCCTTCCTATAAAACCTTTTATCTTAATATTTCTTCTGATGTCAATCCTACTACATATCGCCAAGCCTCTAAATATAAACCTTGGCGTGATGCCATGGATACCGAAATTGCTGCTCTTGAACAGAATAAGACCTGGATCCTCATTCCTTTGCCTAATGGGAAACAACCCATTGGTTGCAAATGGGTGTTTACTAATAAATACAAATCTGATGGGACTCTTGATAGATACAAGGCAAGGTTAGTTGCTAAGGGTTTTACATAAACCGAAGGTATTGATTATTTTATTACTTTTTCTCCTATTGCTAAGATGACTACTGTTCGCTTATTACTTGCTCTTGCTGCTGCAAATAATTGATTCACCAACTTGATGTGAATAATGCTTTTCTACATGGTGATTTAAATGAGGAAGTTTATATGGTTTTACCTCCCGGCTTTTATTCTACTGATTCCTCTCTTGTATGTCATCTTCAAAAGTCTCTCTATGGTTTAAAACAAGCTAGCCGCCAATGGTTTCATAAGCTTTCATATGCCCTTGTATCTTATGGTTATGTTGAATCCAAGGCTGATTATACATTGTTTGTTAAGGCTACTGGTTTTAGTTTTACAGCCTTATTGGTGTGTGTGGATGATATATTGCTTACTAGTAATGATTTGACTGAAATTGCTCAAGTTAAGAGCAATCTTGATCTTATTTTCAAGATTAAGGATCTTGGTTCTGCTAGGTATTTCCTTGGTCTTGAGGTGGCTCGTAGCTCTTCTGGTATTTCCCTATGTCAACGTAAATTTGTTATGGATCTTCTCACTGAAACAGGGTATCTTGATTGTAAGCCTGCATCTACTCCCATGGATCCAAAGGCTAAATTGAGCATCAATTCTGGTACCCCTTTAACTGATGTTACATCCTTGTTGCTGTTGGACGCCTTTTGTACTTAACTTCTACTAGGCCTGATATTTCTTTTGCTACACAACAATTGAGTCAATTTATGGCCACTCCTACTGACTCTCATCTTCAGGCTGCTCATCGAGTCTTGCGGTATTTGAAGTCTACCCCTTCTCATGGTCTTTTCTTCCCATCTACATCTGATCTCTCCTTAAAAGGCTTTAGTGATAGTGATTGGGCTGCTTGTATTGACTCTCGATGCTCTATTACCGATTATTGTGTGTTCCTTCATAATGCTCTTGTCTCTTGGAAGTCTAAGAAGCAAAGTATTGTGTCTCTTTCTTCTTGTGAGGCTGAATACCGTGCCCTCTCTATGACTACATGTGATCTTCAATGGTTATTGTATTTGTTGGATGATTTGCATATTTCTCGTTCTCGGGTTGCCCTTTTATACTGTGATAACCAATCTGCTATTCAACTTGCCTCTAATCCTACTTTTCATGCTCGAGCTAAGCATATTGAGATAGATTGCCATCTTATCCAAAACAAAATCCAGGAGGGTATCATTCGACTTTTACCAGTCAGATCTCAGAACCAACTCGCTGATGTGTTCACTAAGCCACTTGGTTCAGGTCCCTTTCATTCTCTTATTTCCAAGCTGGGCATGATTGACATTCATGCTCCAGCTTGTGGGGGCTGACAAATTGTAATAAGAAAGAAAATGGGTAGTTAGGATTTTAGTAATTGATATATTTAATTTGTTATTTGTTGCACCTGATTACTGTTAGGCATTGTATAATTGATTTATGTATAGTTGCCACATGTACAAGAGTGAATATCTGTCTATATAAGAAAGACATGTACAAGGAATAATTACGACTTCAATATATTTTTCTCAATTTCAATATTCAACATATTTCCCTACTTTTCTCTTTCTTCTTTTTCTCTCTCGATGCAGTGAGCTATTTGGTTCATAGTCTCTATTTCTTCTTTGGCCGATGGCTCTCTGGTTTATTCACTGATTTTACAGTGTTTCACATTGATCTATTATGTCAGTTTGTTCACCAACTAGGTATTCAATCTTCAATATAATTCCTAGTCACGAAAGTTAAATTTAAGTTTAATATAATTATTATTGGAATTATATATATATATATATATATATATATATATATATATATATATATATATATATTACTTAACTGGTTGAATATAATCCTGAGAAGAATATATGCAAAGTGGAATAGGATAAGACATTCGGGGCCACGAAGGCCCACAAATTGGATAGACATATGGGGGTAGATACACCAAAAAGCATATCTTATTTAGAAATCTATATCATGTCTTCTCAAGCTTTTGATTGGAGAAGCTTTATATATTTAAAAAAATCATTCAAAAAAATAATTTTCTTTTGAGGAATTTATTTTGGAATGGAAACGAAATAAAACAATATAATAGAAGTTTCTTGTCTTAGAAGAGTAAAAAAAAAAAAAAAACTATATTCAAAAACATTTTCCCTATAAACAGATACGCAAAAAAGTTCCAAACAAACAAAGTATGATAATTATTAAGCAGGTCCCCTACAATCAGCAATAAACAATAAACTAAAAAAGAAAGTGGAATGATACATCTCACACACTTGAGAGTCTCAAAGGAAGATCAATGATATGATATGTGATATAAATTTCAATATTCATACTTTCACCAAAAACATATATTTTATTTTGTTAACAAGGGCTTTCTTGTTAATGGAATTCATTACATCATCATTCAAAAACACAATTTATAGTGAACTGAAACTCAAGAAAACCTCAGATGTCAAAATAATAATAAATAAAAAAACTCATGACAATTCTTAAAACAGAGTATGGTCCATGTCTCCGTTTCAGGTACAGCTAACTTGACGGCCAATTGACTCTTTTCACAAACCTATACGTGCCGGCGTGCCGCAATGAATATCTTGTGCAAATACCTTTCTCTTACTTCTTAAAAACTTCAAAAACTAAAACCTCATGCAAATCAACTCCATCAAAACGCATGCTGTGATTGCTTCATCCATTGCCCACCCAACAAATTACCACTTAGTCAACAAATTATAGGGCTAGTTGTAACCAAGAAAGATAAGCTAGAGAACAGATAAAAGGTATTATGAACAACACCAAAAGAAAAGAGGAAAGAACCAAAAACAAAAAGTTAAAGTCAGTCCATCACCCCCCCCCCCCCCCCCCATTTTCCTTGTCTTTGCATCTGCTTTTCCACCCATCTTTCCCCTTGATAGAAACTTACCTTGTGTCAAGTCTCTCTGTCTTGAGCAAAAAAAAAAGTCTCTCTGTCTTCTTTTTTCCTCTTAATTTATGCCTCTATTGCCCTCAAATCTCTCCAACAACATAAATAATAAACACTTCATAGTTCACCCACCACTTCATTCCTCTGCTGCTTTAAATTAACTATTTCTAGATTTCTGATATCCTTTGTCTTCTGCTACTGCAGTCTTTCTATTCTCTGATAAACTAAAAATTCACTAGATTATTGTTCATGCTTTAGTGTTCTTTAGCTTCTTCATCCATGGCTTCTCTTGGGAATCCCAGAAGCTGGGTTCCATACATGAACAATAAAGACTGTTCTCAAGGATTCTGTAGTCTCTACTGTCCACAGTGGTGTTACATAGTGTATCCTCCTCCTCCTCCCTTTGAATTACCTGAGGACAATTCAACCCCTAATTTTTCACCTCTGGTTATAGCACTCATCGGAATCTTTGCCAGTGCTCTGCTTCTTGTGAGTTACTATACCATAATCTCCAAGTACTGTGGCAACCCAGAATCTTCAGATAGACAGAATCATAACGACCCTTCAAATGAAGTTGAACGCTTTCACAATCCTTCCCTTCAAGAACCATGGCAGGCGCCACCAAGTGGTCTAGACGAGGCTCTGATAAAGTCCATCACAGTGTGTAAGTACAAGAAAGAAGATGGGTTGATCTCTGTAGCAGATTGCTCTGTTTGTCTCAGTGAGTTCAAAGACGATGACACTATCAAGCTCTTGCCTAAGTGCAGCCATGCTTTTCACATCCCTTGTATTGACACGTGGCTCAAATCTCACTCCTCTTGCCCTCTCTGTCGTGCTAGCATTTTCACCTTCAACGCTTCGGCTCTTTTAGTTTCTGATTCAACGACGGAGAATTCAAGTTTCCAGGAAAATCAACCTGGGAATGAGAACAATGAAGCAGTGGGTTCAGCTGTTGAAGAAGAAAGTGAAGAAACCAGACAACATGGTACAGCTCCGAAGCCTACATTGCGTGCAATGAGTGATTTGGGGAATTTGCAGGGAAGGCATAGTGTGATTGAGATAAAAGATGAAGGGTTCGTTGAGCCATTTAGAAGGTCAGTTTCTATGGACCATTCATTTCAAAGTGGTAACATAGTTGAAGAAGAAGGAAGCTCTGTGAATGAAGCAGGTCCATCAAAGAGATCTCGAGGAGGAGAAAGCAGCAAATGTAACAGCAGAAGAAGTGTATTGCAGTGTGTATTGAGTCCGATTGTAATGAAGAGATCGTTTTCAAGTGGAAGATTCTCTATCAGCAGAGGAAGAAGGCAGGGGATAATCCATATATGATACCCAATCGGATTAGTCTTTTTTCTCATTCTTTTGATGATGAGATTGTCATATATGTGAAGAAGATCTTACATTGAATGTATTGAATCTGGTCCATGTAGAATACATAGTGAGCGAACTCAGTTCAGTTATTTGTGTACCATTGTTGGTTTGTTCAATGTTTCTGGTGTTTCTAAAGTTACATAGATGGAGGCATGCTTCATAATTGTGTGTGGTCACAGTGAGAATATTATACGGAGATGTTTTTTTCTTGAAGTGTCCTTGCACTTGTATACGCGTGTAAAATGTGAAAGCAAATGCTTTGAGCTCCTTTGTCACAAAAGTCTTACTGCGTGTTGACAAAGGAGTAATTGGAGCTCATGTGAATTTCACATAGCCCAAGTACACATTTTGAGCTCAAACGGGTGTTGTGTTTGTCATTGAGAATTTAATTTACCTAATAATAGGATTACAACTTACAAGACTTAAAATGAAATGTTAGGTAACATTAAAGGATCAAATGTACTTTTTTTTTTTTTTTTTTTTTTTAAACTTTTTAAATTTGGAACCAAATGTTGTTCTCAAGGGGAATTGGATTAACTAATGGGGATTAGGTCTAGCAGAAAGAGTTAGTCTTTCACAATATGACGAACTAAGGTTTGAATCCCTGTGAAGAGATGTGCTTACATTTAGTGCCCAACAGTGCCTCAAACAGGATTTCTTCGAATATGAGGATACATGTGCTTAGCAAAAAAACGGGACACTGATTTCTTTCCTAAGTAATTTGTTTGGCTAGTAGAGCTAAGTATATTTGGACGGTCCAAACCTCATCTGGAGGGCCTATATTTGATTTTTTTAAAAAAAAAAAAAAAAGTCTATATTTTTATTTTTAAAAAAACTTATTTTAATGGGTATAAAATCTAAAATAAAGATAATGACTTAGATATAATTTTTCAAAAAATATGATTTTTTATTTAAAAAATCACCATTTTAATAAAATTCAATCTAAACCATCCAAATTAGATCTATATGATCCAAACATGTTTAGCTCTCCCTAATAACAGGAAACCAGTTCCTTCAAAAGGAGAAGGTTGAATTATCGGATATAGAGGTGAGGGAAAGTGGAATAAATATATTCAACGTGCCCGAATAAGATTTTAATTTAGATTTCAAAAGTTAGATGCATAACCATGAAAAGGCATGAACAGAGAAGCATGGAGGTGCGAGCGACACTTGTATCGTTTTGGGCTTTATCCATCCGATGCTGGGCTGAACTATGTATTTTTAGTGGGCTTATTTATACCTTGGCCCATTTTATTTTTGTCCGTTTTTCATTTTTAACTAACAAGATGGGCAAACGAAATTACATCCCTCTTGCCAAGTTGGCGTAGATGGGACAGAAGGATCGGGATTAGGCGCTTGGGTCGTGGTTCGATCCTCGTCGTCATTTGGGACTCTTTGGTAGGCGATCTCGTAAGTCCCGTAAGTCTTTCATAGAGCCGGAAATGGCGTCGCGCGCTTAGTGGGGGCGATGTCGAACCCCTCCAAAACTTTTGTAGCAAAAAAAAAAAAAAAAAAAAGAAATTACATCCCTCTCCCTCTCTCAGGGCGGAGATCTTCGTAATCCCCTCCCTAAACTTTTGGGGGTATTGCAAACAACCTCCCACACCTTTAAAAGTTTAAAATCTGACTTGAGTTATGATATGTCAAATATTTTATTGATAAAATCTTTGAATAAGGATGTCAAATATTTTATGGGAAAAACACTTCTCATGTAGTAGGAGAAGTGTATTTTCATGTCACACACACACATAAAATAGTGGGACCCATATATATATATAATTAGTATTATATATATATATATGTGGGTCTCACCATTTCATGTGTGTGTAGGAATCCTCTTCTTCTCATGCAACATGAGAAGTTTAAACCTCATATTTTATTGATAAAATCTTTGAATTAGGAAAGGAGCTTAATTTGTATAAGCTAATTGCTGTCCTTCTGCGATCACAGATTAATGACACGTGTTATAGATCTTATACGAGACAGAATGATAGTATTAACAAGAATGAACCTGCAAGATATCTTACAGATCAAATTAACAATCACGTGCAAACCTTTACTTTTGTCATAAATAAATAGTTAGCTCACTTTACAAACGACACCGAGAAGCGGAGATACCGATAGTGGCTGTCGAATCGGAGAGAGAGGCCTCCGCCACCTACTGTGACGGAGGAAAATGAGTGTCCCCTCCGATCGCTCCTTGCGAGGGGGGGAAAGTGAGGATGATGGAGGACGACGGTGAGGATGGAAATCGAAGGAAGAGGAAAGTGCGTTTTGCTGAAAAGGAGTTTACTGGAGGCGAATCCTCAAAAGCTCGGGAGGAACCATGGATGAGGCCAGAGGCAAAGGCGCCTACGCCGATGTCGTATAGGGAGTCGTTATTGAACAATGTTAATTCACGAACTTGCTGGTAGGAGTGGTCGAAGACTGAAGAGGAAGAGGCGATCGAGGATTATGGAGCAGGAATCGATTTCGATAAGGTCTTGAACCCTAACGATGGAGTCTCTATAGATCTATCTAATCCACTGTGTCCGGGGTTCCTATTTGATGACAAGGAAAAGGATCGACTCATGAGGCCGTTTCGCCGTACACTAATCGTGAAGCTACGGGACGACAACCGTCGTACGGATTCATGGTCAAGAAGTTGCGTCGATTTGGGAGAGAAAAGGTCGATAGACATTTTTGATTTAGAAAATGATTTCTATCTTGTTAGTTTTCAACATCTGGATGATTACATGGAAGCGTTAACGGGGGGGCCTTGGGTCCTTTTGGATGCTTACCTGAATGTGGCTAGGTGGCGCCCTGATTTCTGCCCAAAAAATGCAAGAATCGACTCTGTTGTAGCATGGGTTCGATTACCTGATTTGCCTGCGCCTTTCTTCGATAAAAAGTTTTTACTGAATTTAGAAATGCTATTGGTAAGGCAATCAGGTTGGACGTGCATACTGCGCAACGTGCGAGGGGAAAGTTTGCCCGTATGTGTGTGGAGTTGGATCTCACGAAGCCACTTATACCGGAATTTACGGTGGAGGGACAAGTGTTGAGCGTGGTTTATGAAAGCCTTGGGTTGCTGTGCACCAAATGTGGATGGTTTGGGCATAATAAAGAGGGGTGTGTAGATTTTCACAGGAAAAAGGATGCGGCTAGTATGGATGTAGAGGAAAAGGAAAAAGATCCCAAAGTGGAAACTAGGAGTGAGGGGGAGAAGGAGTTGTGGAAAACCGTCCAACGTGCTAGAAGGCCAAGACGCTATCCTGTGACTGATCAGCCGCTACCATCGGGATCCAGATTCTCTATGCTAGATAAGGATGTGGGGAATGAAGGAGTTAATATGGGAGTGATGAGCAAACAGGGGCTAAGTGAGAAAGCACCAGGGGTGGAAAAGTTGCACAAAGAGGGTACTCAGCAGAAGAAAAAAGGGGTGAATGGGGGTAAATCCTTGCGGTTTAGAGAAGGTAATGGCAAATAAGAAGAAGGCAGTGGTAAAGGAAGGGTAGCAAGACAAAATGGAGATGGAAAAGAGCCCCACGGTATGGAAGAAGCCTGGGAGGAATGGTGCTGTTTTGACAGAGATACAGAATGATGGTGGGAGTGTAGAATGTGTACCAGAGAGCATTCCAAGTATGCATAATTGGAATGGTGTGGCCATGGTTGAAAAAGAAAACCTATATCCTAGGGTGCTTTCGGACAGAACAGGTGGCAAGGATGATATAGTCACTGATGGCCATCGGATTGATGGAGAGGATGGAGAACCTGTTGAAGTTGATGAGATGTGTTCTGAGGAAGGGGTTGTGACCCCATGCCTTGGTGATGACAAAACTGTCTGATCTGTATCCTATCATTTGTTTAATGATGAACATAATGGTGTGGAATTGCAGAGGTGCATCCAGCAAGGGCTTTGCTACTGAGGGATTTGAAACATAGACATCGGTTGGATGTGGTAGTTATACTAGAGCCACGTGTTAGTGGGATAGCTGCAGACAGAATTATAAAGAACTGGGGTTTCAAACAATCGGTAAGGAGGGAGACTGAGGGATTTTCAGGGGGCATATGGATTTTATGGAATTTGGAGGAGTTAATCGTGGATGTTATACTGCTTGATGAACAATTTATCCATTGTAATCTGTGTTTGGGAGGGAAGAAGATGGCATTTACGGCTGTATATGCAAGCCCTAATGAAACTAGAAGGCATAGGATTTGGGATATCCTATATAACATGTCCATTGTTTCTCATGATCCTTGGTTATTGGCTGGTGACTTCAATGAAGTTAAATCCCCTTTGGAGCAAAAAGGTGGAGGTAGGGTAAACGAGGCTCGGTGTAGGAAGTTTAAGGACTGGATACAGGACTGTAACTTTATCGACATTGATGCTCATGGGCCTTTCTTCACTTGGAAAGGACCTAAATGGAATGGGTTGGATAGGGTATATAAAAGGTTGGATAGATGCTTGTGCAATGTTCAATGGCAAGAAAAATTTGAGAATGCTGTTGTCAAAATTATCCCTAAAGTTGGGTCTGATCATCATCCTATAATTGTGAATTTGGCTATGGAAAATAAGGAGGTTAGAGGCAGACCATTCAGATATGAGGTTGCTTGGCAGATGCATGAGCAATTTGATAGTGTGATTATGCAGAATTGGTCAGAGGAGGTGGAGGTACAAGAGAATTTAAATACCTTGAGGCAGGAATTAGTAAGGTGGAATAGGGAGACTTTTGGCCAAATTGAGGGGCACAAGAGAAGGTTGTTAAATAGGTTGGGTGGGGTGCAACGTAGTATTGAAAGGTGGAGTAACCCATTTCTGATCTGGTTGGAGAAAGAGTTAGAATCTGAACTTTTTCAAGTATTACGGCAGGAGGAAGTGCTTTGGTTCCAAAAGTCAAGGGGGCAATGGTTAGAAGGGGGTGATCGTAATACGCGCTACTATCACACCAAAACATTGATTAGGAGAAGAAGAAATAAAATAAAGATGCTGAAAAACAGTGAGGGAGCTTGGGTTGAGGAGGAAGCTGAGATTGTAAAGATGTTTCATATTTTTTATAGCAATTTGTTCTATGAAGAGGTGCAGGATCGAAGGTGGATTGATACGTCACAGAGATGGGGTCAGGTGCCTAATGAGAAGTTAGAAAGGCTGGGATCAAACATTTCTAGAGAGGAGATAAGGAGGGCTTTTTTCCAAATGGGAGGCCTAAAGGCTCCGGGGAGTGATGGGTTCCCGGCTGCCTTTTATCAATGTAATTGGAGGGTGGTTGGCAGCTCAGTTGTGAGTTTCATTAGGGATTTGTGGAGTCATCCAGATCGGATAGGGGAGGTAAATGATACTCTTTTGGTGCTTATTCCAAAAGTTGAACAACCGGAAGAGGTAAACCATTTTCGCCCTATTGCTCTATGTAATGTCATTTATAAAGGTTTGTCGAAGCTGATAGTTGATAGACTTAAACCAATTATGGATAGTTTGATCTCTCCTTATCAATCGAGCTTTGTCCCTAGGAGAAGTATCCATGACAACATTCTTGTTGCTAAGGAAATAGTCCATTCCATGGGAAAGTTACAAGGAAAAAGGGGTTTTATGGTGATTAAAGTTGACTTAGAAAAAGCATACGATCGGATGGGATGGAGTTTTATTAACAAGGTTTTAGGAGAGATTGGGGTAGATGTCCACTTAACAAAGGTCATAATGTCCTGTATCTCTTCAACTAAATTGTCTCTTATGTGGAATGGTGGGAAGAGAGAGGAATTTAGCCCTTCTAGGGGTTTGAGGCAAGGGGACCCCTTGCCCCCATACTTATTTGTTCTAGGTATGGAGAAGCTGACTCACCTAATTGTGGACTGTGTTAATAGTAAGAAATGGTGTCCAATGAAGTTGGGAAGAAGTGGAGTTGAGGTGTCACACCTCATGTTCGCGGATGACTTGCTTCTTGTGTGTGAAGCAAATATGGATCAGATCTGCACTGTGATGAGTATACTAGAACTATTCGGGGACATGTCTGGGCAGAAAGTCAATAAGAATAAAACCAGCATTTAAATCTCTAAAAATGTTGAGAGAAGAGTACAAAATGAAATCTGTGCATACTCTGGATTTAGGAGAATGGAGGATTTGGGGAGGTATTTGGGAGCCTATATGTTTAAAGGAAGGGATAGTAGAAGGAATTTTCAGCATTTGATTGATAAAATGCAAGGGAGGTTGAGTAGTTGGAAGAAACAGAATTTATCTATGGCTGGAAGATTGACCCTTGTTCAATCGGTTACAAGTCAATTGGAAATTTTTACTATGCAACATTCCTATATTCCTGCTGGTGTTAGGAATGAGCTGGAGAGAATTCAAAGGGATTTCCTTTGGAATAGCGATAAGGAAAAAAGGAAGATTCATGCTGTTAACTGGGAAACAGTTTGTAGTAGGAAGTCAAATGGAGGCCTCGGTTTGAGAGAGCTAGGCGCTATGAATGATGCTTTGATGGGAAGAGTGGCTTGGAATATGATTGCTAAGCCTGACAGCCTATGCTCGCTGGTACTAATTGGGAAATATAAAAGGGCGTGTAACCTAGAAAAGGAGTGCAAGAGGTTGAAGACAGATTCGGAAACATGGAGAAACCTGTGTAGAATCTAGCCGAGTGTGCTAAGGAACATGTATTGGGAGGTGGGAGATGGTGCAAAGGTGAATTTTTGGCATGATAAGTGGTTGGACGATGGTAAAACCTTAGTTGATAAGAGTACTAAAACTCTAACTGTAGCGGAGTGCGACATAAAGGTGCAGGAGTTTGTAAATGATGTAGGTGATTGGGATTTGGAGAAAGTTAGGAGTTGGGTTAATGAGGAGGGAGTGAGTCTCATAATGGCTGTGCTGCCCCCTAATGTGTTAAATGGGGTGGATGCTTTGAGATGGGGTACAAAGGTACAGAATCGGTATACAGTGGCTGAAATGTACCAATCATTGCGATATGAGCAAAATAAGGATGAGGAGGTGTGGAATAGAATATGGAGGTGGAAGGGCCCAGCGAGAGTGCAAGTATTCCTATGGCTTGCGGTTCATGATAGATTGTTAACTAGAGAGAGAAGAAGTAGAATACTAGGTGGTAACCCGTGCTGTTATAAATGTGCTGATATGGTGGAGTCCCTTATGCATGTGCTGAGGGATTGCTGTGGAGCTGCTTCGTTATGGCAGGAACTAAAAGATGGGTATCTTGAAGCTGAGTTTCTAAATTTGCAGGGCATGGAATGGTTCAACTGGAATTTAAAGCAAAAGGAGGAGAATTGGAATCTCACCTTTGGGATCACCTGCGGGCTATTGTGGAGCTGGAGAAACAAAGGTATGTTTGTTACTGACTTTGAGATGCCTGGTAACCGTAGTCATATTGTGAGATGTTATGCTAAGGAAGTAAAAAGGGCAAGACAAGAGTATGGGTGTCTTAAAGGTGTAGAGCAGGAAGTTCACATTGGATGGGAGCCTCCTTTGAGGGGTTGGATAAAGTTGAATGTGGATGGAGCTGCTAAAGGAGTGTCTGGGCTTGCTGGTTGTGGCGGGCTAATTCGGGGAGAAAATGGTCAATGGATAGCTGGATTTGCTAAAAAATTGGGTAGATGTTCAGCGATTAAGGCTGAATTATGGGCGGTGTTGGTTGGTATGAATCTGGTTTTGGAATATCAGCTGGACAAAATGATTGTAGAGTGTGACTCCCTTGCTGTTGTTCAGTTGCTAAAGAAATTGCAGAGTAAGGAAGATGGAAGTGTGGCGTCTTCTCTGTTAGCTGCTATTGACTGCTCTTTGTCTAAGTTTTCTAGTTTAGTTGTTAAACATGTATACCGTGAGGGCAACATTTGTGCAGATGCCCTTGCAAATTATTCTTTTGAGTTAGGTGGTCAGTTTACTGTGTTTGTAAATCCACCTGTATGCGTGAATAACCTGTTGTCCAGGGATGCTATGGGTGTATTATACCCGCGCTATGTTCTGATGAAATAAATACATGGGCAGTTGCCCCGTTTTTACCAAAAAAAAAAAAAAATAGTTAGCTCACTTTAGGTACATTATATTCACAAACTTTTTTGTTTTTTTGTTTTTTGCATATGTATTCACAAACTTTAAGTGCATTACAAATCATCATATAGAAAGATCTCGAATACTATAACAATGTTTAAAGTACGTTGGCAAAAAAAATAATGCTTAAAGTAAATATTAAGCTTAGCTTTATCCAAAAAAAAAAAAAAAAAACTAGATGAAATTAAGTTACTTCCCATATACAAAGTAATGCGAAGATCGGGATTAAGTAAAAATATTCATCATTCACTAGATGTCATAAATTATTGTCAAAAAATGTAATAAAAAAGAAAGATTAAGTATAACATTCTTGTTAGTTTAAAATAGCGATTGGAGCCTTCAAAAATAACTTTTTAATCGTGATTTACTATATACAAGATAAGTATGTGAAATAAGTTTTATTTTAAGTTATGTAAATAAACATTTTTAGCGGTTCCAAACATAATCCCAAACAAAGATTATTATTGTTTATCAATAAAAAGATGCAATGCTATTACGTAATAATGAAAAATATTTTTTGGCAAAAATGTTAAAACAATTAAAAATTAAAACTTTTTAAATCAGTAAAGTCCAAAAGGCAGAAAACGGGGAGCCTTATCCTTTTGGCAACAAACCATTGGAGAACATAGAAAACCCCCCTCCTTACCATTTGCTGGCCCCTTGTTGTGTAAACCACTAAACTGAAAACTCAGTCTCACTCATAAATTAACTATACGAGGAACAAAACTAAAAATCTCTGTAAAATCCAGAGCCCAAGGTTCATTGAACTGTCCCAGGTTCACCTGAATGATGAATGTTTACTCCACCCAATCATAAATGCCCGCCAAACGTGGCCTTCTGTGAATGCTTCGTCACGTTCTTCCCGCCCCACCCCCCTCACGTGAACCTTCCGCCACGTGTCCTCATCTCCTTCTCTCACTGGTCAACCCTCTCTCTACCCATCCAACGACCCATATTCACTCATATTTCCATATATATACTTTTCTTCGGCTCTTCAAACTCCAGTCTTCACCAAGCTACAGCTTCAGGGTCTCCTTCCTCCTTCCTCCTTCCTCCTTCAACCTCTCTCACTCTCTCTCATCCAACCCCAGCTTCACATGAAGGCTATGAATGCTTCTCTCTTCAGAACCGGATCTGGTCCGGTTCAGAAGCCGGTCCTTCCCGGTCCTCCCAAATCTTCTCTGTCGAGTCATGCTTCCCTCCCCCGCGATCGCATTCCCCGTCGTTCTTCCTCCATTTCGCTGAATTACCACTCCCCTGACCAGAGAGATACTCCTCCCGCGACGATCAACAGAGCGTTTTCTGAAAGCGACGTTACTCGATCTGCCAATGAGAGTTTCGGTGTTTCCCGGAAGATGAAGCAAACCGGAACGCGTTTTTTCCGACCACTGTGTCCGCCGAAGAATTCATCTCCGAAAGCGAATGGTACGACATCGGAGGTGAATCGAACTATTCCGTAGTTCTACCTGACATTGGAATCTCGCTGGAGGACTTCGGATTCGGTGGCGGAGTCGGAAGAGGGCGTAACGACGGGATTGCGACGGTCACCGGTGGAAACGATGGTGATAGAGTGAAAATCAGTGCGTACTATGAGGAAATGCTCAAGTCAGACCCAACAGACGCACTTCTGCTGGGGAACTACGGGAAATTTATTTATGAGGTAACTTTGAGAATCCTCATTTTGCATAAGAATCTTACAGATATATAATCTGTGGATGAAATTATCAGAACGAGTTATAACCATATGATCTACTGGTGCAGGTGGAGAAAGACGCTGTGAGAGCAGAGGAATATTACGGAAGAGCAATCCTTGCGAATCCTGGAGATGGCGAATTGCTTTCTCTGTACGGGAAGCTCATATGGGAAACACAGAGAGACGAAGGCAGAGCCAAGTCTTACTTTGAACACGCAGTTAATGCCTCCCCTAACGACTGGTATTTTACTTTTTCATCTTAAATCTTATAAAATTGGCTTTAGAATTTTTTTTCTTGAAAACCAAACGCGCAATAACAACACCGTCGGTTTCTTACTTGAAGCTCGATTTTGGGGTCCTATGCGCACTTCATGTGGGAAGCAGAGGAAGAGGAAGATAGCACAAACAGAATCACAACGGAGGTGACAGCTGCTTGACATGAATATTAAACACAAAATTTGGGATGAAGTGAATGGCAGTTTGTATAATATTTGTAAGTGACAAAGAATATGAAAATAACTCGAGAGAAGAATAATTGGTGATGTGTGTATCTAACTGGAAGCTCCAAGAAAGGATATAATAGAGGGAGAGGGAGTGACAATGAAACTTGAGTGTCGTTTTCTGTTTCTGGTTTCTGTATGGAGGATTGGAGGGTGCCCTGTAACTCTGCTTGCAGATAACATTAACATGTCGGTAAAACATTATCCATTCGAGCGATTTTTCAGGGTATACAGTTGTAAATTTTGTCGAGCACAACTAATTTTTGTGACATATATAATGATATAGAAATTAGAAAATATAAATATCTAAGAAGTTTTAAAGGGATTCTTGTCGTTATTGATAAAGTTTTTTTCCATTGTGTCCTTTCAAGTTTTCCATTGTATTATCTCGAAGGGAAATGAATGTTAAGATATTTATTCGTTGTGAAATGAGAGGATTAGGCTCCTTCCATATCTCTTATAACAGTGGAATAAATTCAATAAACAAATTTGAATTTTACTTCCGAATTTACAGATATGGTATTTGAATTAAGAAATAGATCGAGTATTATATCCATTGAATTGTTATCATGTTGGTAAATGCCAGATTTTGCAATTCTCTCTTACCTCAGCTTGAATTTGAGTTCGGATTTGTATGATCTCTGCGGTCAATTTAGGGGAGATTGTTACTCTTGACAAAAAAAAATGGTGGAAAGGATAAGATGAGGGAACGTAATCAAAACAAGTAGGGCGGCGGCAAAATCTGGTTCTTAATTGTTGAGTCTAGACTAATGGGATTGTCAGCGAAACGTGCTAGTCAAGTTCTAATAATCTAGTACGGAGTACTAATTTATGAAGTTTCCCTGGCAAACAAAAATCAGATTTGAATTCATTTAGTCAACAACAGCTTAATCTTTGTTCATGCATGTGAATTCAATTCAAACGGAGCCTTTATTATGTTTTAATCAACTGGAAACAGCTAATCAGCTCATGATTAAATAAAATAGCAGCAGATATTAATTCCAAAAAAAAAAAATCAACTATTTGTTATATTTAAAATCGGAGGGAATACTAATTTATGAAGTTTCCCTGACAAACAAAATTAGATTTGAATTCATTTAGTCAACAACAGCTTAATCTTTGTTCATGAATGTGAATTCAAATTCAAATGGGGCCTTTATTATGTTTTAATCAACTGGAAACAGCTAATCAGCTCATGATTAAATAAAATAGCAGCAGTCATTAATCATGGTTATGCTTAATTTGCAGAGGAAAACAAATTGTGTTTGAATTAGTCGATAATTCTAGTAAAAAGGATAAATTCAATTTATTCCAAAGAACAATACAAAAGCTGCAAAGTAGTAAAATCCCAATGGTTGTTTGTTATGAGTCCTATATCGGGAAACCTCATAAATATAATGTGATTTATAAGTTAAGAGGCTATGTTTTATAATAAATTAGTCTTTTGGGTTGAGTTTTTCTTTTGGACTTGTGATCATTACGTTGACTCTTTCATTAAGAGTCCGATTTTCACGGAAAGGGCTATCATGAAGGGTTTTAACTTGCAGGAGGCCAAATAAAGTGACGTGGTGTGGAGCTGACCTTCTTAAAAAAGGTGACTATGTTATGGTCCAATATCAAGAAACCTCACAAATATAGTGTGCTTTATATAAGTTAAGGGGCTTTCCCTCCTAAATAGGCTAGTCTTTTAGAATGGATTTTCCTTTGCAATTGTGAGTATTTTTGTTGGTTTGGAAAGACTCTTCATCCGGTGAGTGTACCAAACCATGACAGTTGCACATGGTGGCTTGTTTGGTTGGCGTTCTGTCCAGTGGATAAACAGAATCCATTGGACGATTAACATTTCTCTTATTTCAAAGTGTGCAACAAATACTTGAAATGACATCAAAATTAAAATCTCTGTTCCGAATGAGTGTCGTGTTTAAGCAGCACAGGAGTCATTCATTCATTCATTCATTCATTCATTCATGTTCGGCTTTTCTTTTAGCTTTCTCGCGCTGTGTCGACCCCAACAGCCAAAAAAAGTTTCTTGTGGTGTGCATTTTCTATCCTCCGATTAATCTGACGGATGAGCTGCTTAATTAGCAAAACAACGTCGTTTTGTAACAAAAATCTCCATATTTGAATGAGGAGGGGAAGGATTAGAGAGAGTAAACGCATCAGCTTAGCATAGATAGTTTTTGGATTCCTTTTAGGACGTGTTGGGGTACTACTTATTAAGAAGTTCCTTGTTGCATCTCCGAAGAAAGGAAGATGGAATCAGAACTCAAGGAATAAGAATGCTCTTTTGTTCCTCCTAACGTCTCTCATATACTGAAACAACCCATTTTAAAAAGATGGCCGAATCATATGTGTAGCTAAGTACCCCCCCCAACACATTATAACTTATTTTAATCAATTTATCATTGCTATTTTTATTTTATTTTTTACAATTTTACCCCAATTAGATGATGTTTTGAATGAGAGAAGGAAGTACAAGAAGTCATATTTAAACATTAATTACATAGTCAAAATTAACAAAAAAAAATTAATTACTCTCCAAGCAACTTTTATTATGCATCACATCACTATTTTAGAAGCGACTTATATTATATATCGGAAGGAGTATATCTTTTACTTAAAAATTACCAATTCTAAATACATGAGTTAAAGAATTAATTTACGGATAGTAAGAAAATTAGTTAAGTTAATTCTTTATAAGTTATAGCAAATGTATATTAGTTTCTTTAAAATATTCTTTTTAATCGTTATCTCATTGCTGGAAAAAGCTCTTTCATATATGCAACTAATATGGTTAGTCTAGGGTAAAAAAAATTATAAATTTGAGAATCAATGTGGATCAAAGTCCTACATTTATGACAAAAAAAAAAAAAAATCTTAACAATTCCCTCCGATTCTTATAATTTTATAAGAGCATGATGACCAAATTATGCAATTCAAAAAGCAATCTAAATTAGTTAAAAGTAACAAATATGCAGAAAATCTACTTTTTTCCCTATTCTTATTTATAAGGGGATTGGTAAAAGAAAGAAATATAATAATAATGAGAGAGAGTATGAAACAAATTAAAGTGTAGCATGAGAAAAAGGTGAGGAGAGAGAATATAATTTATTAGATGAAAAAAATGATAAAAATGAGTACACGAAAACATTCAGACAACCTTAAGTAGGATCTTATAAAAATTACTAACACAATTTAAATTTTAGACTTTTATAAAAAGGATTACAGAGAATAACTCTCACACATGAGGAATTATTTAAAAAGTGGGATATATAATTACTCTTCTCTGGTACAATTTATAAGGCATGGAGAATAATTTTTTTTTCTATTTATAAGACACCTCATTAAATTTTTCACATGAGTGTACCTTCTTTGATTATTGTGTTGGCTTTGTTCTCATGGGGATAATATACTCCTATACTCCCTTGGTTTTTTTTATATAAGTAACAACTATCCAAATAACGTAAAACGAACTGTTGGTTAAAATTAGTTAAAAATAATGTATGTGTTTTGTTGTTGCGAATATACCCTTATTTATGAAGATTGTGAGTGAAAGAGAGAATGAGCCGGGAAAAGAGCTAGATAAGAAAGATATGCAATTAATTGAGGGTAAAAATGAAAAATGTGTACTAAATTTTTAGATAAGGTAAAAATATTGCTTGTATATAGGATCAAGCCTACAAGAAATAAAGTTGTTTATAAAGAGGATGAATTTAATCCAAATTTAGTTATTTTGCACAGGTAAGTTTGTGCTAGAGAATTTTTTTTTTTATATATAAATTTTAGGAGAGGGGTTGGGCTCGCCCACAGTCTAGGGTGCTTGGAACCCATTCCGCAAAGAGTTCAGGACTAAGCGTACACATGCTTTCATCTTAGCCTGAGTTACCGTTGCTTCGTAGACCCTTAGGATGCCTCCCCGACGCTTTGACTAACTCCAGGATCGAACCCCCTCCATTTTGGTGAGAGTGTCCGACCCCTTTACCAGTTAAACCCAAGGGCAAGGGGTACAAACTTACCTTGGGAAAATAACTAAATTTAGATTAAATTCATCCTTTTTATAAACAACTATCTTTCCGGTAGGCATGATCCTATATACAAGCAATATTGTTTTAGAAGTTACTAAAGAGGATGGAGTAAAATAACCATGGTTTGTGAAATCGGACCGGACGGTTCAGACCGGAAACCGGCCAATCGGTCCAGTTTAGGGTAAAACCGGTCTGACCCGGGGTAACCCGGACGGGTCATCGGGTCAGACCTTATATATATATATATATATATATATATATATATATATAAAATAAAAAATTCTCCCTCAATTTTTTTTTTCCCTTTTTTCACTTTTGGATGTCATATGAGTTTGATTTTGATTTGTTTTTTAGTTTTCCTGAAGCTATTGTGGTTTCTCTGTTTTCGGTTGGCTCTGCTTAGTGGATGTTAAATGTAAGTTGTAAAGAAAATTGTTAAGAATATCTAAATATGTCATAAGTATTAGAGTATATGATTATTTTGCCACTGATCCAAAGTATTGAAATGATATATAGTATGTTAAATTTAGGTTGGTGTGATAAGAAATTAATTATTTTCCAATTTTTTATACCTCACCGGTTTAGGCCCGGGTTAACTCCGGGCTGACCCACTAACCCTTAACCCAATACCCTAACCGGTTCAGTGATCGGTCCGGATTTCAGAACCTTGAAAATATCATAAGGACATTGAACCACAAGTCCACAAGGCCCAAGAGAGCCGGTCTATGACTTTCTCTTGCCCATTAATTGTGGGCGCAACTGAAACAATTCCAATAAGAAACAATGTAGCGATTGAGCTGAAATCATACAGATCCCCCAAACTTTTCAAGAAATTGGACGAATCATATATCCTGTTGTAGAAAAAACTCAAAAGCAATTTCTTGAACTTTTGTTATTAAACTTTCATGACGAGTAAGTTGTTTGATTTTTTTATAGTTAAATATATGATGTGAGGGAAAACTTAATTATTAGATGGCTTCGTACCCTGACTGTGACAAAAGCAGCAAAAATGAGTCCAATGAAAGTTGCCAGGAAAATTATATGAGAAGGCACATCCACCATAGGCGAAGCAACATTTATGAATGTACGAGGCAACGTTGGAGTGAGTCTCAGAAAAAGCATATAGTTCAACAAAGTCTCCCTTCTCTTTGCCACCTGCAACTAAAAACCATAACTTTATTTCCATGTCTAGTTCTCGATTAAATTCAATAAACACCCACACATACAGATATAGTGGTTGAATTTGTTGAATTATGAATTAAGTAGGTATATATATACAGGTTTGTTTGGCCAAAGAGGCAGCACCGACCAACGAGTTTTGACAGGAAATAGCAAGAAGAAGCTCCTAATGTGGCAGTGCACATCACAAGAACTAAACCTTTGAGGACCCCAAAGAGAGCTCCAGCAAGCAGTGACAAGAACACTATCCCAGGAATCATCAAAGTCTGCGTTAAAATATAAACCAAGCAGTATTCCACCAGCACTTGTGCTGTGTTCTCACTCGTATACCTCTCAAGGTCATCTCTGCAACACATAGATACAAACAAATAGAGCATAGTACCACATATGTTGATGTTATCAACTTTTGACTTGCCTTTTAAGCACTAATAAATTCTAGAAATTCATACATTTTAGCACACTTTTCCATATTTTTATAAATTTTTGAATCAATTTTTGCATAAAATAGACATACATAAAGAAAAATGTGATTTGATGAAACAATGTTCAAACTTTAGAAAACTTCAAACTAAATGTGAATAGTTTCGACTATTTAAAGAGTTTCAAGTAGCTTATAAAATCCTTTTTATTTTTGTAGGAGGATGATGACCAGATGTGAAAACTTAAGAACATCATGGAAAGCTTAGGAAAGAAAGAAAAGAATGGAAAAATGAAAAAAAAAAAAAAAGATATATGCACTTGCCGTTGGTTTGTCACAGCAAAACGATAGCGAAAATTAGTGATCATTCTGCCCTAATTCAGTGTCATTTTGCTACTCATTTGCCACAGCAAAACTACGGTGAAAATCGGTGACCTTTCTGCTTGAATCCCATGCAATTTTGCTACTAGTTCACCACGGTAAAACGACAACAAACTGCTTTAAAATGAAGCTGCGCGTTTTGAACAACTGATACTTAAAAACCTAGAAAAAGTTAATGAGGGGTGCCGAAACAAGCCATTCTAACTTGGAGAGGTCGAATTCTAGCTAAGGATAGCTTGAGAAAGGAGAGACTTAAAGATTTGGAGTCTTGGGTTGAAGTTTCAAAAAGATTTGAGCCAAAAAATCTTGGGTTTTTCTTGTTCTCCATTTTTCTCTCTCTTTTCTTTCATTTAAGATTATTTTTACCCATTAGATGGATTTAAACTATTAGATTATCTTGTTTTTGTTGGTTAATGTGTATATTTGTTGATTTTTCTTTGTGCTTAATGTTATCTTATACTTGATCACCACATGATTATATTATAGTTGTTCAATTGGAAGATGCTTGAAAGAGCTATTTTGATTGTAGAACTTTTTTTAAAAAAAAATCATGTTAGATTTGAAGTTTAGGGGTTAAATAGATGGTTTGTTGTTAGAATAGAGATATATCTAACAACCTAGCATAGTCTATCGAATGATTGCTTTAGAAAGATGATTTTCATTAATTATAAACAAGAGATTAAATATTTTTAATGAGGACTTAAAATCAATTTTGACTTGAGAGAGTTTGGTTGATGATTTTAGAACCTTTGACTAAAATATAGACTTATTTAACCAACACAAGTGGATAATTGCATAGTTTCATGAAATAGAAGAAGTAATTCTAAGCTTATAACCTCTTGAAGTTTTACCCAATTTCCATAGTTTTACTACATTGTTCTCCACATGCATTCATTTAAACCAGGAAGTCTGGAATTATGGAAGGAAGCACCCGTCCGACTAAAATCCCAAATTCACCTAAATGTTGGTCTTGTGCTTAAGCGATTAAAAAACAAATTGTGTCTGAAAATCAGATAAAAAGTACGAACAGAACCAAACTTACAAGTATTTACAGCGGGAAAGATGACAATGAAGTTATAACTACTAATGTGGGGAATGATTCGTGGTGGGGGGGGGGTGAAATTCTGAGATGGAAAATAGGGTGAAACAGTTACCGGAGGAGCTGAAGATGTTGGAGGGTACGAGGGAGCTGTAATCGGAATAACGCAAGGTTAGGTAAAGGCATCCTTATAGATACACGGTGAAAGGGTGGAATTCCATTCGTTTATAAGAATATTTAACTTATTTATGATGTGTTTATGATATATTCACTGCTTACAAATAAAATTTGACTTCAACATACTTCAATCTATTCTTGTTAAGAAATTATGGCTTGAACATGCTTTAACGTGTTTTTGTACATGTTAAGAAATTAATTTAACTTGTTTATAGGACTATTTTACTTATTCATGATGTATTTGTCACTTGTAAATCATGTTGTTTCTCTTTTGATTTTTAGAAAGTTGTTTTTGTCTTCTTACTTCACAAATTAATTTCATTGTAGCCCCACAAGACTAAAGTAAAATTTCATATTTTTTTGGGAACTATTTTTATTGTATTTGATCAACGGTTTTCCCCTCAAGTCCTGAGGACAAAAGGGTTTTCATGGTTCCCAACAAATACACTTTCAGAATTTGAATTTGTGTTCTTCTCCTTATAAGGGTCAAACCCTTTACCACCTCAACCAACAACTTAGTTTCTTTGGGAAGTAATAAAAATTAATTTAATATAGTGCTCCTCATCTGAAATATTTCTAATTATTTTTTGCCAAAGAGATTTTATTAGTTAAAAAGAGAAAGATAACAGTCATGAAGCAAAATCCGAGATACTTCTAGGATGATTGCAAAATGGTTTTGTGAATTTGTTTTGAATGGGTCCTTAATATAGTGCTCCTCATATGAAATTTTTCTAAGATTAAGATGTCAATCGGCCAATTAAGTGTTACATCAGGAACACCCAGCACAAAAATGTTTTAAGTGGACCACAACGACCAAAAAACAATTAAAATATCAAAAATATCACAATGCTGTTACAACTAAAGCAACGGCTGTTACTTTCCCCCACTATTTTGTGAAATAGCTGTTACTTTAGTTGTAACGGTATTGTGATATTTTGTACTTTTTAATTATTTTTTGGTCGTTATGGTCCACTTAAAAGATTTTTGTGTTGGGTGCTCCTGACGTAATATTTGATTGGACAATCTGCATCTTAATCTTTTTTCTAATTATTTTTTGCCTAAGAGATTTTATTAGTTAAGAAGACAAAGATTAACAGAGTCATGAAGCAAAATCCGAAATACTTCTAGGATGATTGCAAAATGGTTTTGGGAATATGTTTTGAATGGGTCCTTATTAGGTTTGTAATTAATCTTAATTGGCTAATATCTGACGTTAAATGGTTAAAATTAAATTCGTTAGTCATCCTAGTCTATACAAAGAGACCCTTATCAATGTGCTATGGGTAGGAGGCTTATTGAAGTGCTACTCCTTCATCCTTTCAATTTCATAGGTTTGGGATTTCTTCATCATCCTTATTAGTGTTACACTCTTTCAATTTTAAAGATTTATTATGAGTTGCTGTTGTACGATTGGCTTATATTTAATACTCCCTCTATTCATTAATATAAGATATATACACACACACACACACACACCTAATTTGATTATAGTAAGGAAGTTAGTTGAATAATTAATATGATATGTATTTTCTAAAACACACAAGTCATTTTCTTTACTTTTCTTATTTTCTCTCCTTATTAATTATTGTCGAGGAAACATTGATTAGGAAAAAATTGATAATAATAAAAAATTTGTCTTACATTTAGAACTAAGATAAGTTTATGTCTTATTTTAACGAGAAAAAAGAGTAGTTTCTATTAATTAAATAGAAAGGTTAAATGAATATTGATAGTTTTTTTGCCCAAGAATATTGATAGTTGAAATTCAGCTAAAGGAACCATAAATGTAGTGGGTGTGGAGTGAGGAAGTGAAGAAAAATTGAAAAGAAATTGTATTGGAGTTTAAAAGAGAATCAAGTTTAGAATCTGATTTTCCCTTAATATGCTTCCGGTGCAATTATTAACCATTCAAATTTAAGCATTACAGATAAACTTGTGCTTTTAAAAATCATTAAAAATTCAATCCAATAGTCCAAATTTACAATGATGAGTGGAGAAAAGCCACTTTCGATCGTTTACCTTTATGAGCAAAGGTGGTTCCATTTTTTCTCTCCTTATATTACTTAACCTGAATCTTTATTCAAAAGATTCAAAGTTGAAAATATAAATGAAACTTAGTGGGCATAAAAGTCACGTGGTTTTTTTTATATGAAAGGAGAAGAATCCAATCCAAATTGAATATGACCCCCACACTTCAGCTATCCACATCTTTCTTCCCTTTGGGCCACCCATTTACCAAAAAAAAAAAAGATTGAAGTTGAGGAAGATGAATGAATACAAAGAAAGGCAGAAAATATCTGAGGATTGGGAATAAAGCAAATGAAAAGATCTATAAAAATGGGAGACAAATAATGGTCACTAGCAACATGTGATTCATGCTTCTATGACACTGGTGGGGCATTCACAACTCAAATCATTTTACAAAATTAATCTCTAACTTTTCAAAGTTGTAAAAATTAAAACTTTAGATTAGCAAATATTGAATTGTCATTTTCGGTATATAATCTTGCATACTTTTAAAATATGAATGATGTTGAAAAACCATTAAAACGAAAATTGAAATTGAAGAACTATAAATTTGTAAAGTTATGGAAAATGAATAAGGTTTTAATAAAAAAGAGCAAATTGATAAACATGTTATTACCTAATACTCCCTTCATTCTTAAATAAGAGCTTCAAATTTGAGAATAGATCCGTCCTAAAATATAAGCTTCATGTCAGTTTTGTCTTAGTATTTATTGGTTTTTTTTTTCAATGTTACCCTTAGCTTGTTGATTGTATATATTGTACGTTACCCTTGTATATTGTATACTATGTGAATTACATTAATTAAGAAGATGGATGAGATTTATATTTACAAGGGAGGGTATAGTTGCAAAAAATATATAGGGTTAAAAGGGAAATTTTGGCCCTAAGTGTAAAAAATGGAACAATTTTACCTTGATCATTAATCCAATTAATTTCAACCGTTTGTTGATCAAATATCTTGAAATTAACAGCTTCATACGTTATTTTTGTTGAAGTGCAAATTTCCCCTGGAAGTTTTAAATCTAACTTTGAGAAAAAAAAAATAGATGACACATGGACTTCCAGGATAAATTTGCACTTTAACAAAAATGACGTGGATAACATGTCGACAGTTAGCTGAACATATTTAGTCAACTAATAGTTAAAATCAACTGAGATAATGGTCAAGATAAAATTGCTCTCTTTTTGACATGTTCAGAGACAAAATTACCCTTTAACCCAAAAGTATACTTTATTTGCATATTTATTGATTTTAACTACTTTTTCTTATAAAGAAAAAATGGTTACTTAAAGCTTATATTTAGGGACTGAAGAAATAATTAATATGATTTTAATGAAGATTTCGTTATTTTAAAAATTATTAAATGACTAAAACTATATAAATAAGTTGTAGTGAATCAAATTAGAGTGTAAGGACTAGACTTAATTATAATTGAGTAAAAACTATAATCATGAAAAAGTTAATTCCCCTCTTTCTTGCCAACGAAGCTTTCATGCTAATAACAGTGTTTGAATCCATATATGTTTATGCAATTATGCTTTAGAATTCTCTGGAAGTCAAAATTACATTAAAATAGTTTAGGGGAAGAGAGACGTAAACATTATTATTCTAAGAAGCAGGCTCATTGAAATCATGACTTTTCTTATCTATGAGAGAATTAGTATGAACACTTTGCATTTATCAAGCAGGGGCATCCTTATTAATTGGAAAACTTTTGTGAATGGAATTGTCATAACACTGCTAGCTATAAAATTGACGCAATGAATAGAACCAAGTCGTATCAGCTCAAGAATATTTATATTCTGCTAATGTTTGTTCCTATCTTCTTTGGATAAACTTGCAATAATCGCCATGGATATGCTTTAAAATTGAAACAACTCATGAGTCATTACTTATCTATGGGCCAAGGCAAAATGAACAAACCCTCCTGATCTAGTAAGTTATAATTTTTTTAATGACAATGAACAGTGAAAAATTCAGATTCACAAAACTAATGATGTCAGATTCTCAAAATTAATTAGATTTCAATTTCAATTAAAAATTATTTTCACTTACTCTATGGTTAACCAAACAAACAGGCAAATGTTTTCAAGGAAAAAAGGTTGATTACTAGCATTGGAATTGATTTGCAGAACACAGGAGAATAATCTCAGGATAGGATTGAACAATTTAGGACAGTTCAGAGGGGCCCAATTCTGAATTCTCTTCCTTATCTGCTTTTAAAACTTCAATGACTTGGATGCTTCATATTTTCTGTGAAAAAAATTCTATGAGAATCTCCTTTTAGATTCTCTACTTTCACCCCAAAAATCAAATTACCACTCCGTACCTATTTATAAGTTCAGTTTTGACCAAATCTCACATACCAAGAGAGGTGGTTGATATAATGATTACGTGGGTAAATTTTTAACTTTGCCCTTATTTGTGATTGGGTATTTTTCAACGTTTCTTCTCTCTCTATCTTTATGGGTATAATTAATATGAGTAAAATTGTCAAAATCTCATTTATTACATGAAACTGAACTTATAAATAGGACCAATTTTTTTTGTCAAACTGAACTTATAAATAGTATCAGAGTGGTACCTTTCAATTCTATACCCATTTTGATTTTGACTTTGGAAGAAAAAAATATATCAAGGTAAATAATTTATATTCACCAGTGACGAATATACATTTCCTATTTTTTTTTTTTTTTTTAAAAAAATTAACATAAAAACATCATTTTTTTTGCCAACAATAAAAGCATCATGATTTTGTTGTATATTATATTTTTCATTAAATATTTAAGTGTATAAATATAAAATTAAAAGGATTATTAAAAATAAAAAATATTTCTTACAAACGCAATCTCAGAAATTCACGCGCTTCGTAAAGCGGCGCGAATCCACATATCCCGCCCAAGAATAAGCCACGTGTACTATACTGTTCTATTTTTTCTACAAGCATGGTTATTTTATGATCTCCCTCCTCCCTCCCTAACCCTAGTCTAAGCTATATATATCCACACCTCTCACTTTTCATCTTTCTTTTCTCTCCTTTCCATTTTTTCTCCCCTTCTCTGCATTACTCTGTCCTTCAATTTTCTATTTCATCGAAGGAGCTTCCAGTTGAGAAACCTTGATTGAAAGCCCTGACATATCGCAACGAAATTTGAGTTTGCTAATGTGATTTGTTTTCTTTTTCTATGAGTGTTCTCGCACTCACCTATTTGCACTCCTGCCTCAATTTTTGAGACCAGTTCGATCAATGGCGGAAAGGAGATTCCGGATAGGATATGCACTCGCGGACAAGAAGCAACAGAGCTTCATACAAAACTCATTGGTGAGCCTCGCTGAATCTCGCGGCATAGACCTTGTTCGGGTCGATGCGGACCGGCCGCTGGTGGATCAGGGTCCCTTCGATTGTGTTCTTCACAAATTGTACGGAGACGATTGGAAGGCTCAGCTGCGGGATTTTGAGCGGAAATACCCAAATGCGGTCATCCTCGACTCGCCTGACGCGATTGAGAGACTACACAATCGGATTTCCATGCTGCAGGTGGTGTCGGAGTTGAAGATTGAGCACCAAAATGAGACCTTCGGGATTCCTAAGCAGATTGTCATTTACGACAAGGAAACTCTGCTTGATCGGCCTGCGTGGGAGAGTTTGAAGTTTCCGGTAATTGCGAAGCCTTTGGTGGCAGATGGGAGCGCCAAATCGCATAAAATGGCGCTTGTTTACAACCACGAGGCCTTGAACAAGCTGAAGCCACCGATTGTATTGCAGGAATTTGTGAACCATGGTGGTGTCATTTTTAAGGTGTACGTGGTTGGCAATTATGTAAGGTGCGTCAAGAGGAAGTCTTTGCCAGATGTTGAGGATAAGCTGGATTTTTCGAAGGACTTGTTGTCGTTCTCTCAGATTTCGAATTTAGCCGCCAACGAGAGGACTGATGATAAGTATTACGAGATGATGCATTTGGGTGACACTGAGATGCCCCCGCAGAGCTTCATTACCGACATAGCTCGTGGTTTAAGGCACGCGTTGAAGTTGAACCTTTTTAACTTTGATGTGATTCGGGACTCGAGATTTGGAAATCGGTACCTTATTATCGACATCAATTACTTTCCGGGGTATGCCAAAATGCCGAATTACGAGTCCGTATTGACGGATTTCTTCTGTGATACAGTGTACAAGAAACAGAAGGAACAAACGGTAAAGGGTCCGGATGAAAAAGTTTGCTCGGAGATTACTGTTTTGGATCAGTGTCAAATGCATAATTATGGTGAAGATATGAGAAAAATTATAAGCAACACTTGTAGTGATGAGGATGAGGGAAGCCTTCCAGTTTCACCTTTCAATATGGAGGAGAAAGAGAATTCTGTTCAAGTCTGATGATTCATGTTAAACACTGTGTATCTCATTCTATCATTATCATGAGTTGGTGGTTTTGGGCAACCAGAATTTGCTCAATGGACCCATGCGCCAATTTGTGGATAGACAAGAGTTGCACATTCTGTTTAGATAGCCATTGGTACAGTGGTGAATTAGTTGGTTGTTTGTGCCTAGTTTAACCTCTTAACATGTATATTCCGTCCACCATTGATCTGGAGATAGGTACTTCTCGATTACCCTGCCTTAAGGTCTAGGAAAGTTGTACTTTGAGGGTTAACTTGCAAAAAATCTGTTTTACTTCATTTCTTTTCTAGTTAGATGAAATAGTTACCATTTTGTCAATCTAATCGTCATTTTGGTTTTTGCTTTGATTCTATTGGTTGTCTCCATGATTTTCATTTTTACTGATAATACTTTTTAATCTTGAGATTCCTGAAGTGAGTGTTCCTTGAAGATGATAAATTATAGGGAAAAAATATAGTTTACACTTTACATTTTATATTCACCTTTCATCTATCTGAATAAAGGATGGTATACGATATGTTATCAGTACAGAACATACAGATTTTACTTGCATAAACAAGGCATGAAGATGCAAGTTCTTCATTTGTTGGCTTTCTAAATTTTATGCTGTTAAGCAAGAAACTTGATCGTAAAGATGATGAAATAAACTTTTTCCTCCTTTGCATCAGTTAGCCCATGTACCTCTGATCATGTAGGATTGTAGGCCATGGTTTATTACCATCCAGTTGTATGAGCCTTCTGAGATAAAAAACTTGATCTTCTTAATGAATAGTCCTTTCAGAATGGTTGATAATTAATTGGACACAGACCTTTGTTGAGATGATATCAAAATATGCATGAAAATTACTCTTTTCCTTACAGGGAGCTTCCTTTTGAAGTTAAACAGTTTTGTGTTTACGTGATAAATGCTTGGACTTTGGACTGGCTTGTGTCCTGCATTTGTTCTCCTTGCATATTTAGCTGCTTGTGTGTGTATATCATAACCCTTAGTCATGCTATGAAAATAATTTGTCTATCGTGTCTTCTTGTTTAGTTCTTGTAAATAAATCAGGCTAAGTGAAGACATATATAAGGTTTCATGTGTCTTCAGTTTCCTTTGTTTTTACTTATAACTCTAAGTCTTTCCATATCTCACAAGCTTCCTTCTGCTCATTCATTAGAGGCTTAAAGCATTCTCTTTTGGAAACTAGAAGATCATTGGATGATTTTTTGGGTCAGTGCATTATGTCACAATTTAGTTAAATTCGATTGAAATAATTTTACCCTGGCATGTTTTAAGTCACGTTAACGTAGCAGATGAGATTTGTTCCTTATGATATATCCTTGCTACTTTCTGATTCCCTATTCTTTGGCTCTTAACATTCCTAGACATTGCGGTCTTCATGTGGTTGTTGCTGCCTAAGCCTAACAACTCAACCTTTTGCGCTTGGAATTTTTATATTGCTAGCCATTGGATCAGAATTTTTCCACTGAGAAACTTTGTCAAATGTAATAGTCAGGTCTTGCTTTCCATCATATATGATTATGGTTTCTTCCAATTGACATTGAGTGTTTAATTCATTAATATAAAACTGTTGTTGTGGTCAGGGATCAGGCGTGTAAATGCCTGAATGGGTAACTTTGCTTGAGATATTTCTTCCTGTGTGTCTTCCAGATTAATATTATGCTAAATATTTGGTGGACAAGAGTAAAATGTAATTTTTTTTCTGATTGAGTCTGGAGATCAGTGGTCCTTTGAAGAATTGCATGATAAAGGGGGAAAGGCCATGTACAATAAAATACTTCTGCCATTGTTGATTGATAATTGTGTTTAGGATTAGTTTTTGTAGAAATTCAAGGCCTGATTTTCCTCTGAATATGTTTGTTTGAATTCAACACGTAAATTAAGGGAAGAGAAGGAACAGCCAAAATCTCAACACTCTCCTGCAAGCTGGATATTTTGACTTAGAGATTCTTCCAGCATTGCTAGTTTTGTACTCCAAGACCAATTCCTGCTTGAGCAAGAGTGCCAGGCCCCATACCTTTTTTCATATTGTTCTGTTTCTTGTTTGAAATGAGTTCTTGCAACCACTCCTATCGCTCTTTGGTGAAAGGATTGGTCTAAGATTGAGTTGTTTCCTCGTTGGTCACATTTAAGTCTCGAGTCTCATCTTGGTATCTTGGTTTTCTATCCACTGGTCTCCTATGCATATTCCGATAAGCTTCTTGGGTGCGGGCAGTTTTGCTGCCTTGGATTGTTGATTCTGTTTTGTGTTTATTGTCGGTCATGGAGTTGTATGGCCCTTGTGCAACTGATTTTGAAGAGTCTGAATTCACTATGTAACGTTGTGCTCCTTGCGCTAATCCCCTACTTTATTCTCATCTCACCTCTGAGTAAAATTGCCTATGGTGCTGAAGAATATTGTAGTACTGGTTTATCATCCGGTATTTTTGCACTGTAGAAAAATTCTCACCGATTTTTGTTGTCATGGATTTGACTAACAAAGCCATCTAGATGCTCTCTCCTGACTTTACCTGATGCTCCTCCGGTTTTAAATAAAATGCATATTTTGTAGTGTAAATTGTACTATAAATTATAAATTATGTTTTATATTTAAGACCGGGAGGTAGTATTTAAACTGATGTGATGTGAAAGCTACAATTGTATGAAACGAATCCTGATGAATATATTGACAGAGGCCTGTATTTAATCTCGTGGTGTTTATCTTTATCATTCTTCTCCTCCATATCATCTTACAAAGATATTTCCGAGTAGGGGCTTGATTAGGAAAGCGAGTGTGCTGGTTTTTAGTTTTTGTTTGGGGTCCACTCGAAATACCTTATGGTGAAACAGCACTGTATACTTGTGTAGTCTCAATCAGAATCTTATAGAGGGGGAAGCAGTGATTCTTGTGTTTGAAACGCTACAGTTCTGTTCTGTTGTGACTAGTGAGAGAGTTTCTTCATAGATGAAGTTGTTCTGTAAAGATGAAGATAGTGGACGAGTATGTAGTATACTAGTATTGAATGATAAGTTATGGGTTCTCAATTCTTCTTTTAGAGAAAGAAGAGAAAGGACCCTCAATGACATTTGAATCACAATGTTACCATTTAAAAATATCAAAAATTCATTTAATGTTTCATAGAATCTCAGTTTGGTTTTGACCAATCAAATTGCTCAAATTGAGATTAAATTATCTTCAAAGTGTGACATCATCGTATATCCAATATTTAATTTCGGATTAGAAGATGGGGAGATATGTATGGCCGTAGTTTTTCAACTCATTCACACGTCATTTTAACACTTTAAACCAACTAGAAAAACAATCAACTACCACGTAAGAAAATTGAGTAATAAAATTGAAGAGGCATCTCATTACTGACATCAATCCTCGTTTAATTAAAATAAGAAATTAAATTGAATTTGTGCTGTGTTTATCACTTCCAACAATGACACACAAAAATGACAAATAAGGGGGGGAGGTAACGTGTGTTCTCGTTCATGAAACGTAACCTCCTCACATGGTTGCCCTAACTATTGAAGGTCGGTTTGTTATGTTTTCAATTAAAAATATACATAAAGCTGTAATTAATTAAATGACTCCTTCTAACGGTATATATATTAAAGTTTTTAATCTAATAAGTTAATATAGCCGGCAGCTATAAACGTAGGAAGATTCCAGGCAAGCTGCCCATCTCTAGTACTAGTATATTATATATTGCTAACGCAAATAGCTTTGCCTTTTCTAGTAGCATGCCAATCACCAATCTACAGCTACCATTTTGTGGTGCTTGGTTCTTACACAGTTCCTTGTTCGTGAATTTGACCATAAAATAATGGTTTGGTAAGTGTCAACAAGATCAAATCCAATTAATTTGAAACCTTCTTTTAGTGTATAGAGGTTGACTCTTCTTCCCAACGGTGATGACTAAACCATAATCCGAGGCCTAGCGACACTAGTCATTGTATCCCTGATATCCGTTTCATCAATTTCTTGACTTCTTCCGAAGGTTCCAGCACTACGCCCAGAAAATTTCCTCGTCAGTTTCCATGGGAATATCTTCAGTTTCAATGGAATAACCATTGGTAGCGACTCCATTGAAACCTAACAGTATTATAAAGCTTTTTCGATCGTGATAGTTTTATAAAGAAAAATGTCTGATAGTAACCTATATCCATGGGCAGATCTAGAAAATTTATGAAGGGTGGGCACCAGTGGCGGGCAGATTTGGGTTACCCCCAAATTTTTTTTTTCAAAGAAAATTTTAAATGCATTAAAAATTAAAAGAATATAAACAAGAAAAGAAAAGAATATCAAAAAAAATATTTATGAAATCAAGTGAATATTGATTATGTAATAAGAGAGGCAGTTATTTTACAAACCCGTCATTTAGAAAAGCAAGGCTAAGTGCTGTTAGAAATGCAGCTACATAAATTACAATGAAGAGTGAGTATTCAATAAGTTCAAGTACATATATTTTAATAGTAAAAGTATATTACAATAAAAATAATTACAATGTCATTTGGAATTCCATCATAATTGTCTTATTATAAATGCTATTAATATAAGGCATTAAACAATCATTCAACCATCCATCCCCCATTCGATTACGAAGTGCAGTCTTGATGTATTAAGGGTAAGTAATCATTTAAATATGTATTAATTTATATATATATATATATATATATATATATATATAAATCTTCAATTCAAGGTAGACACTTGCCCCCTAGTCTTATACCTGGTCCGCCCTTGCCTATATCTAACTGTCGTTTTTGTAGGGATTAGCATTTTTCTTTATGTTTTTCACTTCATATTAGGCTTTAAAGAGTTATTTAGAAGAATTGTTTCAGTTGTGAAATTTTGTAGTTAATGCCGTAAATATCATGTAAATCACTTTCTAACTACAAGCAATACGGACTAAATTCTTCGTATTTTTGGTTCCCGGAGGACAGAAGGGTGATTAAAAAAGGTTCTTCCATTATTTCAAAATTTGTTTTCATGCAAAAAGAATAAATAAGTGTAATCAAATCCAGTAATAAATCACAAAGGTATACATATGAACAAGAGCATAACGCCAACTAAACAAGTCATAACCATCAACATATTGAGTTCGGTTTCTCTCATGAGCGCCCCCTCTCATTATCCCTCATCGTCGCCTCTAGATTGTTGGATCAAAAATTGGACGGTCCAGATGGCGACGATGAGGGATAATTAGAGGGGATGACGAGAGTATCTTATTCCCAACATATTTTGTAGCGTACAACTGTGCAATTATTTGTGACTTTTATGATAAACAAATGTAAACACTTAAAGAGGCAAACGATCTTCATAATGAACAAATAAAGAATATGTCAATGTATTATTGTATCCCTCCTGTGCATTAAGTCCATGATCATCAGGAAAAAGACACCAAAATCCTCTACCACGAAATGAGCGATTCGGAAGTGGACGTGAAGCTGCAAAAAGCAAAAGAAACAAAACATCAAAATCCCTCGAAAAAGAAGACAAAAACTGGAAGAACATGCAGCCCACATAAATCATACACCTAATAGAAGATAATTAACCTTTAATAATTTTTCAAACATAGAGAAAAAGAGGGAGAGCTTACTCTAAGAGTTCTTTCCAGAAGGCATCGTTTGTATCATAATCTTCCAAGAGCTTCTCCCAATTATCAGTATCATACGTTGTGGATGAAGTTGTTGGCTGGGTTGCCACTTCATGTGTAATAATAGGGCTAACGTTAACCTCCCTTTGATTGAAGGTGGTTGAAGAATCAAACGTAGGAAGTAGGTTTTCTACTTGACTTCTGTCATGTGATGTTATCCTGCTGAGACTAGTATTATTAGTACCCGAAACTTGTTGATCTGATGATGCTCCTTCTAGGTCTGTCCCTGATTCTGAAACATCCTGCCCTGATTCACTTGGTGCCGAAGGAAACAGGCTCGCATATAATTCTATTGGGTTATTATTGATCGCACTGTGATTGTCCAAGAGTGGGAGACTACTCTGCATGTTATTGACAAAAGATGAATCGCCATGTATGAGCTGCAACAAATTCTGCAGAAGTTGGAGTTGGACTAACTGCTGAGTCAAATCTGGCTGCTGTAAACCCAGAAGAGCTGCTTGGCTCCAAGGGCTCATCAAGTCGTTGTTATTATTAGCCATCCCAAGTAACTGGGAGAGATTCAAGAGATGCTTAAACTCAGTTCTAGGCTTGTGAGTTTCTGGATCAATACCCATCTGCAGAAGCTTCTTCCTTAAGTTGGTGTTCCAGAAATTCTTAATTTCATTATCAGTCCTCCCTGGAAGATGCGTTGCAATCTTCGACCACCTACAACCACACCATCAATCCCAGTTTCAGTATTAACCACACGTGTGTGTATATAATCAATCAGAAAGCAAAGATCGATATATGTAAGGGTTAAGATATAAATTTGCTACTAAAGATTTTCTAAAGAACAATTTTACTTCGGAAGTTTTTTTTAGGTTTAATATCATCATAAAAGAGTAAAAATGGAACAATATTGTTATCTACCATTAAAAAGTTAATGACGTTATTTTTTTAACAATATAGGTCAACTTTGTTGAATTTTGAAACTTGGGGCAATATTGTTTCTTAGTGAAAACTTTTAGGATAGATTTGCAAGTCAATCCTATATTTAATTAATGATGCACTTACTTGTTTCCAAGAACAGAATGAAGGTTGATGATCAATTTCTCCTCTTCTTCAGTGAATTTGCCTCTTTTGATATCAGGCCTGAGATAGTTGGTCCACCGTAGCCGGCAGCTTTTGCCGCATCTATTGAGGCCGGCATGCTTTGGAACTGTTTTCCAATTTCCACTGCCATGTTTGCTGATATAATTAAAAAGCTTCTCATCTTCTTCAGGCATCCATGGCCCTTTCTTCACACCACTCTCCTCACAACATGGTGGTCTTCCCATTATACAAAGCTGGCTAACTCAATAAAAGCAATTACAACAACAAAAACCTGAACAGATATCCTCTGATCAGAAGAGATAAAGCTGATGAGGTCCAAGAAAAAAGCTTACCAGATCTCTGAGAAGTGATGGTTTTATAAGTGCGTTTATATATATAAGACACCTGATTCATGTAATGATGTAATTTCTCCTCCTTTTTTCTGTTTGACGAAACGTGAAGGAAGCAACCAAGGGCGTATATATTTTACATAAAATATTTCAATGCATACCTCTCTAAATTCCTTAAAATGTTTTTTTTTTTTTTTTTGTGGTCAACATTGAAAGATTTTCCATATAACGGGGATATGAGATTGAAAAGTCAACCTTTTGAAGCAGCATTGAAGCTGAAGCCCATGGACGTTTAGGGTTCCCTATAATAGTGACGAATATTTGATGCAAATATTGGAATATTCAAACATTGGAAATTAAACCTAACGGCATGGAAAACCGAATATAACTTTTTATCATGTCAGAGTCTTCTATCACCTTATAAATTAATAGTATGTAATGTTAATTTGGTTAAGGGAAGATTCTTTATCTGATTTGGCTCAAGCATTATTCATTCAGCACAGGCTCTGCATGTTAATTCCACAGCATTAAGTGTAAGAACTTCTTGATTTGATTAAGTTGCAAAATAAAACATAATTAGGAATTGAGTTTATTCTTAAATTTTCTTCAACCTATATATCTATATATTTTCAACCACTTTATATCAAAAAATTTACAGCAAGTTGCATTATTCACAAATTTTGAACAGCAACTCATCATTCAGATATTCTATAAAAACGTGTCAAGATTTTTATCATGTATCTTCAAAAGCATGCATCATGGTAGGCCATTGCTTTTAGTAAACCCAGAAGGATGCTTCTGATAATAATGGCAACCCATTTTGTCATCAGTGTGGCAATCAACTTTGTCGTTTTCTTGTTGTTCGTCATTCTCAAGTTCATCGGTATCAATGGTTGTTTTCCATTTTATAATTCTCAATAATGCAGCTGTCTCTCTAACTGCTCCTTAATGTATTTATTGCATTAAAGTGTTGATTACCTTTTCACCAAATTTCATTCAAATTTCTTAGGACTCTAAAAGCTAAGGGTGCTTCCTTCCGGGTCACTTACCCATTTTTGTTTTATGAACCATTCAAAGTTCTAGGACTAGTGAAGGCTCTATCTTATAACTATACTGATATTTCTTATGGACAAGTTTTGTAGACAGTAGGAATAATCGTTTAATTAGATACTATTTATCAAAATGATCCGTTAGGTACAATGTGAAGAGGTACAGTAAAAGGAAAATAATTTAATAGCATATTGATCCTGTGGTTAATAATGGATATAGAGAGCCATGTCTTGTGATACTGATTTTTGGAGATAAATTGACTAGAAATGAAACTCAAGGGGTTTTGGTAAGGCATGAGATCACTATTTAGTCTTGTGTAACCAGAGAGATAAACACGATGATGGGTTTTACCTATTGATGTTAGATGAACCCAACATTGTATTCATTTCTCTTATAAAATGGGTTTAGATTGCATCATATTGTTAGAATTTGAAGGATTATATAATCCTTCAAATCCGACTGTTCCTGTGAATGCGACTATTTCTAAAAATCAAAATGAGGAGTTTGTGAATTTGACTGTTGCTATAAATGCGACTATTCCCAAGAATCAAAATGAGGAGGCTGTGAATTCGAATGTTGTAAAACTATTCCCTGAGAATCAAAATGAGGAGGTTGTGAATCCGATAACAGACCAAATTCCCAATTCATTTATTTTTCTGGTATCTAATCGAATTGAATTGGAATATGGAATATCATAATAATGGTAGAAATGAAATCAATTTTTTATTCTGAGTCTAGGTGGAATTTTTCAATTCCTTTCCATTTAGAATTTATATTCTATCGGTTTGTTGCAAATTCCAATTTGAGTATAAAATTATTCTATTTATTCTCTGCTCCTAGGTATTTGTATCCCGCCTTCTTTGATACTATTTGTAGTATCCCAGTACTCAACTGCTCACTCTTGATATTGTCCATTTTGGTGAATGCGTTAAGATGAGAGGTATCCAAACCTTTATATAGCGATAGCACATTAACCTAAGTATGGCTCTGATACCATTTATAATATCACAATTAACCTAAGTATGGCTCTGATACCATTTATAATATCACAGCGCCTCTCTCGATATTGTTTGCTTTGGGGCCCAATATTTAGACCCTTATATGGCGTCTTTCATTCCCCTTTTATTTTTAAATTTTAATTGGATATTATGAAGAAAAAGGAAAACAATTGGCTTAAATGATTTACTTTTTATTTTACTTATTAAATAAATATGTGTAAGTAGGAATTGGGGAATAAAAGGGTAGCTTTGACATTATATATTTTTTAATAATAGCCTATTAGATATTTAGGTTAAACTTTGTTAATGTGTGAAGGAAAAGTCGCCGCCTTGGACCTTCTCAGTACCGCCTGAATTAGTCCCGAGTCATTCAAGTTAGAGCCGAGTCAGAAGTGACCCGAGTTGGGTCTTCACCGGACCAGTTTTTGAGCCAAAGCCGGCCAGTTTGATCCGGATTTAATAACATTGCTGATGATGGGGTAGTGGCGAATGAGTATCCTGTTGTTGAGCCGGTTGCTATTGAGCATGTTACAATTTTGGGCTTTGATACCATTTATCATGTATGAATCCTAAAAAAAAAAAAAGTACAAATAAGCCTGTATATATAGGCAAACTATAACCTAATATAGACTAATCCTAGAATCTAATATAATCTAATTAAATATAATAATATCTCGTATTTATACTTCTAAGATATATATAGAATATATCAGATATCAATATATAATAATATATTAATACATGAATCATTTGTATGTGTTACTCTTTATTGAGTTCTCTTCTCCCCAATGTGAAATTAGGAATTAGTATAAACCAATATACTAAGTTATTCCTCCCTTAGTTTTCTAGTTGAAGATGAAAGGTAAAATGGAAAACAAACACATGCAAAAACTAGATAATAAAAAAATTATCTGGTCAAACTAAATATAAATAAATACTTATGAAGATTATCTAGTCAAACTAAAATTTGAAATCCTCATATCGTAACTACAAACAAAGCATACGCCAAATTTGACAACTCGCGGCCTTTTACTATATAGAGTGTTTTGACTTTATTGTGATATTTTATAGAATCTCAGTTTGGTTTTGACCTCTCGATTCAGCACGAGATTTGATTATATTCTGGTCAAAGTGGATTTTACATCATCAATTCATGACATACCAAGGTTTAATTTGTCAACTATAGAAAATATGCATATGAAAATGGTGAGATATAGATTAGCGGAGCTGATTTTTCAACTTCAATATAATTACCTCATGTGTTCTTATTTTCGTGCTTAGTTAGACAACCAACCAGAAAAATAATAAACAAAACGAAAAAAGAATGCATGGGTATATTGAAAGGAACGAATATTTCTGTTCTATGTATTAGATAGATGGAGTGCATAAAAAATTTTAGTATATAGTCCGTAAATAGACTATATATATATATATATTATAGTGTGTGTGTGCATGTATATATCTATATGTATATACATATATACATACATAAATAGAGTGCCAATCAGAGGCCTAACCGATGAGAAGTCAGAATGAGGTTGAACATTACGCTTGGACTATATATATAACCAGTGGACCCAGAAAATTGCAGAGGGGGCACAATTAGTGAGCTGCCCCCAATTTTTTTTTTAAGTAAAATTTTAAATGCATTAAAAAATAAAAAAATATAAACAAGAAAAAAAAATATTCAAAAAAATATTTATGAAATCAAGTGAATATTGATGATGTAATAAGACAAGAAATTATTTTACAAACTTGTTATTTAGAAAAGTAAGGCTAAATATGGCTAGAAATGCAGCTACATAGATTACAATGAAGAGTGAACACTCAATAAGTTCAAGTACATATATATATTTTAATAAAAAAAGTATATTACAATAAAAATAATTACAATGACCTTATGTTTTCATCTTTCTTATTATAAACCAAATTATTTTTTAAGACACTAAATTCCATTATAATTATCTTATTATCATATATATATATCAAATACATATTTTCAATATAAGACACTAAACAATCATTCAACTATTCATCCCCATCCGATTACGAAGTGCAATCTTGATGTATTAAGGGTTGTCACTTAATTTAAGGATGAACAATCATTTAAACATGTATTAATTAATTCAAGGAAAGTAGATAAATAATGCTAATACTAATGCTAATGGAAATTTGAAACCATCGTATTCAAGTTATTAATTCAAACTCCTTTTGAATTTTTTTTTTTAAAAAATGTCCCAAATTTTAGGTCCGCCTCTATTTAATATAACTAGTAACTAAGTCTTGTGGATAAATGAAGCCTAACCCTACTTAGAAGAATAAAGAGAGAGATTTTGTAACACAAATCAAACTTTCGAAAATATCTACGCGTAAATTTGAAATAAGGTTATCAGATGATGGGATTCAACCAAATCTCGTGATGATGGTCTAGTATAATTTACTCTTCTTTTATCATAATTTTAATGAAATAAAACAAATTTAAAATGCATTTGCTGGAATTTGATAGTATTTTCGAAGAATATTAGGAGAGCCTAGGACTTTTTTTTTTGGGTAGTAAGGGAGAGCAACATACAACTACAAGGAAATGTTAGAATATTTTAAAATGGAGTTATAATACTAATTAAAGGTCATTAAGGTCATGTCTTTTTAGGTTGTAAAAGTACATATGAAAAGGTGTAGTAACTACTACCTGATAAAATGTTGTGTTGGTTTTTTAGAAAACCTTACATGATATAAATGTGTAACTCTTTATGGAAGAGTTATTTTAAATAACGTTATTTAAGTTATGTTGGTTTATGAGGAATTCATGAATCTATTATATTATATAGTTATGACTTTTAATTGAAGAGTGTTGCTTCAAAATGTACCACTTTAAGACATCACTTTATGGTATATAAATATCCTGAACCGTCACTTCATTTGGCATACAACATTAGAAATCACACAACAATATATCAAATTCATTTTTTTTTTTTGCTCAAGAAGATATCAAATTCATTGTCCTTGTCCTTAAGTGCAAACAAAAATAAAGTTAAATTATTATTTTATAACAGTCATTATTAATTGTTGTCTTGTTTGAGTATTGTAAGTGCAATTCATATTCAAGGATCTTTGTTGCATCTTGCAAGAAATTCGCTCGTCAATCCAACTTGTACCCTACGAGATAGATATAAGTAGGGGTGAATTAAGCCTAAAGGAAAATATTGTCTATGTCTTAAAGGTATTGTGTACTACTTTCTTTTTCATTTCTTATTCTTGTACTCCTCAGATACCTAGTTCATCCAACAGGAAATATGTAGATAGGTTCAATTTGAAGTAAATAAAGTGTCACTTTTTGGACTTCTATTTTGAGAGTGGTTACGTACGTTACTAATATATCCTGGAGTTAATAAGATCCGAGCTCTCATAATTATGTTGTTTAACCATATATATTGAAAGTTTTACATGTTATGAAATCTACATTCCTTATATTTATATAAATTTATTAGCTTCGTTTCTGCAAACACATAAAAAGTTAAATGCCTTCATGTGATGTGCCTTTACATTGTCGTTTTCTATTTTTTTCGAACCCTACATAGAAGAACTCACTCTTTTTTTCTTTTTCTTTTTTGTGACAGAACTCACTCTTGTTTTGTTTAGCGAGTCAGGATTAACAAAACTGATCGTGATTTTAGTTTATTAAGAATAAATCAATAGAGCGTACGGATGAATGTTTAGTCAGAATAAACAAGTTATTACTGTTCCAGAAACGGATCCTGGTTAATTATTTTCCCATACGAAGAGAGATAGAAGAATTTCTTCACTGTCGTTAATTGCAACACATGTTTAGTCCCAACAAAAATGAAAAATAAATCAAATCAAATATGGTCAAGTAGAATTATTACATCTTAATTAAAAGGAACATCAAACCAAACACAATTTGCTAAACAATCAACATGTTTATACCTCGTGTTAGGTACAACGAAAGAATCCAAAAAAAAAAAAACCCCACAAGACTACATATGTAATATTGAATGAATGAATAAACAATGAATGTTTTATTGTATCCTTTGTGTATGTGTTGTATTCAACTATTCTTGATCAACTTCATCTGAAAAGACCCACATAAATCCTCTACCACGAAATTGGCGATGTGGAAGTGGACGTCAAACTGCAAAACAAAGTAAAAGATAAACAATCGTTATAATCTCTCAACAACAAAGATCATAAGCTGTAAGAGCATGAACAAGATGCAGCTGACATTTTTTTTTTTTTTTTTAAGAAATTAAGAAAGTTAAATAAATTAGTTAATTATATGATATGTCGTGCGTTATTTGATTATATATTAGTTTATAAGTTAGATAAAAAAGATATTTTATCTTAATCCTAAATATAAGACCTAGTTTTCATATTTGTCAATTCTTTCCTAATTTATCACTATTAATACTCCCTTAACAATAATCAAGGAGGAGAAAGAAGAAGGAAATTAAGGAAGATGGGTATGGTGTTCTAGAAAATACATGTTATATTAATTAATTTAACTAATTTTATTAATCTAATTAAATTAGGTAAATATGTCTTAGTATGAGAGATAGATTACTCTAAAAGTTCTTTCCAATAGGAATCGCTTGCATCATCATCTTCCAAGAGTTTTTCCCAAGCATCAAAGACTGTGGATGGAGGTGACTGCTGGCTCGACCTTCCTTCCATTTGGTTGAAGTTGCCTGAACTGGTTGCACCAAATGGATTCTCATCAGCTTGATTCATTTCGTGTGAAGTTGTCCTGCTGATACTGTTATTGATACCTAAAACTTGTTGATCTGATGCTCCTTCAAGATCTGTCCCTGATTCTGAAATATCCTGGCCTGATTCACTTGGTGCTGAAGGAAATAGAGCAGGACTTGCATGTAATTCTTGGTCTCTCAAGTTGTTGGGGAGAGTATAGTTCGGACCATTTGTTGTATCTGCTTCTATTGGGTTATTGATCAAACTGTCGTGATTGCCCAAGGGTGGTAGAACACTCTGCATGTTATTGACCAACGATGAATTGCCATTTATGAGCTGCCACAGATTCTGCGCAAGTTGGACTTGGACTAATTGATGAGCCAAATCTGGTTGCTGCAAACCCAGAAGACCCGCATGGCTCCAAGGACTTATCAAGTTGTTGTTATTAATAGCCATGCCAAGTAACTGGGAGAGATTCAAGAGATACTTCAAGTCAGTTCTAGGCTTGTGAGTTTCTGGATCAATACCCATCTGAAGAAGTTTCTTCCTTAAATTTGTGTTCCAGAAATTCTTAATCTCATTGTCAGTCCTCCCTGGAAGATGCGTTGCAATCTTCGACCACCTGCAAACCACACTATCATTAATCAAAGTTTCTGTTTTGAAGAATTATATTGATACAGAGGAAAGATAAGAACCTCTGAAATATTATTGATTAATCATTGAATAAAAGAGGATACAAATACGCGCAAACCTAAAGCTAACCTAGAATCTAATCTAATCAAATCAAACAATCTATATAATCCTAAGATATAAAAAATTTAAATACTTAATATCAAACTTAATAATAAGATAATAATTAACTAAGTAATCTGAAACATCTTTGAAGCTTTACTCAACAGTTTCAGAATCAACCATACGCATATAATCAATTATCAGAAAGCAAAGATCGATATATGTAATTAATGATGGACTTACTTGTTTCCAAGAACAGAATGAAGGTTGATGATCAGTTTCTCCTCTTCTTCGGTGAATTTGCCTCTTCGGATATCAGGCCTGAGATAATTGGTCCACCGTAGCCGGCAGCTCTTGCCACATCGGTTGAGGCCGGCATGCTTTGGAAGTGTTCTCCAGCTTCCACTGCCATGTTTACTGATATAAGTCATGAGCTTCTCATCTTCTTCAGGCGTCCATGGCCCTTTCTTCACACCTGTCTCCTCACAACACGGTGGCCTACCCATTATGCAACAACAATTAATGTTCTTTCAAGAGAAAGTTAAGGTATAAAATACAACACAAACATTTTGGTAACACTTTCATTCTGCTTTATAGGTGCTTGGGACATCTGAATATTCAAGGAATGATGTCATTTTAATTATTTTTGTAATGTATTGTGTGTTGACTATGCTTGGAATACGAAAGCCAAGCCCTAGCTGGGCAATGCGGAAGAAGCAGCCTAGGGATAATTTAAAACAAATATATATACTGATCAATGTAGTTTTAAAATTAGGTTTTTGCTCTCATAATTTCTACTAATAACAAACGCAAAAATCTTTTAAACTGAATATAAGTTCCATTCTATGGTCAAAGAATTGTGTCTTTGACCTGCCCGTCGAGGAAATCGAAATGTTTTCGATAATATCGAGACTTGAGTCTGCGCAGTGTTTGAAACCCCACGTACTGATCCCACATGCTCATGAACGTACGTAAAAGGATCGGATAGATAAACGCCTGAAATTCTAAAGAAACAAAGAAAAAAAAATCTTTTAAAAAAAAATTAAAAAATATATATTTATGATATATTGCAGAATAATTTTCATTCCTAGAAATTTATATTTATATATAGGGGTTTTGATATTATATGTTGTGAAAACATCAGCATGGACGAACGTAGAGGATTTATGCCTCATATATATATATATATATTATATATGGTGTAGAATAATTAAGAAAAAATGACACCAAGGTCTCAAATAATGAAAATAACATTAGCAAAGTCTTATAGCTCATTAATGACAAGTGAAAGAGCGGTCATTGATAAGTCATTGAACTATATATTTTGATATTATTTTTCTTAGTTGTGACTTTGGTGTCATTTCTTAATAATTAATCATTAGACCCAAAACAATATAATAGGGTAAATATATATGGTATATGATTAGGTTGCTAATCATAGTAATATGAAGCCTTTTCATGTAGAAAGAGCTTCCCTCATCAATTGAAGCCTCATCTAACTGAAATTCAGATTAGGTTGCTGCTAATCATAGTACGTATATGATTTTTTCAAAAAAAAAAAAAAAAAAACAGAGAGAGATGAAGAGATATCGATCGATTCCCCTTCAGCCTCTACATATTGGCTCCTACTTGAATATAATATCCTGATGCTAATAGTTTGTTAAAATTTATTAACATAATAATGTAGGTTATTACTCATTTATATCATCAGTTAATAACATGCATTTAGAGAAAAGTAAAGGTTGTGGCCCACCACTGTTGCTGTGTATGGTAATCAAGTTTGCCATTTTTCAATTAGACAGTACAATTACATAATCAAATGGCTGCTTTAATTTAATTTCTTTCGCAAATAATTCTCAATAATTAATTCGCCAATCTCCAACTGCTCCTCATTGCACAGTTGATCCATCACCTTTTAATCTAGAATAATAATAGAATAATAATTGAAATTTAATTTCTGAATTAAAACACCAAGAGATTGCACATTCTCTCCAGACCTCCATACCAAATTTTCTTGGAGCCTTCAGCTTTCTATTAAATTAATCTTAATTCAATAGAAATAGAATAGTTAAAATTGTACGTGTCACGGTGTCATCTCTTATATCACTATAACGTCAGTCAGTGGCTGGCAAAAAAATGTCAATCGCTGATCTATATGTTGTACAAACAACTTATCAGGAAATGAACTAATCTATATATTGCTGTTAAACATTATGGTATTTTGGGTTTCAAATGATCGTTTTAGGTAATTATATATTTGTAGAGGTAAGGAAATTAAACTAATAATAAATAGCAACACATGAGACTAATTATTATTAAATGTGAGAAGAAGTGAAAAAATATCGATTCATGCAAATATCAGAGATCGAAATGATTCGATGACTAAAAATGAATCCATTAGAACATGAAGAGAACAAAACATGCATGAGAAACAAAGGAGGTGACATGAGTCGTTACGAATGAAACGCAACCTCCTTTTAAATAAAGTTCTAATTCTCTTCGGGAGAGTTCGGTTTCATGCTTTAACTGATACTGCATTTTTAAATTTGAAATCCCTACAGCTGTAAGAAACTAGCTTGTGTTCTAACTATATAATAATTTTTTTATTCTATAATTTAATTAATTGCCAAGGTTGACCTAAAATTATCATCACCAGCTAAGTTTCAAACTTTCACATTTAAAAGTAAACTAGTTCAGGAATGGAGATAAATGGCTACTTCTAACTCACATTTAATTTAATACTCCAATTACATATAGTATAATTTTATAGTCAATAATTATATAAAATAAATATAATGACCAAATGTGGATTACCCACTCGACAGGTCTAAACAATTTCTAATTATGCACGATCCGGGATAACTGGGCAGGCAAGAAGGTAAAAGTCAGCCAATGGACGTTGAAAGAGTAGCCATCAAATCATGATGAAAATGATTTTTCAGGCCTTTTTATCTGAAATTTAAAAAATACATGGGAAGTTATTATAACAACTGGAATGAAAAAAGAATTTTGAAATTGCAAAACATCAAATAAGGTTTATTATCAAGAGTTAATAAAGGAATGGTGAAACTTAATAAACAATTTACAACTTTTTTTTAGAAAATCCTTGATTTTGAATTTTACAATTTCAAAGTTCTTTTTCTGTCTTTTTCCCTATAAAAATTGTATATATGTGTTTTAATTATCTATAGAAAAATTAGAGATTAGATAGTTATAAATGGGAAGTTATAATTAGTGAAAGTTCTATGTGTTACATAACTGTTGGCACTAGAAAAATGTCGGCTTAAAAATATGGAAATTAGTATAAGGTATCAAGGAAGAGATTTAATCACTCACAAGTCCAATAATAACTAATTAAGGAATATGTATTGACAAGTTTCAGTATAAGAAATGACAACAAGCTTATACTTTTCATTTGTTATTGGGACTTTTTCATCATTAAATTCCTTGTTTGAGACCTCATTGTAATTCTGTCATAAAAATATCATCAATGTAAAATATAAAATCTATAACAAATTAATAGTATAATAAAACTTTTATTTATAAGTTGAAAAAAATAAATAAACACAATGTAAGGTATCTGAATCTAATATAGAACGTTTATTTAGAGCGACGAATATAGTATGTATAATTCTTGATGATGAACATCGATCAAATCCGGGTTGGATTTTCAGAAGAGTTGAATTAGGACGTACATATTATATTGTAGTTGAGGAGGAGAATATAGAACTACTTTACAGGATCTGGGGTCAATTTATTTGTGGGTTGTTATAAATCCTCATATAATGGTACGACACTACGACCAAACATTCACCAAACTCAAAATCGAACTTGGGTTTTATTGGGGTGTAAGTCAAGTGCTATACATTTTACTAGTATTTTATAGAATAACACCTTGGTTTTGACCTCTCTAGGAAGCTCAAACTTTCATTAAATTATCTTAAACGTTCGATTGAGAAATAGTGGAATTTTTTCAACTTTGTTACCTCATTTTCTTTCAAATTTACGTTTAGGTGGATAACCAACCCATAAAAATAATATCAAGTTAAATGGAAGGAAAATGCACGTTGCTATTATTTAAAAAAAAAAAAAAAAGGATGGTGTGAAAAGGTGCAAAAACTGTTTACTATTAATCCTCAAGAAAGTGAATGTGTCCGTGATGTTGACTTTGACCTTTTCTACGAAAACATCTTGGAGAACACTTAAACAAGATTAGACCTTTACCCAAAAAGATATGCTTAGAACTCAAGAACTTCACCTATGTACAACTCCGGTCCTTATAAGTCCAAATTGTCAAAAACTTTTGTTTTAAGTTCATTTTGAGACTCAATAGTGACTGATTTCTAATTTTACCTCTATTGAAAGTATAGGTGAGAGAAAATGTACAACATTTTTTAATACTCATTATTAAATAAGGGACAATTTTAAAAAGTAATTCAATTTAAAATATATTAAATGGTTTAACTTTTATTTAATTTCTTAGTATATGAGATTTGATTAAACTTGACTTATAATAAAGGTTAGAGAGTACTCAATTATGAGCCAAAACAGAACTACTTCCCAAAATCCCATAGCATGTTCTTTTAGCAATTCAGATCTTTTACATTCACAAGAGTAATTAAATAGATGTTGTGTAGAGAAAGCGGGAAAAAAAAGTTCTATGCATATATTTCTTTTGTATCACTAAAGACTCCAATTTTTTTAGGGTTAAGTAGTATTTTTGTTTCAGGGTTTTATCAATGGGTAATTTCGTCCTGAAAGTTTTTCTAAACAATTTTGCCCTCGAAATGTAATAAATGAAGTAATTTTGTCCCGGCCTTTATTCCAATTAATTTTGACCATTAGTTGACCAAATATGCTAAAATGATAGCCTACATGTCATCTACATACATGAATATCATTTTTAGAAAGTTTTAAACAAATTTATACAACATGAATATTCAGTACAAATAATAAAGGACTATCACCTCAACATATTTAGTCAACTAAATCAAAATTAACGGTGCAGACAAAATTACTCCCTTTTCTACACTTCTAAAATAAAATTGACCCGCAGCCTTTTTTGTTATTATTTATTAGTACATGTAGAGATGGCAATATGTTTGCTATAAGGATTCGTTTCTGTAATTAATGCTCACACAGGGACAGTAGCTTTAATTTCTGAACTTTCTGCAGCTTTAAACCTGTTCCGCATGAAAACAAGTGGAAAAAAAAAACGCAGGACAACCTCCTCATTCGAAATACACAGGTCAGGAAATAAATAAACCGCCTTCGTGGGGCCCAACCGATGATCATGTGAAAGTCTGAAATTTCAGACACTATTCACACTTGCAGAACAAATAAGAAGAGAGGGGGGCCGTTTGTTCTTTAGCAACCATTTTATGCTTTAACATTTTTATTTTCAGAGCAGAGTTCTCCAACGATTCACATATCATTGTGGTAAAATAAAAAATATATATTATGCAAAACTGTATAAAACTCATGAAGTAGTATTGTTTTGTGTTCTGTGATTGATGTCTTCTTGCATTATTATGTTATTGTTGATTCTGTTGCTGTTGAAGGCTGACTAATTTGAAGTATGCTCCATTTTTGTTCTCTACAAGACTTGAATGAGACCCTTGTTCCACTATCATCCCATCCTGCAAAACTGATATTTGATCTGCATTTCTTATTGTGGACAGTCTATGTGCCACCATCACTGTTGTTCTGTTCTGCATCAACCTGTCCAGTGCTTGCTGAACCACACGCTCTGATTCAACATCAAGTGCACTTGTGGCTTCATCAAGAAGTAATATTTCTGGGTTCTTTAAAACAGCTCTGGCTATGGCTATCCTCTGTCTCTGGCCACCCGATAGCTGAACTCCTCGCTCGCCCACTTTGGTCGAGTAGCCCTCAGGAAGACCACTTATGAAGCTGTGAGCGTTTGCCAGTTGAGCTGCTGCAATTACTTCTGATTCTGAGGCTCCTTCCTTTCCATATAGAATGTTCTCAAATATTGAAGTTGCAAATAGAGCTGGTTCTTGTTGCACCAGACCAATGTGTTTCCTCAGTGATTTCAGATTCACTCTCCTTATGTCTTTCCCTGTGTAAAAAGGAATTTGACTCAATATTGTCAGCATAGTGCAGGAGCAAAGGGGTTCTCAGGAGACATTTAGTACATGATTGCTTGACATTTCTTGGTATATAGGAAATCAGACAATACAATGCCAATAAACATCCAAGATACAGAATCAATCAATATGATGACAATGGCTTGTAGTACTTAACGTAGGACCTATTTAGCTAATTTGATTAGATTAAATAAGTTAGTTAAGTCGGTTAATTATAATAAATATGACATATTCTTCCGAAAATACCCTTATTTAGGATGGTCTTTGGCTTCAACCATCAACCCTTGGGGTAAAAGTAGAACCCACCACCTAGTTGAGGTAGTATTAATAGGGGGTGGTTTGGGAGGAAAATGATAAATATGAGAGATAAGTAATTTAGGACCAAGAAAAATTCTCTAATCAGGTCCTACATTAGGGACAAGAGGAGTTAAATTCTTTATTTTTATTTTTTGTATGTTTTGTTAATAATTGAATGGTTTAAGAGCTGCTACAGAAAGTCACAACATCGTACCGTCAATCATCACCTTCCCAGAAGTTGGATCATAAAACCTGAGGATAAGGGAGACAACAGAACTTTTACCAGAACCACTTTGGCCCACTAAGGCATGACTAGTGCCTGAAGGCACTTTAAGCTTAAAATCCTTAAAAATGATCACATCTGGCCTTGAAGGGTAGCTGAAATTGACATTTTTAAGCTCGATAGTTCCCTCTACTGTCTTTAGATCTTCTCCAGTATCACTCGTTACTCCTGACTTTCTATCCATCAGATGAAAAACTGATGCAACCATTTGATTCCCCTTCAAGAGGTCTGGAGCCAGAGCCAGAGTCTCCCCCATGGCCAGTGCTGCTACTATCAAAACCATAAACGACTTCATGATTGATTTAAAGCTGGCAAGCTCCTTTTCCATCAATACAGAACCATACCTGTAGAAAGGTGAAACAAATCTTAGCTTCAGGGCATACCATTTGGAGGTGCAAGAGAATTATGAAGCTAAAGGCATACTCCTACCACAAGGCAAGGCCATAAGATGAGAAAATAAAGAACTGGGAAATGCCATAGAATATGCCTGCAATTTGACCCCGTTTTAACGAACGCTTGGAAGGATCAACAAGCTCACTGGCATAAAGTTCAAGGACTTTATCTTCAGAACAAAATGCAGCAACAGTGCGTATGTTACTCACAGCCTCTCCAGCCAGCATGTTGGCCTTTAGATATGCTTTGCTCAAGTTGCCACCGTATCCTTGAAAGAAAAGTTTCTGAAGTAATAATGGAAGTTAATTAAGATATATATAAACGGGTGCTAAGTTTTAATGTTAAAATTTGGAGAAGAGGGCAACCTCACTAATGTGACCACTAATGACCAAAGGATAAGTGGCAATGACAACAAGGGTTATTCTCCAGTTCAACAAGAAGGCAATAATAAATGAAGCAGCAACCAGGCCAACATTCTGTAAGAGAATTGTAGACCGATCAACAACTATAGTTCGCAACAAAGTTGCATCAGTCTCTAGACGTGATGAAAGCATAGAACTTGTGTTTTCTGTATCATCGAACCAGCCAATTTCATTCTTCAAAATAGCTGCAGCCAGTAGAACAGTGGTGAATAAGTGAAAAAGAGAGAGTTCCATCATGTTCAAACCAATTAGATGGAAATGCACAAAAGATTCAGAACAAGAGAAAGAAGGCAAAGCATTGATGAGTTGATCACACTTACCAGAAAACAAAGCTTCTCGGACACGAAGAGTAAGTCTCTCACCCATGATTCCAAAACAAAGGTGTTCAATGGCATGGACAATGACGGTTACAACTGCTCCCCCACAAAAGAGGAAAGCAATTTTCTTGACCTCACGACAGGTAGTTTCCCAGTCCATGTAATATGAAACCAGAGCATGAGATAATCCTAGAGCGAAAAGAGGCATCTGGGCTCCAGCAATAAATGCACAGAAAGTCCCTATAACCCCATAGTACCAATCAGGTCCTATCATGGAGTATAATCTTCTTGCGGAAACATGCCTTGTCTTGCCACTATCCACCTCATCAGCATCAACAAAGCCAATAGATTCTTTATCCGATCGAAAACTACCACCTAAGCTTGTCGTTGTACGAGATAATTCTCTTGAGTTCCTTACGCTACGATCAGATAAAGATTAGATTTTTTCGTTAATGCCACTTGAACAAAGACAAAAGTATATCAATTATTTCATTGGATTAAGATAGTTGCAAATATTTGAAGTGTCCAATGAAAATCAAGTACCTTGAAAGTTGCCCTAAGCTAGGAGCCACTGAAGGGTGTGTTTGCAAAGAAACTGCCTCTTGGAGTTGAACAAGAGATGCAAATACACTAATAGGATTGGCGATGAGCTCATCATGGCTGCCAGTTTCAACAATCTTGCCTCCTTGAACAACGGCAATCACATCTGCGTTTCTGATTGTAGAAAGTCTGTGTGCTACTACCACAGTTGTTCGACCCACCATGACACGATCAAGAGCCTCCTGTACACTCTTCTCTGACTCTGCATCCAGGGCACTGGTTGCTTCATCCAATAAAAGGATTGATGGATTCTTCACTAAAGCACGAGATATTGCAATCCTTTGCTTTTGTCCTCCTGATAGTTGTATCCCTCTCTCACCAACCTGCAAAACACAGTAAATATCAACCCTTGAAAAAAAAAAAAAAAAACCCATATATTTATTTGCCAGCCTTTATTTTGTTTGTACTTTAGATATGCATTGTCCAATTTCTTTCTAGGAATTGATTTACCTTCACCAGTTAGCAGTCCATTTAACTTCCCTAAAGTTAAGAGTTGATAATGTAGCAAAAACTCTGATGAAACAATTCTAGAAATAGAAAATGAAAAATACTCTGCAGGTACCAGGTAACATCAGTACCAAGGGGTGAAGACATTTTGGTACTATAGAAGGTTAAATATGCATATATTTCATAGGGTCTTGCCTGAGTTTCTAATCTATCAGGAAGATTGTTAATGAAAGACTGAGCATCTGAAAGCTTCACAGCTCGTTGAAGTTCTTCAAGAGTGGCATCATCTTTTCCATACAGTATGTTCTCCCTGATGCTCGTAGCAAAAAGGGCAGGTTCTTGATTAACCAACCCAATTTGTCCCCTTAGCCATTTAAGATCGAGTTCCTTGATGTTATTCCCATCCAATAGGATCTGCCCAGAAAAGGGTTCGTAGAAGCGTTCAATCAGAGATATAACAGTGCTCTTTCCAGAACCACTTTCCCCAACAAGGGCCACAACTTTGCCTGAAGGAATGTCAATATTAAGGTTGTTGAAGATGACTACTTCAGGGCGAGATGGGTAACTGAAGCAAACGCCTTTGAATTGAATGTGACCCTCTACTTTGTTTAATTTGTAACCAGTTTTTGAGCTGCTTTTGCTCACTGTGTCCCTCTCTATCATCTTAAAAATGGGATAAGCAGCTGCCTTTGCTCGTACAAATGCAGTGATATCTGGTGCTGCCTGTCCAAGTGACCTGAAAAGCAAAATATAGCCTTCACATGGATTAACCATTTTCAGAGATTTACTCACGTCTACGTGCTACATCTTCCAGATATCATCACCTAAAAGTAAATGAGCAAACCAGGTGACTCGTTCCAGGCCGAAATTCTTGACTATGAAGAATAAAATGTTATTGCTTTCTGCCATGAATATTCAGATTAGGGGATAAATATTTTGTTTTGGTAAATTAAAGTAAGGCATAATTTCAATTTAAAACGTTGCAGTGTCACCAAGAACTAAAGTAACTCTGTTAACTACATTAAATACTATTCCCTCCATTTTTTTTGTAAGATACTCCTGATTATTATAAAATATTAACTAACAATTTTCACAAATCAATAAAAACAGTTAAAGTCATTAAATTTGTTCTAAAATTTAAATAATTTTTAATACAAGTCCTCCTAATTGCACTAAAATCTAATATCATATTAATTATCACTCTCACCCACTACCCTTATTAACTATGGGCATACATGAAAAAAATATTTAGGGCTAGTTTGGTTTAAGGGAGAGGGAGGGGGAGGGGGAAATCTTTTAACCCCTCTTTACCAAAAAGCCCATGGAAACTTTTTAATATTCCTAAAATACACTCTCAACAAAAAAAAAACATTAATGAAAATTTGGTCAATTCCCTACTTTCCACTCCTTTCCCTCTTATCCCCTCAAACTAAACACACCCTTAATGTTTTTTGAAAACAAGCAAGTAATTTATATAAAAAACTAAATACACTTATTAGTTAGTGTCTTATAATAAGGACTAAAGAGAATACTAATAACTTAATTGAGTTGTTCGATGAGGTAGTTAAGAGTAGTTAGATGCAATAAATATGTATAATATATTTTTTTAAATGTCTTTATTTATGTGGAAGAGAGAGGATCACAAGAATTAAATGTAAAAGTGGCATGAGTACTTTTGTAATTAAGTGAGGGTAAAATAAAAAGTTTATAAAAATTCTTCAAACATCTCCTAACAATATCTTATAAAAATGGATGGGGTATAGTTAAGAATAGTATTTTATATAAAAAGGAACGGGGGAGTATCATGAGTACTATCTAAAAGCTCGTGTATGCTTACAGGCCGGCGATGACAACATTGAGCATGGTAGTGAAGGACTCTCCACCATTGGCGATATCCTTGTGAACAACGACGCTTGTGAACCAAACAAGCAGGGACCATGAAAGAAAAAGAACACAATGCATGGAGCCAAGTCCTAAACCCTTCGCTAATCCTGCTTTTCGACCATTCTTGTAAGTTTTCATTAGGGCCATTTTGTATGATCTTACTGCTCTTTCTTCTCCTGCAAATGCCTGTACTGTTCTGACATTGCCTATCACCTGAAACCCACAAACAAAAACAAAACAAAGCACCACTCTTGATTATACACACACACAATATTAAGTCAGGCATTTCGTCGAACACGGGAGGGGCGGGAGTGAAATTACTTCTTCAGCGATTTCACCAGCTCTGACGTAGGATTTTCGAACTTTGGCGATTAGGCCAACTGTGACATAAGCGTAGAGACCTCCAGCGAGGGCGATTAAGGGGACAATGGAGAGTGTCACTAAACTAATCTGCCACACTCTCACGAATCCAATAATGAATCCCGATATGAATCTGCTAATGTAGTGGATGAAATTCCCTACCTGCAAAACCCGCCATTGTTCATGTGCGATTTATTTGAATATTGCAGTCAAATTTGACTTTGCAGTTGTCAAAGTGATTATATACATAATACGTAGTAGAAAAATTCGGAAAGAAAGTAACTAAAACGGAAAAAAGACAAATGAATGTAAAGCGAAATGTAATATCCCATACATAAGCATGAGTTGAAGAGGCTTTTTTCTATTTGACCGTCAAAATGAGATTTTAACAGTTTAAATTTAATTTATTTTTTTAAAAAAAATATTTTAATGAATAGAAAATCTAAAATAAACATAATCTTCTAACTAACATATTTTTAAAAATATTTTTTTATTTAAAAATCGAACAGGTGAAAAAAAGCTTTCCTACTTATCCAAATGATGAGTATGGATTGTCTAATTCAATAATTTTGTTTCTTTCGACAGATCAGAACTGCAATATTCATAGGGTTTTTTTTTTTAAGGGAAAAAAAAAAGTCTTGGTAAGAGAAAAAGTAATTTGAATCCATTAAATTTAAAAAATAAGCTACTGCGTACATTCTTCCACATGTACTTTAGTGTAAGATCTATTTAACTAATTTGAGTAGATTAAGAAAATTAGTTATTTATTAAAAATGTGTCAGTTTCCCAATAATGCACCTCTCAAATCATTTATATTGAAATTAACTTGGATGCAAATTCCCTTAACATGTGCAATTAAAAAGGATAATTGGGACAATTGATAAACATGGGAAAAAGTTGATTGAGGTCTTTGAATTAAATTGTCCTGGTTAGCAGAAAATCGAATTCAATACTTCAACTAATTTTTATACTAGGATGAGAGGTAGTGATGCTTTTTTCGGTCAAAAAGTTAATGTTTATGACTCATAAATACTCCAACTTATTGAAATTTTTATATTATATATAAATAGATATACATAGTAAAGATTAGAGCTGAAAGCATTAATTAAAGTTGAGCATATTTATATTGAAAGATACAATTTTCAGGAAGTGTCTGCTTATTCTTTATTGGAAATTAAAAGTGATTTTGCAACTTTTGGGATAAAATTACTTCCACATTGTTGTGAGACTAAACCCAAGAGATAACACACGAATTTGAAAGCGACAAGCTCGTGGTGAGACATTGGGTAGTTGGTGATGAATTTGAATCCAAACATGCATGTGATGATGAGCAGTGTGTGTGACCAGTTAAAGTGTGAGAACTCAAACAAGTTAGAAATTAAAAGAGCATAACCAATTTCCCCACCCAACCTATAAATGCCACCCCCACTGCAATTAATTCCCTTCCGATTTAAAGGCTTTTGTATCAGAATTCAGAACTCTTTCTTGGGTCCAACTTATCCTCTTTTTGACAATATATTTCAAACCTAACCCTCTTCATCATCTTCAACCTCATTCATTTTCCCTTTTATTTTCTTAATTGTTACCAAATTTTGAGGTGCCATTAAGACTAAAAGTATAGAGTAGTACTCCTCTATATGGTTTTAAAGTCTTCTTCCTCTTCACACACACACATATATAAACATACCTTCTCAGATAAAGCATCTTGGACAACAATAATGTCACTGGTAATAGCAGAAATGACCTCTCCGGTGGAAGCTTCAGTGTCAAAAAGACTAATATCTTGATTCAGCATTGACCTTAAATACGCCATTCTCATCTTCGCCGCTTGCCTTTCTCCTGTATGCATCCAACATGCCACCTCTGCATCCATGCATGCACACCCCCAAATCAAAATCCATTATTTTAATTAATTTATGCCCAGATATAATCATCAATTAATTAACGTTATATATTATTAATTAAGTTCTTATATTTATACCTGTCCAAGAAGAAAATAGTATGGCTACACTCAGGTACACGAAATCCAATGAATACTGCAAAGTATACATATCACCTCAAGTTAGACAAACATTCATATCAGCCAACACGACACAGACAAAGAGAAAATAAAGGAATTAATTTATTGAGAGCCATTGAAGCTAAGGAGAAACCCCCCAAAATGTTTCACTTTTGAAAAGGGGCATGTTGTTGTGTCTGCAATTAAACCAGATTAGGAAATCTGAAAAGGTGAAGGGTAAAAGAAGAAGGAACAATGGCCATAAGCATGGATATTATTATATGAAGGAGAAGAGTTAAAAAAAAAAAAAAAGTGGAAACAAAAACCTGAGCAACTTTGTGAGAAGCTTCTTTAGGGAAAAGATAAGCCAAGCCAATGATGTTGATCAACTTTCCGAAAAAGATGAAGAAAACAGGAACTGAAGCCCCATGAACAAGAGCGCCAATAGATCCAACAGCCATGAGAAGATAATCATAAAAGTCAGCGAAAGAGAAGAGCTTTAACAATGAAACTTTTTGCTGCTGCTTTTTTCTCTGAGGATCTCCTTCCTTGGAATCATCCATGGTGGTGGTGCTGGTTTTTTTTTTGGGCCCAAAAAGGGAAGAGACAGAGAGAGAAGGTTGATGGAAAAAATGAGGAAGAAGTGGAAGGTAGAGATAGTGAATGTGAGAGAGGAAGGAGGAGGAGGAGGGAATTAAAGACAAGGTGGTGGGTTTGTGAAGTGAATGTGTGTAATGAAGGAACCATCAGGGAAGTTAGGAATTGGGTAGGAGGGTGGATGCGTCATTATACATGTCGTTTTAGTTGAGCCCTACTCAGGCCAAATGCAGAACATTCTTAAAGTATGACACTTTCACTTGTTTGTGTAATGTTGATTTCTGGGGTTGGATTATACTCCATATACTAGATCATTTATTGGGTTTAAACCTTTAAAAGATTTTTTTTTTAAAAAAAAAATACTCTTTCAATACACATACAATTGAAAGTGTCATCTTTTAAGAATGTTTTGATTTTGGCCTGAGTCGGCTCAAGTAAAATGTGTAATGTTTCTGGGGTTGGATTATATATACTCCACATATTAGATCATTTGTTGGGTTTCAAAACCTTTAAAATGTTAAAAAATATATATATAATTTACTTTTCCTTCCTTCACATACAAGAGAAACGAACTCGCGCACAACCTATAATATTTATGATGGTCAAACTTGAAACTTTTCATTTAAAAAAAGACTTAAGAGTTGTTTTGGTTAATTTTAATCAAAGTCTATACTGCTATTAAATATTATTTTCACACTAATAACATGCCATTCATTGTCACATCATCAGCCACAATCTCTTTCAGATGCATTGATCAAAATTAATCTTAACTCCAAGGATTAATTCTCTAATTTAAAAAAACTACAAGAACCTAATTAAACTTAAATTATTGACACAAACTGTGTTCATATACATAAATTTAATAGAGTTTACGTTGGCTATTTAGAGCATACCAGAACTCTCCTTCTTTATCTGACCTTATAACACAAATTAACCAAAATCCTAGTGTCTAAAAGCTTTGTTCCTAGATTATATCACATTATATATGTGCTTATAGCTAGGTCATTTTCACATATGAACTTTAATGGTTTTGCCTCGATCAAGATTCATGTAGAGTATGAAGCTAAGTTTAGAATTTTTCATTAAGAAAATGCATGCTAGAATAATAAGGAAATTAAAGTGTGAAAATATATAATAAGGAAATGGTAACTAAGCTAGTATACTACCCAATGCCATTAAATATTTTCCTTTTTTCCCCCCTTAAGGGATTGATATGTGTGAATTTTGTGATGATATATTTAGAAAAAGTAAAGAAAAGTGGATCCGGAGGTTCCAGTTAGATCAGTGTTGTGTGATGGGTTGTGACACCAACCATTATTCACAACGACCCACCACGTACATGAGATATTAATTAATTAGGTTGTGATACTTATAAATTAAGTTATGTGCTTCTTCTTTCTCACCCCTTTTACACACACACACACACACACACACACTCTCTCTCTCTCTCTCTCTCTCTCTCTCTCTCTGCATTAAATTTCTGAGTATTTGTTGAGCTTAACTCTGTATAGCCAGCGCACTGGATTTGTATCATCCCACATTATGGAGATTTTCTTAATTAATAACCGAAACAAAAATGACAGCCACGACAAATATATATAATAGAGATTAAAGGTGAATATATACAATTTATTACCGCTTTGCGGTTCTTTTATTCTACACATTTTAGTATTTTTAGAACTGTAGTATATAAAAGAGTTAAAAAAAAAAAACTACGAAATTAAGAAGATAATGTCGGGAAAAAAAATTAAATGAAAGATATAGAACGTGCATCAAAATTCTATATTCAGGACCAAATAACATCCATTAACTATATCCTACTAGCTAACTAAATATATTTATATTTAGTACTTTTACTTAATTTATTTTTAAATTTTTATAATCTACTTATAAGTATAAGCTAGGCCAAAAACAAGATTTTACATAAACTCTTATAATTATAAGAGCTTATTTTATAATGAAGAAAAAAGATGAAGAGCTTATTTTTAAGCTCTTTTTTTATAAGCTCTTTTTTAAAAAAAAAAAAAAAAAAAACCCGTAATCCTCGATCAAACACTATCACATCATCACCGCGCCACCACCGCTACCACCACCACCGCTGCTGCCGTCATCGCCACCGCCACCACCGCTGCCGCGCCACCACCGCCGCCGCCGTCACCACCCTATTATTGTAATACCCTGGGATATTTATCTAGAATATTATAAATAAAAGTTGGATATTTTCGATAAGTGAAATTGCAATCTCCATTCTTGGGTAATTATAGTCTATTTTCTAGGTAGAATTTCTGCAAGAAATTAGGGAGTTTAAGGGTCAAAGTGCCAAAATGACCCTGCAAAGGGTAATTAACTTAGAAAATTCATGAAAAATCCTAAAAGTCAGTAAAATGACCAGTTGAATTAAGAGAGTATATTATCTCTAATTACAGTAATTAAATAAATTACAAACTTGGGAAAATGAGAAAGGATGCTCATAAAGTAATAAAGTGACCAAAATACCCTTGTAATTATGAAACAATGCAAGAGGCATGGAAATGCTAATGTTAATACAAGAATATGAAGGTAATGAAGCATTCTAATTAAGAAAAATACCAACTATGATTAAAAGAGTAATTAAGTAATTAATAGCTAATTACTTAAGCATAAGCAAAGGAAATTTCAAGTAATAATTATGTGAAGCTCTAAAATTAGTGGAAATTAGTTGAATATTAATAAAATGTATTTACTAATTAAATTGGAAAGTTTTGAGAAAAATAGTTGAGTTTAGGTATTTTTAAACCTAAATACAAGAATGGACCAATTAGGGAATTTTGTAGAATTTTTAATAAAAATTGAATTAAGTAATTAATTAATTCTTGAAAAACATTTACAAAAAAAAAAAAAAAAAAAAAAAGCTGCCGAAAATTGGCCAAAGAATTTGAGGATAAGAAGCAAAATTTGATATCTTGATATTTTGCAAATTTTTGATTATTATATAATATAATTAAAAAGCATGAATAGTAATCTTATATTTAGGAAACAGATCCTATCTAGGGAACCAGGAATAGGAATTCCAAAGTGAAGGTAAAATATTGATCAGTGAGTTTTTACCTTCAAGTGACCTCTTCGGAAGTCAATTCCGAGACCCGTAGCACATTGTCCTAATAAGACGAAATAGGGAAAATTTCGCTAGTCACATTTTGGGAAAATAAGGAAATAAATTATAACTCAACATCTAGGGATGAGTTTATAATTATAAAAATACATTTGGAATCAGTGAATTATTATCTAGAGCTTGATGATTCGGAACCGATTTCTCGACACGGACGCGTACGGACACGCTTTTTCGAGAAACTTGACGGGACGGTTGGAACCCTGTCTAAAGTCAAAATTCAAGTTATAATAGATATTATTGATGAGAAAGAGAAGGTCTTCAAAGTTCTAAATCTAGAATTTTGAGATTTCTCCGAAATTACGCGAATCGGGTACCGATCGAGAAATCTGTTTGACCGGCCATAAAGTGAGGTGAGTCATCACTTCTTGGCCAATCCTTGGCTGCCAAACAGCCCAAAGATGTCGACCAAGGGGGTGAGGTGGAGTTTGTGACTTTTTGTTCAAGTTGCATTAATGGGTTCTTTACAATTTGGAATTCCAAACAAAGCCTTAACCAAAGTCTATAAATAGGAGGCATGCTCCTTGAGAAATCCTCACACCATTTCTTTCTTGTCTTGACCGAATTTCTTGAGAGAAAGTAGAGAGATAAGCTGGGAAAAGCTGCGAGAATTCTTCAACGGGTAAGTCTTTTGGCCATTAGCTTTTAAGTCTTTAGTTCGGTAGTTAGTAGAATTGTTAGTTAGATTTAGGAAGTAGGTGATAAGATTCCTATGCTTGTTTTTAGGCCTCATTGCATTGAAAAATGTGCCTAAAGAGGTAAAAACATAGTAGGGGTCGAGTCGCCGAAAAGTTGGAACTTTAGCAGTTCTTTTTAAAAGTAAGGGTAGAATTTGTTAGAATAGCCTTTAAATTTCAAGTATGATTTGGGTATCATATGGGAGGGCTATTTTAGTCATTATTTTCGAAAATCATAGTTGCGTCGAAGTTCGGCAAAATTTCGGGAAGAAAATTTGCTAGAGTAAGAATCGTGGTGAAATTCCGCGATTAGGGGTAGAAGGGCAAAATGGTAATTTTTACCTAAAAAGCCGCTTATAGTGTCAAATCGCTAATAAAGGTGATATTATTCTTATAGGATATCAGAATCTACGATTTGCCCGTTACGCCGCCCGACGAACATTTGTTTGAAGTTCACGTTCTTCCGTGAAAGTACGTCTTCCGGTAGTACCTAACGTTGCCAACGAAGGTACGGACGCGTCCGTAACACTAATCTTGTACATCTTAAATACTTATATGTCAATGATATGTTCGTAGACCGTTATACGCGGTTATACGGGTTATAGTTTTGGTAACACCGTTTTGTTTTCCTAGCGCGAGGACACGAGTAATTATCGTGGCTTTGGTGAATAGTGCAGTTTGTTATTGTTTACCTTATGGGGCTTTACATATTGCTTTGTGCTTATGTTTGTCGGCATAATGATCATGCATCGTTTGTATGCTTATGATATCTTTTGTGGTATTAGCTCTAGAAATATCGTTGTCGTATATTGTATTGTTTGGGTATGAGGTTACCGTTACCGAGATTCAATATGGTGAATTGAATCTCGGCTGTAGCTTCGTGGTCGGGAGGACCACGGTTCGGGGATCGAGGCAAGTGCCGGAATAGACGTGCGGTGAAGACTATTTCTATCTTATCGTTTTCTCGTTATTACGTTATTCTCGTCATTCCGCTATTTCATTTCTAAACCTTAGGACTATTGTAATCTATACAATATTACACAATGGTTGATGTTTTGGCTATGAACGATCACTCTTTCGCTCTATTGCTCTACTCGATGAAAAAAAAAAAAAAATTATGCGTTTCAAAATGGGATGTTACATTTTTGGTATCAGAGCATGAAATTCTGGCAAGTATTTAACTATGTTACCACGGACAGTTTGGTGCCGAAGGCAAGGCTAGTCTACGTGGGTGTGCCATAAGTCACATCGCTAATCCGGTGAGGCCCCCATGGTAGACACTTACCCAGCCGTTACGTTCGTGATAACGGAGTTAGGTTCTTAAGCCTTTTAATTGTGAGCACATTTTTGAAAATGAGTACCGATAAGGCCATTGGTGTAATGTGTAGAGATGAACGGGGACAAAGAGCCCGTCTTAGAGCCATTCTACAATTATCACGGATTACGGAGGCGTCCCGCCCGAGATCCATTCCTCCGTCGCACCCGAACCCTCAAATAACCCATCCCCACCGACTACGGAAGGAGATTCCATCGAAGAAGAGGTAGATTCCTACAACGCACAACCGGATGAGCCCGAGATTGAAAACCATGCCGAACCTATTATACCCCGGGAGTACAGATCACTATGAACAGTTTCCTTTGGATCCAAACCACGAGTGTACGGACCCCACAACTCCTAGTCACTATTACGGTGAGCCGTAACCCTCCTATCACCCCCGCTACGAGGACTCGAACCCGATTCTCCTAATCTCAACCCGAACGACGGAGATTGAGGACCAAGCTGATCCGGGAAGCCCTACCCATTCCTCGTTGATGATAACTTTGACTACCCCGACATTCAACTTCTTGAAGATGAGGTAGCTGAACCGAGAAGATTTCTACTATGTCCTGAATGATAATGACACGTTAGTCATTTTGTTGGAAAACTTTCTCATTAAAGCTACGAATCTCACTAGCACCACCCAAGGAAAATATCTTGTGTTTTTAACCCTAATCTCAAACTACCAAGCCAATAATAGGGGACATTCACCGCATGATTGGGTTAGGACCACATTGTACTTCTTTCCCTATACCCGCTTTTGGGCAAGGATCGTAATGAACTATTAGATGACGGACCTATCTTAAGTGTTAGCATACACCTTCGCTACCTGAAGAGCTTGGTTCGCCTTTACATGTAGAGGAAGAACGTCGGTACAAGGAAGCTGTGGATTGTAGAAACTAGGGAGTTTAGTTTGTATCTCCAAGTACCTTTGAATATTGTAAATACGTTTGAATAAGGAGATTGTACAGTATGACTTGTATTAGTATTAGATCGATTGATATGTATAAACTTTATGAATGAATATATGTGAATATATGTTTGGTGTGCAAATTGTTTTGTCACTTTTAATATTTATATATTCTTTCATAATTGTTTAAAGGAAAAAGAATTTAAAACATGGCCAACTTGAGAGGTCTTTGGTGCACCAAGAGGAAGAGGCGAGGCCGTGGTCGAGGCCGAGGTAGGGGAAAGAGAGCGTGACGACCTCGGGATGAACGAAACGATGAACCGAATCAACCCGGACGTGAAGAAATTGAAGAAATGCGTAGAACTCGCAAGAACAAAGAGTTCGATTGATGCTCTTACGGCAAGACAAAACCAACAAGACCGGGAGGCACAAAGGCAATTAGACGCACGACAACACGAGGATGATCGAGAAAATGAAGATAATAACAATGATGACGACGAAGGGTATGATGACAATGAAGATGATGAAAATTATGAAGAGCCCGGCGGTCCGAGAGATCCCAATCACAACCCAGGCATGAACAAATAGAGAGAACTACGGAAAATTGGGTAAACCAGTTCGCAAGTTGAAACCACACCGGTTTCCGAGGAAAGAGTGAGCTAGCCGAGGATTGGCTTTTGAGTCTTGAGAAGATTTTTGAAGTCATGGAGTGCCCGGAAATCGGATGGCCCGGCTAGCAATATACCGGCTTGAGGGAGATGCCCACGGTGGTGGAAAAGTGTTTCCCAACCACACGATCCGTTACTTGGGAAATGTTCCTTGAACAATTCAACGAACAAGTACTTTCCTCCATCAACGCAGTAATTAAAGAGGAAGAATTCCCGCAGATCAAGCAAGGAGTCTGAAGAGTCATTTGACGACTACTTCGCCCGCTTTACCAACCCGTCAAGGTATTCATCATACCTAAAAGTCTACAAGAATGAGAGCTGGAAGGCTAACCGACTATTAACCGGATTGAAGTACGATATAAAGGTAAGGTTAGTATCTCAAAGAATTTCAAGAATGGCCCAAGCAAGTAGAATCCTGCAGAATGACGGAGCGCAACTTAAAGGAACTGCGCAAGACTCGAGGCCGGGGAAGGTAACAACGCAAATCGCGGTGGATCAAACCGCGGAGGTTCCTCACGAAGAGGAAAACGCCTTGGAATGACAACCGAAGCGGGAACAAGAAGCCCTACCAACAAAATAGTTTCAAACGAGACGGGATCCCGGACGTGTCGAAATGTAAGAAGTACCATCCGGGAGCCAACGCGTGATGGGAAACAAGTCTGCTTCAGATGTCGAAGCCTGGACACATTAGCCGGGATTGCCCCGAGAGGACCGCAGAGGCGAGACCTCAGAACGCTGGCCGGATCTTTGCATTGACAAACACAGAGGCCGAGAAGTCCCCAGCGATGGTTCAAGGTACCATCTATCTCAATGGAAATCTATTGGAAGCATTGTATGACTCGGGTGCTAGTCACTCGTTTATTTCCTATGATTGTGCGAGTCGTTTAGGATTGCATGCCGTAGATTACCATTTGATCTTGTTGTAGCTACACCGTTGGGTGTAAAGTCTTTAACCCGATGCATGTATGAATTGTGCGCTAACGTAGATGGACGAGTTTCTAAAGTGGATCTCATCCGTCTACCTCTTCACGCATTGACGTCATATTCGGGCTGAAGCGGTTAACGGCCAACGGTGCGATGATCGATCGTGGCAAAAAGGAGATATCATTTGCCGGAGACAAGGTTGAAGTGAGCCTGAACTTTCTCTCCGCTACAGAAGCTGATCGGTGCGTGAAGCAAGGATGTCATGCTTTCATGGTATTCTTTTCTGTCAAAGCAAAAGCTAACCTTTCACTCCAGGACATCCCTGTGGTGAATGAATTTTCTAATGTATTTCCGAGGATCTCACCGAGTTACCTCCTATCCGAGAAGTGGAGTTCAACATTGATTTGATGCAGTACGGGATCAATATCAAAGGCGCCGTATCGAATGGCTCCTAACGAGATGCAGGAGTTGAAGAAGCAGTTGGAAGAGCTTTTGAAGAAGGGGTTCATTCGACCTAGCGTTTCACCGTGGGGAGCCCCAGTACTTTTTGTAAAGAAGAAAGATGGAAGTTTCCGACTCTGCATCGATTATCGCGAGCTCAACAAAGTAACTGTAAAAAACAAGTACCCACTTCCCCGGATTGATGATCTTTTGGATCAATTATGCGGTTCCACAGTCTTTTCAAAAATTGACTTGCGTTCGGGATACCATCGATTTGCGAGTTAAAGATGGCGATGTTCCCAAGACGGCTTTCGGAACGAGATATGGGCATTATGAATTCCTTGTGATGCCCTTCGGATTGACAAATGCACTGCGGTATTCATGGATTACATGAACCGTATCTTCCGACAACACCTAGACCAATTTGTGGTGGTGTTCATCGACGACATTTTGATATATTCTAAGAGCAAAGAAGAGCACGAAGAACATCTGCGAAAGGTGTTAGGCATACTCAGGGAAAAACAACTTTATGCTAAGCTGAGCAAATGTGAATTTTGGCTGCCGGAAGTGAAATTTTTGGGCCATGTTATATCTAGCGGTGGAGTTGCAGTTGATCCAAGCAAGGTGGAAGCGGTTACGGGCCGGACCGGAAACGCCGAGACCGTGACGGAGATCCGTAGTTTTCTTGGTCTCAGTGGGATACTACCGCAGATTTATACGGGATTTCTCGCGTCTTGCCCTACCATTGACAAAGCTTACGAGGAAGAATCAACCCTTTGTATGGGGAGATGACGACCGTGGAGGAGAGCTTTCGAAACCGAGGAGAGGTTGACTACAACACCGGTATTGATTATCCCGAGATCCGATGAGACTTATGTAGTCTACGGTGATGCCGGTGGGTAAGGATTGGGTTGTGTCCTAATGCAATTGGGCGAGTGGTGGCTTATGCCTCTCGTCGAAAACCCCACGAGTTAAATTATCCTACACACGATCTAGAGTCGGCGGCTATCGTGTTCGCTTTGAAGATATGGAGGCATTACACATGCGGTGTAATCGTAGAAGTGTTTTGTGACCACAAGAGTACGAAATACTTGTTCGATCAACGAGAACTCAACATGAGACAACGTCGTTGGATGGAGTTGATTAAAGACTACACCTCGGAGATCAAGTACCATCCGGGTAAAGCAAACGTTGTTGCTTGATGCTCTTAGTAGAAAGACGGTGCGGGCATCATACATGATGATACGGGAGCGGCTCTTTGGAAGATTTCGAGAGACCGAATCTAACCAACCAAATCTGCATGGGTCGCACGCACCGGTGATGCCTATCTTGCTACACTTCTTGCGAGTCAAGGGGAGTATGACCGAGAGATGAAGTGGAGAAAGCGCGAAGCAAGATGATTGGGCAAAAGAGATACGTGAGAAGATCACTCGAGGTGAGACCCAAGACTATGACCTATCACTTAGTGGTTTGGTCGGGTATAAGCGACGAATCTACATACCGCCAATTGATGAATTAAAGCGGACAATAATGGATGAGGCTCATAAGAGTAAGTACACTCTACATCCAGGCATGGTCAAGATGTACAGGAGTATGAAATCCGAGTTTTGGTGGCCGGGATGAAGAAAGACGTAGCGAATACGTGGCCAAATGCTTGACTGTCGCCGAAAGTAAAGATTGAACACCGACGACCCCTGGTCTTCTTCAAGGACTAGAGTTTTAACGGAATGGAAGTGGGAGAACATAACCATGGATTTTGTGGTAGGTCTACCCAAAATCGAAACCATGATACAATTTGGGTAGTTGTTGACGGACTAACCAAGTCAAGACACTTCATTCCCATCGGTATCCACTATTCTAACGGAACGATTGGCGGGGATTTATATCAAAGAGATAGTAAGATTACATGGTGTTCCTACGAGCATTGTCTCCGGCCAGGATACGCGGTTCAAATCCCGTTTCCCGGCAATCATTACATGAAGGTATGGGGACCAAGGCGAAGTTCGGTTCGCTTATCACCCACAAACAGACGGTCAATCCGAAAGGACCATACAAACATTTGGAGGATATCTTTGCGAGCATGTGCCCTAGATTTCAAAGGAAGTTGGGATCAACATCTTTCGCTAGCGAGTTTGCATATAACAACAGTTATCATGCTAGTATACAAATGGCCCGTTCGAGGCATTGTATGGGCGGAAGTGTCAATCACCATTGTGCTTGGACGGATTCGTCCGAGAAGCAAGCGATTACTTGGGCCGGACATGCTTGAGCGAGACCTGCGAGCGGATCGCACCGATCAAGAAGAGACTCTTCTTGCCGCACACGGTAGACGGAAGAGCTATGCGAGATAAGAGGAGAAGACCGTTGAAGTTTGAAGTCGGAGACCATGTGTTTACGAAGTTATCTCCGATGCGGGTATCGCGAGAACTTGAAGAGAAAGAAGCTTAGTCCGCGTTACGTTGGACCAATTGAAGTATTAGCCGAGCGAGGACTGTTGCATATCAACTAGCGTTACCCCGAACCCGAGTAATCTCCATGATGTTTTTCACGTGTCTGGCGAAGAAGTACCTACCGGATCGAGATCATGTCATAAAGTACGATGATGTTGAAGTACGGCATGGTAACACCTTTGTAGTCGGCGGAGCGAATTCTCGAACGCCGGAGAAACGGCTTAGGACTAAAACTATACCGATAGTGAAGGTGGTCCGGAAGGGTTTGACACCGAGCGAGGCAACTTGGGAGACCGAGAGTGACATGAAGGAGAAGTACCCGAGTTTATGGCCCGAAGTTTAGTTAGTATAGATTAAATTTCGAGGCGAAATTTTGTGTAAGGGGGAGAAATGTAATACTCGGATATTTATCTAGAATATTATAAATAAAAGTTGGATATTTCTGATAAGTGAAATTGCAATCTCCATTCTTGGGTAATTATAGTCTATTTTCTAGGTAGAATTTCTGCAAGAAATTAGGGAGTTTAAGGGTCAAAGTGCCAAAATGACCAAAATGCCCCCGCAAAGGGTAATTAACTTAGAAAATTCATGAAAAATCCTAAAAGTCAAGTAAAATGACCAGTTGAATTAAGAGAGTATATTATCTCTAATTACAGTAATTAAATAAATTACAAACTTGGGAAAATGAGAAAGGATGCTCATAAAGTAATAAAGTGACCAAAATACCCTTGTAATTATGAAACAATGCAAGAGGCATGGAAATGCTAATGTTAATACAAGAATATGAAGGTAATGAAGCATTCTAATTAAGAAAAATACCAACTATGATTAAAAGAGTAATTAAGTAATTAATAGCTAATTACTTAAGCATAAGCAAAGGAAATTTCGTAATAATTATGTGAAGCTCTAAAATTAGTGGAAATTAGTTGAATATTAATAAAATGTATTTACTAATTAAATTGGAAAGTTTTGAGAAAAATAGTTGAGTTTAGGTATTTTTAAACCTAAATACAAGAATGGACCAATTAGGGAATTTTGTAGAATTTTTAATAAAAATTGAATTAAGTAATTAATTAATTCTTGAAAAACATTTACAAAAAAAAAAAAAAGCTGCCGAAAATTGGCCAAAGAATTTGAGGATAAGAAGCAAAATTTGATATCTTGATATTTTGCAAATTTTTGATTATTATATAATATAATTAAAAAGCATGAATAGTAATCTTATATTTAGGGAAACAGATCCTATCTAGGGAACCAGGAATAGGAATTCCAAAGTGAAGGTAAAATATTGATCGGTGAGTTTTTACCTTCAAGTGACCTCTTCCTAAGTCAATTCCGAGACCCGTAGCACATTGTCCTAATAAGACGAAATAGGGAAAATCTTTAGTCACATTTTGGGAAAATAAGGAAATAAATTATAACTCAACATCTAGGGATGAGTTTATAATTATAAAAATACATTTGGAATCAGTGAATTATTATCTAGAGCTTGATGATTCCGGAACCGATTTCGACACGGACGCGTACGGACACGTTTTTCGAGAAACTTGGCGGGACGGTTGGAACCCGTCTAAAGTCAAAATTCAAGTTATAATAGATATTATTGATGAGAAAGAGAAGGTCTTCAAAGTTCTAAATCTAGAATTTTGAGATTTCTCCGAAATTACGCGAATCGGGTACCGATCGAGAAATACATTGACCGGGCCATAAAGTGAGGTGAGTCATCACTTCTTGGCCAATCCTTGGCTGCCAAACAGCCCAAAGATGTCGACCAAAGGGGGTGAGGTGGAGTTTGTGACTTTTTGTTCAAGTTGCATTAATGGGTTCTTTACTGATTTGGAATTCCAAACAAAGCCTTAACCAAAGTCTATAAATAGGAGGCATGCTCCTTCGAGAAATCCTCACACCATTTCTTTCTTGTCTTGACCGAATTTCTTGAGAGAGAAAGTAGAGAGATAAGCTACGGGAAAAGCTCTGCAGAATTCTTCAACGGGTAAGTCTTTTGGCCATTAGCTTTTAAGTCTTTAGTTCGGTAGTTAGTAGAATTGTTAGTTAGATTTAGGAAGTAGGTGATAAGATTCCTATGCTTGTTTTTAGGCCTCATTGCATTGAAAAATGTGCCTAAAGAGGTAAAAACATAGTAGGGTCGAGTCGCCGAAAAGTTGGAACTTTAGCGATTCTTTTTAAAAGTAAGGGTAGAATTTGTTAGAATAGCCTTTAAATTTCAAGTATGATTTGGGTATCATATGGGAGGGCTATTTTAGTCATTATTTTCGAAAATCATAGTTGCGTCGAAGTTCGGCAAAATTTCGGGAAGAAAATTTGCTAGAGTAACGAATCGGTGAAATTCCGCGATTAGGGGTAGAAGGGCAAAATGGTAATTTTTACCTAAAAAGCCGAGTTATAGTGTCAAATCGCTAATAAAGGTGATATTATTCTTATAGGATATCGAATCTCGATTTCCGCGTTACGTTGCCCGACGACGCCGTTTGAAGTTCACGTTCTTCCGTGAAAGTACGTCTTCCGCCGGTAGTACCTAACGTTGCCAACGAAGGTACGGACGCGTCGTAACACTAATCTTGTACATCTTAAATACTTATATGTCAATGATATGTTCGTAGACCGTTATACGACAGTTATACGGGTTATAGTTTTGGTAACACCGTTTTTGTTTTCCTAGCGCGCGAGGACACGAGTAATTATCGTGGCACTTTGGTGAATAGTCTTGTTATTGTTTACCTTATGGGGCTTTACATATTGCTTTGTGCTTATGTTTGTCGGCATAATGATCATGCATCGTTTGTATGCTTATGATATACCGCGTGGTATTAGCTCTAGAAATATCGTTGTCCGTATATTGTATTGTTTGGGTATGAGGTTAACCGTTACCCGAGATTCAATATGGTGAATTGAATCTCAATTTGTAGCTTCGTGGTCGGAGGACCACGGTTCGGGGGATCGAGGCAAGTGCCGGAATAGACGAAGACTATTTCTATCTTATCGTTTTACGTTATTACGTTATTCGTCATTCCGCTATTTCATTTCTAAACCTTAGGACTATTGTAATCTATACAATATTACACAATGGTTGATGTTTTGGCTATGAACTGATCACTCTTTCGCTCTATTGCTCTACTCTGATTGAAAAAAAAAAATTATGCGTTTCAAAATGGGATGTTACAATTATAATATACCTTTTATGATAATCTTTATTAGAAAAAGTGCTTATGACAACAAAAATTTTGTCAAACAGCTTATTTTTTTTTAATTTCAGATTTTAAGTAACTTTTAAGCTAAAAAATTTATATAATCACCAAACAAATTTTTTACTTTTTTTTAAAAAAGTTTTTTTTTTTTTTTTTTTTTAAAAAAATTTTTAATTTAAAAATAAGAGGATCCAAACGGACTTAGGAGAAATAATATTTGTGTGTGTGTGTTAGGATTGATCACATAGACCAAGATTTTAGCAAGAGTTGCGTTCCAGCGATGACTGCTTTGTGACTTTGAAATTAATAGAGATTGATGCCTCCAAATTAAATATGAAGTGTTTGTAGTCAATTGGCTCGTTTTGTTTCATACAAATGTGATTAATTAACCTTCCTCTTCTTGCTTCTAATTAATTAAAACTAGGTACTTTTTGCTTTTATCAAATAATACTGCTATATGCTTCAAGTTCCATGCATTGACAAAAATATTAGCTCACTACATTTGAAAAAAAAAATGTTTAAATTTAGAGTAACCTTCAAACCTAGCTATAGTAATTGATTATATGAGCGATATATGGGTTCATGTTAACGCAGGATTTAATTTACTTTTAAAGATCACTCAAATTAATTAATTAAACTATATATCTTCCACGCGAATGGTTGTCTGATCAGGAAACTGAAAAACCCATTCATCAATTGCTATCACATTTTACCCAAAAAAAAATAAAAAATACTCGTCTGTAAATAAAACTTGTACAGATGATAAAATTCAAATTAAGCAAACTCTAATATGCATGAATGGCAACGATAGTCTCAAATGAGAATTAATGAGTTTTTCCTGATGAGCAAGATGTTGCACCCTGCTGGTTTGTCACATCAAGAATGAATAGGAAGAAGATAAGAAGTGTATTGACACACACACACTATTAATTTAATAATATAATGCCAAATTGATAGCTAGTAGAATCAACGTATGTAGTTGATGTTTCGAACTTTTTGTCTTCTACGACGGGCAGAGAGAGGACATTATCCTTTTGTAGTAAAACCTCAGCAATAGGGAATTTTGTAGCAGAACATTAAATATTAAGGTGGTGTTTCATCATCTAAAACCTCATAGAGCCTGAAGGAAAATTCTTGAATTATTCCTCCACAAAATTTTGGATGTAGCCAAATTATCTAAAAGGCCTGGAAATAAATCATGCCTTCAAATTGATGCAAGTACTATTAAAAGGCCAAAGCTTCACTGGGGTAGGTCTTGCTCCTGAGATCGGGCAATGCGACCACCATTTTAATTGCAATGTTTACCACGGAAGGATGTTCAAGAAGTTGATCTGCTTGATATATAGTTGTATTGTTTTCTATTTTCTTTTTAGTGTTTTGTCATTTTACTTAGGGTTAGTTTGCAATTTTAGTTCTGTTATCGTCATTGTACCCTGATTTTCCTTTTAATGAATTTCTTGTTGGCAAAAAAAGAAATCGCTAGCTGTCCAGAAACTACCTTTTATTTGACATGATAGGTCTCATCTCTTTATGTCTTTTTGGTTCCGATCGACCTAAAATTTAATGAAGAGAACTTGATAGTGCAGACAAATACTAATCACTAAACTATACTAATTTAGATTATATCTTTGTTGATGCATGTCACACTTCTTCTTCTTTTTTTAATTTTATATAATTATACATACAAACATGTTAACGTCAAACTTATGTGATGAGTGGCACTCTTTGGGACAACTTGCCACTGACTAATGTCATACTTCTTTGGAGTGAAATAATGAATAGATGGGAGGAGATAACTTGTAAGAGTTCAATCTGAAGTTTGGATTATGTGTCAATTGATTGGAATGTCGATTGTAAAAATTGAAAGATGAAACGTACGATACCATTACAAAATTCAATAATTTGAGTGAAAAATTCATGAATTTTATAGAAAAATAAAAAGAATTAATGTAGATATGAGTAGTATGATGAACTTAAATAGAAAAGTGAAGAGGCGTTGACAATGAATGTAAAGAAAGCAGTTGAATGATGGAAAGGAAAGGCAAAGAGACATCCCAGAGTAGTTGGAAATCTTACAATCCATAAACCCAAAAAAGTTGTTGGAATTCTTTAATGCATAATAGACAACCTAGAAATTCATCCTCCTTTAATGCATTTTGACAACTATAGTTTCCATTTTTAAAAAAAGAATAATAATAAAAATTGGTAGATGCACTCTTTTCATTTCTAATTGAATGAATTGATCAAATTAATCATAAGTTTATATTTACTTAGGAGTAGCTAGTACGTTACATTTAGGATTTTTTTTTATTAAGAATTGGAGTATTTTATAAATATATTTTTTAAGTTTTATAATTAATTCAATTACCTAAAATTGTATATTAAAAAAAAACAAATCTAATAGGTGAAAACGCGTGGACGTCTTTTTAACAGCAAAGATGTTTTCCCCCCAAAGTGAGATTCAAACTTTTTCTTAAAAAAAAAAAAATCACAAAGTCCCATCTAAAAAGAATACTAAGTTATTATAATTCTGAAGTCCATGTTTGATTATAAACTTTTTATATATATATTTACATATTTTTATTTATATGTAATCATATATAATTTTGAAGTTATCACATATTTATATAATTAGGTGACTTTTTCACGCAATGCTGTGGATTTTATGTTTATATTTATATAATCATAGAATCACAATGACTTATCTTGTATTTTTATATTTAGTATTGGTTTTTTTACCTGATATTTAATATTGGTTGATATTTATATATTCATGTATGGATTGATTGTCATGATTTTTAACAGTAGTTTAGTTTCAATCAAATCACATAATGAGAATAGTATAGTAGAATGTTTCGCATAGATGGAATTAAGGGTGACCAAAAACCCGGTGGTCCGGTCCAGTATGGTCTAACCCGAGCTGGTCCGGTCTGGTATGATCCAATCTAAATAAGTAACATAATGAAATTGAATCAGACTGACTGGTCGGGTTGGACTGAGTTTCGGACCAAGGGACCAGACCACTTGGACTAATCCAGTCTTGTCCAAGTCAAATTTATTAAATTATTTTTATAATTTAGATATTACTTTTTATTTTTTATTTAATATTATTGAATTTTTTTAAGGATTTATAATTAAATTTTATTTTTTACAATGATTTTTATATGATTATAAGCATTTTTATTATCTTAATTGTATTTATCATGTTGAAATATTTTTCCAACTTATTTATTTTTATTGTTGTTGGATATTCTTATAGATTTTATGTGATACATTTTATATTATTATAGATATTTTTATTGACTTAATTGTATTTAATAGGTTCAAATTTTACCTTCCAAAGTGAACATTATAAATAAATTTAGGTAGTCTACCAGTCCCAGTCTGATCTAACCCGGCCTCGGATTGGTGATGGACTAGACTAGACCACTGGTTGCCTTATACAGTCTGAGATCCTCTCCAAAGAAAACCTTGGGTTAATATTAAACTCGATCTAATCTCGTCCATGTCCATCCCTAGATGGAATGGAAGAAGAAATAAATAAATTGCATTGTCAATATATGAAACATCTTATATACTCTCAATATAAACCAAAAAACAAACAAAATAGCTACTAAAGAAAAGAACTAAAGTAGGAATCATATTAGATTAATGAGTGAAATATTTCTTTTAAATTTCTTATTGTAAAAATTGGACATATTTTTTTTCTATATATATTAGGAAAATGAAAATATCATTTGACCTTTAAAATTGCAAATAAGTTATTTCTTACTAAAATGAGTTGAGTTCATGTGGTGTTTTATATTAGGTTGTATATTACGAATTTTATATTATAGATAATAGATAAACATGTAGAAAGCCACGTATCCCCACCGATATATCATATTTTACTATATATTATAGGGTGAAGGTGCAAAAATACACACGACCTTTACCTTTGGAGACTCAAAGACTACGACCTTTTTTACGAAAGAAAAATACACACGACGTTACGTTTTGGGCGCCCAAAGACCATTTTAGTTAGTTGACCGTTTGGTCAACGTTAACTTGGATGGAAGTGAACAGTAACGTGGGAGAAATTACACTTTTGCCCTTAGTTTTAGGTGAAATTACCCTTTTGCCCTTTAGTTTTAAATATTATCAAAAAATTGAAAAAAAAAATAAAAAATTTAGGAAAAATAGGAAAATTTTCAAATAATTCGATTTTTTTTTTTTTAAAATAATAGAAAACAAATTCAAAAAATTAGGAAATTTTTTTTTCTAATTATTTTAATTTTTTCCTAATTAGGAAATTACACTTTTGCCCTTAGTTTTAGGTGAAATTACCCTTTTACCCCTTAGTTTTTCTAATTATTTTAATTGTTTCCTAATTTTTTGAATTTTTTTCTAATTTTTTTAATTTTTTTCGAATTATTTGAATTATTTATTTATTTTCGAATTTTTAAATTTTTTTTTTATTTCACGTCGCGTGTCGGTCCAAATCGCCCACGTCATTTCCATCCAAGTTGACGATCAACTAACGGCCGTGGCACTTTGGTGCTCCCAAAACGTAACGTCGTGTGTATTTTTTTCCGAGAAAAAGAAGGTCGTGGTCGGGCGCTCCTGCAGTAAAGCTCGTGTGTATTTTTGCACCTTCACCCTATATTATATTCCATGCATGCACCCATTGAAAGGCACTCCACAAGAACATGATCACTCATTCACACACTCACACACAAAGTCAAATGTAGGTGAAGGTTATTAGTCGTGTTCATGGTTATATCAATCTATAATTTCATCAACTTGCAAACACAATTATTGGACCATCCCAACCTTTCATATTATTTCCCAATAATAAAATTAAAAGATGAAAACGAGGCTGTTGTGCGTGTGTGTGTGTGTAATGTTAGAGAATCAATTAAAGTGAAAGACATGTAATAGAATTTAGAGAAGAAAATAAAATGTAAGATAACTGAGGTTTCCTTAACGGCATGGCCACTCTCAATCAATTCTAATTAATATTGATACCATTACCGTATAACATATGATCAGGATGTGATGATGAAATTAAGACTTAAAATCAGAAACAAATTTGAAACATATAAGTTTATATAATGCTTATTCCAGTTGAAGATTAAATCTTTTACATGATAAAGTTAAGCTTCTGGTCGGAGAATGAATGATACAAGAACTGAAATAATATAAAGATTCATTTATCATCATATCAAGCTATATTGATTCTATTTTACTTCTTTATCTTTTTTTAATTCAAACTGTAATTATGTGTGTGGTTGGTAAAAAAAAGTTTGCACGAAAGTGTTTTTAATTATCTCAGAGGGGAAATTCAGTTGTATGGATTGATTGTCATGATTTTTATCAGTAGTATAGTTTCAATCAAATCACATATTGAGAATAGTAGTAGAATGTTTCGCATTTAGATGGAATTAGGGGTGATCAAAAACTCAGTTGTCCGTTCTAGTATGGTTCAATCGAAGCTGGTCCGATCCGGTCCAATCTAATCCAGTCTAAATAGGTAACATAATGAAATCAGATCAGACTGACTGGTCGAGTTGGACCGAGTTCCGGACCAGGGGACCAGACCACTTGGACTAGTCTAGTATGGTCCAGGTCAATTTTATTAAATTATTTTTATAATTTAGGTATTACTTTTTATTTTTTACTTAATATTGTTGGAGTTTTTTTAAGGATTTATAATTCAATTTTATTTTTTACGATGATTTTTATATGATTATAGGTATTTTTATTATCTTAATTGTATTTATCATGTTTAAATATTTTTTTCCAACTTATTTTTTTTATTGTTGTTGGATATTATTATAGATTTATGATCTTTTAAATTTATGTGATACATTTTAAATCATTATAGATATTTTTATTGTCTTAATTGTGTTTAATAGGTTCAAATTTTGCCTTCTAAAGTGAAAATTATAAATAAATTTATGTCCTAGACTACCCGGACGGGTAGTCTACCAGACCCAGTCTGGTCTAGGCTTGCCTCGAGTTGGTGCTGGATTAGACCAGGCCACAGGTTGCCTTATGCAGCCCGAGATCCTCTCCAAATCAAACTTTGGGTTGATATCAAATCCGATCTAGTCCAGTTCATACTCATCCATAAATGGAATGAAATAAGAAATAAATAAATTGCATTGTCAATATGAATCATCTTATATATATACTCTCAGTATAAAGCAAAACAAAATAGGTACTAAAGAAAAGACCTAAAGTAGGAATCATATTAGATTAATGACTGAAATATTTCTTTTAAATTTCTTATTTTAAAATATTGGACATATTTTTTTCTATATATATTAGGGAAAATAAAATATCATTTGACCTTTAAAATTATTATTAACTGATTTCTTACTAAACACTACAAAAAAACCCCGATTACTCATGGAATTTCGAAGGAAAAAATTATCGAAAATTACCCACGTAATTTCTGTCAAGTAATTTTAATTATAGACGGAAAACATCCGTCATAAAAAAACCTCGGATTATCCACGGAAATTACCACGGAATTCCGTCGATAATTTCGTGGGTAATTTCCAAGTCCGTGAGTAATCTGAAGTTTTTTTGTAATGAAAATAAGTTCATGTGGTGTTTTATACTATGCTGTATATTATGAATTTTATATTATAGATAATTGATAAGCATGTAGATAGCCACGTATCCCACCAATATATCATATAATACTATGAGCCCGTTTGGACGGGTTTTTTAATTTTTTTTTTTAAAAACACTTTTTAAAATTTAAAATGTTTTTTTTATTAATTTATGTATTTAGATGATATTTTTTTTAAAAAGCAAAAAATAAAAAAATAAATAAACCCTAAAAAAAAAAACTAAAATGCTTTTTTTTTAAGTTTTTCAATTTGGAGCTTAAAAAAAATACTTTTTTAAAAGCTCATCCAAACGACCCTGTATATTATATTCCAAGCATGCACCCATTGAAACGCACTTCACAAGAACATGATCACTCACTCAGACCCACACACACAAAGTCAAATGTAGGTGAAGGATATTAGTTGTGTTCATGGTTATATCTATCTATAATTTCATCAACTTGCAAACACAATTATTAATTGGACCATCCCAACCTTTCATGATATCTCCCGATAATAAAATTAAAAGATGGAAACGAGGCTGGTATGTGTGGTTAAATCTTTTACATGATGAAGTTAAGCTTCTGGTCGAAGAATGAATGATATACAAGAGAACTGAAATAATATAAAGATTCATTATTTATCATCAAGCTATATTGATTCTATTTTACTTCTTTATCTTTCTTAATTCAAACTGTAATTATGTGTGTAGTTAGTAAAAAAAAAAGTTGCACGAAAGTGTTTTTAATTATCTCAGAGGGGAAATTCAGTTGCATGATTAAGAAAGCATGCTTGATAATTAAGGACATTAGAAGAGAAGAGAAGAAAGTTAGAAACATAGATGCCAATTACGTACGACTTTTGTAGGTGGTAAAATGGCAAGCAGAAGCATTTAATCCTCATCAAACTCTACTCACGAAACAAACTTCCACTGTTCCACATGCATTCTAAACCCAAGCACACTCATCTAATCAAAATCGATCAAGTTGAAAAATCAGGCTCTCCATTAAATTCTATCAGTTAGTTAATCAGCAAGGTTTCTTTATCATACAACTAATAATAATAAGTCAGTAAGATTCAAAATCTCGATATTACTTAATTAAGATAAATCGAATCCTTTTCACTGGAATCTCCCTCTTTCTATATATATATCTGCTAGAAATCCACAGTGCATAAAGACATTTTCCATCTGACAGAACATAACATAATATGAAAAAAAGGGTATTGTTAAACTTTATCTTATTCATTTTTCGAGATATTTTAGAAATATATTTTTAATGACTTCACGTAATTTAAATTTTAACTTCATTCGCAAAGACAAAATAATGACACGAAACCGTCTTATTGTCTAATCTCATAAGTGTAGACAACATATAAACTCAATATTATCATATACAAACCTTATCACCTAGCTATTCACTTCTTTTTGAGACCAGCGTGAGTTTCAATCTTTCAAAACGGTTATAATAGTGAGCTAATCAACAGCTTCGACTTAATTAATATAAATGCTAAATCTTACGTTGAAACAATCACTAACTTTATTGGATATATATGCTCCATCACATCCAGAGGGAGATAAGAAAAGATAATCATGAAAAACTAGACGCACTAATTTGTCTTCAAAATATTAATGTGAGAGTTAGAATTTTTGCAACAAGTTGAAAGTTCTAATTTTACACCACCTTCGATGCTACAAGTCTTCTTCGTCACAGATCTGCGTTTTCAAATTGTTTGGAAAAATAAAATAAAATAAGAAGGTTGTTAAATTTTTATACGGTAAATGTTCAAGAAACCTGATATGAAAAACTGAAGAAGTTGAATAATATTCCTTTGGCCTAATTACAAATGAATTCTGGTTGTAAGTATGATTTTTATTTTATTTTATTTCTTATATTTATCATGTCACATATGCTGTAATTAAATAATTCTTTTAACTTTCATAATCTCCTCAAATTAAATAAATATGTTTTATATTAAGTACTGCAAAAGAGAGTATTAAAAAATATCTAAGATCCCAGGTTGAGCTTATCAACTTTACAGACTGGATTTTCTTTCACCAAAACACGCCCCACTTGACAAGCAAGCTCATCAATGTACCTATACCTCTGCTATGAAAGGTCATATTCATGTATTTCCATAATGAAACTGCCCATGTGATTACAAACTAGCAGCAACCTAATATTAAAAATTGCAAGAGCAGCAGCAAATTAACCATACATTCGTGGAGTTCGTTCATTGATCTCACGAGTTTTTAAATAATCTTCAATTTTTACCCAAACTTTACTCTTTTAAGTTCATATAAGCACAAATTTAGATTAACAAGAAGCACTACAGTCTTTGGGGAAGGAATTTGCTGTGAGTCAAGAGATCCAGCCTAGAGGGAAAAGAGAGAACATGTTTGCTGCGCAAGAAATTCACAGTAAAACTAAAAGTAAAAGGCCTTGATCACTCCTGTACTTGATTTCAACATCAAGGCACAATGCATAACCAGTAGGGAAAAGTTTTTCTGAATACAGCCAAATGATACATCATTACTTGAAAACAATGCATGTCTTTTAAGGTAACAGAATAACGTGTATGCTTGATCCAGGGCACTCAATAACTTGCTTCACTGCTGCACATTAGAATTTGATACCTTAATTGAAAGTTAAGTTGCAGTAACAAGCCAGAAATGCTTGTTCTTTCACAGGTCTCCATATTTCGAAAAGCCCAGTAACAACATTCATGAAGTTTAATTCATAATGTGAAAAGGCCTATTTAGCTGTAATTAGCGACCCGTAACCTATGAATTTTGGGGCAGGGGTCCCCCCCCGGGCTGCCACTCAAAAGATCTCCCTTTCTCAAATATTTTTTGTTCTTCTTTTGATCATTAGATTCTCTAAAAAAAAATAAGTGACATTTTGATATTTTATAGACAAAAAATAGTGTTTTCAAATTTTTATGATTTTTCAAAGATTTAACACTCTTAATTGAAAAAAACTAGCTAACCTCACGCATTGCCCTTTCTTCTACAAACCACGAGAAACCAGCATCACAAATGTTGTTGTTTTTAATTTTTTTAAAGATTTAACACTCTTAATAAAAAATAATAATAATAAATAAATAAATAAAAACTGACCAGCCTCACCCTACTTGGGTTACAAGCTCGTGTTACCAGCCTCTGACTTGTGGTTTTCTTTATATACTTTTTCTCTATGCGAACAATGGAAACTCACACGAAAATTTCGAAAAATATAGAGGACAACAAGAGACAATGTTGGGCAAACAAAACAACAAACTAAAGAAGTGAATAGAAAGTTAGAAACAGAGTGAAGAGAGCATCCTCCACCCAACAACAAAAAACATGATATGTGAAAATTTTTGGGTATTCATTAATTTTATCGAGCTACTCATTTTTTGAGAGATTTTGAATAAAAGTTATTCAACAAAAATATTCTCTCGTGCTCTTTTATAAAACAAACGATAGGATCCAAAATCAATCAAAAAGGAATAAACAAATATACAGACTAATAGTCGATTTATGAAGGGTTACTTATTTTCAAGAGGAGGCTAATACTATATGTTAACAATTTCATGTTGAAAGTACGAATATTGACTATCAAGAGCATCACTATGATATCATAGATAGAAATGAATATTCTTATTGTTCTTAATTGAGCAAGCCTACACAAGAACCTAACGTCACAAACCCTAGTTGGATTCAAGCATCTGTGGAGTTTAATAGTCATTGAGATTTTTAAACCTCAACATGATTTACCAACTAAACCTTTGAATGGACAGAATAGTAAATTGCATCTATAATGATATACCTCCGGTTCTAAATATAAAACTTAATTGACTTTTCTTATAGAGATTAAAGATGCTAAATAAGTTACTTAATCGTATCATATGTTGTGTATGATTATATTATATATTAATTTATAAGTTAGACTAGTTAGTTTGAAGGAAAAAATGAAAAATATAAATACTTTAAAGTAATTTAATTAGTTTCTTTAATTTTTTTAAAAAAGTTAACTGGGCCTTATATTTAAAACCAAAGGTAATAGTCTTCAAACAAGAAAACAGAAGAACAAAAAATTTGTTTCAATGCAAATCTGGTAACACGAGCTAATGAGTATTAATCCTAAACTCCATAATTCTCCAGGGTCAAAATTTGGCAACTAAGTCTAAACATAACCCGAGTCAATATTTTACCCAAACTTTACTCTTACAGGCTCACTGTAAGCAAGATCTAGTTCAATAATAACACTACACTCTTTGGGCAGGGATTTGTTGCAAACTAGATAATTTAATACATTGCAAGAGCTACTAGAAGGGGAAAAAGAACTTTTTTCATTACAAGAAATTTATGGTTCACGTACTAAAACTAAAAGAAAAACCTTAATTACACCTATACATAATTTCAACAGCAACTCGTTGAAAAAGTCAAGGTGCATTGCAAAGCCTGGTGGGAGTAATATTCCTAATACTGTCTAATAATCATTCCGAGTCTTCGATTTCCTCTGGTTTAACAAAAAATTCAATATGAGCTATACGGCCTGGCTGCTGATAACCAACAGAATCTACATATGCATGTGAGGAAGGCAATTTGCCAATTGTAACCAGATGCTGAACTTTCAAAAGTCCACCTCTCCCTATGGTTAGCTTGCTTCCTCTGTTCTCTTTGGTAACACTGCTTGGCATGTTAGTTGTTGTTGCTCTGAGGAACTTGTATTTGTACCTGTTGACATGAATTCAAAGAAATGATTGATATTATGATGGTAGGAGAAACATGATTTACTTCAAGTAATGATACAAAACTTTACTTGTAAGAAACCCGATGATCACACTGAAATGCCCCCAAGAGTTCTGTATTTGCGTAATACATAAGGTCTATCTGCGAGAAGGACAACAGCTGTCACTATAAGATTGATCCAGAGCGGCAAGTGCTGCTTCATTAATTCAAAACAACACAAACCTGCAAGTCTCCATGGCCTTCGCCTTTTAAGGTAACAGAAGGGGGAACTGGCTGTAGAATAATCTGGATGCTTGATCCAGGCCACTCTAGATCCTCAATAGCTTCCTTCAGTGCTGCAGACTAGATTTTGACATCATAATTGGAAAATAAGTTGTAGTTCATTCTCCATAACAATCTATACAAGAAAAAATGCTTGCTCTTTCAAAACTATACATAAAACCATAAATTCAGAAACAGTATAGAAGATATAACATGCATCACTTAGTGCAGCCAAGAACTTTATTAACAAGCAGAATTTAGGCTGGTAAATGGCCTATTGCATAACACACAAGTAATTTATTATCATGTACAATTGCAGAGCACCTTATTATAGGAATGACTATTAAAAAACTTATTGTTAATCTCATAAAGCAAATACAAAATTTGGAAACTTGATGGAAACAAGCTGCACAAATAAAGCAGCATCTGTGGGGGCAAGACTTGAAATGTTAAGCAGCATCTAACTGGGATGTAGTGATATGAGAACTACGCAGCATACCCTAACAGTAAAGGTCAGAGGATTTGTTCCAGCAGGTTCAAAGTTGTAGTCCCATGGCATTGTGTCAGGAATCCTTGTCCTGATCTCTGCATAAATGCTAACATCCAGCGAATCTACTTTCCTAAAACAGTGGAGAAGGTAAATTTCATTCACAGATCAGGCTGTTCCACAAAATTGTGAAGTTTTAAGCTTGTAGCACTGAAGAAACTAAAGCAGTCAAGTTTTGTGTTCAACAAAGTTCATGAAAACTGCCAGTCCACCAATTAGACTAAAATGAATGAATGAATCCATCAGAAGTTCTCACTTGCTAAAGTATTATTTATTTCTTCCCAGGGATTTCTTTGCTTTACAGAATGATGAACGTTGAATAATTTATCAAATAAAAGAACAAAGGCCATCGAACTGTAATTAGCAATCAGTAACCAGTGAATTTCAGGTCTTATCAGTCCATTTCATGTCAAGCAATGAAAATGAAAATGTCTAGTAATAAATTTTGTCAGTGAAAGACGAATCTGTCAGCACTCAGCATTATATGTCCCCAGGTTAGAGAAACACAAATTATCAACGAAGGCCATACACTTACTTCAGAAGAACCTGCATGTCAGGACCAGGGTATTGAATTTCAATCAAGCTTGACTGACCAGGAACCGAGAATGCGTTTAAACAATCCACTAGAAGGCCCAAGCTTACACCAAAACGACGCCGTCCATGTGCATTGTAATCATAACGAGCGAATAGCTACAAGTAAAGACACATTCAAACCCAAATTCCCCAATAATTAGGTATTACTGCAGTAGAAAAAAGGATAAAAAACTGAAAGCCAATCGAATCTAACTTGAATGTTGCGACCAGAACTCCCCAGAGAAATTAAAAAGACCATCCCAACATGTACTTATGATGATATACCAGTGAAAATGCAAATATCACAAGCAAAGTCGGTACCTCGCGTTTGAGATAAACCTTGGCCTGAAGACAGCCGCTTTCTTCCACAATCAAAATGATGCCGTGTTCAGACAACTCAACCACCGCGTCCTATATACGATAAAATCGATAAGCTAAGTAATTCACAAAGAGAACGATATAATTGTAATATTTTGGGGCGAAATCCCAAGTGGAAAATGAGGATAGAGATGAGAATAAACCACCTGGTGGCGCTTCCAACGAACGGCGCCGAGAGCATCGACCAAGCCTTGAACGTGTTCTAGCTGGCACACCACGTCAGGGGCCTCATCCTCCATAGCCGACGAGCTCATTCTTGCTTCCCTCTCCCGCTCCCGCCAAATACCCCCGAGAGACCAGGCGGGAATATTCTCAGATGATGGCCAAGACGGGTCAGCTAGACATATATTTTGCTAATACGAGTATTAAATTTGGGGAAGATGTCATATGAATTTTCTAAAGCTTGAACCCATTAAATTTGTAAAATGATAGAAAAGGAATAGAGGGTAATCAAGGATATGGAAATTTTAGAGAAAAGTCTAAAATGTCCTTTACACTTATGCAGTGAAGATACTGAAATAAATCGATTAGAGTATTGTGAAAAATTCATGTCGTTCTTCCTAAAGCTCTCAACGTGTGTGTAAGCCTTACAATTTTTGTTCATCTGCAACTTCGTACCGAAATCAGTTAGGGCCCGTTTGGTACACTGATTTCGGCAAAGGGAAAGGGAAGATTAGTGTCTTCCCACGGAGAAAACTGTTTGGCGTCATTGTCCGGAAAATGCCTTTCCCGCTTGGCTCCTCCATCTTCCCACACATGTGGGAAAGTTGAATCCCTCCAAATCGGCGGGATAGTTTAAAGTTCCCCGGAGAATGAATTTTTTTGACAAAAAAGCCCCCGTCAGAACAAAGAAGCTAGATTATGAAGAGATTAAACCAGAGCACCATGGATTCAGATTTGATCCTTCCTTCTTCTGCCTTCCTTCTCCATTTCCATCGCCGGCGACTCTCACCTTCTTCATCATCGTCGCCGCCAACATTCCTTTCTTCCCTCACCCTTAACCCAACGTTAGAAGCGTAACCAGCGCCGACGAGAATGTAGAGCTTCGACTCTCTTCCATCATCTTCGCCTTCTTCTTCCTCTCTACCAAGCACCGTCGCCGGAGAGGAAAGACTAGACCACCATCGTCGCCTTCCTCTCGTTTCTAAATTCTTCTCAAACACTCTGTTCTTTCCATTTAAACTATTCCTTCATCCATTCATCAAAGTTATTCCTCTACACGCGTCTTTGTTTAGTTTCTCGTGTTCTAGTGGTGCGGTTTTTCGTCTATAGGGTTGTGAAATTCCGATGTAAACCTCAAGCCACCGTCAGATTTTACGTTCGAACACATGCGATTTGGTGCCTATTACGTTCGAACGTCCTAAGGGCATTTTAGGAATTTCACCTCACTTTCCCACTTAACCAACACCCAATTCTTCATACCAAACAATTCATTTTCCTTCAACTTAAGTTCCCTTCCCATGTCTACCAAACAGCTCAACTTTTTAAGTTCCCTCTCAATCTTCCCTTCCATTCCTTTCCTCCTTTAAGTTCTTTTCCCTCCTTAAATCTTCCCTGTACCAAACAGGCCCTTAGGGTAGTTACAAAGGGAAGTGTTGGGATTACTCCAAATGGGCTCCAACTTCTTCTTTTGGTAACGCTCACACTCAGGTTGTCGTCCCTAAATTAGGTTGGGTTAGGTCAAGGTTTAAATCGATTTGATTTAATTTATTGTCTACACACATTAAGTTTAAAAAAAGAAAAAAGAAAATACCACATGAAATTCAAAATAAACAGTAGATGGGTTTTGGGGAATAAGAAGGTAAACAATAAAGGTGAGATTTAACAAAAATTATTATGGGATTAACAAGTTCGTCAATGGTTTAACAAGTCTTGTAATGGGTTTAACAAATCCATACGTCAGGTGAAAAACATGTCACTTTTGTGAAAGTGAACTTATTAAACCCATTACAAGACTTGTTAAACTCATTGATAAACTTGTTAATTCCATTATGACTTTTGTTCATAATGTTTAGATGTTGGATTCACCATAGTGACATGTTTTTCACTTGACGAATGAACTTGTTAGTTAAACCCATTACAAGACTTGTTAAACCCATTGATGTTTAACAATTTTTTCTTCAGAATGGGTTTAACATTACCATATTGATGTTTAACAAGTCCATACGTCAGGTGAAAAACATGTCACTTTTGTGAAAGTGAACTTTATTAAATCCATTACAAGACTTGTTAAACTCATTAATGAACTTGTTAATTCTATTATGACTTTTGTTCATAATGCTCAGATGTTGGGTTCACCAGAATGATATGTTTTTCACCTGAAGAATGAACTTGTTAGTTAAACACATTAATGAACTTATTAATCTCATTACAATTTTTGTTAAATCCTACATTTTCAGTTCACCATCTTCTCCCTCAAAACCCAAATACTATTCATTTTAAATTTGAGGTGGTTTTTTTATTTTCTTTTCTTAATTTTTGTTTGTGTATATGGTAAATCAAATCAAATTGATTTAAACCTTAACTTAACCCAACCCAATTTGGGAGGACGACGACGCGAGTGTGCATGTTGTAGGAAGAAGAAGTTGGAGCCCATTTTGAGTAATCCTGACACTTCTTTATGTAACTACCCTAATTGATTTTGCTACGAAGTTGCCGAATGTCAGAATAAGATGAACAAAAACTTGGAGCCCTTGCACACACGGTGTTGAGAGCTTTAGGAAGAACAATAGGAATTTTTCACAATACTCTAATCAATTTCCTTCAGTGTCTTCATTGCATAAGTATGAGGGACATTTTGGACTTTTCTTTAAATTTTTCATATCCCTAATTGCTCCCCATCCATTCTTTATCCTTTCACAAGTTCAATAGGCTTTTCAGGATTTAAGAAATTCAAATGGTATTTAAATATTATTTTCCCTTAAATTTCCTTGCCTTCACATATTAATATTAATTAATTTAGAATAATTAACAACTCTTGAATAATTGCCGGTAAAAACAAAACAAAAACTCTTGAATAACGTTGCATTGGGTTATATTTTTTTATTTGAGGACTGGTAAGTGGTAACGGACATGGTATTGTATTTTCTTGCCAACAAATAGTAATTGTATATTAGAGATTATTCTTTTAATAAAATGATTAATTATATAAAACGAGTAATTATACAGATAAAGTTGGTGTCATTGAGATCAGAGTTCAGGGAAATTAAAGATTAAATTGATTAATTGCTTGTCATTGGTATTGACTTCTAAAACAGCCATGTAAAAAATTTAACACGCTCGACACACACATATAAGTCAATGCAAATATTTCCCCAAGGTAAAATATATATATATATATATATATATTTTTTAAGAAGTGATACATCGTCATTGGCCAATTGGCCCCAAAAAGAGGGTAGGCAAAAAAAATAAAATAATAATAATCCATTCTCTTCTCAGTCCCTCAAATCCTCATACGAGCAAAAAAAAAAATCCTCATACCCTCGGTCCCTCGCCGATGACCTATAAAATACGCAATCTACTTCATCTAGTCCGTTTAAACCCCATCATCTTTGTAAAATCTTGGCTTCGTCGATCTATCTTTCTCTCGCACTTCATGTTTTCCCTTTCTTTTCCAAGTCCAACACTTCTCTGAACTATCTTCGTTTTGCGTCCCCTTTAAAACGATAGATTTTAGATAACCATTTTTTTTTTTTTTTTGAAGATTTCTATTCTTGAAAAATTTTACATTTTTGTCTGTTGGTAAATCAACTTTTGAAATGGACGGAGTTAATAACAGCGGCGGCACGCAGACGCCGGCTCCGGCTCCCATTCCCAATACCAACGCGCCTCCTCCGTTTCTTAGTAAGACATATGACATGGTGGATGACTCGTCCAGTGATGCGATCGTTTCTTGGAGCTCAACCAACAATAGCTTTGTGGTTTGGAACCCTCCCGAGTTTTCCAGGGACCTTTTGCCCAAGTACTTTAAGCACAATAACTTCTCCAGCTTTGTTAGGCAGTTGAATACATATGTATGCCTTCTTTTCTCTTTAGCTCTCATTTTGATTTTCATGTCTTTGCTATTATCTGTTAGTGATTAGACGACCTTTGTTTTTCCCCTATAGTAGTGCTATTTTTTGCGCTAATGACCTTATGGATGTTATAATTAATCATGAGAATGATGGAGATGGAATTAAATATGGAATATTTATTTAATTTGAATTGAATGTTTTGGATTGATGCGGTGGATTATGATTTATAATTACCTTATCTGAGATTAGTGTGGCTGTTTATTGATGAGCGAGAAGGAGTGACCTTTTTCTTCTCATCCCTTTGTTTATGTGTGTTACCCAAATCCCGACGTCTCTGTTATCATCCTGGTTCATATCCGGATGTAGGTAGCCTGAAGCCCTCATCCTCCAATAGGTTATGTAGTTGCTTCAGACTTCAACTAGGTCTGAGAGCTGGGACAGGATGCATTATTTTGTTTATATATACAAAGTAGCCTGTGAGATTCCAATTTGATATGTATTTCTCCTGCATTTTCTCAGCAACTAGATGGATCAGAAGAGGGAAATTTCACAAAGAAAGCAATTCTCAGGTTTATAAGTTACTTAATTGCAAGTTTATTCCAGTATCATATTTAAAAGGCCGTTGCGCATGCTATACAAATGAATTGATTAGACATATTTTCAAAATTCAAATTGCTTGAAGAGGGTTTTAGGGTCTCCAAAGATTCTCTAATGAGTTGCTATTATATCTAGTATGAATTCACCGATTTGATTTTTTACTATAATATTGACCCTCAATTATGACCTATTTCTTTTTTTTATACTCAAAAGTTTAGATGAGCTAGGTCCCGTGGGTTCACGCAAGGCATGCCTTTGGGCTTTAAAAGTTTTAAAAGGTTCTTACAGATCGCCCATCGACAAGGTCCTCTCATTAATGAGATTTGAAATCACAAATTTATGGTTATGAGTCAACCCCTTTATCAACTCGATTTGCCTATTTCTTTGCAAAGAAATATGTAATTGGAAGGTGCAGTTAAATATTCATGACCCATGAGCTATTAATTTTAGTTCTTCTGTTGCTAGGATGAAGTGAGGTTTGTATAAGCCTTTTAATATTAAGATTTATTTATTTCAACTTGCTTTTCTAGCTGGTGAAGGCTTAAGGCTTAGGACTCATAAAAGTATTATGTAGCTTCTTAAAATCATTACATGGAGGTAGATGATTGTCTACACTTCACGTCATAACAATGTTGTGGAATAGATAAACTGCCATAGTGGCATAGGAAGCATTCTCTTTGTGGCATAAATACATTCTACCCTCTGCAATGATTGTTGGCTCATGAGGCCAGGCCCAAATATGGTAAATTTTATGACAGATAGGATGAGAAGAAACTAAGTGTTCTTTCTAGGATTACATTGTAACCGACTAGGAAACACAATTATGAAAGGTTTGAGTCTCAAGGTCATTAGCCCAAAAGTGGGAATTATAGCCTGGTTGGGAAGAATCTGGAAATGGCAGGGGATGAGGAGAGTAAGACCTTTAGTAACTATTTCATCATCCCTATTATCGCTATTGTTAGCAGAAGTGGCAGTACTAGCACCAAAAAGAGATTGTCTTATGTCGAGATTAACAGAAGGGAGAGCTTAGGCTTTGTTTTGAAGCTAAGAAAAATCTGGTCCTGATCAGTGATCAGTAGTATAAAAACAAGAAAATGAAAAGGAAGGAATGTAGGACCTGGGGGCAAGGGAAATAGATGAACAGGTTGTAGAGAAACCTCAGAAAATAGCGGCCTATATGGAGATATCCTTGAATTGTATCATTGGACGTGGAGTTCATAAAATTACTACAAAGTGTGATGGACCTGTAGCAGTTGAACCAAAGAGTGTTCAAGGCTTATGAAAGAAAGGATAGCACAAGAGTAACAAGAGGGCCAAGTTTGGTTTAACTGCTGATGAGAGGGATAGAGAGAAGGAAGAAGGTGATAGCTTTTAGGAGGGGCTTATTTACTGTTTCAATCAGGTTTTATGAGGCTTTTTTTGTTTTTTTCGTTTGGATGAAGTTTGTGCCCAATTGAGCTTATGGAGGAAAATGAGCTTATTTCAAAAGCTTGCTTTCTTGACTTATCAAAAGAGCTTATGAAGTTCCTTTTTTCCTTATAATTATCCATAAGTCATTCCAAACAAGTTTTACCCAATCAGACTTTTCCATAAATCATATTTAACAATCTGACTTTTCCATAAGTCATTTTGCTCACCGGTATCCCAAACAAGCCCATTTGTAACTAACCAATCATGCAGGGAATTCTGTGTAGGTGAGAGATTAATTATTAGAGAACTTTTGACATTCTATATCATTGTTGTTTTTGGAGCCAGTAACCATTGTAAGTTAGAATTGCTTATGGGAATAATGGAAAGGTTATTTATTTAGTTTGAATGTTATGAGTTGATCTGGTGATATACGTTTTATTATTTCATACATTAGTTGAGATAGTGTGGCTCTAATACCAAGGAGTGAGGAGTGGCTCTTTTTTCTGTTTGTTTTTGGGTATTGCCTAAATCGCTGTTTCTCTTTTATCATCTTGGCTCACTTCCAGATAAAGTATATAGTAGCCTTAAGACCTTGACCTATAGGATTTTTGCAGTTTGCTTTAGACTTAAGCTTCATCAGAGCTGGGACAGGATGTCTTTTTTTTCCTCTTTACATCAAATAACATGAGAGATTCCAATTTGATATGTATTCCTCTTGCGTTTTCTCGTCAAGTAGAGATGTTGCAAGAGGTAAATTTGACAAAGAAAGCTGTTCTCAGGTTTATCAATTAGTTGCATTTGTTCCTGTATTATATTTAAATAAATGGCCATTGAACATATTATACACGTAACTAGAAGGGAGACATTTCAAAGTTCAAACTGCTTTAAGAAGGTTTTTGAGTCTCTAGCTAAGATTCTCTAACTGCTTTGTTGCCCTGCTTGAACTGAAAGATATGTTCTTTTGCAAAATGATATTGGTTTTCATGTTGACACAGAATTCAAAGATAAAATTAATTATTTACGTGACACATGAACCTTTGATTGTAGTTATCCTGTTACAAAGATTAGGTTAGAAGAGTATTATATAATCATACAAGTTTTGACGCTTTGGATAAGAAAATTGATTCAACTTGCTTTTCTAGCTAGTGGGGACACAAGGCTTAGGGTTCGTAGAAAATGGCATACCCTATCTGTCAATCATTTCATGGAGGAAGATTGCCTTAGTGGCTCAGAGCTGCATTCTTTAGCATGAAGACATCCTATTTCCAAGGTTAACCTAGTACTTTCCTTGGAACTAGAGGAATTAAAGGGATTATGTATTTTGGCAATGGTGTTTTCATGCTGAATTAGCCATAACTATTTTATTTAAACGCAGGGTGTGTGGGCTGCTTTTACTGCTGTCTTGCGTGAATCAAGGCTAGCTATGTGCAAGTTTACTTTATTGGCAATTCAGCTCTGTTAAATAAATTACTCTTTTTTTGGATATTTTTGTAGTTAGTTGACCTTGTATAATCTATATGTTCTCACTGTATAAGCTACATTTAATTTAATTTGTTGTGGATTAAATATCAGTAGAAGGCTATGATGAGTGAGTTTCATTATTTCGTTGTGAAGAAATAAGTTGCGCCTTAAATAAGCTTAGAACAAATGCCAAGTTGTGTCTTAGCCTCTCCCAAGGCCCAGCATATGGTGATTACCCTCTTTTACTTATATGTGTGTTTGCTCAAAGAGCAGTTTTCACTTTTATGTTAGGTTGTAACTTGTAATGCTGGTCTAGATCCTTTATGTGGTGTTTGTTTGTGACATTGTACTTTTAAGTGTTTTGAGTTTAAGCTTTGTGGCTGGGAGATGTGGATGATCTGCAATCTGCTTGGGCATGAGACTTGTTGATGACAAGCTGAAACATAAACTTTTCAAGATTTTCATTTTGGAAATTATATCCAACATAAAAATTGCACATGTCATTACCTACAAAGCTGAAGGATGGAAGTCGGCTGGGTTGGTAAAGCAAAAGCATCCTAAATTCTACTAGCACCATTGAACCTGCACTGGTGATTTAGAGTTTGACCTGGAATATATGGAGTTTGTGCATAACTGTTTGAGAGTTTTCCGTGCTGGTCATGTTATTACTTTTGATTAAGCTGATGGAAGTTTTCTGAAACATTAAGTAGCACGATGGGCCTTTTGGCTTCTGTTGTCTTCTGAAACATTAAATACTCCATCTTGTGGAGCAGGTCCAAATGGTCAGATTTGAGTGAGATGAACGCATTTATTTTGATATCTAGACTTTCATGCATCCTTGAGATGTACCATTGCACCATATCCATGTATGCTTTATTTTCTTTTTTCCTCATTTTGTTGGGAACCAGGTATTAAGCTGGGGATCCAGGGTTTTAAGCTTGGGAAATGGCTGTGGAAGTATTATGATTCAAGAAAAATACCAAACAAACCTCCAGTAATGGAACTCTACTCAATATAACTCCAAGAACAAGGATTCTGCCAGAGTGTAGGTCTAAGCAGAGTTGCTGCAATGAATGAAAACTCACACATAGAGACACTCACACACCAGAAAAACACATCCTCTAATTTGAGAGGCCGAGTCTCCTTCACCATACTCAATTTTTTCCTTTTTTCCACTCATTAAACCTAACTGTCTCTCTCTTCTAGCTCACCCTTTACGTCCCCTGTGATAATTTGTTACTGTGCCCAATTCCCTCTAGAATCCTCTAGCTCACCCTTTACGTCCCCTGTGATAATTTGTTAACTGCCTCTCTCTTCTAGCTCACCCTTTACGTCCCCTGTGATAATTTGTTACTGTGCCCAATTCCCTCTAGAATCCTCTAGCCACCACAGTAGTGGATAATGCAGCCTTTTTTCTGGTACTATCTTTTGTCTTCATTCTCTTGCTGTTGCCCTTTTAACATTATAGGCCCAAAAGTTATGGATCCATCACATTCTAGCTGTTAATTTGTAATTTAAGTTTGCATCTACTTTCATGTTCGTATATACTGACTGAATTTATTTATTTATTATTCAACATGTGATTTACCTCCTTCCTATCTCTTTCTATTGTGTCAACATATTTAAACAGGGTTTCAGGAAGGTTGATCCAGATCGGTGGGAATTTGCTAATGAGGGCTTTTTGAGGGGTCAGAAGCACTTGCTTAAGAGTATAACCCGGCGAAAACCTGCCCATGGTCATAGTCATCAACAGGCACAACAATCACCTGGGCAGAGTTCATCTGTCGGGCCATGTGTAGAGGTTGGGAAGTTTGGTCTAGAGGAAGAGGTTGAAAGGCTCAAAAGAGATAAGAATGTGCTCATGCAGGAGCTTGTGAGGTTGAGACAGCAGCAACAGGCCACTGATAACCAGATGCAACAAATGGTTCAGCGCCTTCAGGGGATGGAACAACGTCAGCAGCAAATGATGTCATTCCTTGCAAAGGCTGTCCAGAGCCCTGGCTTCTTGACTCAGTTTGTACAACAGCAAAATGAGAGCAATAGGCGCATAACAGAAGCCAACAAGAAACGACGGCTTAAGCAGGATGGTATTGCTGAAACAGAGGGTGCTACTGCTTCTGATGGACAAATTGTTAAGTATCAACCTTTGGTGAATGAAGCTGCTAAAGCAATGCTAAGGCAGATCATGAAATTGGATACCCCTTGGCTAGAATCTTTCAGTAATAACTCAGACAATTACTTGATTAGCGATAGTTCAGCATCATCAGGGGCAATGGACAGTGGCAGCACTTCAAACCGGAGCTGTGGAGTAACCCTTCAAGAGGTCCCCCCAACTTCAGTGAATGCTCCCTCAGCTGGCAAATCTGAAATACAATCTTCTCCACAGTCTGCAGCTTCTGAAAGAGTTACGGCTGCTCAACACCCTGATGTAAATGTGCTGGGTGGTGCTTCTGAGAAACCTACTGTCTCTGTTTCTGAGGTAGATGTCATGCCTGAGCTTTCTCAGATACCAGAGATGGCGACAGGAAGTATTCTTGATATTCCTGAAGAGAATTATATGGCATCTGAAACAGGAAATGATGGATTCATGGATCCTAACATATTTGGGGTAAACGGGTTGATGCCCATTGATTTTGGTAGTTTTTCACCTGATACAGACATTGATGATTTATTACGCAACTCTTCTTTTTGGGATGACTTAGTGCAAAGTCCGCTGCCGGAGGATATCGAGATTGATACTGCTAATGTGTCCAAGGGAAATGAGGTGCAGCCAGTGGAAAATGGATGGGACAAAGCGGAACATATGGATCAACTTACAGAGCAGATGGGTCTCCTTTCTTCAGATGCAAAAAGAGTTTGATATGGCCGTCTGTAAAATATAGAATTATCTGTCATGTTTTTCAAGGTATCCCCGGGTTCAAACAACACAGGATGTCTAATATATAATTTTTTTAAAAAAGGGATAAGATGTCCAAAAGATAACCCCATTGCCACTCGCTCATTGGAAAAGTAGTTGATGATTTGTCTTTGGTCTTTTTGGGTCTAGTTTGTGCATATGAGACCCTAGTCTGATTTTCTTGTTTAGATTTACATACATATATCTTTTGACTTCATGTTGAATCTAAGTTATGATCTCATGTTAGCATCAGCTGCTGTAAGTTTGGCCTATAAATCTTTTGTACTAGTTCATTTGTTGTCCTGTTACAAACAGCCATTTTTACTATAATTGGAACAACTCATGAAAGTTCTCTCTGGAATTCTGTCTACCTAACGTACACTTGCCATTACTCTCGGCGGCCTTGTTTTGTAATGCCTGTTTATTCTTGTTCATGAATGTCTTTAGAATTTCAAGAACTGGATATGTTTGATGGTAATGTCTCTTCATTCATGTTCATGAAAGTCTTTAAAATCAATCAATTTCTATCATTTGGAATTGTAGCACATTGCCAAATGCCAATTGTAACCCATTGACACATGATGCTGATGCACATAGGCAATATATAAGTACTTCTATTTGGTCCACAATATAAGTCATTTTAACCAATTAATCATAACTAAGAAATGGTACTCCCTCCGGTCTTTTTTGAGTCTAAAATTTGAATTGTTTTGATCTTTTTTATTAAAAGCCAACAAGAGTTGTTTGAACATTTAATGAGTTATTTTATTTTATTTTTACCCCTCATTAACTATATGTATTGCATTAATTAAAATGTTGATAATACTCATATTTACTTTATTTTTCTTACTTTTCCCTCACAAAGTTTAACTATATGTATTGCATTAATTAAAAAGAGTAATTATTTTTAACTAACTTTAACCGTTTCCTTAAAACGCGTAATTTAGTTGTTGAACTCTTATAAATAAAATCGAGGAAGTAATTAACTCATTACTTTTGTCCTAAATTGAAGTAAAATTACAATTTTACCCATATTAAATGAGGTTTTGAAAGAGATTGAGGGGGAGAGAGAAATACAATGAGGCATATTTAAACATTAATTACAGGGATGAAATTGACAAAAAAATAATGGTTCTCCAAGTTACTTATATTGTGAATCAAGTTATTCTTCTGTAATGACTTAGATGTGTGCAAGATACATGATATTGTTTTAGATATTTTAAATGTCTTTTGGTATTATAGATTGCATTCACCAAATCAATTTTTTTAAGAAATAATATTGATTGATGATTCAAATTTCTTAATCACCATAATTGTGGTTGATATCACGTTTTTTGCAAACTGATTTATATATAGAAAGATCAATCATATCAAATATTTATAAATTATAAAAATTTCATATAAATCATATTGAAAAATCTATTAATTTCACATGGCATTCTCTTGTTATTATAAAAAATTTAAGAGAAGAGCCATGAGTCATTACAGAGAGACCCATGTAGCGTTTAGGATTAAACTGAGCTACTTTTATTTCTGGTTTGTTAAGCAACTTCCAAAAATTAAGACTTTAAAATTGATTTATTTCTAGTTTGTTAAGCAATATATTTTGTACCCTTTTGTACGTGGTTTTTCCTTTTATTTCGGATTGTGATCCGAATAATAAGAAGTGGGGATTCTCACTAATTTTGGATGTTGCTGCATGCTCAACAATTTTCTATATAAACCCCATCAAGTCGTTATCAATCTTGATATGATAGATTATCCTTAAAGATCCTATATTAGGGGAAAAATATTTAAAAATGGAAATTTTCTTAAAATTTTATAATAAATCTTAGAATTTATAGATAACCATAATTGTCAAGAACATTTACAATTGTCATCAGTAATCTGTATGCGCAGATAATCTTTCTTCTTTCTAGCCATAAAAAATACACAAAGTTCACACTGAAGCCACGTAACTTTGGGCTAATAGCTATTAATGGTAAGATAATTAAGAAAAAACTAAAAAGAAATGGAGAGTTAACAAATGGCAGAAAAAGCCCACACCTACGCCATAGAACAAACTACAATCACAGCCACTCAGCTCAGAAATCCCCAATAAAACCTCACCTGCCCATCTATTTCGGAATTATCACAGACACTTGTCACTCAAGAATGTGTGTCCCTTAAACTTAAACTCCACTTTAATTTGCTTCCTCATTTTATATCCTCACAAGAACATTAAGTAACATCACAGAAAGACAACGTTAGTTTTATTTTTTTCAAGTGCAGGTGTGTGTAAATGACACTGGTAAGAGAAAGGAGGCACCAGGAAGCTTTAAGGCTTTCCTTACCATCACTTCCAATTCCAGGATCAGGTTTCTGCCATCAAACTCAAATCCCAACCTCCTGTAGCAACTCTCTGGCCACCAAGAACCTATTGAGCCTCGAGAAACTCACAGTTCTTGGCCATGGTAGTGGTGGTACAGTGTATAAAGTCCATCATAAGAAGAACCAGACCTTGTATGCTTTGAAAGTCCTCAGGTTCAACCAGAATGCTCTTGATATCTCTCAGCAGGCCAAGTGTGAGGCAGAGATTCTCAGAAGAGTGGATTCACCATATATTGTGAAGTGCCATGAAGTTTTTGACAATAATTACAGTGAATCTCAGGTAAATGGAGGTAGTGGTATTAGCTTTGTTATGGAATACATGGAAAGAGGCTCATTACATGATGTTCTGAGAGAACACAAGGCACTACCAGAGGAAGTGATATCTGTCTTGGCAAAGAGAGTTTTGGAAGGACTCAACTATTTGCATGGCATGAACATAGTGCACAGAGATATTAAACCTTCAAACTTGCTTGTGAATGACAAAGGGGAGGTAAAAATTGCAGATTTTGGAGTCAGTCATGTGGTAAAAGGAAGGTTTGAGGCATCAAATTGTAGTGCAGGAACTTGTGCTTATATGAGCCCAGAAAGGGTTGATCCTGAGAGATGGGGAGGCGAAAATGCAGATGAATTTGCTGGGGATGTGTGGTCATTAGGGGTTTTGATGCTAGAATGTCTTCTGGGTCATTTTCCTTTTACTGATGCAGGCCAAAAAACAGACTGGGTTACATTGATGTGTGTGATTTGTTCTGGTGAGAAGCTTGAAATGCCAGAGAAGGCGTCACCTGAGTTCAAAAGCTTTGTGCAGAGATGTTTAGAGAAGGATTGGAGGAAAAGGGCAACAGTTGGTGAGCTTCTTGATCATCCTCTTGTGAATAGCAAGTCTTGTCATTCTTCTAGCAAAGAGTTGCTCAATTGTCTTGAGCATTGTTGAAGTACACACTCAATGCTGGAGTCTTCTTTTCCATTTTCAAATAATTCTTGGATGATATTTTGGGCTGGGTTTAGGAAGAAGAAAGATCAATCTTTTTGTTTGAAATTAGAAATTAGGAAGTTGGTAATCGTTTATTTCCCACCATGTTCATGAAATAAACGGAATCCCTCGAGTAAACTTAGCTTTCTATGATAAGATTATGCAATTTGATCGAACAGCCCCACTTGAGCATTTCGATAAAATTTCACAGATTATGTTGGGGTTAACCAAAGGCAAATTTTATTGAGGGATGATGAAATATATTTCAGGATCTCTTCTTCATTCACCACTTTAGCATGTACATTTGCTTCCATATTTTGTCACTCGCAAGTAGAAAAAATGATCTTGTACTGATAAGTAGGCCATGGTATGGATTTGGATTGGGTGAATCTATATTAGTCAGCTATTTACAAATTACAATTAATCAATTGTTCCCTTCTTTACTTGGTTACATGTCCATAAAGCTTTTTAACACATCCAAAATGCTGGCTTGCGATTGTTGCTCGTTTGACAACATTAAAAAAGTGCTTTTGTATACATTTTTTTTAAATGAGACAAAAAAACCTCTACATACTTATTTCAAAAGCCATAAAAACACTTCTGGAAAGCCAAAACAAACCGGCAAATACAATTGAAACTCAAACTCAAAATACATGCTCTCACCGCCTCATAATACATGTTACCGCCGCAATTTATGCACATTAGGTGGATTAGTGGTGTAGATATCACAGAAACTGGGGCTAGAAATAGTAAATATAAAATGGTTAAAAGAAAGGAACAGGATTATATTTTACAGTTAACATGCCATAAACTTGCGTGGTTTTGCTTAGAGGTGCATTTAAAACTTCAAAAGTGGGACGATTCCAATATGATGGGGATCAAGATCATCTAGGATACACTGTAAAACCCCAAAATATATATATATAAGCTTTACCATATTTTAACGATAAATAACTACATATATGGTATTCAGTTCTCATGAACGTAAGGGTAACATGGAGGGTGAATGTAACAGAGTTCACATATACCAATCCTTGGACTCTTTGACAAATAAGAACATAACCGCTCTCATCCGCCTGCACTTCACAATAATTTGGATCCTTGAGCCCCAAGAATTCTCACTATTCTGGTTGAGTCAATTCCAATTCTTAGAAATCTCTGAGGGCTTGCGAAGAAAACCCCCTGTAATGGAATATTCAGTGGAAACACATTAACCTAGCATGTCCTAGCCAATGAAAGGAACAGATATGCTTGTGTAGTATCTAGAGCCATGCAATTAAAAAAATAAAATAATAACAAATTAAGTTGAAAAGGTGTTATATCAATTAAACTTAGATCATTCTAACTATGCCAAAGAACTTAGCAAATAGGTTAAAAAAAGGGGCAAATGGAACATGGGCAAGTGTGTGTGTATGATAGATTTGAGCAGTGTTTCCCCTTTTCTCTGTATCAGAGGAATAAAGTTTCTGACTTGTCAGATAAATGCAAATCAAACATGTATGTTTTTGACCAGACAGAACTTTGGAATCTATCTAGCTTCAATCCATTTAAGACTAAACCCAACACATTACTTAAAAAATCCACCACTATGGATGTTTGCCTCACTTTCAACCATATAACAAAAAATAATTGCATTTAGGTAGTTTTAATGCCATGACATAATCAAAATAGCAAGGCAAAGTCAATATTTAATCTACGCCGGTAGATTTAGAGTCACACAATTTAATAGAGCAATCCAGCAAAGTATTGTTCAGGGATGATAAACTAACCTCCTCCACTTGAAACAAGGTGAATCCGAGAACGAGGACCTTCAAACTTCCAATTATCATCATCCAAGGATTTCACCTCCTTGTCAAGTGTAGCCATGAGATCTTTTTTTAGAACTGCAAAATCAGAAAGCAAATTCTTTAAATGCACGCTTCACTGGTTAATTTAGGAAACACAAGCAGAATGTTGTTATACTTTGGCTCCAAAACTGAAGACAACAATTCCAGCACTCCATGCAAACCATTAGAGATAGCAAGGAGTATTGATTAAAATAATTGTTCTACATAGCTTTTTAGGCTGTGGTATGTAAATGGAAAATCGGTATAAAAAGAGATTGTTCCAACTGCTTGGTGATCTTAAAGGGTCCAAGCTCATGCATGGCAAATTTAAGAGCTTAGCATAAATTGAGAAGGGAAGATAAATGGAACTTGCAAGATAGAAACAGATCCCTCAGATGTTAATCTTAACAAGAACTCAATTTGGGACTACATGGTAAGATTAAACCTCAATAGATTATCAGAGGGAAAATAAGAAATCAAAGAATCCATATTGAACAATAAAAATAAACGTGATTATCCCTCCTTCAATTGGCTGGTCATGTTAACGAAATAACGTAATGACTGGATTTCATCGCTTAAGCAAATGCTGCTAGAAAAGAAAGAGGGCGAGATTAAAGGCTCGTTTCTAACTTCATCGAATCGGTAAAATTCCAAATTTAGCGAGAAGTCAGAATAAATCAGAATATAAATGAAGAAACGCATAGTACAAGCCATAAATTTTGAAGTTTTTGTGGAGAGAAGAGAATGTAGAAGAAACCTAGGATCGCCTCGTCCTTTCGCTCATACGTTGACAAAGGATCGCACGGAAAATGGAAATCATCAGCAGAAAGAGTTGAATTACTGCCACCACCTCCTCCGCCACCTACAATCGCCGTTGTTGATACCGATGAATGTGCCGGCGATGAACTACTCATCGTGTGAGTCCGTCCACTCCCTTCGCCTGCACAGGAAAACGTAATAACGCGCCAGGGAGGGAGATGCTCTACGACACCGTTTTAGCATGAGAAATTAACCTCAGCCGTCCGATTTCGATAAATCTGCACCGTCCATTTAAGGCCACCCTACACAGCCTTGAATCTGCTTTCTCCACTCCTCTGCCGCCCAATTTCGATGAATCCGCCCCCCAATTTCAACTCAAGAGTTGAAATCTGAAGCTCCGGTCAGTAAGGTGGCCCCGATCCCGTTCCACCTCCAGAGTTATAATCTTCGGCCAAATTTCAATTCCACTCTTGGGCTAAAGATAAAGGTATAGTGGGTCGTCGTATCTGGGTGTCTTAGACTTACGATTTTGTTTATGGAGCTTGGAATTTAGTATATACACATAAATCTTATGAGATTATCGATTCTGTTTGGCTTAGCATTGACTTTGTCGGCATTTTAATGGAAACCTTTAAAAGAGAAGAACATAACTTCGTGATGTTGAACTCCATCATCTATCTTTCTTGCCTATATGCCATGGATTTATGAGAAAATAAGGAAACTTTGCAAACATTTTCTGTTACATTTCTTTCTCTATCTCTTTGTCTTCCTACCCTTATGTTCTCAACCCATAGTAATCTGAATTCTCATCATGTTATCAGGCATTGAGAATTCTGATGGGTCTTTTAGAAGGTAAATAATAATTCTCGACATCTTAGTTTTGGACAAAAAAAAAGTAAGATTCAGCCGGCCTTTTGCTCTTTACATGTGAGATGCAGATGAGTTGATAAAAAATTTGCAGCTATGGTTTCGAATCATTTACTCGGGTTTTGATTTATCAATGCTTCAAATCTGTTATGTTGTTCAGGTTCTTTATGGAAGCTTCACGATGTATTCCCTGCATGTCTTTGCTGAGAGGGATTTTATTAATATGGTTCCCTGTGTGCTGTTTGCTTGGTCAAGCACTTTCAAGTGAGGTCAGTTCTTCTCGTTGCTGAACAATTCTGCCATTGTTATTCTGGAAGGAGAGTGTACTGGTGGTGCTTGAAGCCACGGTTTTAAATTAATTAGATACTGAAATTTGATTGCGATTAGCTATTTGTAATCTAATAGAAGATCATTTGTATGATGGTATAAGTTTATGTACTCTAATGTATGGCTTATGAGACGAACCAAAATTGCTGGAGTTCCTCTTGTTCTTGCTATATCTAATGTTGTAATGTTTCTAACTTGATTGGCGATTGGACACTGATGATGAATTCATTTTTTATCAAATTCCGACCAGTATGGCATTTTGCATTAATCGTCTTATCGTGGCTCTTGCTCAAACAGTTACTAAGCCCATTTCTCTCCTCTTTTTTTTTTTTTAGATGTTTCCAAGTGTGAATTTATAAATTGAATTTTGATGCTATTGCTTTGCACTTTCAGATGAGGGGCTCTGCAGATGCCAACTCTATCAATCGTGACGCTAAGCCTTCTTGTAACTTCAATCAATTTCTGACTCAGTCCTACTTTGAGAGATTTAATTCCTTGGATAATCACGATTTTGACACTTTCATGTCTCTAGAAATCCCCTGTGGTATCTGTGAAGTGCTTCCAGATAACTACAAATCTATTCTTGAAGTGTCAAATCTGCAGCGAAATCTTATTGGGGAAGGTTCCCATCGTCATTTATCCACTTCAATCAAATTCCAAGCTCAACCTGCGAATTCTGTATCTGAACGAATAAGCTATTCATGTCAGCTCATAATCATTGAAAGACTTCCCTCTGGGGTTTTTGCTGATCCATTCGAGCTGGAGCATCTTGTTCAGCGTGGTGGTAAATGCTTATTATAAGTACTTTCATATATAAAAATGCATATTATCTCAATTTCAGAAACATCTCCTTTGATTTCTTATGGTCAATTGCAGTGTTTCGTGATGTAGCTGTCTTTGGAGATACCAATCTAGAGTTGCCTTCATTTTTGTCCAACCGTTCTGCTGTTGAAATCCACTTAGACGTTGATCCAAACATTTTTTATCAGTCAGCTGGCATCAATCTAGAACTTCCCTTGCACGCCCGATATCAAGTGAGTAAACCCCGTTATGGCTTCAAACCAGCACATGTAGTGACTATTTTTCTCAATTAACCAATCATTTGCAGGTTGGATTGTTAGGTTTATTTGCAGTAGCTTCAAAAAAATTCTGAGTTCACTTGCTTTAATACGTTATCATTTGTTGCCCTTATTTTTTGCAGCCTTTAAATGAAAGTGGCTATTCGACTGTTAAATTCGGTAACCCAGATGTGATAGTACGTTGCAGCACAAAGGAAAATGTGAAGAATCAGAGATGTTTCTTCAAAGCCACAAGTGATGATACTAATATGAACGGTGATGATATTGTCTGGAGAATACCCTGTGGAAGAAAGGCCCATGCTCAGCTTGTTTCTACCTTTACATTTATTGCAGCCTTATTATCAACCATTGTAATCGTTTGTACTTTATTTTGTCATTCTAACCTCAGACTCTACAAAGGTAGAAAGCAAGCATAGTCCCCCCAGAACGAATTTAATGTTTTCTCCCTTTTGCATCTTTTCTTTTTATTGCATGAACTATGTTGCATGGTATGAAAATGTCGGTTCAGCAAATGATTGCACAGGGTAATCACGTCGTCAATGGCGACGATGCTTAACTTTAGTTGAAATCTCCGACGGGGGTTTGTAAAATTTGAAGGCTTTAGTTGGAGAAAATAAAAAGGGCATCAATTTCATTTTAATTTTTGAAGACCTGCTGCATTTATTTTGGGAAAGGGACATCCATGAAATATTATTTTGTAACGAGAACAAATAAAACGAGAGCCCCTGCCCAAGGAGGAGGGTGACATACCAGTTTAACCCAAACACATAACCCATACAGAATCCCAAATATGTGAGATATTATATTTACGTTGGTTACCAAATCAGATGTGTCGAACTCAATTCAACCATGAAATCTAATAAAAGACTACTCTGCGAAATCAGTGAACGCCATCAACTGTTCAGAAGATAGAGGTCTGCTTCATAATTTGAATTGCGACAATCTTTGACTAGGCAGCAAGAACTATGATCACGATGAGGAGCACGACCCCGAATATCACCAAAAGCATGCACGTCTAGAGAAAAGACAAACAAGGATGTACAAGATCAACGATCCTAAATACCCACAGCTTTAAAAAAGGAGATGAGATAATTCTGTCAAAAGATAATATACAGTCAACAATTCTCCTACAATTGTGAATTTCATAAACCTACCTCCTTTCCCCCAAAATATTGAAATAAGCTGCAGTTAACCCATTCCTTTTCATTCTTAAAATATTGAACCTTATACTTTTGGTCCTCGTGGCCATACAGTAAGTTGAACTTATTAAGTAAATCAGATTAGTTGAAGTCTTACCTCACAGAAGGCACATCTAAATGGAATGTTCCGAGTGTAAAATTATCACATGGAAGCAGGTAGAGACATTTAAAATCAAATAATCAAATGAAACTTTTACGATAAAGGCTAATAGATTACCAGAGACGAATTTGATCTTTGGGTCTTGGCAGCTTTCACAAGTTGAGATTTTCCTTCTGAAGTTGCCGCATGGGAGGCCTCAATATTGGATCCAATATCATCTACAAAATGGAAATCCTTGACATCAAATGACAGTAGCCAGTCCAGACAATGAAATACTTAAGCTAATACAGATATGAGTGCAATAAGAACTATAAAAGAGGTCCCATAGTTACCAATCATGGCTCCTTGCTCATGAACAAGCACAGCAAGATCTTTAAAAATCTCATTTACTTCACCAATTTGCTGTTGGATTTCTTGAATGCCATGATCACGTTCCTCAATTATAGCTTCATTGAAGGAAATCTCATTATCAAATAATAACACCTCTTGCCTACAACATGAACAATGCAAGGCAAATCCCAGCATCAGTCTTTAAGGCCAACTCCTCCAAGCAACAAGAATGGAAAAACGAAAAGAAAGATATCTTAAATTAATGATTTTTCATCCTTGTAACGAAATCTTTTTAATAAAACCGTGAAATATTGAAAATAAGAAACACTCATATTTGATCCAGGTCGCATTACACAATAAGCGGAGGCCTCTACAATAAGTAATGCAATAATGAGATCAAAATGTACGTCTAAACCGTCAATCTACCATCAGAAATATGTAAGAAATTACCTTCTGGATTCCACAAGAAGAGCACGCTGTTCTGAAGCCTTATCAGAACTAACATCCTCCTCACTGGCTGTATAACTGCAAACCAAAAAGAAAAGGCCAATAGCATGGGTAATATGTGCATATAAGCAATAACAGTTGATGAGGAGTATCAGTGCACTGACAACCACTAGATGAGAAAGTGTTGACAGAAAAACAAGTGCAGACAAAGTAAACACTAAACAGTAGCCTTTTTAAAGAAAATTATCTTGGGGTACAGTATCAGTTCACTTCATAAAATTGCATCCACATGCGAACTGCAAAAGAAGAAAAATACAAGAAAACAGAGGGCACAGTCTTTCCCTTTTAACTATGACAAACTTCAATAACTGTTAATCAGTCACCTGGAAGGAAGACTTGCTCGTGAAATGAAAGGAGTGTAGGTTGTTTCCCTTGTTGCTGCAAGCTGCTGTGCCTTCTGAAATTCTTTCAAAACTGCCTGAAAATCTTTTGCAAGTTTAGCATCTGCTATCTTCTTACTTGCCTGCAATGATGAGAAAGACATAGAAGGCCATCAACTACAAAGCAGTAGCAAGAATTCATTATTATAAGTAATTTCCAAGCACCTTCCAAAATTTGATCATATCAAGTATATGCTCCTCATCATAACTATTTACAGACCATTAAACAGTTCTCTTGGTTATGCATACATGATACAAGATAAAGATTCAAACTTACACTAACTTCAACACGGTGATCTAATTCACTAGCCTGCTTGAGTTTGCAGATGTATCCTTCACCAATTGCCCAATTTGTTGTCTTGTCTTGTGCCTGCAGTTTAAAAACAGTCAACAAATGAAAGAGTGGTTATTAAGCTTCTCATAAATCTAAAACCAAAGCCTAGGTTATGAAATGACTATGAAAAGCTGCATTCAAGAAAATAATCTACAAAGGGCTTATGTTTATGAAAGAAAAAACCGTCGGAGAGGTACAAAAAGTGCAGCAATAAACATCTATAAAGCATAAACCGCTTTAAAAAGAGGTATAAACTCCAATACCATAGAGTGCACTACTTTTTCAACTTCACCTGTTTTATTATTGATGGGTCCAATTAAATTACAGCCTCCCCCGGTCTCAACCACGAATGAAAATAATAAATACACAATGTTAGCAAGAAATCTATTAGTAACCTCACGTTCATGTCAATATCATAACTACCTCGTCCCGAAATTTAAAGACGAATTTTCAAAGAATTCTTAGCTGACAAGTTATATGTAGCTCAGACTGCTCTAAGAAGTGTAATTGAACTCATCCATCATTCTCAGTAGAAAGAAGTAACACAAAATTCAATGAATAAAAATTAAAATTTCCGCTCGTTCAACCAAAACTATCGCAAATACACAATTTAGCGGTGCATGAGTTATGAAAATGCCCAAATAAAATCAAAATGTGAAGAATCATAAGCTGCACACTCACAATCTCTCGCGTAGCTCTAGCGTGTCTTTAGGGGTTCCAAGGGTATTGACGAGCCTCTGAAACAAAGAAACAGCTGTGTTGATCTGAAAGATACCGGAAGCCACGGCCTGGGTAGGATCTTGGTTGGGATTGCCAAGGTTTCGCCGGGGAGCGAAAGGCCGGCCAGCTTCGATATCCTGAAAGCTCATTATATGATTGTTATGACCCTAACTTTCTCGAGAAAATCAAGAATTGGATTTTCTTGAGAAAGAAAAGGGGCTAACAGTGAGCTCAAGGTGATTTAGGGCTATTAACAACAGTAACAGAGGCTCCCAAACGACGGGTCCTGATAATGGAGAAGGTATCACGACGAATTGCAGTGGACCTGGCAGAGATAAAGGATCGGTTGAGGACATTGATCGTCTTTTTTTATTTTTTTGGCCATCAAGGGAGCATTGATGATATTTGTTTTTTCGCCTTCGAATAAAATAAAATGATACTATTACCGTCCTAATTATAAAATTAGTTTGATTTTTTTTAGGGATTAAGGAAACTAAATACTTCCTCATGTCTTAATTATAAGACTTAGTTGACTCTTTTGGAAGGATTAAGAAAGCTAATTAAATTAAACTAATATATAATCTAAGAAAACACAACATATAAAATGATTAGATAACTTATTTAGCTTCCTTAATCTCTCCAAAAAAAGTCAACTAGGTCTTATAATTAGGACCGAAAATAGTAAGTTATTTAATCATATCATATATTGTGATCTTAGATTATATATTACTCAAACTAATTAGTTTTGAGGAACAAAATAAAAATACTCTAGAGTAATTTAATTAGCTTCCTTAATTTCTAAAAAGAAAAAACTTAGTCTTATAATTAAGACAAGAGTATTGAATAAAGTGATAAAAAAATAAGTTCAAATCATGCTAATAAGGTGAGAGACGTTATTAGTTTATTCATATTACCTAACCAAAAAAATGATATCAAAATAATTTCATAGGTACAGAAATTATTCATATTTTATATTTAATAAAATAAAATAAAATTATTACATTTAATTTTTAGATATATTTTTTTGCCAGATAAATTATTGAATTCATATTTATAGTTTATAATTATTATATCGTTGTTGTTTAAAAGAAAAGGAGGGATAAGTTAATGTTTGAGGTTTTATAAGATATAGAAAGAGCAACAACAAAACTTTGGGAAGAGGCGTCATGGTCATATAGTTAGTATATGTTTGGGCATTTATTTTTAGTTTATCTTCTTATATAAGTATAAGTTTAAATAAATATAATTTTACAAAAGTTCTTATAATTATAAAAACTTATTTTATAATGAAGAAAAAAGAGTTTAAAAAAATAAACTCCTCATATAAGCTTTTTTATAAGCTCTTTTTTTTATTTTAAAAAAAAAAAAAAAAAAAAGAGAGAGAGAGAGAGAAATTGTAATCTATTATTGATCTACGCACAATTTACTATTTTTATGGTAGTATATCCAATATAATTATTTTATTCATTTTCCTCGTTTCAAAAGTATAATACAAGTTCAAAAAATGTGCTATTAAATGTTTGCATATTTTATATTTTTACAAGACGTAAACGTAATAACATTTTTTAATTTTTTTGTCGAATTTAAATATTTTTTCTAGATAAAATTATATATGGAATAAATGAAAATTAGTCGTAGTATGATTTTAATATAATTTATTTTAATTTGTATTTGAAAAATTTAAAGTAAAAATAATTTAATTTCTACAAATTTTAAAATTTATATAATTAATTTTTTTATTGAGTAAGATAAGTATTTGTCGTTGCCTTATACTACCTCCAATTCTTAATACGTGATATGAAGTCATTTTCATTAATCAAGTTAGAGAAATTTTTTATTAGAAAAAGTCTTTATGACAAAAATTTTGTCATTAAACAACTTATTTTTAATTTCAAACTTTTAAGAACTTTTAAATTAAAAGATTTATATAATCACCAAAAAATTTTTAGCTTTTTTTTTTAAATTTCTTTTTTTAGCTTTAACTTAAAAGTAGCTTTTAATTTAAAAATAAGATGATCCAAACGGGCTCACAGTAGCATCTAAAAATGCATCCACGGAATATTGGGTGTGGGTGGCCTAAAGAGTTATTAAAAAAATGAAAAAGGAGGAGCAAAATAAAATAAGTATAGAATATAACATGCTCCATGTTTATAAATCATGAGGAGTATAATTTGTTTTAAACTCTGGGGTAATATATGAAAGAACTATGTCTAATTACTTTTGGATAATATTGAAGACGATTGGTTAATATAATATGGGTTAAATAGCAATTTTATCGTGGAAGTATACCCTCAGGCAGTGTCGGAGCCAGAATTTTGTGTTTGTATCTGTACAATTAGTGAGGGGATTTGGGGGTTTGAGGGTAGCGTCTCCGTTTTTTATTTTATTTTTGGAGAGTTTTAAATGCATTAAAAAACAAAACAAAAAACAAAAAACAAAAACAAAAAACTCCAACTTAAAATAGAAAAATAATAATCAAGAGTCAACTAAGTTATTACAATAGAACGATTACAAAAACATTCTTCGATTTTTCATTCCTTGAAAATATTGCATTATATCTTCATCATCAATCTTATCAAATATATTACGTTCAACATAAGTTAGCAAAATGTATATAGAATGAGAATAATATGTAATGGTGGAGAAATTGTTCAATCTTGACATGTGACAAATTTTTCCAATTAGTAATCAGAAGAATTCGTGGAGGTAGAGATTATATAAGAATCAAACAAGCAAAAGGTATATAGAATGAGAAGTTGAGGATCATGCAAAAGAGTTAAAATCAACATTATTTTTTAATAATAGGGCCCCTCTAGAATTCTGGAGAAGCGGCTAGCACTCAATCAGTCACAACCCCATGAAAGGAAGCAATGGATTTTTTAATAAACAGATTTCCAAAGCTGCAAGAAAACCAAAGAAAGAAAGAAATATAATTGCGCTTTGAGAAGGTAACTTGTGCTTATAGTTTAACAAACAATGTCGGCATAATTTGACTGCACACAATTTTTTTTCATTTATTTATTAAAAAAAAAATAAGACGAAGAAGAAGCAAAATTTATGTCTGCACTTGGCCCCACTTGCAACAACATGGCTCCGCCACTGCCCCCAGAAGCAATGTTACCCTAGAAATTTTTTTGGGCTCAATTTTTTCCCGAAAGTTTAAAAAGTAGCAATGTTGCCCTTTATTAACGGTGAGACACTAACACAGTTAGCACACTCGAGTGTGAATTGTGCACACTCAAACATGCACAGTCGTTTTTTTTTTTTTTTGGGCAAGTGCACACTCAAATGAGTGTGTATGTGCACACTCGACACTCAAAATGAGTGTGCACTTGCAAAAAAAAAAAAAAAAAACAAAAAAGATCGTGCACATTTAAGTGTGAGGATATTTTGAGTGTGCTAACTCTGTCAGTGTGAACCGTTAGTGGAGGGCAACATTGCTACGTTTTAAACTGTTGGAGCAAAATTGAGCCCAATTTTTTTTTTTTAGGGTAATATTGCTCTTAGGGGTGTATTTCTGGAGCAAAATTGCTACTTAGTGGACTAGCAAGTTGTGATTAGAACATGAAGGATATTCATCGTCTCAAAAGCAAGTCTTTTCGAGTTTGAGTATTGTACATAAGAAATATGCATCAAAAGAATTTTTCTTTACCGTCCAAAACGATGGTGCAAAATGCTTTGAACAAATTATAGAGACTAGGGCCGGCAAATTGAATATAATTGATTTCTGAAATGAAATTCACAATTTTGTGTTTTATATGAGACATTTGGATTGAGAGGAACAATTATAATCCTTGAACTGGATATTAAATAATAATATAAAAGAAGAATAGATGATTTTGGAATTGGCATGTTATTCATTTCAACGGTAGGGTTGCTCCTCTTAAAATTAAAATAATAATTTTATTTATTTTGTTAATGCGATACTGTTGTTAATAAACACGGATATATTGTTAATGTTCTACTGATATTGTTGTTAACAGACACTGAGATATAATTGTTAATGTTATGCTGATATAGTTTGTCAACGACTGGATTTGATACTCAAAATAAAAAAATAAAAATAAAAGAGTAAATACTCTTTCTGGTCCCTGACAAAAAACGAGATCCCTTTTTGGTTCCTTACCAAAAAAAAGTCATTTTTAGTCCATAAAAAAGACGAATAAGGGTCGATTGGTTGACATTTTGATCCCTCACAAATTTCCAAAATGTCTTTTTTAGTCTATAAAAAGGACGAATAAGGGTCGATTTTTTTGTAAGTGACCAAAATGGGGTCCGTGTTTTTTGTTAGGGACCAGAAAGGGTATTTACTCAAAATAAAATGGTGCAAGGAATATTGTTATATTTTGAAACTTCGTCATTACAAGGACTGATATTTTGAAAAACCAGTCATTGTAGCGACTGGGTTTCAATGATATTGATTTTTTTTTTTACAAATATATATATATATATATATATATATATAAGAGATATATTGTTTAAGAGAAAAGTAATTCTCCAGTCACTAGAGATAAGTTATCTCCAGTGACCCCTAAAACTACGTCGTTTTGAATTAATGAAAAGTGTGTTTGTAATTTTAGGTGAAGTAATGAATAGTACAAAATTATGGAAACACCTTCATTAATCCAAAACGACATAGTTTTGGGGGGTCACTGAGATAATTTATCTCCAAATGACTGGAGAAATCTTTACCCCTTGTTTAATTTATTAAATTTAATTAAGAACTAACAAAATTAAAATACGGTATGTGTGTGTATAAGATATATATTATTTAATTTATTAAATCTAATTAGAAACTAATTAAATGAAAATATGGTTAAATTGTTTCTCTTAACTATCGAAATTGTATGCTACATATTAGGAAATAGCTATAAATATAGGATAAAAATATTTATATATCTATATAAGAGATATATTGTTTAATTTATTAAATTTAATTAGGAACTGGTTTTTTTTTTTTTTATAAAAATAAAATACAATGTATGTGTGTAAAAAAAAGATATATTATTAAATTTATTAAATTTGTTTATTTTGAGTTACAACGACTAGTATTTCAAAACCAGTCGTTGAGTTATAATGACTGGGTTTTCAAAACCAGTCGTTGAAACTCAATTTTTTTTAGATATTTCAACTTCAATCTCGCACCTTCAACATTTGCAGGTGACAATGAAGATGAGAACGGTGGTTGTCGGCGACTAAGGTGAAGGGAGTGAAAGATGAAAATCTGAGCTCTCGTTTCTGGTTTCGTTGTGCTCCAATCTTTCTCGGGTATGTGTAGAGCGGAGGAAGAAGGAGATGGTGAAGATGAAGACCTTCCTTTTTCTTTTTTAATCCTAGGGTATCAATGTCATTTCACTTTACATTCACATGTTAATAAAGGCATTTTCTGGCATGTGAATTATATTACCATTTTTTATATTTTGTTGCTTAATTTGACCCTTATATAAATTTTCCCTAAAAACTATTTAGTTTTGAGGGGCAAACGAGGGAGGCGGACGGAAAGGGTAAAAAAGAAAATCTTAATCCAACTAAAATGGCAATGGGTGAGAGATTTTATTTGGGGCTATCGGGGGAGTGAGGACGAAGTCACAAAATAAAACAGGGAATAATGATAAAAACAAACGTTAAAATAAATTGGAGAATATATTTTTAGATTGTGTATATGGATTTGCTATATGTCAAACTGAGTACTTCTTGCCAAAAAATAAAAACCCGATTATGATTATAATAGGATGTTATATATGTTGGGATCTATATACGCAGCGGAATGATTTCATCTATTTAATTAAATCTTACAAATCTCATCGGATCTATCAACGGCGTTTAAATCAGGTTCTTAGAAACGGTACCTATGCAAACTTGTGAGTGTTTCGTCTAGTTCGATCTTGTGTGCATCTCAGATGTCGTACGTCTCGAACGTGGTGACATCTTATTTGATTAAACCAGAGCTGACTTTGCGTGTCCACTCCCTCTACCGGTATGCACACGAACAGCCTCCAACTTCGACGGCAGCGTGCTAGTGCCTTCAGTATTTTCGCGTTTCTCTCTTTTCTCTCTAGGTTTCTCTCGGCTTTTCTAATACTTCTTGCAAAATGTCCCGTAGGTTTTCAAAACTCAATCGACGTATTATATTTAAAATTAATCCTTACTATTTATTTAATTTGAATTAAAAGCCTTCTGATTTAATTTATCTCTATAAATTAAATCTGAGATATGATATCTATCTATTTAATTAAATCTGAGATACTATATCTCAATTCAAATTAAATTAGATATATGATATCTATATTTGAAAATTAAATATGAGATACAATATCTCAATTTGTTTTAGATATTTAATTTATCAAATAAATTAAATACAAAAACAAATATTATATAATAATATTATAATCTCTATTAAATAATATTATTATATTATTTTCGAATTTTAATAATATATATATATATATATATATATATATATATATATATATTCATCATAGATTAAATATTGTATTCATTAAATCTTAGACATATCTAAGATTCAATGAATCTGACACTTTGCTTTCGTGTTATATTTATTACATGCGACCGTTGCCATTACATGAGATTGGCGGTGGGCCAATATTGTACTCACCCACAAGTCGCAAGCGGCCTCTAGCAAGAAATTGCGGCTACCCAATTCATATGGGGATCGATAATACGATACAACCTATCGTACAACCATGTCACGTCCCTTTTGTCACACGATAATTTGGTCAAGGATGAGGCATGGATAAAGTCAACTTCCTGTTCTTGACCATTACTTTCTCGATTCTTGAGTGGTCTCACAATTGAAATGGAAACTTATTTCCATCGTAGTATGGCCATACATTTTTCATACTCACTCATCGAGGGGCCCAGTATTATCTCTCTACAAGTGTTAGGGACAAATTTCATCTTGACCATTCATATTCCTCCGCATGAAAACCACTGATCCCGATTTAGGCCTTTATCATCACCCGGTCAAAGGTGACTTTTGACTAGGTCAAAGAGCAGCGACTCATCATGTAGGAATCCATGATGATGTCAGGTCAAAAGAAGCATTAATGACGGTTATACGTGAGAAAAACTTATGACTTAATCCATGCAACTTTCTCATAGTGGGTCGATCCAAAGACTCTTGACTCTTACAGTGCCTATGACTTTGATTCGTATCTCCATACCTCATCAAAGTCATACTGGTCTTATTTCATCTTTGCTCCCGCGTAGATGACAAACCAGAGACATTTAGGATAATCTATAAGATATATCCAAGGATACAGTTATCACTATAAACATGCAAATGAAATGATAACTAAATGGTGAATACTTTAAATAAGAGTAAATACTCTTTTGGGTCCCCGACAAAAAACACGAACCCCATTTTGTCCCTAGGGACTAAAATGAGACTTTTTTATGGACTAAAAATGGCCTTTTGGAAATTTGTGAGGGACCAAAATGTTCACAAATCGACCATTATTCGTCCTTTTTAGGGATTAAAAGGGCATTTCTTTGTGTGAGAGACCAAAATAGGGTCCGTGTTTTTTCCAGGGACCCAAAAGGGTATTTACTCTTTAAATAACATAAATGTTTAAAGTACAATGACTTGCCTCTAGGCATAATTTCCAACAATATACTATCTCTACTTTTAAATATAAGACACGGTTGATTTATTTATAAATATTAAAAAAGCTAATTAAAATTTCTTAAAAATATATATACTTATCATTTTTTTTTCCAAACTCATTTGATTAACTTATAAATTGATATATAGTATAATAACATACGATATATGATATTATTAAGTAACTTATTTAGCTTAATTAACATTTCTAAAAAAATCAATTCGATTTTATATTTAGGATTGGAAGGAGTATAATATGGAGCCAGGATTCTGCTTCCCACAATTTTCTCTAGCTATCTTACACACTCCCCATTATTTAAATAAAACAAGGAAATAAAGCAAAATAATAGTAGAAAACTAAAAAGACCCACCAACTCACCAACATGAACAATCCTCACGTGATTGACTTGACAAATTATTCAAATACAAATAAATAAAATAGAGGATCCAAAATATCAGCAACTCAAAAACGTTGGCGACATGATTCCTAAAGTCTCGCACTAATTTTTACATAACCTTAGGTTTGATTTTGCCTATCTTTTTTTAATTAAGGGTATTTTGATTTTTTACAACTGAATTATATTAACCAAATATCCCACATGACTTACTTACAAATTGAAAATTTTAAGAGATATTTGAGTGGTATTTTCCTTTATTTGAGACCTGAGTGCAATTTTCTTTTTTTTTTTTGTAAAAAAAAAAAAAAAATGAAGAGATGAGGTTTAGAATCTGATTAGATTATTTTCCTGTACGCATTTTCAAGCACCCTTTAAAGAGTGTGACAAGAACCAACTAATTGTTAGTTGGGGTGGTAAGAGGCTTAACCTATAAAGAGGATAATATAAGTTCGAATCCTGAAAATTGCACTTGTTGGAAGATATTAGAATATTTTGTCTTCTAAGCATTGAGGAAGAAACTCTTAATCAAATAATTAAAAAAAAAAGTGTGACCGGATAAAATTATACTGGTATCATGTAGTACCATTTTCTCTTTATGTGTCTTCAAAGATATTCTCATAGTCTAATTAAAGAGTTGATTTTTGATCTAAATATAAAAATTATTTTTATATATTTTAATCTTTTTCTATCATATCCCTATTAATATTCCCTCAATAATAATCAATTAAAAGATAGATATAGAGAATTAAAAAAGATTAGAGTGTTTTAGAAAAAAATGTCATATTAACTAATTTAACTAAAAAAAAATCATCTAATTAAATTAAATAAATAAGTATAAAAAGAGAGTATCAATGTAAAAGCATGAAGAATGATTATATATATATATATATATAGACACACACAATGAGAAGGAATTTCATTCAAAAGAATCAGCATTCCCAATCGCGAATAAGCGCCAATTAAAAAACAGAGCATCGGCAACCAAAATATCAGTCAGTAAACCTAAGAACGAAATTGAATATAGAGCTTTTACTTTGTGAGCTTACGCCGGCAGATCCTGTGGAATCGATAATTAAAAGCTGGATTCCATGACCATCTACGCGGTGGTAACATGTGCTCTGCCCTAAATATTCTCAACGAAGAGCATCAAATAATAAAGACAACTCGTTGTAGTTTTCTATTAAGTCACGTGATGATGCATGTACTCCCTCTTGTCCTTAGGTTTAATGTTTCTACTTTTACTTTAGAAATATTTTTTTTGTCACCCTCACATAAAAATGGGTGGGTCCCATAGTAAAGAGAAAAGAAAGAAAATATTAGTGGGATCTACTCATTTTTATGTGAGTGTAGCAGAAAAAATACTTTTGCAGCAAAAACAGAAATATTAAACCCTTATTATAAAGCACCAATTAACAATTCTTACAAACTAATAAAAACAGTTAAAGTCAATATAGTTATCGTATAATTTAAGTAACTTTAAATATTACCTATACTAATTATACTAAACTTTAATATTATATTAATTATTACTCTCACTCATTACCTTTATTAATTATGAGAATACATTGAAAAAAATAATTAATGCGTTTTGGAAACAAGCAAGTGCCTTATAAAAAGTACTAAATACAATTGTTAGTTTGTGCATTATAATAAGGAGTAGAGGAAATATATGTTAAAATCTGGGAAAATTGCACCTAGGTCAAATGTAAGAGAAAATACAATAAAATTATCCTTCAAAATCTCAAAATTGCGGTGAAGTCCCATGAAATTTTTTTGTCATAGTTTTTATATGTGAAATTATACAAATGCCACATAGAGTCTCATGGACTTGTCAACGTAGAGATATAGACTTGTCAAAACAGGCTCATAGACTAATTAAAACATGCTTATTTATCAACACATGCACACAAACTTGTCAACACATACATATAAACTTGTCAAAATATGTACATGGACTTGTCAAAACATATTATATACTCATCAACACAAGCACATGCAGGCATTTATATCTTTTCACATGTGAAAAAGTATTGAAAAAAATCTTTGGGAAAATTACTTTTAGGGCCTTTTTAGGAGAAAAACCCAAAAATGCCCTCAGATTCTGACAATCTCAAAAAAAGCCCAAGGCTTTTTCTGGGATTTTCAGAATCTTGCGTGAGTTGTTAACGGGGCTAATATAGTTGTTAACGGGTAGGTCATTAACAACTAAATCGATCTATTAACAACAATTTTCTAACAACTAAATCGACGTTAACAACTATATCAAGTCACCGTTAACAACTATATCAGCTCCGTTAATAACTCCATAAGATTCTGACAATCCCAGTAAAGGCCCTGGGGCCTTTTTTGGGATTGTCAGAATCTAAGGGCATTTTTTGGGGTTTTTTCTCTAAAAAGAGCCCTGAAAGTGATTTTCCCAAAATCTTTTAGGACTCCACTATAATTTTAAGATTTTAAGGAACGATTTTGTCATAAATTCCCTTGCTCGGGACTTAGGTGCAATTTTCCCTTAAAAGTTTTTATAGCACAATGATATACTACCTTCAATTCTAAATATAGCATAAATTTTATATTATAATTTATACTACAAATTTTATTGTATATTTAAGGTTGGAAGGAGTAACCGTTTTCCTATTAGTAGCAGGTCACTGAATCGCCTCCCTTGTCAATTCATATGGTTAGTATCAATGACGGATCTTAGTGTTAAAAAGGGGGGGGGGGGAATTTGTTCATAATTTTTTTAAAAAACTTAATATAATATAAAATTTAATGTATTTTTACACAGGTAAATATTTATCCCAAGATCATGGCCCCTCCAAAAAAAAATTTCTTTATAATTCTTTATAATTATTTAATAAATATATATTTGATCCTCTTAAATATTTATCCTAAGATCTGTAACTGATTAGTATGTGTCTATTTAATTCAAATATAAAACTGTACGTTCTGCTCGCACCAACTTTCTCTTCAATCATTAATTCCCTGACACGCATTACATGCTTCATCAAATCATGATCGTGACATCCACTCCCACCTTCAGAGAACGTGTGTTCATGCATTGCATAACTATTAATGCTTTCAGATTTTTCTTGCCTTCTCTCTCTCTCTCTCATGTATTAATCCAATAACACTTATTATCCCTCTGGTTTTATTTATAATTCTATTTTAATTAAAAAAAATTAGTCTTATTTATAAATCATCTTTCGGTAATATTTGAGATTATGATAATTTTACTCATATTAATTGTACCAATGAAAATATAAAGATAAAAAATATTTGGAAGATATCCATTCATAAATGAGGACAAAGTTAAAAATTTACCCTATAATTATTAACTAAATTTTTTTTTTTTTTTATGTATAATTTAATTAAAAAGGATTTACAAATAGAACTGAACTGAAGTGATATACTAACTATGACTGTATATACCAACATTGATGTGTCAGATCCCATCAGAGTGTATATACCAAAAGAAAAAATTCCCCTTTTACTAATATGAATGCATGTTGACTCAAATGGGAGGAGTCATTTATACTCTTGAATTGGATCTTCAGGGTGATAATAATGAAAATAACGAATTTTGAAGATTTTCCTTCATTTAGGATGACTAGACTCAAATTTAAATAAGGGCTAATGTGTAAGAAATGCACATGTAATTTATCCAAAAAAAATGTCCAACATCAAGTATAATTTTAAGTGTAATAGTGATTATGTGATTACAATAATAAGGCAAAAGTTTCATATACCGTTAATGGAGTAAACGTTGACCGTAAAAATGTTTCACTAAAAATGCTAACGTATACACTGACTTATATTTAGCAACATCACTTTTACTTAATTTCATTGCTTACCTTGATTAAATCCAATTTATAAAAATGTTCCTAAAACCTCAAAAACGTCAAGAACAAGAATGGGAGTCAAATCAAATTAATAGACAACCCTTCAGTGTTTAGATCAATGCCATCCGTGGGACTTTATTTCTAGAAAAATAAATTACGAATTTTTCAATGTCAATTAAGCATGTTACTGGTTATATATGTTGTCCCTTCGAGTATGATAACTAAAATTGATCCATGAATAATACTCATATTTTTTTATTAAAAAAAAAAATCTTAACGCATACGCTGTATATATTGGACTATTATAACTGTAATAAGTCGTCCTGTATAGTCCAACTCCGCGTAAAAACTCTGAAAACTTCTCGTTAAGATTGCATTTCACGTTACTCTCACGTGCGAATCTGACCCCTGGCACGCGTTTCAAACTCTCCCCATCTAATAAAAACCAAAGAGCGCTCGCTCTTGATGCCATTTTCTTCTTCGTCGCTGGCCTCGCTTCTCCCTAGACTCTTTGCTATAGACAGTTCCGACTTGCCTGCTAATTTTTTCGGCTCTTCTTGCTCGCCGGAGATCTTTCATTGCAATCTTCTAACGATGCCGGTGAGTATTCTCATCATTGTACGTACTGTTGGTATGTTTCGCATGTTTGAAGATCTTGTTGTTTGGTGTATGTCGAGTTTTTACTAGTTTGATCTTTTTGTAGATTGGAAAGGTTTTGTGATTGTTATAAGGTCAGCTGTATGAAATGTCAGCTATAATGTATGTTCTTCTGATTTGGCAACTGTTCTGATTTTGACTTGGAAATTATGATCAACATACCTTCCATTTCCGTGAAGCTGGTCTATGAAATGTCCTTTTTCCGTCATCCGTGGTTCACATTTCTCACAATTACGAAGGGATCTCTTTCGGGAAACTATGAGACGTTATTGTCTTTCTTTACGTCATTTACTTGCTTAAATCTTTGAAATGCTTCCCTGGTTTATTTCATTTCGGTTATAATTCACTTATGAGTAAATTGCGTCATTGTTGATAATCGATCTTGATACCAATCTTGAAACAAAGCTAACTTCTTCTCTCCTTACACCGTTTCAGACTGATTTGACAAAGCTAAACATTATCTACCCTACCAATAATTTAAATCTTCCTATTTCGCACTGTAGATAGTGTTAATGGGAAAGAATTGTAGGGGAGAAGAATGAATACACTAGACGCTTTGTTCAGAGTACTATCCGGGTACTTAGCCGACAGAAGTGTTTACACTATTATTCTAAGTATCAACTGTTGACAGAATTACAACAGAATAGCTTCAGTTATTAATTATTATTAACACATAACAGATAGAGCTTCCATCTAAGGGCTAAGTCCCTGTTTTCTGTCTCTATTTAATTCTTCCCGTTGCACATTGAAAAGCTTGGACTTTATTCGCTGATTGAGGCGCTTATAGTGAACTCCAGCAATGGGAAAATGCCAAAAACTGCAGGTGTCCCTGTGGTGCCCGTGTAGATGTGAATGTTGCTTATAATATATGCTATAGCTGATATGTCAAACACTTCAACTCACAACACTAAGAAATCTGGAAATTTGAATATTTTTTTGCTTTGATGGCAATACTGAAGTTTGTGTTTCTGTCTTGGAAAAGGGCTGAAAAGCTGAAAAATGAAAGGGAGTTCAAGTGGATTCCACACAATCCTATCATTTTCGACCAAATTTGTTCAAATTTCGACCAAATTTGTTCAAAGGATTACCTAAACATTAATTCATCATGATGATCGCAATGCAAACTTTATGCATATACATACATATTATGTATATATATTATTCAAGGGCAAGCAACAATATTACTTGCAAATAATACATAGAGATTAAATGTTGAACAACTAGTAGTGTTAGATGAACTCATTTTACTAAGTGTCTGGTTGTAGAGTAATTGAATGGTTTATGCTATATATAATTTCAATAATCAGATAACAATGTGTGGTAATTGGTGGATAAAAAAATAAAACCTTATCGTTTTAAACAATGACTCAGGTTATGTTTTGTGCCAAAATTGAAGCTTGAAAACAAGTATTCATTTCTCTGTTGTCTGTGTAATTGAAATATGACCACGTGATGTGGGTAAAGAACAGTTGTTTCTGATCATCGTATATTTGAAATTTTGATTCTTACATCGACCTTGTGGGTTGAGGTTTTTTTCCTCTTTTGTCAATTTGAAACGGTTTAAGGGGGTGACCGAGAATAATGTAGTACATCAGAACCAATTACACTTGTTTAATCTCCTGGTTTGTTTGATGTTCTACATTTTACATATTTTATTGGGTTTTAAACCTCTCGTATGTCACGTCCTCTCTTGTGTATATTTTGTGTAGCATAGAAGTAGCAGTTATAAACACTATTTACAAGTTGTAATAATGAGTTGACAACTTGAAAGCACTTATAACATAATAATATTCATATGTATTTCTTTTTCCAAGAAACTAATGGGAGACGCCATCTTGGAGTGCTTCTCAAAGTAGTAACAAAGTATTGATGACTAATTTTGTTTGCCTTTTCCCTTAAGTGTGGGACTTCAAGATGCTTTATCTTATATAGAGGTGGACTTTTATCAAGATTTTGCTACATATGTGTGTTATTCTTTTCAGCTAACAACTGTTAAAGTGAGTAATGTTTCCTTGGGAGCGACAGAGAGAGACATAAAAGAGTTCTTCTCATTTTCTGGTGACATTGAATATGTTGAAATGCAGAGGTCAGTTGGTGTGTTCAGTGTTATACATTCTGAATTATTACTTTACTGTATTTTCAATCCTAATTATTTTTTATACAAATGATAAGCTTCTGTGTTGATACAGTCACGATGAACGGTCTCAAATTGCCTATGTCACCTTCAAGGATTTGCAAGGAGCTGAGACTGCAGTACTACTATCGGTAATTTGTTGATCATCATTTAATATGGTATTATTTTGTTGTATTTTACACTAGAAGATTGTTTGTCACTGCCCAAAAGGTGTTACTATGAGTTGACATACAGAGTATTTTGGTTGAATAATTGAGATGTGTTTTATCATTGAAATACAAGGAATATAAATCTTTGGAGGCTCCCACGTGGTTAGAACTGAGAAACTCTAGAATGGCTTTCAAACGTGTCTTTCTGTCAAGGGTCTTCCATGCAACCCTATTAATCATAGTCCTGTGATAATATGAATCTTGTCAAAAGTCGCTTATTATATGCTTGGTGATACATGGTGGAGCATCTTAAATCGCCATGTATCATTCAATTTACATTTCATCTGATCCCTTGAAATTTTTGTTCTGTTTACAAGCATCTTTGTCCATTTTGAATATTTTGTAAGGTTTGGAGCCTGTATCCATGTTCAAGCTCAGTCATTATTTTAAGCAACTACAAACAATGGACATGCTCTGCTGTTTATTTTCAGCTCTAACCACATTATAGGAAAGGTTATGGTAGTGCTGCTAATACTGATGATATAACGTAACTATCCACAAGTTTTCAATGTCATTATTAAAGGTTTTGATCAGGGAAAACCTCTTTCTTGTCAAACAGAACTATTGATATAAAATTCTCAGATGTCCTTTACCTTGGAAGAAAAAATAATTTGTGGTTGGAGCTTCACAGGAAGAACCGGCACCATCCTCTCTGAAGTCTGGAACTGTAGGTTTTATGATCTTATAGTTACTGGACATATTTTATTGGTTCCTGTGAGGCTGGATGCTGGAAAATTTTCCCTCTCCGCTTTAGGTTCTTGTCCTCTCCCTATCGAACTGTGGGTTGCATACTTACATAACATAATTATTCAATATCTAATGACGAGTTTGTGCGCCAAAGAAACTTATGAGTTTGTAGAGTCTAACATGCTAGCATATGCTCATCTGAGCTTGAGCTGCACGTGCCTTGCTTGCTATTGCCTACTTTCGAATATTTATAACAATTTTCTTAAACTCTACAAATTATTCCTTTTAGTGCATTGATTTGTGTAAATTACAATGTTTAACCAAGTTTGATAGAGTTTCATGCATGTCAGGGAGCGACGATAGTTGATCTATCAGTTACGGTGACAATGGATCCAGATTACAAGCTTCCACCTGCTGTCCTTGCATCATCTGTAAGCCTTGCAGAGAACCTCTGCACTGAACTAACTAGACTGTTCAGACTAAGAACTGTGCAATCTTTTGCAGGAAACAGCCACAAAAACTCCTGTTGGTGGTGAATCTGCTTTACGGAAGGCAGAGGATGTGGTCTCAAGCATGCTGGCCAAGGGCTTCATCTTAGGGAAAGATGCTGTCAACAAGGCAAGGACTTTGGATGAGAAGCACCAGTTGACATCCACAGCCTCCGCTAAAGTTGCATCTTTTGACCAGAAAATTGGGCTTTCTGAGAAAATAAGTGTTGGTGCTTCAGTTGTGAGTGATAGAGTCCGTGAAGTGGATCAAAAGTATCAGGTTTCAGAGAAAACCAAATCAGCATTTGCTGCTGCGGAACAGAAAGTCAGTACTGCTGGTTCTGCTATAATGAAGAACCGATACGTGCTTACTGGGGCTTCCTGGGTAACCGGTGCATTTAACAAGGTTGCTAAGGCAGCCGGAGAAGTGGGACAAAAGACGAAAGAGAAAGTGGAGAATGCAGAACAGGAAGAACATCGAAAAGTAGAGGATCAGTATGCACAGGTTCTATCAGAGTCTCCAAAAGCATCAGCTGCAGCAAGTGAGCAGCAGCATTCTTCAAAGCCCCCTCCTGCTCAGGGTTTGATCCTTTAATTTGCTTCCTCTTGTAGATAGATACCTTTAGACCGATATTTTTTTTTGTTTTTTCCCCCTTCTTTTGCTTGAGATTGAATTTAAAACAGGTTCGCCAGTTTATTGAACATGCCTGCAATTGCTTATTCACTTCCAATGAACAAAGATAAACTGGATGATAATGATCTGCCTTAGCAATTTTTTCTGCTTTTCCCCATTTCTTTGTAAAATTCAAACCCTGCTAATGCCCAGATGTTACTAAAAGAACTGAAAGTCTAAATTCAAGAATGGATTCTTCTACAAAGGAACACATATAAGCATTGAGCTTGACTGTTATATGAATTAAGTGGAGCTCAAGTTCTGCAAGAGGAAGCAATGGAATAACACATCCTTATACCTCTGTCCTGATGTCAAACGAGATGTGTGCCACTAGGCTGGTTTTAGCTATTATGATGGTTGGAATTTCAGCAAGATTTATTAAACTTGATATTGATGATGACAACGACGAGGATCATCAATAGTTTTTATGCTTAGTTAGAGAGCACCGCAAGCCTAGGTGGCATCTAGATCAAAACATATCATTCATCAATCATCAAAAATAACATTTAGTTCTTGCTTTGCAATTTGACATGAGATGTATTCTTGATTTGTCCTCATCATCTTTGTCATCTACAACAAAAGATAAAGCATACACATTATTGAATTCAAATACCACCAAATGTAAAATTAGGTGTTTAGGACCAATTTGTGGGTTAAATGGTTTATACCATTTTTTTATGACAAAAAGTTTAGGTGAGTTACCAACATAGATTAAATATAGCTGAAAAGATTTGTCTCTCACAACGTGTCAAAGCAATGTTTGAATTTCTATTAAAAGAAATGTTTACATTTAGTATCTAATAATACCTTATACATTATTGTTTTTACTTTTAATAGAAGGATATCTATACCTAACAAAAAAAAGATCTAAGTGAGTTAGACCACAAAGGTTTACTAGGACTAAAACATACTTTTAAGACCTAAGAGTGCTTACAGAATTGGATTATACCATTATATAGGCTTATATTCTTTTTCATTCTAACGTAGGCACAAAAATAAAACTTTAAATATATGGCTGGTACAATTTTATTATTATTATTATTATTTTTGCAACAACTTACGTTTGGTATATGTGGCAAATAAAAAAAAACAGGTTGGTATTAATTTTTTTACTTTATACTTTTTTTGTTTGCCTCAAATTTTATACTACATGCGACTACGGGCCGTATGCGTTTGATCACATGTGAGAGGGAGGAGGTCGCAACTTCACGTTCACGAGCTTAATTGTCGTGGTCGAAAAGTGTCCCTGCCCCCCGTGATGGTGGGACCCACGGATGTCTTTTTTCAGTTGTGTGGGGACCACCTGTTTTGCCCTTTGATCACTTTGCATTTGATTGTTTTATTCATCCATGTCTCCATCAGAATTAAGCGTAACGCTTCAAAGCAGAGTCACTTTTATTAAAGGAAGCTTCATCATTGGACTTTATCCATTGGAGAAATTGTCACTACCATATATATGATATAATGCCTCCCTCTTAAATAACTTCTTTTTTTTAAACCCTATGAGCTTGACTTAACAGTACACGGACCACAAACCGGTGAATTCGTAGGTATATTGATCCTGGCTTGATATTTTTAACTTTTAAAAATCAATTTTTAAACATTTTATTTAAAATTTTATATTAATTACTTTGAAATCTTCAATTTCTCACCGGTTTGACTCCTAATTAGCTCATATCTGACTCACTGACCCTTAATCCAATACTTTAGCCGGTTTAGATTTCAGAACCTTGCTTACTAGTTAATTGTGTCATATAAGATTAGGTTATAAAGTCAATAAACCAATATTTAAGCTTAAGGGTCATCATAATCTAGCTTAATATTTATTTATTTTATAAAATAACCTCTTGAAAGTTTTCTGAATTCTCACTTTCCAAAAAAAGTATAGCTATAATTTGACATACATTTATATAAATTTATAAGGATAACCGAAATTTCATATCAATAGATTGCATGTGCATTTTTTAGTTGCAGGGGAATAAATATATGTGCTACTAAAAAAACAAATATGAATACAATCAATTGTTAAATATTTATGAATGAGATTTTTATATAGTGGATTCAACTCAACGCACCTGTCAAATATACGTATCGTTATTAAATTGGGATACTTAGGGCCTGTTTGGAAGACCCCAAAACCTAGGTTTTGGAAACAAAACCTAGGTTTTGTTAAAGTTTTACCAAACACCTCAAATTTTTCCAAAATCATTTTCCACCCAAAACCTAGGTTTTGGGGCCAAAACTTTAGATTTTCGCCAAATCCAACTTTTTTTCACTTTTCACTTTTTGAAACTCATTTTCAGAATTGTGGGGCCCACATCATGATTGGACAATACCAAAATACCCTCTATTCTCCTCTCTCCCTACACATTTACATTCGTTTGTGCTCCAAATCTTTTTTTTTTTTTGCCCAGATCAATCTTTTTTTTTTTCAGAGATCCTTCTTTGTTTTTTGTTTTTTTGGAACACTTATAGTGAAATAACTATATTGGAAATACAGCTATTACAATTTATTAATACATATACGTTTGATCTGATTGTTATCATGTTACATAATTTACTAATGGTAGAAATTCATTTTTCTAACAATTTTATGTAATTTTTGGTATTTATTATTGAATATATTGTTTATAATATTTAAAATACCACTTTATCCTTTAAATGCAATTATACAAAAAAGTTAATGTCCTTTTTTGTAAATTTAACCCCCAAAAGCCTATTCTCGATAAAAACATCCAAACACTATCATTTTTTTCCAAAATCATTCTTTAAAAATCATTCTCCAAAATCATTTATCCAAAACCTGTGTTTACCTAAGTAAATGGTGAAAATCATTTTCCAAAAGAACTCCCAAACTTTACTTAGTCGCTAAGGAAATTAAATTTGCTATCATGGAATAGCGCCCCAAAACCTACCCCAGCGACAAATTTGTTATTTTAATTAATAATAATACCAATTAAAATTTAATAAATACTAATAAAGTGTCAACTTTGTAATTCCATCACGCGTTGCCACGCGTATTTTCTTGATTTTGACTTATACGTAATGAAGAGGTATTAGTATATTGCTTTTACAAGTTCATTGGTCACCACCATAGGCGGACCTACGATTGAAGAACTTGCCCCCTTGAATTTGGAAATTTTTTTTTTTTTTAAAGAAAAATTTAATACATGTTTAAATGATTGTTCACCCTTAAATTAAGTGTTCACTATTAATAAATCAAGATCAGACTGTCGAATCGGATAAGGGATGAATGGTTGAATGATTGTTTAGTGTCTTATATTGAAAAAGATGTATTTGATAAGATTAATAATAAGCGATTATGATAGATTAAAAAAAATAAGCGCTTAAAAAGGATGACGTTGTAATTTTTTTTTATCATAAATACTTTTGTTATTAAAATATATGTCTTAAACTTATTAAACGCCCACCCTTCATTGTAATTTATGTATTTGCATTTCTAACAAGATTTAAGCATTTTTCTAAATAATGGGTTTGTAAAATAATTGTCTCTCTTATTACATTATAAGTATTCACTTGATTTCATAAATATATTTTATATTTTTTTTTCTTATTATATTCTTTTATTTTTTAATACATTTAAAACTTTCTTTTTAAAAAAAAAACCCAAACCCCCAAATCCCCCACCAATTGTGCCCCTTCGTAATTTTCTAAATCCAATCCTGGTCACCATCACAATGTTTTTTAAATCTCCACTCCTGATCACTCTCCACTCTCACAATGTTCTCTTAACCGATTTTTATTTGAAAAAATAATAATAAATTTTTTTTTTTTTCTGTGATTTTATCTCTTATGAAAGTAAGGAGAGGGGAAAATGAGAGAAACCGGACCCTAATAACTTCTGTGATTTTATCTCTTATGAAAGTCACACACATACAAAAACACACAAAAGATGTTTCACACCTCAAAGTCACTCTTATCATTTTTTTTTAATTTAGGTCCGTGACATATTGTAACATTAATAGCATGTTGTTTTTTTCCTGCCAGGAACACGCCTTGATTGGATAGAAGGTAAATTTTTAAAAACACTTTTAGTAATCGATAATTGTTTTTCTAAGTAAAAGTCGTATTTTTACTAAAATAATGAGTATCAATTAAATTTTATTTTCAAGGAAAATAATTTAAAAACCTGTTTTCTTAAAATAAAAACCTTTTACTAATAGTTCTAATTCCTTTAATTAATAGTTAATCACTTGTTTTCTAGTCAATGATGCAGATAAGGTTATGAAGGAGAGGATATATCGGTGTTGATGATGACGGAGGATAGTATGAATGTCAGCTTAGCGTCAGGGTGGGCGGCGTTTAACGGTGAAACTGCATGTTGACGTGGTGAAGCGTCACCAACAATGAGAAACGACAGAAAAAATACCCTCCATTTTGTGCCGTTTGTGGGGGGCCCTCTAATTTATGGACACTTGGATAAGCCATCCCCATTCCCCACCACCACCTAAACCATCATAATAATACCGCTCCCCACCTTGCACGTATCATACACGACACAAACATCATCCACTTCCCACTTCCCCCATCATCTTCATCATTTAGATACAATCTTCATTATTTATAAATAACATTGTACAAACTTCCGATTTAAATAGAATAGTCCTTTCATTATTAAGTTATCATGTTTTGATCCCCCTCACTCAAAATCAGCTACAGTCAGATAGCTGATCCATTGATATTGACCTTTATCGTTGATTTCTTGGTGCTAACTGCTACGACGACGTTTACCCAAACATAACCTCAATGATAAACTACTAGAATTTGATCAAGTCCCACCGACACTTTTGTACGACATGTGTCAGCCGCTAACAATTTAATCCTTCCCGTGAATCTCAGCAAAAGAATCAAGAACACAGAATATTTTAAACTCAGAATAAATAGATGATTTTCATTGTTATCAGCCCAAAACCAGCATATGAATTATGAAATGAAATTCCTCTCTTCTCTCTCAACTCAAATACTGAAATACCCAAAGTAAGCAAGAAAATTTGCATTAAATACGGAGAAAAAGGGTCGATTTCTTTTGTTTTAGCCAGCTGAGAAAATCAATTTCAGTGTAAATGAGGTACTATTATTCTTATGATCATGGCCATTTACAGCTGGCATTTTACCCGCAAATCGAGATGAGTTAACGGTCCCAAAGTCCAGCTGTATTCCAACATTGGGCGCACCACGGCCCTTACCTCTTCTATCTTACGCCGTCGCCAGAACTCACATTCTAATCCTACACTCACCGTTCACCGTTGTTTGGCCGGACAGCTAGAACAAGAGACACAGATTTATGATAATTATTATGCTATTATGATTATTCAGGGGATATCAATTCCGAACTCGAAATGCCTGTACAAAAATGAAAGTGGCAACCAAAAAATTTGACAAGCAATTCGGATATACACGAATAAGAATATTGAATGAAAAGCGGCGAGTGATCGGGACTAGAAATCAGCGAATTTCCTGTGAGGCCGGGATTTCTGAGATGGTTTCCCGATCTCTCGCAGATTACGCAGGCTCCGAATCGCCAAAACATCGCCTCTCTCCACGTTCATGTACTTCTGAATGTCGTTGATCTCCGCCGCCGAATCTACGGGCAACAGACAAAAACGAAATCAGAGTCCAAAAAAAAACATGGCTAGATAAATTCTGAAAATCAAAAATCAAATCCGCCTCTGGTTTCTGCAAATGCGTCATACCGAAATGAATGGAGGATCGCTTGAATCCGTTAAACTGAGCCAAGTCTGAAACAAACAAAAAAAGGCAAGGAAATGAAATAGTGAGAGAGGAATAATGGAAGATTGGTGATAAGACGTAGTGTGAAAGTAGGAAGAGTACCTGATTGAGAAGGACTGTGAGAGAAGAGGTAGAGAATGAAGAAGCAGATGAGTGTGAGAACAGGGATGAGGTGGATGAGCTTGTTCGGTGCCGGAGAAGGCGATAGCGATAAGCGATGAGCCTTGTTGTTGTCGTCGTCGACTTCAAGGCGGCGCCGGGGTTCTTGCGGTGAGAATGGAGCCTCCTTGGGGCTTCCATGGAGGTGGAGCTGGGAGGAAGGTGAGCCGAGAGATTGTCTATGCATAGTCGCAGATACGCATAGAGCGGCTGAGGAAGAAGAGAGATGAACAAGAGAGAAACTGCGGAGTGAGTGCCAGTGATAGCCTCAACTTGCGATTTGTTTAGTTTAAGAGCATTATTTTGTTTCAACTATACGTTGTGGCCGAAAAAGTAAAAATATATACAAGCATACGATATTTTTTTGTCTCACCCCGTTTTTTAGTGCCACGTCACGATTAACGAATTCACCTTTTTTAAAAAAAATAAAAAAAAAATCATTGGAATCCAATGTTTGTTTATCCTTCGTTCTATAACTTTTCGTCTTTTCTCTTTCCTTTACCCTTTTTTCCTTTATTCGTTTGAACTTTTTTATTTGGATAAATTATCAAATTATAAACTTTAGTGAAATTGTAAGAATTTTTTATTTTGTTTGTTTACTTGTTCAATTATCTTTTTAGTGCTACGTGACTTGGCTGATCGTGATTAACCTTACATTAGTTTCAGTATATAAAAACAAAACAATTGTCGTTCTTGAATTTAACAATTGGTGAAGAGGTCGGACACTCTTACCAAAAGAGGGGATTTGATTCTAAAGTTGGTCAAAGTGTTGGGAGAAATATTCTAGGGATCGAAGCTGAAGGTAGCAGATCTATAATGAAAGCGATATCTTTCTTAATTTTGAATTTTCATGCGGAATGAGTTTACCCTTGAATTGTGATTGACCCAACGTCTCTCCTAAAATACCTTTGTAAAAAAAAAAAAAAACACACAAAAAACAAAACAAAAGAAGGAAAGACACGTTTTTACCTTTTTGCCCTCCCACAATCGGCTTCGTCTTTCTTGGTGTCCATGAATGGGGATTCAACAAAATGTTTGGACAAAGCCCATTGTAAGATTGCCACTTCTGGTTCGGCCCAGCTGGACCATTTAAGTACTCCTCCGATTATTAATATAAGACATATTTAATTAATTTGATTTGATTAATAAAATAATTAATAAAACATTTATTTTTTAAAACACGATAGTCATCTTCATTAATTTCCTTCTTTCCTCTCCCCCTTAATTATGGTTGAGGGGTATCAAAGGGGTAAATTAGGAAATAAATATGAAAACTATGTTTTATATTTAGAATCAAGATCAACTCCCCAAATATGTCTTACATTAAAGATCGGAGGAACAATACATATATGCTCTTTTTGTGGTTTTCTGGAAGGGCTGAATGAAATCTAATATTGTGATCTTCACTACCAAGTTTTGTGGTATTGTTTAATTTTTTGCTGCCGCATTTCACACTTACCTTCTCTCTCACACAGACATCACTAAGTTATATTTCATATAAATAGGTAGAAGGAAATTGATAGTTTCAACCAACAAAAAAAATGGCTGGTTGGTGGGTGTAATGATGTTATGGTTCATATTGCCTACCAACATGTGGTACTATACGATATGAGAGGATATGCAATTTCTAATTTTGTTATGCCAAGGTAGATTCATGAATACGTCTCACTCAAAATGATGCTTTATAACATAAAGACTGAACTCATAATCTCATACTTAAAAAAATAAAAGAAAAAAAGAAGTGCTTAGTATCTTTGAACTGAAAGACTCTGACTTTTGCTTCTTAGGAGATAGTTAGGAGATAATAAAAATAGAAAGAAAGAAAGAAAAACCTTAGAAGACTGAACTCATAATCTCATTAGGTTCTTTTAGACCTAAAATTTAAAATAGCTTTCAAAAAATTTCCCTATATAATAATATGAGAAATACACTTTCAAAGTTAATGTCGAAAAATGATCATAAACCAAAAGATGTATGCTCCATTAATTTTTTTTTCTTGAGTTTTTTATATATATAAAAAATTTCCCTGGATCCCACCATTTAACCTTTCTTCAAACCAATCAGAGCCATATCTCATTAGGTTCTTTTAGACCTAAAATTTAAAATACTTCATATATTTTTAATTGGGAAATACACTTTTCATATTGTAGGAGAAGTGTAACGTTATATATGTAGAAACAAAAAATACGCGGCCCCATTATTTAGTCTTGAGATTTTTTTTATATAAAAAAGATGTAGGCCCCACCATTTTATGTGTATAATGCGATAAGAATCTTCTAATAATAAACCCTTCATATATTTTTAATTTATTAAAAAAAGTTAAAAGCAATTCAATTTTGTAATTCATATTCAGGAGTTTTTTTCCAAGCAATCTGAGTCAGTTAGAAGCTATTGATAATTTTTTTTTTCATAAAAACTCTGAATTACAAAGACTTAATAAATAAAATTATTGTTAATCTCTATCCGTAATTACCCGGTGGGTTTTGGACGAAGTTTTTGCTGATTGCATATCATCAAATATTCATTTCGTGCCCCTGCACTTTCCCTTGCATTTACATAATTCCGATTTCTTCTGTGCACGTTTCTTCCTCCGATTGCTGGATTCTGTTTTCTCATTATCAACGGCAAAGCCTTGTATTAATCGTCGCCCTTTCATCTAGGTAAGCATCTCTCTCGCCGCTGCAAGGATCTCGTCGTGTAATTACTGAATTTCTCATCATCAATCTCATGTTTAGAACTCAAGAGAGCCATAGTGACTTCAGATTCACTGGTTATATCAGAGAACTAGAGAAATTGCTATCAAAATTCTAGAAATTTATTAGGGTTATTCTATGAATTGCATGGACAGGAAATAGTCTCTGATAGATTAGAGGAGGTGACGCGAATTACTGAGATTTTCCCCTCATATTAAATGAACGGATTGAGGAATCGCTGCCCGCACCTCAGCCCTAGCTGCACTGCAATCTTTCATCACAAACTTAGGTGCAATGTCGTGTGCTGCCTACTTGTAGCTGTAGAAAAGCCTTTTGAGTTTTGATCCTTCTTTGACTCGGTTACCCAGCTTCCCTTCTCTGGTTCCAATTACTAATAGATGGAATCTGAAATGTTGTTGTCTCTTCTTTTGAAATTTAACTGTTTTCCGTAAGTTATATTGCTTCTTGATAATGTTTGAAATCAGATTTTTACCCTCTGCCATCATCAACATCACCCCCTAAAGCAGTCACTGTTGAATCTGTCTTAGTCTAATTGGTTACCTACTCTTGCTGAAACTGTGATTGATTTTGATTGCTTTAAACTTCCAAAAGCAAAATATTAATCTATATACATAAATGGAGGTTTGTGGTGAATTTTATCATTGGCATTTGTTTTTGTTAATGAGACTTGCCCATTCTGAAGGCAATGTCCCAAGGTATTAATTTTTCAATCTGTTCTGCTGCATGTGTGCCAACTGCCGAGATAGGTTTGTCTTTGTATTATTTATTTCTTGTTTATGTTAGTTCTAGAATGCTAAATTATGATTGGAGTATTAGACCTGGACCTAACGGTAATGTTTAATGTGTGACCAAAAGTGTCTTCCCAGTATCTGGCTGATTTGAGTAATAAGGACTGATTTGAATGTATAGGTCTACAAGGACCAGCTATACTATAATAGATAGATTTGGAAATTATTACTCTCACCCAGATTCCATTGCTCTAAATAGGACCTTCATTTCAAGTTTGTGTAAAAAAACAAAAGAACATGCATTTCCAAGGTTATAATATCATGCAACTGGTTGTAATCATTGTTTGTATTAGGTATTAGCAATTTTTGGAGGATGTCTGACAATGTTTGATTTGCAATAATTATCAATATTTTGCTAATGCAAATAAAGGGAGTCATTTGTGTCTTATGGTGTTAACAGGAAGTGAGAAAATAGCCCATCAGCATGGAATTAGCTGATAGAGCAGTTGGCTTTATATTATCCTTTATCAGCATAACTATATTCACTTATTATACTTTCTGGGTCATTATCCTGGTATGTACCTTGACAAATAATCTTCAAACAAGTTATGCTGACTTATCAGTTATTAACGATTTTTCTTTGGGTTTTCAGCCATTTGTAGAAAGCAATCACTTCATCCACAAGTATTTCCTGCCCCAGGAGTATGCCATCCTAATACCTGTGTCTGCTGGCGTGGCGCTTCTGTGCTTCATAAGCATATTCATAGGATATGTTATGCTTAAATCCAAAAAGAAGAAAGCTTAATCTTCATTATCACATTTTTCACAATGACTCTTGCATTTTTGGTATTTTTCCTATGTAACATTTTTATTAGAAAGTTTCAAATTTTGTTACAATGACATGACTTGGTCTTCTTAGTTTTAGGGTACTGTTGTCAGTTGTCAGTGGGGTGCTTATCTTTGTTTTGATGAGCCGAACACATTTTTTCTTATTTTTTTTAAATTTTTTTTATACTTATTTACATTTAAATTATAGGGGAAACCAATCATTCTAACTTGAGTCTTCTCTGCGTTTGATATCCACACCTAACTTGATGTCTAGTTGCTGCAACTTCCAAGCACGCTAAGAGGAGTTTTTTGCAAACCAATCATTCTAACTTGAGTCTTCTCTGCGTTTGATATCCACAACTTGATGAACTGCAACTTCCAAGCAGAGCTTTTGAAGGGATCTATAAAACACTTCCCCTGTTTAGACTTCAGGCAATAGGATTGATTAACAATGTCCCTCTTTGGAATGAACGTTAGGAGAGCGTTTGGAGCGTTAGCGGTAGAGTTAATGGGCGTTGGAGAAAAAGTTCAACGTGGTGTGTTTGGGTTGTACGTTAAGTTCACTGGATTTAACATCAAAAAAGCTCAAAGGCTCAAGTTAAGGAAAAAGCTTTAACCCGAGTTTTTCCATAATGTTCTCAGCTTTTTTTGACGCGCCCCGCCACTTCTACCACTATCAATCCAAACACAAATCATTATCTATAACCTAACTTTTTTCCCACCAAGCTTTTTTTAAAGTCAGATAGCTTTTAAGCCACCACTCCTACCGCCAACCCAAACAGGCCCAATAAGAACAAAAGATTTCTCCATCATAAAATAGAGAACCAACCCTTGAATAGCATCATGATTTTACGTGGTAGTCTCGTGCACTCCATGCAAGGACAAGAAAATGAGTTTTGGGGGTCCAAGATCTATGTGAAATTGTGGAGATACTAGATTGTGATTATGTGCTCTCCTCTCTGATTTATTGAGCTGTTCTTTTATTAATATTTATTCATTATCTTTAGTTTATACCTTTAAATATATACGGATAATCAATGAAAAAATGGGGGAAAATACTCTCTTTTATTGATAATATACGAGTTAAATAACTAATTCACATAGAAAAAAGATTAGTCGGATTAGTTATTTGTATAAAAATGTGTTTTTACTTTTTTTTTTTCCTTTTAAAAAAATCATCTTTTAATCATTTACATTAAAAATTATACTTATTGGTTGAACACTTTGATGTATGCAGCGAGTAGAGGTAGTGTGGGAACAAATAATAAATATCAGGAGTAAAAATGATTCACATCTTATATTTAAATCAAATCTAATTCTTTTAAGAAAATAGGAGAGATTTGCTTAAATAAAATGGCTAGGATTGGAGTACACTTCACATGTTTTTAGTTATTCACATGGCATCATCAAATAATACAAATTTTAGATAAGAATCTACAACGCACTAGAACGCCATTGTTGACGATCCTTTACTCCGACAGCATCTAGGGTTTCCCATAAGAAATCATTGAATCGTAATTGTATTATGGATTACTATGGTTTAAGAGAGAGAAAGTTCCTTTCAAAATTAATAATTAAAAAAGGAGTACTACACTAGTGCCTAGTGGTTTCATCATGATCACCATAATAATTTGTTTATTATATGATAAAACAAAAATTCATTCTAAATGGTTTTTATGAACCAAAACAAATAATCATCTGGATATGAATTGTTCTTATTTACTTGTAACGGGATGGAACCAGAGACGGATGTACACTAGTGCCTATGGGGCTAAGTGCAGATATAGAAAATTTAAAAAATACATATATTGTGAAGGACTCTAAATGCAACTTATCTAATTAGTATAGTTGGTTATAACTTTCTACAACTATCACAAGGTCCCAGGTTCAAAACGTCCTCTCTTCCATTTCGGTTGCTTTTCATTTTTTTATACTTCCACAGATCCTGATGTCAAGGCGTGAAAGGTTGCAAGATTGGCTGCATCTAAACGCAGCTGATTTCTTTCACAGAGCACTTGAAAAAAAAAGTAAAGAAAAGTCACTGCACATGGAATTTCATATATTAAAAAAGTGGAAGATAAACCAATAACCATAAAATGATTAAAAATATATTGCGCTAATCTCCAACTCTAGGTAGCTTTCAATTATATTAGTCCACTTCTTTTAATACTCTAGGTAGCTTTTTTTTTAATCAACAAGACAAGAGTTACCTCTTGGGATGTGTCATAAACACATTACACAATACAAAATACAACATTATGAAATTAGCCTAAATCGACTAACATTTGATCCAAACAACAAGATGGCGGAATTTGTAACAAGTTCAACTCAGTGTTGGCATCACGTGCCATTTTGGCCAGAAAGTCTGCACATTTCAGTACCTCTCTATTGGAATGAATTATTTCTATATCTCAGTTTGCGAAAATCAACGATCTAATCTCAGAAATCTCTTGAGCCTAGGTAGCTTTGAATCTCGAAAAGCAAGAGGAAAGAAGATACAATAATTGAGTGAAATTATTGATCCTCTTCTCGCTAATAATTAAGGGGCTAATCCATTTACTGATAAAAAAAGAGACCTAGAACTTCCACAAGGTAGGAATGCAAGAAGTGATAAGAAATCAAATAATTTCGGTTAAAATAAATTAGGATGTATTAAAATATTATTATGGACAAACAAGAGTTCATATGTTTGGATAGTATTAAAAGAAGATTATCTATATTTGAAATAATTAGGATGTATTATATATTTAAAAGTCTGAAGAAATTATGATAAAGATATAATGCAATATTTTCAAGGAATGAAGAATCGAAGAATGTTTTTGTAATCGTTCACGATGTAAAGGTTAATTGACTCTTGATTATTATTTTTCTATGTTAAGTTGAAGTTTTTTTTTTTTTTTATTGTTTATATTCTTTTGTCTTTTTTAACGATTTGAAACTTTCGTTAAAAAAAAATTCGCAGATCGCTCGAACCCCCAAACCCTACCGCTAATTGTGCACTCACAAACCTAAAATCCTGGCTCCATCCCTGGATGGAACAAATGTGAAAGGTAGCCTCTTTCTAAATCTTTGAACAACCAGCAATTTACAACAAACTGTCATTTGACATATGACCAAATTTTAAAAATCAAATGCCTACAGAGTCATGAAAGTTGATGTTTTCCGATTGGAAAACGGCACAGATGACAGAACCAAATAACAGAGAAAACTTTCCAACTCAATCCAATAGACCAGCCTCATAATAGCACCTTCGCATCTAAATGAAAAGTTCAAAAATCACTCATCTCGCAACATGTTCGGATCCCTCCTGATCAAATTGTATTGCATTCATTTTACTTTGCTCTCTGAGTTTAGTTGCCCATTCTGCAAGGAAACTGACTCACATTACCAATAGGATCAAATACCAAATAAATTTAACAAACTCAATGCCCACATACAAATATGATTCGCCTTCATATTAACACCTTCTTCCTTAGGTTTTATGACCATATATAGATATGAATTGTTAATTACTTCAGTGTTTAATTAACATTCTGCATTAACTTCACAAGAACAAGCTGATTTTAGTTGAATCACACATGAAGTCCACATATAATGTGTTCTGCGGCGTGATTCGTGTGTGAAATGTTAAAGGAAAGAGCCAATACCATTAAGAAGATGAATTCGTCAAGCCCAGGAATTATCAAAAGCAGCTGAAGTAATGGCCTGTGAGAACTCCTGAAAACTGATCCTTCCATCTCCATCAGAATCAGCCTCCTTGATCATCCCGGTCAATTCTTCTGCTGTGAGAGCGTGCCCTAGCTTCGCCATAGAGTGAGCCAACTCCGCCGCCGTGATGAACCCATTTCCATCTCTGTCAAACATTCTGAACAGCTGCTTCAGCTGTTCTTCCGTGTACGGCGACTTCGCCGGCAGAAGATCCGGCGCCACCAGCGCCACGAACTCCGAGAACTCCACTAGGCCGTTGTTGTTTGTATCTGCCTTCTGCATGAATCCCTCCAGCTGTTCGGGGCTTGGTTTCAGACCAAGCGATCGGAGCAGCGAGCTGAGCTCCAATTGAGTGAGGCTACCATCATTGTTCCGATCAAATGAACGGAAAATCTCGCGTAACTCGGCGATTTGCTCGTCGTCCAACTTCACCGTTTTCTTGCTGCTCATATTAACTTCTTCAATGACAGTCTTCAGAAATATCAAGATCAATTTCTCACTTCGATTCAACACCCCTGTTTAATATACTAAATACCTAGCTCGCTATATAGTTGTTAATCTCGAAATCTGAAAGCAAACTATTGATTCCGATTAAATAGCCAAAGTTCAAGGACTCTTTCTGCATTTCGAATTCATTTCCTGAAAATTTCCCAGAAAATTCCGTCAATATTTCTCAATCATCTCAACATTACTGCTAATGTGAAGAAGACAGAGAGAGATTTTTTTAAAAAAATGGAGTGCGTGTAAACTTTGAAAGATCCAAGAAGCACGAAATACCAGAGGCTTGCCCAAAAATGTGAGATCCGAAATGGAATGTCCCGAGGAACAAGGATCAGAACGAAGAGATTCATACGAGAGTTTGTCTGCAACCGAAGAACCAGTAAGAGCAATTTGTCTCTTTAAATCTATGTGATGAGATAAGATAGAGAGATAGATTCAAATTTTTTCTAATGTTTAATTTCTTTCTTTCAAAACACCTGACGTTAGAATTATTGATAGATTATATAATTATGTGAGGGATCGTCAACGCCATACAGAGGAAGAAGGCGACTCAGAATTCATAATTAGTGATTATTTTGGGAATATTATTTAATATAATGAGGCGTTACAATTTATGTGTCAAAGAGATAACGAAACTGACCGTTAAAAAAGGCGGGAAACGCGTGACGAGTTCCCACGTTGTCTATGGAGAATTGGAGTTAGGGGCTGCATTCACCGTTGGATTGGGTCAACTAAATTGATCAAAATCTATGCCCTGATGGGGCCCACCAATTAGCCTTTGCTTTTTTTTTTTTTTTGGGCCATGAGCCTTTGTTTTTTTCCCGCCTTATGAAAAATATAAATTTGTTTTTTTCCAATAATTATTAATGATATAGTTTTGGTGTGAAAACATACATTCATCCGTTGTCTTATATAATGTCCTGCCCAATTTGACTATTTTCTTTTTGTTTGTTCGTTTTCATGTTCTTTCGTAGCTTCTTTTGTTTGTTTGATTTTAGTCACTTATGCTACTACTTTGAATATTTCAAAATCATAAAGAAGTTTTTTTTTTTTTGGGGTGATATACGGACAGATCATAATGAAGCTAATTCTAAAAGACTTGGAAAGGGTCAAAAGAGAAATAAAGAAACAAAAGAAAAGGAGTCAATGAAATAAATAATGACATGTGATTGTGATTATTTCTAAATTCTAAATTGGTTGGAACACTTTGTACATATTCAAGAACTTTTAATTCTAGTCGGTACTTAAATGCTTTGGTTGCCGCTTGCATGTTCATCCTGCAAATATCATTATTTTCTTGTGTTTGGTAGGTCAAAACTCAACACTTTTATTTTAATGAATCAAAATTGAAATGATCAGGGAAGTGAACAAAAACTATAAACGTATAGAAAAGGCAATGTCTGATGAGTACTGAAAAACTTTTTTTTTTTATCAAAAAAAAAAACCTCAAATTTTTTCTGTAACTAATAATTAAATGAACATCATTTTATGAATGTTCGTTTGTAGGCAATATGAAAAATTCATGATTATTTTCTAGACCTAGTAACATACTAATATCATGCACTAGTTTGGAATAATACTTCTCCGGTCCTAAATATATGACATAATTTACAGTATAATTATTCTATATTTAGGATTGAAAGTACTATTACATTCAACCTTGACCAGATGTTTTCAAAGGCCAGTTTTCTCGCCCAAACTAAAATTTAAAACAAATCTAACATCCCTTTTAGCATGGTTTACTTTGATAACTTTTCTAAAAAATAATAATCAAGCAATTCAATCACAGTCCTTCAACATTTAGAGTACATTTCAATCAATAAAAAGGAAAACAAAATAATAATGTAAGAAATTTATTTTTATTCTATTTTTAATTAAAAGGTCATAAATTTAATTTAAAAAATCCGGAATAAAATTTGAGTTTTCATTCTCTTCCATCCATATTTCTATTAAAAGATAATTAAATCCTGCAAGGTTTATTCCCCCTCATGGTCCTACATGCTGGGTCCCTTTGTGATGGGCTGTTCCTGATAAGGCTGGTTAGCCCAAAATATAAAGCCCACCATTGTAAGAAGACTTGAGAGGTTCTTCCTCCTTTTTTTTTTTTTTTTTTTGGAACAATATGAGATTACAGCTTAAATTACAGCCAACTGATTCGGGTTTTGTAAATTTGCTTAACATGAACTCTAGCGATAAACCCTCGTTCTTTTGTTTTCCAATCGATAAAGGGTGGACACTCTCACTAAAGAGAGGGTTCGAACCTGAGAATGTCAATGCAATTTTAAAACATCATCATTTCTATACGCCAGATAAACGCGGATGGTAATAGGCAATTTCCATTTCTCTGCCAAAGATCGGTATGGCCAAGAGGAAGGAGATTTCGCCCCGCTTGGATCGTAAAAAATTGAACCCAACCCCTTTTCCTAAAATTTTGTTATAAAAAAAAAATCTAGTGATAATAAATTAATAGTAGTATATAATTCAGTTTTGGTGAAAAATATACAATTTCTATAGTTAAATATCTCTTGATTAAGCATTATTTTTTAGATGTAATTATTTCTTATTCAATATGATGAGAGTGTGAGAAAGTTTACTTTATTATTTTTATTTTTTTAAACAACGACACGCAGTGACTTGTCATAGTCTAATTGGCTCAAAAAGGTTCACCAAATTAGGAAAACGAAGCGATTGTCTTTTGATTTGGGATAACGTTAACACAAACATGAATTAGTAACACCATCGATGTGTTTTACTTACAAGTTCGAGGCTTAAAAGCCTCAAATGTGGGGGGTCTTAACCTAAATATGGAGTTAACCAGGAAACAGGGAGCTGAAAGGAAATAATGAAAAGAATGAAACCGAAAAGAAAGGCGGAAATTAAAGTTTGACCAAGATTCTTTCTTTATTTCTTTTTCTGTTCCTAACCGTAAAGAAGATAAATTGAATTGCATCTCAACAACTCCAACGGAAAAAACGACATCGAAAGCAGAAGATTCCCTGCACGGCAATGAGTGAAAGCTCTAACTCTATGGTTTTAGGCTTTAGCCATGGAGTGGTCCAACGACAATGCACCGTCGTAATATTTAATCAAGGGCACCGTTTCAGAAGTTGTCGTTTTTATTTTGACTCGTTCAACATAAATGCACTTACCCCTCGTATTGGATTCAACTGACGAAAGGGTCGGACTTTCTTACTAAAAGGGAGGGGGTTCGATCCGGAGTTAAGATGTTGAGGAGCGTCCAGGGTTCTGAAGCGCGGTGGAAGCTAAACGGGTGGAAGTGGAAGTGCAAAGACACGTGTGTCTTTTTCGACCCAAGTATGCGCTTTGGACGGGCCCAAGTTCGCTTTCGCTTTCTTGGGTGTGGTGAAATTTAACATATTTCCTAAAATTTTTATAGCAAAAAAAAAAAAAAAACATAAATGCACTTGCATCAATTGGACTCACACCTAGATATTTGATAACATGAGATGGGTTGAATTTCACTTCTAATTTAAGACTATTCACGTTTACCTTCTTATTAAGAAATATAAATGATAAACGGGGTGTTGATTCTAGTGAAAATGTTAGTCTCTTATAAATGAATAAGGGTTTGAATCTTACTAGAAGATGTGTTTATATTTAATGTTCAACAATACTTTGAATAGGAACAATTTATGTACTTGGCGGATATGAAAACTTAAATGCATCTGAAACAAAAACAAGAAATAATGAATGGGGTCCAAGTCATTGCAATTTGCATAGATAGGGGGACACTAGTGATTGCCAAACATGATTACATAGTTACTTTCTGAAATTGAGAGCATTTGGACAAATGTCTGACCTATTCAAAGTGACTTCACTACATTCTTAACCAATTCTTATTCAAAGTCAACATCTATCCCTCCTATTCAGACTCCACTAATCACATTCATGCGACAAACACAAATTGCAATCTAATTAAAGATCCTTTCCTTTATATTAACTACAATTTCTCTTAATTACAATTACCTACATATTCTCTTGACCTTAATAGGTACTTCCTCTAGTCTTTAATATAAGACATATTTAGAGAGTTGATATTGATCTTAAATATAAGACATAGTTTTTATATTTGTCAGTACTTTTCTAATTTACCCATATTAACAATAATAATCAAAGAGGAGAGAGGGAATGATAGAGTTAAGGAAGATGACTAGGATGTTTTAAAAAATAAATGTTATATTAATTAATTTAACTAACTTTATTAATGTAATCAAATTAAATTCATTCAGGGATTATTAGTTTTGAGTGGGTGGCTCTGTAAAGATTTTATGTTTTATCCACAAAATTCGAACCCTGCGATATTCTTTAAAAAGGTCTGGAAATCCTGCTCACTTGGCTCAGCCGCGAGAGAGGAATGAAGAATCAAGGAATGAAAAAATATGAAGAGAAAGTGAATGATGAAAACGACAACAGAGAGCAGAGCAGAACGACGGTTGGAATCCGACTTGGCACAATGCCTGATCGAAAATGGACCTCGTAATTTGGGCCCATAAAGCCCACCACCGAATAACACCACCATGCAAAACGCAAATGATATATTAATAATCTGCAGAATAAAAAACAATTAAGTGGGAGAGGGGGTCAGTAAAAGTGCACCAAATTGTGAGACAGTACCCACGCAAAAAGGGGAAAAAAAAAAGTCACCTTTATTTTAATTTTAATGAACAAAAAAATAGAATATCAGACGTGGCAGGCAATGATGGGGTGTTGTGAGAGTGTGTGAACGAACAACGTGGCTGTCACAAACAAAAATGTGGAGAGACCAAACATAGTTAGTTACATTATGAAGCCACAACTATTAAAAAGTGCAAAAGTTGATGAGTTCCACTTTTACTTTTTCTGGGGATGCCTTACGTGGTGCCCTCTTTCGCCACTCACTCATTTTTCTTCAAACTTGCATCCAATGTTGTTCTCCCCTCCACACTCCCTAATGCACAAATTTAGGAGTATCTCTTACCACTAAGCATCATCTAGTTCAACTGATCAGGTTGTACTAGCTTAACTAAAAGTCTTAAATTCAAACCCTGTGAACACAACTGTGTTTGGTGGTAGAGTTTTCCGCCTTTGTGCTTTAACCCGGCTCGATCTGGATTAGTTTGGACCCCGATAAATCCCCGAGTTAAAAAAGGTAGATCCAGGATACCGGATACATATGTGAAAAAAATATAGGAGTATGTCTTAAGCATTGACCAGGCAATGTTCTCTTCATATAAGGTACTTCTAACATATTTCATCAAAATCTAGAAAAACCTTAAATGACAAAATATTGACGCATCTTATAGTTGCTGTCTCCCCACCATGAAAGACATACTTATCATTCTTACTGGTGCGCTCACTGTCATCACCAGATTTCTGAAGAGGCAAGATGATCCGCATATGTGAGTTGTAATAGAATTGGGTCAATCCCATTAGTGGCCGTATGAAACCATTGATTCAATCATTTTTTATGGAACTCAGTCCTATGAGGATTCGGATCCATGCTACCAAACACTCACACTTACTTATATTCCATTAATACCAAACACTCTGGTTTGTATTACAAATTAAATTTTGACCTATATTTAAGACCGTATAGATAGAGTATCAACTTTTAAATATGATTTTATCATGTATATTTTTTTAAAAAATGAAGAGTAGAATACTCTAAAACCCTTATATTCTATTTTAATTATATACACCTCTCATCAATTTTAAAAATATACACTTAAGTCCAAACCATTAACTATATTAAGAAAATTCTATAAGATTCTAAAAATATATTTTTAATTTAAATTTATTTACTAATTTACACATAACATTAAATCCCAAATTTTAATTGCCATCTTGTAAATATCACAAAATTTTAAAAATTCAAGTAAGTTTTTTTTTTAAAAAAAATGTTTCTAGAAAAAAAAATTTAAAATTTGAATAATCTATATTGTCTCTTAAACCTATATAATTTATTATATTTGATAGAAAAATGTGTCTGATATATATTTTTAGTCATTTAAGAAACTAAAAATAAATAAATTCCAATGTTCAAAAGGGGAAATTTGATAAAATAAAAGTCCAAATATCAAAATTAACAATCAACTAACAATTTAGGTAGGTGAAAATAGAATTTTAAAATATAAGGAGGTACACAAACATTTTAATTTTAAGAAAGATCTATATGAGTTTTTTTAAATAAAGGAGATATCTATATAATTAAGATAAAACAGAAAGAAGGTAAGAGTATTTTACTCAAAAAATGAATTAACTAATTAATTAATCAGTGACTTGAATTTGTACAGCGGGCAAGAACACTGGTTTGGGTAATAAATAAAGATTTCTAGCTTTATACGTGTCTGTGTTCTGAGCTCCTGTGCCACAGCCAACGTAGTCAAATCGTAGTCCCTTTCTTCTAAATTTCTAAAAAAAAAAAAAATGGTTTCTTGGCCTGCATAGCATAACGTGCAAAATACAAGTGGATGCATATATATGATACAACAAGGCATACCAAAAGATGACTTTTCTTTTTAATTTGAAGTCCAGGCTTTTCACTTTTCCTACCCTGAAAACGATACACACCCCTTGACTTAATTAATTATTCCCTCTTATGGGGTTTTCAGGGATTTCCCCTTTCTACTTTACCCCAATCTATTTTTAACCCATAATCATTGATTAATCGAGAAGCTGGGAATTCATTTTTAATTGAAGACATTAAAGTAGCTGAGTATATGCACATGGGCGGGAGTGAAGTCAATTTCCCATTATTGAATGTTTGATTACTTGATGGTATATTTTACCTAATCAATACTACAATGATAGCAACGTGCCTAAATAAATATTCATATGCATATATGTATATTGAGAGAGAGAAGGTCAGAGTTGACTTGTTGGTTGAGTTTGGAAGAAGGGTGTGTCTGAGTGCACAGTTGAAAGAATCATGGTTTTGGCATTTCTAGGGGCGTCATATCTATCGTTCTCTGTCTTTCAAGTACATTATCCTCCTCATCAGTCATCATCCCAAAAATAAGCACATCGTCCAATCCCCTACACATGACTATAAGTTAATCACTAGGATATTTAATATGAGTGTAACCCTCGTCTTCTTTGGGTTTAACTAATAAATGGGTTAAATATTCTCACCAAAGGAAAGGGTTTGATCCTGGAGTTAGTTAAAGCGCTGGGGGAGACATCCTAACCTCAAAAATAAGCACATCGTCCAATCCCCTACCCATGACTATAAGTTAATCACTAGGATATTTAATATGAGTGTAACCCCACCTCTTTGGGTTTAACTAATAAATGGGTCAAATATTCTCATCAAAAGGAGAGGGTTTGATCCTGGAGTTAGTTAATGCGCTGGGGGAGACATCCTAATTTTCGGGTTCCTAGGTAAATGCCTGAGGGTAATAGACAGTTTACTCTACCCAATATTGGTATCACCCAGGAGGAAAGAAAATTTCTCTATCTCTTGGATCGTGGATGAGTCCAACCCTTTTCTTAAAATTTTAGTGTAAATATATATATAAAAATATATATATGAGTGTAAGAGCTGGATGACTCTTTCTTAGATATTAAAAAAATTAATTATCTGAAATAAATATATGTTAGTTTTTTTAAAATATTATTTTTAATCATGTACATTAAAATTATAATTATCTCTTAATAAAAAAATTGACCCCTTAATATACACACACAGGAATTAAAGCAGTCCCCCATATGCTTGAGTAGTATTTAGGGAAATTTGTATTGAAATCTCAAGCTAGACAAGATACGATACAAAGGTCTCTTGACATCTTTAATTTGCAAGCAAGCCTTGTGGGACATTAGTGTAATAAAATCAAAATGTGAAAAGACTAAAATGTTCTTATTAAAACACACCAAAAGTTGACCTACATTCAAACTCTCTTCTCACCCCCATTGTTGAAGCTCTTCATCATCGTCGTCGCTGTTGGATAAACAACACTAAATATCACTTGACCTCGTCGTCATCGAAACCTCTTCATCATGGCTGGTTCTCTGAAGCTTTTACTTGTCTCTGGTGTATTCCCTCGTCGGTGAAGGTGTTTGTTATCATCATCAATTTACAAAGTCATTTATCAATCTCATTTGCATTTTGGTATACGAAGTCAAAATGTGTTGTTAATAGGAGTAGCGATAGTTATTAAAATAAGCCCATAAACTTGTCAATGAATACCTATGGACTCGTCAACGTATTCCCCCAAAATTGTTAATATATAGTTATATTATTTGTGGATACATTTATAGAATGCATTTGTTATGGTAGTTTATTATTAATTAGGTGAACATAGTATTTGGACAATGTCTCACCTTATATTATTTGGCCAAACATGAGAGTTGCCATTATCAGTTGTCTCACATGTCAATGTAGGAATATGGGCTTGTAAATGACCGCCCATAAACTTATTAATGGATGCCCATAGACTTGTCAATATACGCCTATGAAGTTGTTAATGCAATCTCTTGCACTTGTTAAATATATTTATCTTTGATTACATAATGTGGTCAAAGTGCAATTATATTATAAATAACTTCAAAATTCATATTATGCATGGACTGAATTACAATAACACAGGTATTCTATAAATATGTCCGCACATAATATAAATATATATTAATAATTTCAGGGGAATGCACTGACAAGCTCATAGGCATCCATTAACAAGTTCATGGGCTTGTTTCAACAACTATCGTTGCCCTTATTAACAACACATTTTGACTTCGTACACCAAATGCAAATGAGATTGAGAAATAACTTCATAAATCGAAGGTGAAGATAAACATATTCACTGCCAGGGGCGGATCCAAAAAAATACATAAGAGGGGGCACAATTAGTGGGGGATTCGGGGGTTCGAATTATTTTTTTTAAAAGGGAAAGTTTTAAATGCATTAAAAAACAAAAGAATATAAGCAAAAAAAAATATTTATGAAATCAAGTGAATACTTGATGATGTAATAAGATAAATAAATATTTTACAAACCATCGTCATTTAGAAAAGCAAGGCTAAGTACGGTTAGAAACGCATTACATAAATAAAAATGAAGAATGGGTACTCAATAATAAGTTTAAGTACATATATTTTAATTAAAAAAAAGTATATTACAATAAAAATAATTATAATGTCATCCTTCTAGGCCTATTTTTTGGAATTTCATCATAATTGTCTTCTTATCAATGCTATCAAATACATCTTTTTTCAATATAAGGCACTAAACAATCATTCAACCATTCATCCTCCATACCATTACAAAGTGTAGTCTTGATGTATTAAGGGTAAACACTTCATTTAAAAGTGGGCAACAATTTAAACATGTATTAATTTTTTTTAATTATTAAAAAAAAAAAAAAAAAAAAAAAAAAAAACTCAAATCTCCAATTCAAGGGGGCACTTGCCCCCTTCTATACTATGTAGGTCCGCCATTGTTCACTGCGATGAGGAAAAGCTACACTAGCGACAAGTAAAAGCTTCCATGAGCCACCCACAAACGAAGAGGTTTCGATAATGACAACGGTCAGGAGATGGTGAGTTTTGTTTATCCAACATCGATGGCCATGATGGAGAGCTTCAGCCATGGGGGAAGGGAGAGTTTGAATTAGGGGTAAGCTTTTGGTTTATTTTATTTAGGCATTTCGGTCTTTACACATTTCGATTTTATCGCACTAATGTCCTACGGGACTTGCCTGTAAATTGGAAATTTTAAGGGATCTTTTTGTCGTATTTCGTCTAGCTTGAGACCTCAGTACAAATTTCCCTAGTATTTATAAAGCAAGAGCGTGGGAGGCATTAATTATTTTATTTTAAATGTGTCCTTTTTTATAAATCTTTTTTTATTTCATAATATGATGATATTGAGTTGTTTTTCAAATAATAGTATTTCTTAGACGTGAAAATGAAGATCAAATAACTTTCTAGACAATTTTAACGATGCAAATCATTTTCTGTGGTTTTTAATGAAATAATCAAAAGTGACTTGTATTAAAATTTTGAAATAATATGCTTACATAAAAAACTAAGCGAGTTACTTTTTCAAAGAATTAAGATATCAAAAGCGATCTTAGGATAAAAAAAATATTTACTTGATTACTTATCAAAATAATCTTCAAATTCACAATGGGCTTCAAACTTTTATCCTTAGCTTTCAACTTTGCAAGTATATCAAAAAAGGTTTTCATTTGCCATGCCTATGTACAAAATCATGATTTTGGTAGTATAAAACCAAACACGCACTAAATAATAATACTGTTTTATTTATATTATTATTGGTCTTTAATATCTATTAATCCGATCAATATCTTTGTATCCATCCAATAAATTCATGATACCAAAAAAAAAAAAATCAATGTAAAAATATAATAATTTATTTTTATTTCATTTTAATTATGCTGAAATATAGGAATGCCATATGTCAACTTATAAAAGAATTAAATGGCCAAGTCAGACTAGCTAAGGCCAATCAATCACCGGAACACCTCTAATTATTTTAATGAAATATTAGTAATTAACTAATTATTTATGATTGTTAGAAGAAAAATCACATTCCCATGTAATAAATGAAGTCTAGTGTTACCTTTTTTTTTGGTCAAAGTCTAGTGTTACTTGAGTTATGGAAAAAAAAAAAACAAAAACAAAAACAATAGAACAAGTACAACTCCCCTCCGGTCCAATTATAAAGAGTTAGTTGACTTTTTTGGAGAGATTAAGAAAGCTAATTAAATTAGCTTAGAGTATTTTAATTTTTTTCTTCAAACTAAATAGTTTGATTAATAAACTAATATATCATCTAAAAAAACACAACATATGAACTGATTAAGTAACTTATTTAGTTCATTAATCTCTCTAAAAAAAGTCAACTAACTCTTATAATTAGGACCGGAGTTATTAATTAATAAGTGATCCAATGTGTGTTATTTTTGTTCTTGACCAATCAGAGGTTTCTACTTATAGTATGGTGAGACCTTGAGAGCGATATATCAACATCGATTCTAGAATTAAAACTTTGACCAGATTGGGATGAGCAGATAAAATAGAGTTCGTCTTAATTACAAACATATATACATTATTATACACTTGTTGTTGTTTATCAGTCTTTTAACACACAAATAAAAAAATAATGTTTTATTTAATTGTATGCATCAAAATGACACGTCATACATGATTATTGTATTTCAAAAGAATTTGATTATATTCGCTTTCGACCAAATGATGAGGTAACAGCCAAATATTAAAACATTTGCCATTGATACAATGATTATGAGGTATCTTTATCCTGTAATACTATATGCAAATTAAAATTTCATTGGTGAGGAGTTATATAGAAAGTAGTAACATTTATGTGTAGCTACTTTTTAATTGTGATACTTATTTATATTATCCCTCAACATGAAAGCCCTACCAAATGGAGGCATCATTATAGTGGTGCCTCTAATTTAAGCAGCACCTATCCTTGTTGTTGATTGGTGACACTTTGCTTTCTTTATATTCATCACCATCACTACCATCTTTTATTAATTCACATGTTCTAACTTAAATCAATTCATTTTCCAATTTTAATTATATCGAGCTGTGGATGGGGAATTGTTTCAATTAATAAACAAGTCATGTTGTGTATATATATATTACGTATGAATATTATAATTATTTTATATCATAAAAGATTTAACCCTTTTGATTTCCTATATTTTACTAGTTCTTTATTATCCAGAGTCACATGAAATTTGTTTAACGAAGACATTTGCTTCTAACTGAAGATGAGCTGCACCTGCTATCTTTAGGTTTTTTTTTAAGCATTTTTTCCTATATACTACCTCTGGTCCTAATTATAAGATATAGTTGACTTTGTTTGGAGGGATTAAGGAAGCTAAATAAGTTACTTAATCATTTTATATGTTGCGTATCTTTAGATTATATATTAGTTTATTAGTCAAACTAATTACTTTGAAGAAAATAAAATAAAAATACTCTAAAGTAATTTAATTAGCTTCCTTAATTTCTCCAAAAAAGTCAACTATATCTTATAATTAGGACCGGAGGGAGTAATATTATTAGGCAAGATTTAGAGCGGGTGAGCTTTGTAGCAACAATAAAGTTATCAGCATGTGATTTAGATTGTGTACATCTATAACTTCCCAAATTCACCTAGTGAGAGCTCCGTGCTTGTTTGGGATTACGTTTATAATCCCTAAAAGTGTTTTATTGACATAATTAAGATAAAATTTATTTCACATACTTACCGGTCTAATTATACTTTTGTAGTGTAAAATTACAATTAAAAACTATTACAATTAAAAAACTCCAATCGCTATTACAAACAAGCATATATAATAGAGTAACCTCTTGATAGAAAGGAAAAAAAAAAGTGACTTAGGAGACAATGCACCCAAAAAAAAGCAGTATTATATATATATATAATAAATAATTTTGTAAATACATCTAAGCATAATTAAATTCTAAATTAATGAAGAGATTACATGCTTGAAATTTGATTCTCCGCCATAATTTTCATAACTTTTTCAAGCACCGTCCAATTTAATCCAAATTAAGCACGGTGGAATCTCAACCTCTCTATGTGACGCCATGCCCACGCACGTGACACCCAAACTAACCAGAAGTTCCCTTGATGCATCCATATATGCTCCTAATTAACTAATAACAAACACCTTTGTTTTAATAATTAGATGCTTTTATATTAAAATTAAGCAATATGAATGTGATAATAAAAACAATTAAATCAATCATCACACAAATACTTGCGTTAATATATAGTGCTACCTCCGGTTCTAATTATAAGACCTAGTTGACTTTTTTTGGAGAGATTAAGGAAGTTAAATAAGTTACTTAATCATTTCATATGTTGTGTTTTCTTAAATTATATACTTCCTCCGTCTTAATTATAGGAACACTTTTGTAGTGTAATTTGCACTACAAAAGTGCTTTTATAATTAGGACCGGAGGTAGTATTAGTTTATTAGTCAAACTATTTAATTTGAAAAAGAAAATAAAAATAAAAATACTCTAAGCTAATTTAATTAGCTTCCTTAACCTCTCCCAAAAAAGTCAACTAGGTCTTATAATTAGGACGGGGAGGTAGGAGTAATTTATTTTGGAAACTCTTATTCCGTACATTGCCAGAATGAACATGTTGGGGGCTTTTTGGGAAAGAGCCTCCTGACATCTGAGATACCCAATACAACCAAACTAGATTCTAATAGTAATATGAATATGTGGCTCAATCCACTTGAGGTTTTGTGCTTCTAATAATTTATTTGGATAACTATTCTTTTGTTTATTAATATTTAATTATTGTATAATAATACTATAATGGATGAGAGAATAGTAGGTAAGATAAAGCTGTACTATGTATTTTATAATAAGGATGCATGATTAAGTAATTTTTTTATACATTCAAATCGGGTTATGCGCGAGCCGCGAGGTCGTGCCATTTGGTAGATAAAATTAAATTAATCAAATTAATTAAATAAGAAAAAGATGCCTTGAGCAATAATCGGCCAATCGAGACGTGACGCGTGGGTACATGTATCGATGGACATTTGAATGATTGATTGCCTCATTTACCAAGGTTTCTCATTTTATAATTACATATTTTTATGTAGACTCTATTTATTATTCACCACCTTTACGTAATAGTGACATGTTCAAAAATGGTTAATAAATTATGGATGGCACGTTTTGGGGCTTATTTGAGTTGGTTTTTGTAAAACACATTCAGCATAAATTTAAACAAAACTTATTTTACATATTTACACCCCGTGTCCATCCAAACATGTATTTATAAGTGATCTTATGTTTATGAACAATATGAAAGGCCATAGAGGGTCTGGTGGTACTGGACTTCGAGAGGTGAAAACTAGGTACTAATCCAATCCTTATTATAAATACTCCCTCGATTTTATTTATAAGAAACTTTCTTTTTTATAAGATTGGTCTTTAATATAAATAACTTTTTTGGTGTCTCAAACTTTAAAGTATTTTTTTTCTACCCTTGTTAAATATATATTTATATTAATGAATCATTAATTCTCTTTCATTTAATTATTTATTACTCATCATCCTCTCTCATATTTTATAATCACTTTATGAGGAATTCTTACATGTACTAGTTGCACCACGTCAATTATGCACTACCCAATAAAATTTTATTGCATCACTCTTATTAAATCCAACATGTTTAATTTCTTTTTTCTTTTTTAATTTATGTCATTCAAAAAAGTCTCTTCAATCTCTCCTCTCTCTCACACATAAGAATTAATAAGAGTGATGTGGTATGATTTTATTGGACAGTTCACAGATGATATGGTGAACCCGGTTCATGTAAGAATTGTTCTCGTATTTTGTACTCATTTTCTCTTCTATACTCTTTTCATAAATAAGGGTATATTTAAAAAATGCTTTACATTTTTAATACATTTATAATTTTTAACTAGTCTTAACCATAAATTCATTTTCTGCAATAAAAAAAAAAGTTGCTTATAAAAAAAAGTAAATAATAAAATATTAATGACGTGTTTTATATAATTAGAATAGAAAATTCTTTGTCTACGTTATAAATGAGACTGATTGGAGAAGGCAATTGTGAGTTGGAGTGATAAGGAGAAAGGAGGTAAAGATGGGGTGATTAAAGAGGACGCGGCTAGTGCAGTGGTATGTATTTGGCTATCTAAATTTGTATCGGGGTTCGATCCTGTGCGGTCCCCAATTCCAAAAAAAAAAAAAAAGAGGACGCGGCTAGTGTCCTCTTCTCCTTATCACCCACTACGGTCTTTTTTTTAAAAAAAAAAATTGCATCGTTTTGATGCAAAATAATGCCAGCTAATGCTTTTTTTCTTCTTCTTTTTAAACACTTCATGGTTCTAATAGGTACTAAAAATATACTTCAGGATACTAACTAGTACTAAAAAATATTTCATGATCTTGAAAAACTATTTTGAGTAGTAATTGATACTAAAAGGATACTAACTGGTTCAGTCTGAAATTATCGATCCGTTATTGGTGCTAGTTGGAAGAAACACAGAGGGGCTTATAAGAAATTAATAAAAATATAGGGACTGTGTGGACAAAAACTTAAAAATTATTTTTAATCTCACACATGCACGCAATTGACCGAACCGAACCGAGTCATTTTGCCAAGTATGGTGCGCACGCGTTTGTATGATGGACCAAGGCTACCAAGCATCTCTACTCTTCCACAAAAAGTGGACAAGACCCGCATCGATGCCCAAAAAAAAGTGGTGCGCATGTGCGGCCAATCCCGCCCGCCCCGATGGCACTTGCGGGCACGCGTTTGTATGATGGACCAAGGCCTACCTGCATCCTCTCTCTTCCACAAAAATGGTACCCCCAAGTAGGAACTCGAGTTTTGAAGGGTGTTAGCAGCGATCAAAACTCGAGTTTTGGATTCACAAGCTCGAGTTTGGAAGATGGGCGGGGCAAGACCCCGCTCGATGTTGAGCACTTCTTGAACAAACCGTCGACTTACGAGGGTCATATCTCCCTGGTATGAACTTCGTTTTGGTTCTTTCAACTCTTGATGGAAATTTACGTGAGTCTACTTTCATAAAAGCTCAATCGATTTGTAGTTTGTGAGAAAAATGTCAACTTCAACAATTCATAGCTCCATGATCTGAACTCCTTTGAGGATTTTATATAACGCATTCCCGATACCCAATCGGATCTACGGTTTGAAAGATATCATGCCTTTAGCCCGGCCCCGATAAAAGTTCTAATCATTTTTGGGCTTTTCATACGGGCGCTCGAATCTGATTTTTGCTTCGACTTTAATTCCTAATCATTCCAACTTCCATATGATCTTAGAGGCTTTAGATCAATATAAGAATTTGAATAATGATACATTCATTCCATTCCCTTTTTCCATCTCTCAATTTGATCATTTTCCATAATTCAATTATTTCTTTCTTCTTCTTCTTCTTCTTGATCATTTTCCATAATTCAATTGATGTCTCTTCTTGATCATTCTCCGTCATTCAACTTGTATGAAGATTCTAGTTCATATTTTACATTATGATATTCTCATTATATTTCAAACTTCTTTCTTCAATCTACTTTCTTGATCAATCTTTAGTTCAACTTGGAATAATCTTGATTAATCTTGAAGTATAATATAATATATTTTGACATAATAATATAATATATTTTAAATAAAATAATATATATATATAGTAATATTTATTTAAATATATTTATATATTTAATTTTAAGGCGGCCAAATGGGTAGGACCCCCATAGGCCTTGCCTTGCTTAGTTATTGACCCTGCCCAAAATTGCCCAAAATTTTTTTGGGCCACTTTTTTAACACAATTTGGGTAATTTTTTATGAGGCAGGCGGGCGTCTGAGGCGTCGGGCATCAGACACGCTCACCCCTACCCTCAAGGAGCCAATTTATAGGAGTGAAGTAGAGGATTATAAACCCCTCCATTTCTCATATCATGTCCAAGGTGGGACCTTTACCAACCCATTCTTTTCACTTTCCCTTTTTTTTTTTTCTTCTTCAACCCACTTCTTATTCATAAGTTATAGGATTTTGAACGCAAAATCCAACATTTTACTTTTAAATACTCTCTTCGGTTATAATTATAAGACATAATTGACTTTTTTGGAGAAATTAAGGAAGCTAATCAAATCACTTTAGAGTATTTTTTTTTTAAAAAAATTTCCTTCAAAGTAATTAGTTTGACTAATAAACTAATATAAAATCTAAAGATACATAACATGTAAAATGATTAAGTAACTTATTTAGCTTCCTTAATCTCTCCAAACAAAGTCAACTATGTCTTATGATTAGGACCGGAGGTAGTAATATTTACTCTAATCTTTCAATGTCGTTTTGCCTTTTCACAAGACAAATTACGGGTTTCCACATAAATTCCCGCTGTTCACCAGGCTTTCCAGAATGTTCCAGAGAAAGAATCTTCCCCCGCACTCCTGCTCCCAGCCTGTGATTCCTCCGAACCACATCCAGCCTGGCCCCTCACATTTAATTACCATAACATCCTTCCCTTGATAATTTTTTCCCAACCAACCCCTCCCTCCCATGTTGAATTAAATTATGTCTCTATAGTTCATTATTCACATATTGGCAAGTGATTATTCACACATTCATGCATCGGTACTATAAGCCTTTGAAAATTCAACTCTTCTTGATAAATACTACTCTGATCCTATTTATAAAACCCTTTTGATCAAAAAATTTGATCATATTTATAAGTCTTTTTTAACCAAATAAATAAGATTGTGACAATTTTACCCATATTAATTGTACCAATGAAAACAGAGAGAGAAAAAAAAAGTAGAAAGGTACCCAATCATAAATGAGGGTAAATTTAAAAATTTACCTCATAATGTCGTTAATTAACTACCCGCTTGCAGTATGTGTGATTTGGTCAACATAGACTTATAAATAGGACCAAAGTGGTCTATTTTGTGAGATAAAGTGATAAGTATGCTTTTAAAATTAAATTAATAGGAATTTTCCCACATAACTCACACACCCAACTTATATATAGAAGGGTCCAACTCAAAACCAAATCCTTGTAAGAAAACTTTAAAAAAGATTTTTGTGTTATTGAATTACTTTCTCGGGTCCTTATTATAAGCGCAACTAAAGATATTTATTTATTCTTTTTTATAAGGCGTTTATTGTTTACGAGGAAAGCATTAATTATTCTTTTCCATGTACGCCCTTAATAAATAAAGGTAGTAAGTGAGAGTAATAATTAATATAATATTAGAGTTTAGTGCGATTAGTATGGGTAATATTGGAAGTTCTTAATTGAGAAATTTAACTTTATTGACTTTAACTATTTTTATTAGTTTGTGATAATTGTTAGTTGGTGGCTTATAATAAAGACCAGAGTACAAAGCCCTCAACATATTATTATTGAATCATTAATTTCTACCTATATTTTAGGGCACTCTACCCAATCCAGGCTAGCTTTATGCACTATTCTAACTAAATAAGCATATTTAATACGTATGCATTTATGTTACAATAATAGAAGTTTTTTTATAGTAATTTATTAAAAAACAACTGCTTATAAATTTATATTTCAATATATTGATAATTAATGTATTTAGCTATTCCTACCGGCCTCAAGGTTGACCGTTGACATTGATTTCTTCCTTCTTGGTGTTTTGGCCTTTGACCTGAAATATCTTCCTTCTTTTGGACAGCTAGATCTATTTGGAAGCCTCTCCTGCCCACAGCTTAAGTACGTACAGGGCATTTAATGCACACAGTTACGCGAATAATTCAAAAAAGCAGTCTTTTGTCACTTCATGCCTCGCCAATCAAAATTTGATTTTTTTTTCTTCCTATTTTAACACGAAACAAAAGGTGAGGGAGGGGAGGGGACCAATCTTTGGGCCCCTCTTTACACAATCGTCTTTAAACTTTTCAATATTTTAAAAATATACTCTCAAAAAAAAAAAAATTCATTTCATTAATGACAATTTGGTTATTTCCCTACTTTCCACTCCCTTCCCTCCCCTCAAACCAAATATGCCCTAAATGTTTACCAAGTAGAAGAGCAATGAAAGGAATAGTTTCAACTGAGCCGAAAGAGCCAAGCCGTGAGCGGTTGGACCGGCCAAAGAACCAGCTAGCTGTATGGCAGATGAGTTAGAGTAGAAGTTGACCCTACTTAGCCAAGCCGCCGAATAGACCATTTAAGACAGAAACCTAATCATTAGCCTCCCAACCTCCGCGTAACAATAACAAAAAGCTCAAAGGCCACGCACTAACCAACCACAGGAGGAGAGAGAAATCCCATACCACTAAACCGTAGGTGGTTTTTGTGTGTGTGAGAAACTTCCATTACCCATTTGGCTTCTTGCGATTATCGGCTTCCCGTGAGCCCCAGTTATAACTAGAGCTGCAATCGCGGTCGTGAAGAAGTCATTGTTTCCTCCTGCGCCTAAGGAGTAAGAAAAACACATATTTTTTAAAGTTCTATTTTAAGAAAGACCCTTAAAATTACTATTCTAAATTTTAACTGATTTTTCCTCCATTTAAAAAAAATATAATTAGTAAATTACAACACTAATCATCCAATAAATAAACACAAATCATTAATTCATAATCAAAAGTAAACTATATTCACAAATAACTCACATAAAACATAAAAAAGATATCACTAAAGCGACGTTAGACGATAACTATTATGTCGTCATCTTTGTCACCATCATCAATTTTAACGACGTTTGATTGTTTTCACTCTAAATAGTTGTCTCCGGCTCATGAGTAAGAATATCGTAAATTCTTCTCCGCATCATTTAACACTTCCATAATCTTTATTTGCAACAAATAATAAATCAAATCATAAAATTAGAGTATAGTTAATATGTATTTGTAGTTAAATGGATAAATAACTCTATAACAAATACAAAATATATATAAATTAATAAATTTAAAAAAAAAAAAGTTTTACTGATGAAAAGCAGGCGAAATTTACCAGAAGCCTCCAGAAATTGCTTCGTTTCGGAACATGCGCTAATTAATTTTAAATATCTCGTCCATTTTTCAAACCCTACCTTAAAGGGAATGAAGAAAGAACAACGCCCGATAACGGCTGACCATTTTTGCCGGCTCTAGTTATAATCGCCAGTTATTTCCGTCTTAGCCATCACTCTTGACTAATTTTATTTAATTGAAAAATTAATGAAAAGAGCGACAATGAGGGCTCTACTACAATTTCAACACTAGTATTTGACTCTTTCTATCCTTGGATTGCATGATTTTAATTTATTATTATCCTACGTAATACAAAAAATTTGCCATACCATTGGTTTATTCCGTGCCACGTCTGCCCCGTGTATTTACGTTCGGTCACGCATCCAAGTAGCAGTTCACTTTCATTACGGAAGGGACCTCCCTGCGTGTCCCAGTGTCTCTCATGTGACCATCTCATCTAATGTCAGAAAAGCCCTTGGTTCTTCAGCCCTCGGGATGAGATAGAATGAGGGTAAAGGGGTATTTTCGTGCATAAGCCTAACTAACTGGAAGGTAGGTAGGAGTTATCCTGTACAGATTGGTAGTTTAACCGAAAAAGTGGACACGCCACAGAGGATTCCAGATTCCAGAGCCTTCCAGAATGGACGGTGGGATTTCAACGTTTTGTAGATAACCAACCTCTGTCTTGTTCTACCTTAGTATCCCCTCTTTCCTGCTCGTATTACTTTTCTCTGACAGCTACAGAAATCAGAACCAGACTTCATCGATAACACCGTCATCACGTTAATTTACTAAAATACCCTTATCATGTCTGTACACTGGGCATTGGCCCCTTCTTTTAATCTTGGGAAAATCCTTTTAAGGCCTCTTTTTGGTGTAAAAATCTTAAAAAGGCCCTTAAAATCTGACAATACTTAAAAAGCCGCTTGTGTAGGATCGGAGGTATTTTGAATCTACGCGAGTTGTTAATTTAGGCGATATAGTTGTTAACTAACAACTATATCCCCATTAACAACAATTTTTTAACAACTAAATCACCATTCCATTAACAACTATATCAAGACGCCGTTAATAACTATATCATGCGTAATAATCGCGATTTCAAAAAGGCATTTTCGCAGATTGTCAGATTTTTAAGTATTTTTAGGATTTTTACACCAAAAATGGGCCATCAAAAAGATTTTCTCTTTAATCTTACACCCGCCGATAAATCTTGCGAGTAATAACGGTAATTCCATCATAAAAACCGAAACGGAGAAACGCAAGAAAGCAAAGAAACGCGTTTTGGACGGCAAGTATTTTGGTTGAACCACCTAACAAGTAACAACCACCAATAGGACTCACATTTTATCTTAATTCATTTTCCCCCCTTTCAAAGCACAGGGTAGGGAAATAAATTATAACAGTTAAATTGTTCTTTCGGGAAAATTCCGTTAAAAACGCTTTGAAAATACTAATAGACAGAGAGATGTTTCAAATATTTTATAGTGCCATTAAAATGTGAGTACTCAAATTGAAATTTTAAAATTCAGTATTAAATGACAAAAATATCCTTCAATACTTCACTATCTTCTTTCTCTCAACTTCTCCCTCTTTTTTATTTGGTTGAATTTGCCTCTCCTTCTCTCTCCTTCGTGACCATGCTACCACCACTTTCCACCATTCATCCCCCTTCACTCCAACCGCATTGTTCATTTTCCTCCATGTTTTCTATTAATCACTTCCATAGACGACCTCAAATTCGACAACCACCATAGGCTACAACATCGTCGCTCATACTCATTGTCTAGTCACTCCAACTTTCACGATCATCATCTTCGCTCAATTGTTTGTCAGTCGCTCTCGCTTGTCTCTAGCTCAGCTTAATCACCCTCGATATCTGTCACTTGAGTAGTCGTCTCCTTCTTCCTCTTCCGCCTCTGACTTCAACAGTGACATCATAGTCTATGGTCACCTTTGGCTTAGGCACAAAGAAAATTCAATTCATGGTTTTGGACGAGCGGGCGATTGGGCAAATTTAAACCATTTTTTAAAAAAAAAAAAACCCTATGGAATTTTTTCTTGTGCTGGGGTGGGTTTTGATTTGTTTGTTGAGAATTATTGGTTGGTTTGTGCAATTTCATTATGCTTCTTGATTGAAACAAATTGTGTTTCCTTTTTTCCGCCACAAAGTTGTGTTTCTATTTGAGTTTCATATTAGAGTTTCACATTAATTCCAATGAAAACGTGACATTTGATGATGTGTCTGTAGATGTGGGACTATGGGTCGTGACTTGTTAGGACAAGGGGTTTGCCATATACTTTGATTCTATTGGATCAATCTTGCTATTTCAAGATGCTTTCACGTGATTCAATGTTATTATGGATTTGTTACTTAATAAATAAAAATTGATAAAACTTGATGAATTGTGGGGAATGTCTTAACAAAACTTGTGAACATGAAGGTATGGATTTGTTTCTTGGTAAATGAAATATGTTAAAAGTTAATGAAATGTAGTGAGTTCCTTAACTATTTAAACTTGTGAAATTCTTATCAAAAGTGAGAATCAACACCTTGTCATTGTAGCAAGTGGTGAATTTTGAATTAGAATTTATGAAAATTTTATAAAAAATCATCAAAAATTTATTTGAACTTTTGAAACCCTTATAAAAAGTGGGAATCAATACCTTGCAAATGTAACAAATGGTGATTTTTAAATTGGAATATGTGAGAATCTTATCAAACTTGTCAAAATTTTATTTGAACTTGTGAAACCCTTATAAGAAGTAAGAATCAATACTTTGCCATTGTAGTAAGTAGTGATTTTTGAATTGGAATTTGTGAAAATCTCATTAAAATTTGTTAAAACCTTATTTGAACTTGTGAAACTCTTATAAGAAATGATAATCAATATCTTGTTCATGTAGTAAGTGGTGATTTCTTAATTGGAATTTGTGAAAATTTTATTAGAATTTGTCAAAACCTAATATGAATTTGTCAAAACTCTTAAGAAGTAGGAATCAATACCTTGCCATAGTAGTGAGTGGTGATTTTTAAATTAGAATATAATGTCTGAAAATCTTATCAAAACTTGCCAAAACCTTATCTTAACCCATGAAATCTTTATAAGAAGTGAAAATCAATACCTTGTCATTATATCAAGTGATGATTTTTGAATTGAAATTTGTGAAAATCATATTAGAAGTTGTCAAAATTTTATTTGAACTTATAAAACCTTTATAAGGTATTGAAGTTTGAGACTAGAATTTCACAAATTTTAATTCAAAAATCACCACCTCTTACAATATCAAGATATCAATTCCCACTTCTGATAAGGGTTTCACCATATTGTATAGTGTTTCAATTGTTTTGCTCAATTAAATACCCAACTCAATCAAGCACAAAGCAAAATTGGTGCAATAATCTTCTAATAGTATTATCAAAACTGGTGCAATTCAATCGCTAGAATGATAGAATTCGAGGCCAAACCAATATGGATATCTATTGATTACAAAAGAAGATGAAGAACACCAAGTCCATCCTATAAAAAACTCATAAAGAAAGATGATTTACAAATTAGAAATCCATGGGACTCCAAGTTGTGAAAAATTTTAAGAGTATGATTTGTAACTCTAATTGCTAATATTACACTGTCAGCAATGTATGATTCTTATTAAGCAAAAATTATTTGATTCTGAGTTTCCCAAACTTTCCAACAAGTGATGCATAGTCCTATTCCTTTTAGTTATTATAATAAAACACTAACTAACAATTCTCATATATCAAATTAAATTTGTCTTAAAATTTAAGTAATTTTTAATATTATCTCTACTCATTTAAACTCTATTGTTATATTAATTATTACTCTCACATACTACCCTTATTAATTATGAGTATACAAGAAAAAAAATTAATGTTCTTTGAAAATAAACAAATGCTTTATAAAGACAAAATACTTGTTAGTGCTTTCTAATAAGGACCAGATGAAGTATTTTCCAAGACCCTTTAGCTGTTGGACTCCGCAAAATTTCAAGCAACTAAGAAATGATATTACTTCTAGAAAAATCCATGTGCATGTCAGAAGGGAGGCTCTTTTTCCAAACTAAATTTACAAGCAGGTAGTCCTTGAAAACATAAGAAATATGTATTTCGGTGCCCTTTCAACCAAAGAAAACATTGCTAGTCTTGTGTCATACCTCTCAGGTCTCTTTCCACATTTGTGAGTAATCGTTTCTTAAAGAGAAGCCATATAAAAGTTCTTAACCAGTGAGCTATTGGTAGTTTCAATATCATGGTCCACTCTAACAAGGCTTTGTTCCAGTTTAGATATTTTGAGTGACAGACTCTAGTAGAGAAGGGGTAAGCGAAGCAATCTCCGGCAACTGGTGCTGTCGCCGATGGAGGATACAGCCTTATAAGTTCATCCAACCCTTTAAAGAAATTGCTAACACTGAATCTAATAACCTGATTTCATCGTCTTCCTCTACCTCCATCAGATCTTCCATTTCCACCTTGCTTTTGAAGTCTGTGCTTTGAAGCACAGTTTCTTCTTCTTCCATACTAGAGGTTGCCGGAGAATTGACTTTGGCTGGGGCTTTGTCTATTTCACCTCCGACGGCGGTTGAGGGCTTCTTGCAAGGAATATGTATTAGGGCACTTTTGTCATTTTCTTTAAATTTTAAAAATAACAAATCAAGTATTAACATCTTTATGAATATTCGAAATACCATTTTTTTTTTAAAATATTTTTAAAGTTCTTTTTATAGAATTTTCCCTTTTTTTGGGTTTTGTTTTCAGAGCTAATAAAGCGTTAATATTTTACAGTATAAAACTATAAATTATCCCATGCTCAATCTTTTTCGGTTTTCTAAGCATTCGTTTCCTCTCTTTCCTCATCTACTGTTTCTCCCCCGTTTTATTCCTCGCCGGCAAACCTCTTCTTCCGCCGGAAAACCGCTTCCGTTACCGGCAACCTACTCCTGTGACTCCTGGGGAAGGTGGCCACAAATTTCTGATTGAAACGTTGGTATAACCTCATAATTTGCTTTGTATGTCTTAGAAGGCTTTGGATCTCTCTGTGGTCTGGTTTCAGCCTTGTGCTCGGCTTTCTGCGAGAATGTGGAGTGTCTGGTTGCTGTGGAAGGCTCGCTTTTAATCTATAAAATCCAGGATCGTGATCTAGGGTTTGGCTCTGGGATTCGGATTCAGTTTTGTCAGGCCTACAGGGAGCTACCTCGGGATGAAATGGTAGGTCAATCATGCTTTCTGTATTTTCCCCCCTCCACCTTGTAATCTGGTTCGTTATTAAATAGTGCTTGAAAGTCTCTGCAAAATGTATGCTCTTCTTATTCATCTTTCAGATCTCTGCAATAGTCACGCTTCTATTTCAGTTTCTTCAGGATTTTTGGTATTTTCTTGGGTTGAATGACCACTATCTAACCTATTAACCTGGCTGTATTGTTTCAGCCATTTCATAATTTGATGTAATTTACTTTTTAAACCAATACTTAAGGTGCATTATGCGACGGCCGATTTTTTTCCTCATATAAATTACCCAGGTCTCGTATATGAATTTCTTAAAAATGAATTACTGGAGCTGAAAACTCCTTTTCCTTCTTTTTCCAGAAAAGAAATTTTGAAGGTCTAAGGTCTCTGACTTATTTTCTGGACAAATTTCGTGATTCGTTGTTACCTGTATCATTGTTTTGTATGTTTTTTGTTCGATTGGTTTATGTCAAGTTAGAAAAATGATGATTTCGCAAAGGGTAGGCTGTTCAATTATCGGCGCACGCTTTTGTTGAATTTTTTATGCTAGAGTTTTCATTTGACCACATCGCGTCCTAACTTCGTATGAAATGGTAATGTTTTTCGGTGAACGCCTCCAAGTCGGTGAAGTTGTAGTCATCCAGTTGGTGAATTAATTTTTTGTTGTCTTAATGGTTATCGGTCAGTTTTATGAAGGAGGCGGTTTACTTTTTCGATAGAGATGCTTTTTAATGTTTGCTGATACTTGTTGACTTTGATTGGGGTGATGATATGCGGTGATCATCTTTTATTGACTCCAATTGTAACATAAAGAAGAATATCGCTATCATTCGGGACCCTTTTTTCTTGTTGTTTCCCCCTGTATATGTGGTTACTTATTTTAACTTGTTTGTCTTCAAACTTCAAAGTGATTTTTTACCCTCCAAATATATACCTTTTTTTCTTCAACCCGAGTGAGCTGATGCAGAAGAAATTATGCTTTGCAATTGCGATTAATTTCTTGGAGAACGACAGGGCAAGGTTTTGCGGCCCTCCTTGCTCTGATAGTTCAGAATTTCCATGGTGCTGATTCGAGTGATTTGCACTTTCATGTTGCCAATAATAATTTAGGCTTTTTAATTTTTAAACTCGTTTTTTCATTTATGTAGCTTCTACTCTGAATGTCAATTGACGATTTCTAATCTATGGTAAATGATAACTCATCTATCAGGTGGAAGGAAGAGTTTGTTTGCCCAAGGAAGCTAGAAAAGTATTAGAATCTTTGAAGCGTAAAAGGCTTCATCGAGCAACATCTTCAACTGCCAACAAAACAAGTGTTGCTAATATGATGACAAGAAGTGGAGGAGATGCTTTAAGGGTTTATTCATCATGTGGTATGAGATTGCATGGTAATGCAGAAGCCTTTTCCAAGCGGAAGGTGGATAAGTTTGACATGAGTGATCTAGAATGGACTGAAAAAATTCCCGAGTGTCCTGTGTACTCCCCAACAAAGGAGGAATTTGAGGACCCTTTGGTGTATTTGCAAAAGATAATTCCTGTGGCTTCAAGATATGGTACGACCTATCGAATCCTGTTCTATACTGAATCCATTTAGTGGACAAGGGCATTCAATGACGCACAAGGCAACATATTGCTCCGTGTCATTTTTTAAGACCTGCTCTTTTTTTTTTTTTTTTTATAGAGCATGCTGCAAACTGCAACTGTAAATTTTTTGGAGTTCGTGGCTTACTGATAAAATTGTGATCTACTATCATGTGCTTTTCTGGTGTTCATTACAGAGGTAGCCCTTTGATTTGACTTTTTAATTTCCCCCCTCTAAACTCAAGCTTGTGATTGCGTATTTGAAGATTTCCAAACTTTTTATTCTGTATAATTTGGCCTTGACCATAGTTCCTCATGGGTGGCTACATGCTGATAGAGGACAACTTGGATTTTATGTCACTTTGCACTGGGGATGCCTAAACTATTCCATATATTTTCAGAAATCACACATCTGATATTTCATGAACTGATAGAGTGATAGAATGGTGGCCTAACCTTTCTCCATTTGAATGGATGATCAATTTCAGGTATATGCAAGATTATTTCTCCTTTGAGTGCTTCCGTTCCTGCTGGAGTTGTGTTAATGAAGGAGAAAGCAGGATTTAAGTTTGCGACTAGAGTACAGCCACTTCGCCTTGCTGAGTGGGATACTGAAGACAAAGTCACATTTTTCATGAGTGGAAGGTGAGTTTTCTGTTTATATATAATTTCTAACTTCAGTTAGCTTATCTATTTAACTTTTTAATACATTTTAATTCATTCAGAAATTATACATTTCGCGATTTTGAAAAAATGGCGAACAAGGTTTTTGCACGTAGATATTGCAGTGCTGGATGTCTTCCTGCCTCATTTTTGGAAAAAGAGTTTTGGCACGAAATTAGCTGTGGAAAGATGGAAACTGTAGAATATGGATGTGATGTAGATGGTAGTGCCTTTTCCTCTTCTCCCAACGATCAACTTGGGAGCAGCAAATGGAATTTGAAGGTGTTTGTTGTTATACCTCTTTGAATATGAAAGTTATCTGCTCATTCATTTGAGTTGCTTTATTTGGGATTTCTACTAACCAACTCATAAGCACTTTTCTCCATGATTTCCAGAAGCTTTCTCAGCTGCCCAAATCCATTTTGCGGCTCTTGGAAACAGTAATTCCGGTATGGTATTTATTTTCCTTTTTATCAAACTGATTTGGTACACTTCTTTCCCACATGACATAGCCAAGCTCATTTCAGGGAGTAACAGAACCCATGCTTTACATTGGAATGCTGTTTAGTATGTTTGCTTGGCATGTTGAGGATCACTATTTGTACAGGTAAGTGCTAGCTCTTTGACAAATTCAGCCTACCAACAATTTTTGCTTTACATCTTTTATTTAATGAGATTTATATCATTTCGGCAGTATTAATTATCATCATTGTGGGGCACCAAAAACTTGGTACGGAATTCCAGGTCATGCAGCTCTGGAATTTGAAAGGGTGGTAAGAGAACATGTGTATACTAATGATATTCTGTCAAGTGAAGGGGAAGATGGAGCCTTTGATGTTCTTCTGGGGAAAACAACTTTGTTTCCTCCAAATATTTTGTTGGAACATGAAGTGCCGGTCTACAAAGCTGTTCAAAAACCGGGAGAGTTTATTGTAACCTTTCCTAGAGCGTATCATGCTGGTTTTAGTCATGGTAAGATTTTGCACTTACACAATCAAGTTTCTAGAAGTCTTTCCCCCATTCCTTGCTCCCAACCAATTAATGTATCTTTATGCGGTGTCCTTGATTTTTCAGGTTTTAACTGTGGAGAAGCAGTGAATTTTGCCATTGGTGATTGGATTCCATTAGGGGCCATTGCCAGCAGGCGATATGCACATCTAAACAGGGTTCCGCTGCTACCTCTTGAAGAACTTTTATGCAAAGAAGCAATGCTCCTCTATACAAGTTTAGAACTTGAAGATTCAGATTTTCCTTCTGTAGACTCGATGTTTCATAATAGCATCAAGATCTCTTTTACTAATTTGATGCGCTTCCAGCATTGTGCTCGTTGGTTCTTAATTAAATCAGGAGCGTGCACAAATATTTCTTCACACTCCCATGGCTCAATTCTCTGTAGTCTCTGCAAACGTGACTGCTATGTAGCATATGTTGACTGTGACTGTCACATGCATCCAGTGTGTCTTCGCCATGGTATGCTTTGTTCAATTTATTGAACTTGAACACATGGGATGTGTTTGGTTGTCTCATTTATCAATTGCTTCTTCTGTATTCTTTAGCAGGGAAAAGAGAAAATCATTAATAACTTTTCAACGATTGTTTATAGTATGTCCTGCCTTTACGTTTCAATATTATCATTTTAAAGGATTTTTAAAATTCTAAAAATCCAGATATCGAATCTCTTGACTTCACCTGTGGGAGCAAACACACTCTTTACTTGAGGGAGGATATTGATGATATGGAAGCTGCGGCCAAGAGTTTTGAGCAGGAAGATGGTATATTGGATGAGATAATTAAGCAGATCAAGGCTGACAATAACATGTATTCATATCCCTTGTCAAATATGTTTCAGAGAGCTGAGGCCGATGGATATACCCCTTATGGCGAGATAAAATTTGATCCTGCAGTTGAAACTTCTCACTCAGGCTCAGATCAGTTAATGAATATTCAAGAGTGTGCTATTCAAAGTCAATGGGCTTCGAGGCATTGCTTAGCATCAGAATATCACAAATCCGAAGTGTCTGATGTTTCCATCGTTTCTGCTGCTTCTGCTCTTTGCTCTCTTTCAGACCCTCTTGAGAGTTATTCTTCAACTACTAAAAACGTAAGTCTATTTATCTGTTTTATCATTGTTTCCATTCTGGTAGCTAATCATTACATCTTTAATCTTTCCTGTAATTTGGATCAGAAGTAGTATACTTTAATCCTGACATTTGTTGTTCTTATCCCGAAATCAGGATGAGGGGCGTGCAAACTCGGGCATTGTTAAGTCTGAAGAGCTTTGTGAAGGAGTGTCCAACATTGTATGTGAATCTTTAGCTACACGGGGTCACGACAGCTCGATTAAGGCTCAGGGTGGTGATCTTTATGGATTAGAGATGAAATCGATGGTGCATGTTGACAGTGATGATTCTGATTCAGAGATATTTTGGGTAAAGCGGCCTTCTTCGTTGAAGGCAGAGAGGAGAAATGGGGACGATGGCATGGGTCCCAAACATTCTGACCACCAGGTATTGACAATATTTTTGCACGTTGGATGTCCCATTAGTGTGTGCTTGCTGACTCTTCAATGAGTCTGTCTGTGAACAGGTCTTGGATCATTACACTTTATATATTTGTTAACTGAATTATATAATTTAATTAAATAACTTAGTAGGTCCTGTGTGTTGTGTGGAATTTGATGAATGAATCATGCTGTACATGGGCTTATGAAGAGTGTGATTCTTGGTTTGCATTTGAATGGGGCTAATGATCATCTATATGAATATGAGCAGGGACTAAAACGATTGAAGAAAAACTGTGATGAGGGAAGAAGTAGGCAACTAATAGGGTACAACAGCAAAAGCAGTGAATCAAGTTGCAACAAGTGGAGGCAGCCATCAAATCACAAAATCGATGGCGAAAGCTGTACGAGAGAAAGATATGCGAAGGTTAATAATGGCGTTCCAATTTCCGTAAGGTACAAGAAACTGGTAAACGAGGACTTAAGTGGACAAGGAGATCACCACAAGAGTAATTGGCTGCAACAGAGCATAATGGAACCATCGTCCCCCACAGAGGTTGGGATTGGAGCAAAACGGCTTAAAGTGCGAGGCCCTTCATTCCTGAGCTTGTAGAGCCAGATGAGGATGCAAGTGTCTGACCCTGCTAACTTGATTTTAGCTAAATGGGCATATTCTAATAACAACACGGTAAATCCAAAGGATTTGATATTTGATTCTGGAAGCAGCGGCAAGATGGAGATGATGACATTAATTAACCACGTAGGATAAGGATACTGCATTCTTTGGTGCGGGCCCTACAATTTGGGCTGCTGCACTGTGGTGATCTCTGGGGTTGTTGGGCCCTGGTGTTTTTCTAACTTGGGCCCCAGGACCTATCCTGCAAAAAAGCTAGGACTAGTTAGGACTGGCTTAGTCACTCCACTCCCATTGTAAATTTGCTTTTGTTTTCATTTTGATCCCTCATCAATCGTATAGGTCGTCTTCTTAGGAACGTGGGTCCCTCCGTTGTTCACTGATTTTAATGCCTTCCTGCTGCTTCCTGCTTTGTAACTTCATTCATTCTTTTTTGTAGCAACAGTTCTCTGTACCTTGAACTACGAAAATAAATTTAATAGAAATTTATCTCTTTTCATGGAAGATTGTAAAAATAGTATACCAATTGCTATTATAGTGTCTCTACTTTCTTGGGTTGAAGGTTAGATATTTTAATAGTTATGAATGTAATCTGATCTTTGCAGCGTCACAAAGATTAGATTACATTCTGTGTTTGTCATAAGTGTTTGTACTGTTTAATTTCCGTCTACAACTTTGTTATAGTGCATTCTATCCTCCTATAGCTCAGGATAGTACTACACTCTACTTCAGGTCATGTGTTTGTCATATGTGTGCCTGTACGGTTTAATTTCCGTCCACAACTTTGTTATAGTACTAAAAAATGCTTAATGTGTTATTAGATAGAAATGTAGTACAAATGATAACAAAAAAGAACAAGAATTTATTGGTATGATGTTGCTAAAAATCTTAATTTATAATTATTTTTGAAACAACACAAAATGATATTCATTAATACGGGAGTACACACTATATGTTACATATAGTCAAAAATTTAATGCATGAGGGAAATCCTAAATTAGAGTGTTTCTCCTAAAGGTAGTTTTAATGTGACCGTTTTCCCCTCTTTAGCAATCAGTTTTGCTACAGCTCCAACTATTAGCTGCTCTAACTAATTGTTCTCCCTATCCGAGTGTTCTTTGTGTGTTATGTATGGCCATGTCTAAGGGCATGGTAGAAAATTGTGTTATTTGGGCCTGGGAGGATTGACAGGCAAACTACTAGATTTCAGATACGAGATATCCATCCTAATCGGAGGCTCCTGAATTGGTAACCCATTTTAGACCTATTTCTTTGTGTACTGTGCATTATAAATGTGTTTCTAAGATTATATCTAACCGTCAGAAGTGTATTATGCATGATTTGATTTCTCCCTTCCAAGCTAGTTTTATTAAGGGTCGGCACATTCAAGATAATATTGTTGTTGTTCAGGAAATTTTCCATATCATGAGTAAGAATAGAGGTAAGAAGGGGCTTATGGCTATGAAGGTGGATCTTGAAAAGGCCTATGATAGAGTGAGTTGGGCCTTTTTGCGGTAGGTGCTTAGTGAGGTGGGTTTTGATGCGAACTTTACTAATCTCATTATGGACTGTGTCTCGTCGGTTTCCTGTAATGTGATTTGGAATGGCTCCCAAACTGAGTTCTTTTTTCCGCGAAAGGGCCTTCGACAAGGGGATCCTATTTCTCCTTTTCTTTTTGTTCTTTGCATGGATAAACTTTCTCATCTTATTTGTGATGCAGTGGAAAATGGTTTTTGGAAGCCAATTAGTACATCCATCTCTGGACCTAAAGTGTCTCATCTTTTATTTGCTGATGATTTGTTACTTTTTGGGGTGGCCTCGAAGGATCAAGCTCGTTGTATGATGGAGTGCCTTGATAATTTTATGAATGCTTCAGGGGGGAAAATAAGCAATGAGAAGTCTTCTATCTTCTTCTCCCCTAGGGTCCCTTCCCGTATTAAGCAGGAGATCAAGTTTATTACTCAAATGAGAATTTCCAGCGAGGTTGGCAGATACCTTGGATTTCCAGTGTCTAGAGATCGGAGGAGGAGGGAGACGTTTCAGTATGTGATTGATTGTGTTAGGCTGAAGCTGTCCACTTGGAAGGCTAATTGTCTTTCTACTGCTGGAAGAATTTCCCTTGCAAGTCTGTGTTGAGCTCGGTTCCTTTGTATCCTATGCAGGTGGCTAGTCTTCCCCGTAGCGTTTGTCTGGACGTTGAGAAATTACAGAGGAATTTTATCTGGGGCCATGATGACTCTTCTCGTCACTTTCATCTAGTGGGGTGAGATCAAATTACTAGGCCTAAAGAATTTGGAGGGTTGGGTTTCAGAAGGCTGTCATTGGTTAATCGGGCTTGTGGGGCTAAATTGGCGTGGAACCTTATTAATGGTGCTCAAGGCCTTTGGGCGGATTTGTTTCAACATAGATACATGCTCCGGGACGAGGAATCTCTTTTGGCATCTAGGAAAGATGATTCTAGAATCTGGAAATTTATTTTCTCTCATTCCGACATTATTGACAGGGGTTCTAAGTGGCAAATCAGAGATGGTTGTATGGTGAATTTCTTCAATGATCCCTGGTTGATGGAGAGGAGGAGTTTGCAAGATTGGTGTATTAGACATATTACGGAAGAGGAAGACAGATCCTTGGTGGTTGATTGGGTGAGGGATGGGGGTTGGGATTGGGGGCGTTTGTCTAATGTCCTTGATCCCCTAGCTCTTGCTAGGTTGGCCGCGTGTGTACCACCAAGAGCCAGTGCTGGGAGTGACTTCCTAGTTTGGGGAGAGACTGGCAGTGGGCAATTTTCTGTTCGCAGTGCCTATTTTTTGATTGAGGAGAACCCTCCGAACTTTAAAGATAAGCTTTACAAGATTATTTGGAAATGGAAGGGAGCGGAAATAATTAAGGTGTTCATGTGGATGCTTTCTCTGAATAGACTTCCCACAAATGCATGGAGGAGCCGATGGTCCCAAGCTTCACCTATGTGTGACCATTGCTCGTTGGAAGTGGAAGATGCACTTCATATTCTTCGGGATTGCGTGTATGCGAATCGTATGTGGTTGATTCTTCTTGATCCTCGGTATGTTTCTTCCTTCTTCGCTGCTCCCCTTCGCAACTGGCTAGCGTTGAATTTGGAAAATTGCTTAGGATTGAACACAAGTCCTTTATGGTCTTTGGTGTTTGGTGTTGCCATTTGGAAACTATGGGGATGGCATAATGCTTTCATCTTTGAAACGGCCTTTGTTAAACCACCAAGACCAGCGGTTATTCTTATGAACTCTTGGAGGAACTTTGTTCTATCTAGCCACCTCACCCCTGATGGGTCGTTTCATGATTCTTTTAACTCCCAGTTGGAGCTGCATAGGTGGCAGAAGCCACCGGTTGGGTGGCATAAAATTAATGTTGACGGTGCGATAGTGGTAGGGACATCGTTGGCTGGCTGTGGGGGAATTATTAGGGATAGTCATGGGGATTGGGTGGTTGGTTTTGTTAAGCATATTGGTATTTGTAGTGCTTATTCTGTTGAGGAATGGGCAATGGTGGAAGGATTACGGTTGGCATGGGACCTAGGCTTCAAAAGGATTGTTTTGGAGTCGGATTCTTTAGAGCTAGTTGATAGAGTCCTTGATAATAATTTTCGCTATGGGGATCTCATGATGGAAATGATTAAGGGCGAAGAGGCGAGCGGGAAGTGGTTTTTTGTCATGTCCCAAGGGAGCTTAATCGGGTGGCGGATGCCTTGGCAAAGATGGGTATCTCTCACTCTGATATCTTAAAGGCTTGTCCTGATCACTTGCGTACTTGGGTTGACCAAGAAGGTTTGAGAATTTTTTTCCCCTTCTTTTAATTATGTAATGTAACCTAGGCTTTCAGCCTTCCTTATTATCAAAAAAAAAAAAAAAATTATGCACACATTTGCCCAATTGATACTTCTCAAGAAATCAATGTTGGACTTACTGAATCTCTAGCAATTCATGTGAGGATTGTAAAATGGTTCCGATTAATCCCATGACAATGATGTAAACTTGGCCTCTCAATTTATAAATTTGATTTGATTGTTGAGTTTGGTCGGAAAGGGAGGAGCCTTTTATCATATATGATCCACTGTAATTCAGTGGTATATCAATAATAACATGCAAAGTGAATAGAATGAAGTTTTAATTACAGTTATTGATGTTTAATATTCATAGCATTACACTTATGTTTAAATGATTTTTGCACCCTTAGAACAGGCAGCAGGAGGAGGGGCAAGAACACTCACTCGTCGCTTAGTAAGGCCACACCACTTGTCTGTTCTTTATTAGTTGCTCTTCCGCTAATAATTAATCTTAACCATTCCCACGTCGTAATAGGGTTACAAGTATTTTTGGATTTGGAAATTCATACTCCACAAGTATTTCCATATTTTCTACTTCCTCTATTTCTTATTTTAAACACATCCAAGGAACAAGGGCCTGAACCATTGACACAAACTGGGTTGAGGATGATCAATTTAACACCTAGCATTAGAAATTAACATGCTTTTCTCCTCAACTGCTAACTAGCTTCGTCTGGTTCACAATATGAACAGCCTACAGATGACAAGATTCTGATCAATTGGTCTTTATATATAGCTTGTGTCGTGTGTCGAGTAGGATGAGGACAGATTCAAACGCCAATGTCAAAGTAACAGCATCTTTGGTGGAAACAAGTTAAAGCACATCAATGAATCTTATAATGTGATTACTTGTATCAACATAATTACAGGGTGTCAAGAAGTTGCATCACCTTCCGTTGATGGATCCCAACCTGGAGGCTTGATGTTTGGCCAATCACCACGACATCCCAATCTTATATAAAGGCTTTTCTTACCTTCAAGAAAGCCACAAGTGAGTGAAATCAGTCATAGGCTAAACACATCTCAAAACATGTTTATTCCAGAATCAAGTACATAAAAGTTGTATTATTTCTCATTTTATAAAAAAAGGAAAAAAAGTTTCATCTGACAGTGATGCAGACTCCAACTATTATCCCAAATTAAGCTTTAAGAAGGGGAGAAAGTGCTAATTGGCAGCTATTGAAGTAACTTATTTCCTTAGAAGACAAACAAGAAAACCAAGTGAGTGATTATTCACAAATAACCAACAAGCTACAATTTCCACGAAACCACTTCTAGAGTAAGGTAACATTCTTGGGGGCACAAATGCCTCCTCAGTTAAGTTCTCCAATTCACTGGTCAAGACTGAAGTTTATAAAATGAATGATACAGCATGAGAAAGGAGGCTGAAAGAACAGATATGCATGAATAAGTGATTAGGCTAAGAATTTGGTTTCACGTATTTAATCAACTATAGACTGAGAATTTCATTTGATAGTGAACACCACGCCATAACATAAGATGCTAAAAGTGGCCTCACAACTAGAAGAGCTTGAGTTATTTATCCATACACATAATTAGATAAGGGAATGAAGAAGGATAAAAGGATGTCATCTTAACGTACACTTGGTAGTTGGTAGTACATGATACTATGATATAGAAGGAAAAAGAATGGTAAAAAGTGATAATTTTATCCCTCTTGCTTGGCATGAATGAGAGTAGAGGTAGTGAAAATATATTATTTATAGGATTAAGTATCAATTTTGCCCCTGAAGTATAGGCTCAAGAGCAATTTTGCCTCTTAAGTTTTCGGCGAAGCAATGTTGCCCCCGAAGTATAAAAACGTAGTAATGTTGCCCCCGAAGTATAAAAACGTAGTAATGTTGCCCCTCTGTTAAAAACCCTAACGGTCAACTAATGGTCAATGTTAGGGTTTTTAACGGAGGGGCAATATTGCTACGTTTTTATACTTCAGGGGCAAAATTGCTCCAAAAAAACGTAGCAATTTTGCCCCGAAATATAAAAACGTAGCAATGTTGCCCTTCCGTTAAAAACCCTAACGGTCAACTAGGTTTTTAACGGAGAGGCAACATTGTTACGTTTTTATACTTCGGGGGCAACATTGCTACGTCGAAAACTTCAGGGACAAAATTGCTCCTTGGCGCGTAATTCAGGGGTAAAAATGATATTTGACCCTTGTTTATAATTTTAATTTTATCCAGTTAATATACACATTTTTCATCAGAGTTTTGAACTCCTTACACTTTCACCTCAAGGGCCAAAACTTCTAATCATCATTTTTAACACTCCTATTTTCAATATTCTTATTTTCATCCCTCGAAATTACACGCCATCTTTTTTTGAAGTCGAAGCATCAACCCAAACATCCATCACTGGTTTTTACAATTTTGACATGTGAAATGAAAAGAACTTAATGGATCTACCAGAAAGCAGAAACGCCTCAGTTAATAGGTACCTGGAAGCTTTTTGTCCGAGAGAATTAACTGTTTTAGGGCACTCAAACACGCTTGCGCCACACTTTTGGCATGAGCAGGATCCCAACCCTGAAGCTTAACAACCACATCTGCATTTGTGTATGCAAGCTTGCCATCTTTCATGTTTTGGTGAGTTTCCTTCCTTGCAGAATCTTCATCTGCATTTTAATCAAGCCAAGGCTCAAGAGGATTTATCTCGTTTCATAGTACCTACTACCTATTAATTAGCCATAACTCGGTTCCTAGCCCTTCATCTAAGGAGAATTGATAATAAAAAAGTCAACCAAATCCATTTAAATTGATTATCCTATCTAGTAGTTGGAAGGTAAGCTTTGTAACTATGGCATAGAACTTTATACTTGCAACGCTAGAGTGTTTTATTGCATCAAGCATGTTTTTATGTGAGGTAAACATTAGAAAGAACAATACAAGGTTAGACAAAGAGATTATGGATCAAAAACACATTAAATGTAGCTTTGTAATGCTGACCAATCCAAGAAAAAAATGAATGGATGGATGGATGAATTAACTGATATGGACCCTGAGAAAAAGAAAAGTTATGGGGCAGAGATTGAATAATTGAAGGAAAAGTAGATTTTGCAGATGATGGTTGACAGTCCTAAATAAAATCGAATGTTCAAGAATGGTGCAAAGTTTAAAATATGGAAAACCTCAAGATACACACGGAGCAGAGACTTGTATCCAGTAAATAGTAATTAATAGAATGGAATAACAAACTCACCCAGTGCTTCAGTCTGTGATAACCAGACAGTAAACCCAGCATAAAGATGCCGCCATTTATCAGCTTGTCCAGCAGCACCCTGTTGCCCTCCTAATGTTGCAACTATGGACCGCACATGACTGGAGACCATACAAATATGGAAATAAATGCTTCTGTTCTCCAATTGCTAACTTATCCAGGGAAAAAAAAATATGAATACGTAGACTTGCCTGCTTAAGCTTTCAAGTACAGCACTTTCTGCTTCCGCTACAGAGTCAATACCTTCCGCAAGCACCCCTGGAATTGTTTACATTTATTAATCCACTGCAAAATATGGTGTTCACGTCACTTCAAGTACTCACCTGTATATACCAGTTGAAGCCAGGATACATTATTACAGTGAGATGTTCCCCTAGGCCACTCCCCTTTCTGGACTAAGGAAAATTATCGTTGAAAATATATAGAATAGCTTGCAGCAAGGTTAGTGACAGACAAATGGAAGATTCAGGGGGATTGTGAGAATCCCACCTTGTCCTTTAAGATATTCATATCATGGCTAGCATCCTAGTCAGGCGGCAACTAGAATGGCATGATTAGATAATACATGCACATTAAAGCATCATCCATTCTTTTTCTTAAAAGTAACAAAACTCATAAAAACATTGTTTCTTGCACTACCAAATGCCAATGACTGATCCTAGAGCTCTGGTTGTAGGGACAGAATATTGAAGATGTCATGATGTATTAGAGTGCAGAGCGTTAATGTTTCTATCATGAGTTCTCAGAATCCACAAGTACGAATGGAAGAGGAGCAAGTTTAATGGAAAAGGCAAGGCTTAGGAATCACACTTACATGAATCAATGGCTTTCTTGAAATATGTTTCCAGTAACTCTTTCGTACAGAGTGGCGTGTACCTGAAAAGATATCAAGCATCAAAATCAAAAGCTGTTTGATGAGAATTTCATGTCAATTATAGGCATAATTGAAAGTTGCAAACATTTTTGGAATAAAGCATAAACCTATTATGTAACATGAAAATCATCTTCTATCATGAAAAATGCATGTGGAATGAAAGAAGCTTCACGTAAGGCGTTCAATGGTGTACAGATAATTGAAGATTGACTGTCAGAGTCCGAAATCCATATATATACCCAAGACCAGTAGCAAGCTCTCGAGCCACTTTCTGGTTGATATCGGTTGAATCACCGACAAGGTAGATTGATGTTCCTTTGAGAAGTTGCGTAGATCCTGCTGCAAGTGATTCCCATGATTCAGTGATGTCAGGCCATTTCAAATCAGGATCGTGTTTCTTTAGGTTCACAATCAGTTGATCATCATCAATGTACCTAAACAAAGTAGACATTTCAACCAAAAGAATTAAAGGCTAAAACCTGATGCGCAAATTGATTACTTTCAATTGCACAAACCATATTGTTTCATCAGGTTTTATCTTGTCAAAAAGATTATTAGTCTCTATAAGTGTGATTGGAGATCCAGGGCGCTGCACTCTGACAGCTAAAGACGTAAGATTTGCATCCACTGATACATCTCTAGGATTTTGGACATCTTGGCCTCCTATGTGTATTCTTAACTCCACCTCAGAAGAACTATCAGAAAACTGCATTTATTAGCAAAACGAGCATTAGATGAGGTCAAACTCAAATCGGAGTCTACAAACAGCATGCTCTTCTATAAATTGAATGGATGGGTAGCAAGGACACGGGTTCAATCAATAGGAAGTCTAATCCTAGCTAAAGACATTTCACTAAGAGCTGTGAAAAACCCAATTCGTCACAAGATATCTACATAACTACATAATGGATTGGTTTTGATAAAGAAAAGCAATTGTTTTTTCATACATATCAAATTCACACACACTATATTATGTAGTACCCATTACACGGCATCACATCAGAATACTCAGATTACAAGCCAGTTTGAAGACGGCCCATGCACACCAAAGTGGATTCAATCTACAAATCTCAGCTCGAACTAGAATAACAAAGTTAGCAAGTAGCAAAAGAGTACCTCGTAACTCCTAGTGGCAACGGGGAAGGTGGAAGAGCAGTTGCAAGAGAGGAGAGCTTTGGATGATGTCGGGAAGAGCGCAAAATTGTGAGAAGAGTAAGGAGAAACAGAGTGAAGCCATACTAAATTGGGTCTGAGAATTGCGAAAGAGGGCGTTAGAAGCGAGAATGCTAAAGGCTTGAGGGTGTTGTTGGGGATTTTGGAGGGGAAGCAAAGACCAGCAAGAGATGACGACATCATTTTCAGGTGACCCTCAATATGGATTGTGTTGTCATGATAAGAATCACGTCCCCATTCTCATATACTCAGGCACCATAATTTAATCTCACTTTCACTACCCAACGAGTCTTTTCAACACAATCTTACCCTAATACACATATTTGGAAAAGTGAACCATATCTTCAAACTTCAGTCTCACTGTTTTGGAATGACATCAATCACCTCCTTTAAGTTTTTTTTTTTTTTTTTTTTTTTTTAACTGTGAATTTGTGTGGATTAATAATCTAACTCAGTCCAACAAGTTGTTAGAGTACTCAAAAGATGATTAAGCATGCAATTAAGTTGAGGTAAAAAAGAAAGTTGAGGTAAGCAAAACAGCTCAATCATGACAAGCCCCTCTAAAAAGGTGCTTCCACAAACCTCCTATATAAAATTTATACATCATTGCATTAAAATTTTCATGAAAAATAATAGAAAAATACAATTTGAATTTTAAACCCACAAAATGTCTACCCAATTAATAAAAGAACAAATATATGAATTGGTAGGAATCTAAGATTTTGAAGGTTTGGTCTTGATAACTCGAATTAGGCAATAACAACTTAAAAATAGTGCTAACTCTTGTCTTATATTTAGGAATGAAAGGAGTAATTAACAACTTGAGTATATACAAGCGACAAATTGAAGAGCTCAAGTTATCATTCTTTATACCTAATTTGTTAAGTCCTATACTCAAATTGTCATTACTCAAACTTCAAAATCTTATATTCCTACCTACCATATTACATATTTGTTACTAGTTTAGTATACATTTGAAGATTTTTATAATTCAAATACTCCCTACGGTCCTAATTATAGGAGCAAATTTTGGAGTTGGTTTTGGTCCCAATTATAAGAAAGCAATTTTTAACTTTTGTCATTTTTTTTCCTATAATACCCCTATTTATACTTTCTCAATAATAATTAAAGACAATAATAATTTAATAATACACCTATATATTTTATAAAGTAAATAATGTTTGCAACTCATTAATTTCATATACACCTAAATTATACTTTTTTATATAAAATAATTTTGAGCAATTTTTGTCATATTTTTTCCTATATCACTCCAACTAATACTTCTTCCACAATAATTAATTTACAACACGTTTATATTCTATCAAGTGAGAGATTCTACTTTATTTTTTATTTTAAAATAAAATAATTTTAATACTCCTGGACATATTTTTATTTTATTTTTAAAAATAACTCAACTAGTCAGTATATTAGTATTAATGGAATTGGATATGAATTAACACTGGACGCCAGTGTGTCGATGCAATATTATAATCATTTTCATTTTGATGAATTTGACTAGCTCGTTCATATATACGCGTTTCAAGCTATCTTCTCAAATAAGCAAATCGTGAATTTAATTTCTGAAATATACAGTGTGTCGTGTTTTAGGTAAGGGTATTTTAGGAAAATACATATAATTAACTAATTTAACTTCCCTCCTTATTCCCTCCAAATTCTAGTAATTTTCTCCTATAATTAGGATCGGAGGGAGTAGTATTTTATTGTCATTTTCTGACAATTTTATATAAAGTGTGGTATTAACTTTAACACATACAGTTTTTAAAAGGGAAAAAACCTGTGGGCATTAACTGTATTCTTGGGCCGGAATTGCACTCTGGTTTTCTCTCAAAGCCCGATCCAACCCATAAACTTTAACATGGGCCTCATATCTAGTTCACAAATTGGGCTTTTTGAATAATGTGGAAATAGAAGGAGTCCCAAAATAGGTTAAGACCAGAGGATGGAGACCGAGCCCATTGACAAATCTAGATCTCTATCTTACACATATGAATAAATTTATGATCAATGATCTCCAAAAAAATGAGAAGATCTTATTTTATTCATATATGTTTTTTTTTCATGGATCATTCAGGTAAAAAAAATTAACAACAGAAAGAACTCATATATTGCTTTTGAAATGAGTTAGAAATCCTAACGATGTTTATATACTTCAAAAATTTAAAACATAGCTGTACCGAAAAAAAGTTTAAAATATAGTATACGAGTAGTATTTTTGGAAGTTTTAAGAGACATTAGATAAAATATTATTATTTTTTTTTTTAAGAAACTTTCATTTTTTTTTATTGTATTATAATTTGAACTCATGAGCAAATTTCTTGATACAGTCAAAATACAGCAAACCCATTTATCATATGGTTATTTGATGGGTCATATTCAAGTATTCCCAAGTGTAATTGGAGATACAGAAACTTCTTCTCTCAATGACATTTTCTTTATTCATAAGAATTAAAATTTAATATTTCAGGTTTAAGTAGCTAAAGTCAAAACAAGCCCTTCTTATTTATGCTGAGTTTGACCCAAGAGAATTATGAATAGTACAGGATCATTTTTTATACCATATTTTATATATATATATATGATATAAATTAATGATATATATAAGGAAAATTATAGAAAAATACCACTCAAATTTTATAATTATGTTAACAACAAAGTAATGAGATTAATAAGAATAATAAAGCAATTGATAACTTATTTTACTAAAAAATCACTTATTAGAAATTTTAAAAATTAAATAATACTCCCTCTAGATTTAATTATAGGAACACTTTTGTAGTATAAATTGTATTAAAAATCTTTCCTATAATTGCACTTAAAGTAATATTTTATTAGGATTCCCCTTATATATAAATAGAGAGATGGCCAAAACATAGGCTTATTGACCCTTTTGCCCTTAATTAATTAATTAATAACCAAAATGCCCCTGTGTGAAACTATATCACCCTTCTAGCCCTGTGTGAAACTATATTCACCTTTCTGCCCATGTTTAGTCGATTACAACCCGATATGTAATCCACTAAACAGTGCCATTTTTTTTTAAATGTTTTCCTATGATGTAATCGACTAAGCTACAATAGTTAGTTGATTACACCACGCCAGATTTGTTTTTTTTTTTAAAAAAAAAAAAACCCCATTTGGGGCAAATCATTTGAATTTACAGTACTAAGCTACGGTACCTTTTTTTTTTTAATGCATTTTGAAGATAAAAACATGAAAAAACAGTAAATTCAAATGATTTACCCTAAATGGGTTTTGAAAACAACAAATCTGGTATGATGTAATCGACTAAGTATTATAGCTTAGTCGATTATATCACGGGAAAACATTTTTTTTTTAAAAATGACACTATTTAGTGGATTACATATCGGGTTGTAATCGACTAAACAGGGGCAGAAGGGTGATATAGTTTCACACATGGATAATTTAGTTATTAATTAATTAAAGACAAAAGATTTTTTTTTTTAAAAAAAAAAAAAACCCAAAACATAAGCATGATAATTGGTGTTGAGGGAGATAGTAATAAAAGAAAAAAGGAGGGGAAGCAATAAAAAGGAAGTAATAATGAATGAATGATTTCAGATGTCAGAATTTTGGGATAAAGATAAAGTCACCCGCTGTCACTCTGTCCCCCCACCCTCCTTTCTCGTCTTCTGACATCTCTCGTCACCATTTTGTTCCACACCCTTCTCTTTCTTCATTCATTCCTTTTCTATTATACGCCTTCTGCTTTCCATACCCTATTTACCATTCTAACCCTACGTACGCCCTTTTCATTTTTCAAATCTCTCTCCCATGTAAAACAACAATCCTTAATTTTCAATCATGTATGTATAGAGAATCAAATTTTGTAATTTGTGGAGATAATGTTGATATATATATATATATGCAAGAAAAGTATATTTTGGTTAAGACTCACTATTGTTTATTAAAAAAAAATATGTTAAGTGAGTTGGATCTTAAGAACTCATCAAAGTCAGAGCACGTCTCTAACACAAAAAGAGGGGTTTTGTTTTGACTTGTGTGAACGCACTTCTGTGACGTTAACTCAAACATGCCATAAGAAGATTAATATGGATAGCAAAATTTAAACTCAAGACTGTATTTATAGGTTATAAGATAACTATTGATGTAAGTGTTTAAAACTTGAAACTTTGATTTCAAAAGTCATTTTCTATATGCCGAGACAAAACTTCTCTTACATGTTTATATCATAAATCGTAATAATTATCTTTAAAAACTAACCCAAACACGGATTCAACTATATCAACTTGGGAGTTGTTGTAAGTGAAACAAATTAGTACTGTTTGAATCTAGAGTGATGATACTGATGATGATTGAAAAAAAAAAAAAGAAAAAAAGAGATAAGAGTGAGAAGATGATAGAGAGAGCAAATGGATGAATGGGCCAGGATAAGGCCCAACAAAGTAAAGGAAAAGTCAAATCTGTTGTGCTCTGTGTGTGAGAGATTTATTTCCTTAAAAGAAAAAAAAAAGGAATAAGAAGAAATGAAAAAGAAAAGAGGAGTAGGGTAGGAGGGCGAAGGTAAGGTCACCATCACAAGATTCTCTCTCATGCCCGACAATGGCTGACCAACCTGCCCCAAAACCCCTCAAACAACAAAGCTGCACTCTCTCTTTCTAATGTTAAAACGACAGTCCCGAGGAGAGAGAGAGAGGCTTCAATCATAAAGCAATGGATTGCCATATCATTTTGCCTCCTCTCTCTCTCCTCTCCTTCTCCATCTCTTCTCACCCAACAGTCATAACTCATCCTTCATAAATATAACACCTCCAGAATTCATTACTATAACCACCAAATATCCCAAATTCAATCCATAATACTTTCACTCACTTTAATCTCCTTTTATTTCATAACTCATACACCCATTATTTGTACCTGTTTAAACTCACAAATCACAACACCACCCTTGAACCAAACTTAAATAAGAAATTTATTGTAATTTGTACTATAAACTTTGTTCTATATTTAAAACAAGGAGTATCATTTTACTACAAGTTTACTCTGTCTATTAACGCTCGTTGCTCTTTTTCCATCATCCCCTTCTCTTCTACCAAACAAGCAAAATTAGTTTCCTCACTCCCTTTTTTATTGTAACTACTTGATATGAAGTATTATTAGAGAAAATTTGAAGTATCTCTGACCTCAATTGACGGTAACTTTCTCAAAAGGCATTTTTGCATTTACCTACAATCTCAATGTTGAGACCTTATGCTTAAATATTGTCATGACTCCTTTCATTAATTATGACTGACACCGATATATTGACTAATAATTTACTCTTGAATCTCTCATGTATAAGTAAAACATAATCAAACCAATCTTAATTTCTCTCAAAATGGGAACATATCGTCTGATTTGTATCACATTAACACCAAATTAGCTATTTCTCTAGTTCTATTTATAGAATACTTTCAACATTTTTCATAGACTAAGGAAAAACTTAAATCTCATCAACTCTACTATAAAATTCAACAACTTTTTAAATCTATCCCTATTTACTATACTATAATAAAAATAAAAATAAAGTTAATACAATAATAAGTAAATTGTTAAATTATACATTCACTACGAAACTTTAATAAAATGTCTTATAAATAAGAGAGAAAAACTTCTCCCTCTCAATCTTTGCCCTAGGACCAGAGGAGTATGCTAATTAACTTCCTCTTTTGGATGTTTTCAGGTGAATTCTCGGCATTCCCATAAAGTTAGTATGCGCATTCGATTTTTGAGCCCTTACATAATTAAGTGACTTCATTACAACTTACTATACGCTACACCCACCTCACATGTCGCACACATTGAGCTGTCACGTATCACTCACTGACTGTAGTGTGTAACAATGTCTCTCTTTGGAATCATCAACCCATAAGTATATGACAAGAGCGTTGAACGACGAAAACGTGACAAAAACGACCTGCTCTATCAAGAAACATCAAAATCAATGGTCCATTTTACATCAAAACTCGTGAGTCCTACCTTATTTTCATACACTCCTTCCCCTACGTACAGCAGAAGTTGACCGTCCCATAATTCCCACCTCCACTGTAACTTCTCATCAATGTTCCATCTTTTCTTCTCCTAATATATCATGGTAAATATTAATGGAGCTTTCTTTCTTTCACATCATCAATTATATATATGTGTGTATATTGCATGAGAATTCCATAACAGACCATAGCTAGAGGGAGGTAGCTAGGGGACATAACTCATATGGAGGACCATCAGAGACTGCAACTTTTTCATGCAAAACGTCTCGAGCTACTCAAATTGTAAACCCTCCGCTCTCTCTCTCTCTCTCTCTCTCTCTCTCTCTCTCTCTCTCTCTCTCTCTCTCTCGTGAGGTGAAAACAAGGGCGTAAACTCTGTTGTCGTTTTCTTCTTAACACTCTGCTGAAAGCGGCAGAAGAAGGCAGATCTGACGACATCGATCCATGCAAGCATTGGACGAGATTCTGACACGTGGACTGAGGAATGAATAATCATATAGTAATGATGAATAAATAATTAGGGGTCTCTCTCTCTGTGATGTGTATGAGATTGTGAGAGAGAGAAATGAACAAGAGTAGTGAAGTGAATGTGGGGTTGCTTGCAAGACTGTAGAAATTGGTTTGCCTATAACGCTATAAGGGAAGGTGGACACAGTGCCCCTTTCAAGCTTCCCCTCTCTCTGTCTCCTTCTTATCTGTACCACTCAATTTACCACTCTCGTTTTTTTCAAAATATAAATATATATATATATATATGATTTGATGTGTGTGAATCCACTGATTGTGTGTTGTTTCAACTTAATTGGTGATCTCGTGTTCGTGTCCTTAGTATGCAACTGCGATAATTATTTGGTGGTAGCAAGATTTTCTTCCTTGTAGGCCTACATTTCTGCAAACCGAATTGATTGGTTGTTAGTAGCGCTGGATACTAGTAGATTATTAGTAAAAGAAAATATATACATCAATATGCATTTTTGCATGAATGAATTGATGAGTTTGCTTTTGGTGGTTAATTAATATAAAATGGAGGGATAGATTGATTAATTATGGAGAGAGATGATTGTACAGGGTATGAGGGTGACATTGCCAATTGTCACAGTTGCATCATGGCAAGTTTTTCTAAAAGTTTAAAAAAGTACCCTCTCAATTATCATCATGATGGAACAATGTGTTCAAAAAAGTCAAAAAGAAAACTAGGACCAAATGTTTCTCGCTTTTTCTTCTTTTCTTTTCCAAATTAATTACCTTAATTCCTTTTTCAATGATAAGCTCTTCTTTTATTACATGACACAAATCTGAACTTAGTTTTTAATGTGTACGTATACAAATTTTCTTCAAGTTCTGATGTCTCTTACGCACATAGAGGACTTAAATTCATCTTTTTTATGATACTTTTGTAATTAATAATCATTTCAATTCCGGAGCTGAATGAATATACATATTACAGAAGGAGGGCATATAATTCGAAAATAAGAAGATTTTTTGTTTGGCCAAGAATATAGGGTGATCAATTTAATAAAGTAGGCTAAAACAAAATTAGGTGATAAGGTTGGCCTTTGTTGTAAAGAAGAGATAAAAAAGGGCAAAAAGAACTATACACATTTTTATTATATATGTGTCGAATCTACAATGTTATTGATTATTCATTTAGCTTTTCTTTTATTTAAATTTAATCCATTTGATATATGGTATGTGGGACTTACATTACATGTGTAGCCAACTTTAATTAAAATCTCATAATAGAGGAAAAACGTATCCAGATGATCATCATCATGCATGCTGGTACGTACTTTAATTTTGTTTCCCTTTATATAAATAAATAGGCTTTGTTGTTGATGATGATATACGTACTTATTAGCAAATCTATTGTTAAACAAGCTTCCTTATTCAAATAATAGCATTTTATTTACCAATAGGCACCGTGGAAATTAAATTTATTTAATATCACTGTAGTCTCCATTATAAGTCACCTCCAATCACTTCATCAAAACCAATGAAAAGTACGGTTAAGTCGTTAAATTTGTTTTAAAATGATTTTTTTTTTAAAAAAAAAATTAACCTTATTTAAAACCTAAATTATTACATATTGAGAAGGAAAGCGAAAAATTATATTGTACCAAACTTTGATTTAAATAGGGTTATTCTTAAAAAAAAAATATTACCTCCCCAATCATTAACATAATATCCACTTCAATGAAAAAATTGATTAACAAAGTAGATATTATATTAAAGACCTATCCCTTATAATAAGGATCACATAGGGTTTTGACCAAGAAGGTCGAGTGAAATGTCGTGGAGGCGGTTCTTCTAAAAAAAGTGACTTATACTTGGGGTAGTGGGATTGAGTAATAATTTTAATGAAGAATGGAGGGAGATCTCTTTTTGTTTCTTATTGTTGTTAGAAAAAAGAGGGGGAAAAAAAGAAGATTGTGTCCCACTGCAATAGCTGTACGTAACGTGATGAGCCCATGTCATGCATTCGTGCAAAACAAATAAAATAAAAGAAAGCAAAGGGAAATAAAGAAGCAAGAAAAGAAAAGAGAACAAAAGCAAAAGCACTTAGGTGTGTTTGTGTGTGAGTATGTGTGTGTGTGTGTCTTATATATATAGCTTTTTCTTTATCTTCCTCAAATTTAACACCATCTCGTTTGCTTTTGCTTCTTTTGAACAATCCCTCTTTTCGTATCCCACATAAATAACCTAAATAAACCCTTCTTTATTAATTCTTCATTTCCCTTTTTTTGTTTGAATATTATAAAGTTCGTTTGATTGCATTTTGGAGTGAGGTTCAAATCAATGCCTCCTAAATGGAACATGCCTCTATGTTTCTTAAAACAGTAAAGAGTTGTAACTAGATCTTATACGTACGTACACTTATATTTAATAATTATTTCTCTTTATACTTCATATATAGACTCTTAATGGACATTTTATTGCAGAGTATTTAAATTCCAAATATGATTTTGAATAAGACTAGGATCCGGGGTAATTAAATATTAATTACATCTTTAACATCTTTTTAAAATAAAATTATAGCACATGTAAAAAGTTTTTTAAAATATATAATCAGGGCAATAAAAACATAAGGATGATGAAGAAATAATATAGGTCCTTACTGTAAGATATTGTCTGTAAAGCACTGGAGATAGTATCACTCTAATCGTGGTGGGAGGTGAACGAAACTCTTAAAGGGCGCCCTAATTAATGAAAGCATAATGGTTAAAATTTTATTATTTTATACTAATTAATTATATTATATACATAATAAAGAAACTTTAAAGTGCAGAGTGATGGGAGGGGAAAGGCTAAATTAATTAATAGATGCCTTGATAGGAGGAAAATTAGAATGAAAATGGTTGCTTTGAAGCTTTGAAGAGAGGAAGAAACTTGCACAAAAAGGTAGAGAAAGATGAAAAAGAAAACTTGACTATAAACTGAGAAACTGTCACCAGTAGGATTCTTTTTTGACTGTACTAAAACAAGATTCTGCTTCATGTTTCTTTCACTCCAATTATTGATTCCTCTTTATAATTAAATTAATTATATCATATCATCATTATTTGGTTTGAAATTTTCCTCATTAAGTTCACACTCTATACAACTTAATAAGAGTCGCTCACGAATAGTATTGTAAAGAACCCATGATTCTGACACATAATAATCGGGATAAAATCAAATCTTGACCAATCACTTCGAAAAATGCGAGTCTAATCATTGTTATTTAATGACTATAATTTTACTAACACTTTTAAGGGCCATCGTTAGATGATGATTTAAGTGACCATTTTAAAATCGTCAATAAAGTAACTACCAATTGAGTAAATGTAATGTTTTTTGGGTAACAAACGCGATGATTTAAAATTACCCCTCGGTTCTTATTATATAAGACATTTCTAACTACCTCATCAAAATTAAGGAGAGATGTTTAAATCATTTAACTTGGTCTAAAAATGAAATAAAATCCAAAATTTATCTATAACTCGAAGATGCCATAAAATGTGAAATTCATGATATTTTAATCTTACAAGAACATGATCAATATCTTATTTAGTAATTTATAATAAGGACCATATATGTGTGTGTACATATTTCTACTAAAATTCATTATAATTAATAAGAATTGGAGGAAGTACACTTATAATGTGAGCATTATTGGTATTTGAGAACCACACATCAAAAGCTAACTGTTAATTGTTATTGTTGGGAAACTTAATGTCTTCTAAAGGCGCCCCTCATTGAAGATAATCTTTTTGACGTGAGACTTGTAATAATATTTTTGAATCTGAGTTTGATCCACTCTATCAAACTCACATTCATTTTTCTCCCTACAATAAAGATGCATGCATGTTTTTCTCCCTAAAAATAATTGGGGCTCATGGGTGATTTTAAAGGGGTTAGTTGTAACGTTAAATTGAAGGACACGATGAGAAGTGAATGAATGACATGAACAAAAGCTGGGCACACAAGTCTAATACTATTTATGAACACAAGGCATTGTGGTGTGACCTTTTGGAATTTCTTTGTTTGCTTTATCTATCAGACCAAATTAAATATAATTCGTACTACCTACTTCTGTGTATTATCATCTCACGTTACCTCAAAGTACGTACTCCATACTAACATATATATACAATCACCTAATTGATTCCCTCTATATTATGTGTTATGTATCCACTCAGATCAGATATTATCTTTTGCTGGTTCTATCACTCACAATTTGCCGTGTCCTTTTCATTCTTCTTCTTTATATAGCAACCTAACATTTTTGAATAGGTGGATTCTAGAGTTTATATAAAGGACGAATTAGGCCTATCATTTAGATTTTATTTTATTTTATTCCCGGGGTGAGCTAATTAAGAGTTTAGAGGAGTTGGCTTTTAGGATTCATTAAGGATAAAATAAGCATAAAAAATCAGAATGTTCAGAGATGCTATATTTCTTTTAGGAACAAAGAAGTCTTTATACCAACTAAATCAACTAAATTTTATTAAGAATAATGTTGCTTTATTCTTATCAATTTTAACACTTCCATTTGTTAGTTTATTTAATTATCACTACTGCCACTGTAAATAAAGAAAATGACTAGTTACTTCAACTAATAATTTCATCCATTACCCAATTTTTTTAATTAGGAAACGTATCATCATCTATCCTTTTAATATATGCTTTGTTCTAGCGACTACAGAAGAGGACTTGATCCAGTAAATGTGCAGCATTTACATGCATGTTAACTGGATCATTTCCCTTCACCGACAATTATTAAATTAAGACAATGAAACATTAATATGAAAGAACGTCATGAATTGAATATTTCTCGATGGTTTTCTTTTTTTGAAATTAAAATTACAAGTAGGTTCAACACGTCACATCTTAATCTAAAAGTTTATATGACATGGAAGCAAAAAATTACTACTCTGGTCCTATATATATAGGGCAAAGAGAAAACCTCGTTTTTTTTAATTCTATAAGACACTTCATTAAATTTTTTAGGAGAATGCACAATTTAACCCTTCATTTATTATTGTGTTGATTTTACTTTCATTTGGTATTATACTGTATACATTAAATAGAGATAGAGTTTGAAAGTTGTTAAATTTTACAAAAGAACTAATGAGATTTAAAGTTTTACTTGGCCTGTGTGAAAAATATTGTAAATGCCAAATAAGATCAAAGGATCGAATACAAGGCCTGTGTGAAAAATATTGTAAAATGGTGAAAGTAATAATTGATATAAATAAGATCAAAGGATCGAATACAAGTCTTTTAACATACTAGTATATATATGTTCATCTTCCCTGACATGTTCATAGTAGATTTGCTTGCTTATTGGTTGGTTGTTTCACATACTTCTATGTTGTGTTCTAGAAGCGTCTGTTTTTTTTTTCCAGATTATCATTGCCTATTAATTCAAATCCAAAATGGCATGTGCACAATTTTGATACCTCTCAAACTCAAAAATATACTCTAATGACTTTTCAGTTGGCAATAATAATCACATATATATAGACGTAAATGGTTCAATTTCATACGCAAAAATGCTTTAATGGGAAAGTGGAAAGAATATATGCTTTAGACAACGATTTTAGGTATGGATATGAAAAAGGAGACCTGTTGATTTTCGTATGGGTTAGTAATTTCCTCGGAAAATCAAATCCCCTGTGCGTGAGAAAATAACACACATAAAAGATTCTTTTTTTATTTCTTTGTTTTTTCCCCCTTGCACTTTATTATTTATCATTGCCCTTTTATTTCAATCATCTCTTGACTATGTTCCAATTCTTTTTCGTGACTTTATTCTAAGTCCATATTCTCCGATTTTTCCTTTCCTTTCCTTTCCTCCGAAAGTGTGTAATGCACGTGAGTGTGTCTAGGAATTAGGATTGATCAATATCACTCCAAATTCCTTGCATTCACCAGATAAAATATATATCGAGAGCGATAGATCATAGAAAAGAGAATATTTGAGTGAATTCATATAAGATTATATATATTCCACTGACAATTACTTTCGTTTATGTTACACTTTCCTTAGATATACACCAGATTTATATTCAATATATATTAAATATTAAAAAAAAAAACATGCTTATGGAAAAAAATAAAATCGAAGTATTTCATAGATGTAAAGTGACATTACAATTACCAAGGATTGGCTGATTGCTTCATCATACTTTGAGGGAAAATATAGGTAAATCTCTCTCTCCTGTCTCTTTCTCTCGCAGATTTTGCCAAACAACATACAAATCCAATTGGATTTCATATATTTACCAACAAGCATAACATATGTTTGATTTGGATCTCACAAAAGAGTTCTCTTTCTTTCTTTATTTTTTCCCCCCTCTCTTCTCCTCTGCTCTCTCTTCTCCTTTTGTTGCTTTCTGTCTTTCTTGTCTCCTTGTCTTTCTTTAGCTCTCTTTTTGCTTTTGCTTTTTTTTTTCTTTCTTTTTTCTTTTTATTTTTTTTTTCCTCTTCGCTTTCGTATTCTTTTAGAGCTTCCTTTTTCTCTGGTTTTCTCGGCAGGTACCTGATTCTCATTCCAGCCCTATAGATAGATATAGCTAGCTTGCTAGATATCTCTTTCAGAGAAAAATATAATTATTCCTTTTTCGAAATGATTAATACTACTGCTATATATATCAGAACATCAAAGAAGAGATATATAATTCTCATATTGGTTGTCCCAAACTGAACTCCAAATCAAGATTAAGCTTCTTAGGGCTTGATCCTGAAATGTTTGACGATGAGCTTCCATCTGATACTCTCTCTTTCTGTAAATTCAACAAAAAAAGCTTACACATTAGAACAAAAAAAAAAAAAAAAAAAAAAACAGTTCAAGAACATTATTAAAGAAACACAGAAAATCCTTCTAAATTTCCAAGTATCTGCCCTCACCCACCATGTATAAACTACTTACAATTATTTTAGTAATTTAAAATTATGATCCGTACATGCATGTTTTCTCAGTTCCTCGTATAGTGAGCAATACTTAAAATTCAATAAAGGGTTCGATATAATGAAACCCATAATTTAGTTGTCTTTTGAAGTTTTGATTAACATCCTATACATTCTAATTAAGAATTTCTACATGATGATACACCATTATTGGGTCAAAAGGAGCTGGCTGCTGGCAGCTAGGGTTTCTATAGGGTCAAGATTAATTAATACGGTCAGCATATTAATAAATTAAATTGGGTGGTTTTAAAGCAGAATCCTCTTCTTTTGTTTTTTTTTTCACCTTCTCTCTTCTTCTCATGAAAGCCAATGTAAAACTGTGAAAAAGACAGGTCTCCCCACAAATTTGAAAATAGGGGAAGGACAAAGCAGCTTTTGAAAAGCCTTTTCCTTTTCCCATCTCCATAAAAACAATAATGTAATGTAGTGCATGGTTAGATGGAAAAAGATCAAACGTATTCCCTTTTCCTCTCACCTCCCTTTCATGTTTGCATTATTATATTATAATTACTAATAATTCCAAAAACAGATAAAGATGTTAGCTTAAAAATATATCAAACTTGCCAACAAACACAACAGCTTCGGAAATAAAGATGACCAGAGAGAGAGAGAGAGAGAGAATTATACCTCAAGAGAACTAACATTGTTGTTTCCAACAGAATCAGTCTCCTTTGCCTTCCCATGCAACCAAGCTTCTCTGTTACAAAAAGAGAGAGAGAGAGAATTATTCCAATTACTCAGAAAGCAAACTGATAAAAGAAAGTCATCTTTTTTACTGTCTAATATAACTATATACTCCTATATATAAACAAGGGCATGCACATGCAAAGGAAGTTTGAAACTTGAAAGGGCATATAGCTTTGGGAGGAAGAGTTTTCCAAGAATGGGAGAGAATAAGGGCTTAGCTTTGACGCTAAGCTTTCGGGGGTTATGTATGATCCCCACAAAATCATAAGGAAAGAGGTATATCTCTATTTTTGAGGTGGATTTTGGCAAATATCAAACTCTCATGTCTTCTTGGAATAAGTTTATAGTATAGTTGTTGTAGTAGTAGGAAGATAAGAGATGAGGAGGATCTATCTGTAGCGGATTTTTTGTTTTTGTTTTTTAACTTCCTTTTCACCCCCACTAGCTATTTCAGATTATAATTATTACCCCATCATGGAGTTTTGGACAGACAGCACAGATTAAAGCAAAACCTGAAAATAATCATTTTATTCTTTTTGTGATTTTTTGCGCCTAACTATGTTTGTATCTATGTGTGTTTAGAGAGAGAGATGCTCTCTCTCTCTCTCTCTGCGATTATATATATCTTTTAGTGTTTCTAAATCACATGTAAAGTTTGCAACATGACTGACTAAACATAGTATGGAACATGCATTATGCGAACTTTATAATGAAAAAAATATATAATAAACAAACGTTTTCATATGAAGCTGAACGAGGAACACAGCACATGCAACTTGATCACCAAATGAATATTACCGTACGTCGTTTGGAAATTAAATATCTCTTTCTCAGCCAATTAATTACAAGTAAATATGTATGTATATATTAATTATAACTATGAATTAAAAGCATTATTATTACTTAATACCTGGAAGAGTTGCTCCAGAGGCCATGATATTCCGTTTCTTGATGAACACTTTGTCTTCCTTGCCTAGGATTGTTCATGTCAAACATTAATTCTTCAGAAGTATCCCCAGATGATCCATTATCATATCCGTCTGATTGGCCTTCATGATTATATTAAACAGCAAAATGAAGTCAGATAAATCAACAAATTAGAAGATACAAGAGTTAGTTAATTAACTAGCCAGCTATAATTAGTTAAAGATCTAATTAATTAACCTGTAGAAGAAGCTGCTGCTCCTCTATCTGTGGTTTTCACCGTCCGATACATCTGTAAAATGTTAAATTTATTGATCATCAATATCATTACATGAGAGATAAAAGAAAGAAAAGAATTGTACGACGTAACTACTCCAGGATGATTAGCAGAATCCGAAGAAGTTCACAGAAAAGAAGCAACCCCATTAAAAAACAAAACAAAAAGCAAAAAATAAAACAAAACAGAAAAAAGAAAAAGGAGGGGAGCCTGCGACCTGAGAGGTTTAAATTGAGAGTCAGTGCGTAGTACTAGGTGTGAAGCAGAAGCATTTATGGTTATGGTCACTGGTAAATGTGTATTGGTGTGTATGAATATACGTATCTACGTACATGCATGGAACCATGTGACTAACCATGGTTAAGTTAGTTATATGGTTAGGGTAACCCATCTGAGGAAGAGATCATTGAGAAATGATGTGTTCTGTACTTTCTCATCATCATTTTTTTTCTTTTCTTTTTTATAAATATGATTCGTAATTTTATATAGAGAAGTGGACGAAGATATGAATTAATTAACTTGTCTCTCGGCTTGGCTGCGACTCATTTTTGAAATTTCTGGGGGCTTTGTCTCACTTGTTTTCAGAAATCGATAAGTACCTATTTCTCTCTCTCTCTGTGAATCAGTTTCAGAGAGAGAGAAGGACAGAGAATATTGAATTTTTCTTGAACATGGAGGGGTTCAATCTTCCAGGCAAAAAGCTGTTTATGAGCTTGCAGATACAGAGAGCTCACAGATACAATTTTTTTTTTTTTAAAAAAAGGAGCTGAGATATGATACGAGATACGAGACACCCTTATTGTAAGGAGAGACCCCTTTAACTGGATATTTCCAACATGAATAAGAATTAAGTGCTTCACATAATATAGTGAAGAAAGAAATTAAGGGAAAAATCAAGATGATTTACACAGAGATCGATGCAAAATAGTTGAATTAAGTACCTGTAAATGGGATTTAACATGGGCTAAAGTGAGATCCTTGACATCCATTAGCTCCAGAACGGATTTGGGTGTAGCCCCTAAAAGTCCAAATAAATTAAAGGGAATTATAAGATTAAGAAGCTGTAATAATATGAAGAAGGAGGAAGTGAAATTAACCATGGGTGTAAGAAGTGAAAATTAAAAGAAGGATATATACTTTCGTGACCACCCAAAAGCTCAACGGCATGAACAAAGCGAGCATGGAGGGTGGTAGTCCAACGCATCCTGGGGGCTCTCATGCTGCGCTTTGTAGGGAAACGATGGGGCAAGAACCTCGACCTCATCAAATCCTGACTACGACTATGATAAGGAAAAGGGGTCGAGGTGTTGTTGACGGTAGATGTAATCATAGAAGCATCTATATTCTGAACCTGCGAGAAAGTTGGATGAGGATGAGGAAGGTTCTGGTACACCGGGATTCCTCGGATGGGTCTGAGAAATCCAAAGTCTTGAGGGTGTTGTTGAAACGGAGCGTTTTGGAAGCGGTGAGAAAGATGAAGATGGTGATGATCTGAGGAAGAAACTGAAGGGTTATTGGGACTATTGGTATTATTGGAGAGTGAAAGGTCGAAAAAGTCAGTAGTAGTTGTAGGCATTGAAGAGAGCAATGAGGTTCTGGTCTCCAAAGCTCTCTTCCAAAACCCCAAATCAAGCTGATGCTCTTGATGTGAACCACTATTTCTCCATCCTGGTGAGGGTTTGGCGTTCGGAGGACTAATCTGCAAAGACAAATCTGGCTGTGCCGGAAATAGCTCCATATTCTTCTATATCTTCTCCAAAAGAAGCAATCTTTCTGCAAGACTGTGTGTATATATGTGTTTGATGAGTTTGGGTTTTGCAGAGAGAGGGAGAGAACAAGTTAGGATGAGAGGAGGCCGGAGGCAGAGAGAAAGAAGGAAATGACAAGGGGATGAAGTGAATGGTTGTTTCTTTTGTGTGAAGTATATGTGAGAAAATGACACTTGAGAGGGGAGAGAGAGAGGTTTAATTTTGTTTTGTGGACGTCGTCGGAGAGGGGAGTAGGGTAATAAAAAGGATGTGGAAAGGAGAAGTGGCAAAGAGACGATAGGGAAAAGTAGAAATTATATTATACACACAGGGAAAATGAAAAGGAAAAGGTCAAATTATAGGTTTTTTTAAAACTTTATTTGTTATTCCCCCACTTTTTTTTTACACAAATATATACCCTCTTTTTAGTTGTTTTTTCCCTTAGTTTTTTTTTTTTTAGAAAGAAAAAGCACAACAAAACTTTACTACTATATAACCTTTAACGTGCGCATTTGTCCCTCTGCAACTCTCAACTTTCTAACCCACACACACGTACAGATAGAGTCTCTCTCTCTCTCTTTTTCTCACTGAACTGAAACCTAGGGCTCTCTCTCTCTCTTCCTTTCCCACAGAACAATATAATTACTGGCTTTTTTATTTACTGTCACATACATAATTGATGATCACAATTTTTTCCACATTTTATTACTACTAGTATTATTAATTAAGGCTTTTGTTTTTGGCTAATTATAGAGCCAATTATTAGAAACCACTCATTGTGGCATCATGAAACCCTAAATCTCTCCGCAAATCACATAATATATATCATCCCTCTATCTCTTCTTTGAATCATATTAGAAACCACTCATTGTGGCCATCATCCCTTATATTATTTCCCATAATCTTCTCTCAAGATAACTTCAAAGGTATATTTTTGGGTGCTTATAGTCATATATAGATACCCTCCGAATTGTCACTTTTGCCCCTCTCCGTTCTTATTCACATGTACATATATAACAGGGAAAATCACTATGTGGTGCCAAAGACCATAAAAATTACAAAAAAGTCGAAACCAAATTCCCCTATAAAAAAGGTCTCTAGGACTGCATTGTGATTAATTTAGAATGTAAAATTACTTTGTTTACCCCGATACAAAATGCTGATATGAGAAAAAGAGCGTTGTTAATATAAGCAGTTGTAGTTGTTAATATGATTGTTGCAGTTGTCAATACAAAGTGTATGGTGCAAATTGTTATGAAAGATGGCTAGTACATCGGGGAAGAATCTATTTTTTTCTTTCATGTGAGGGGATTTTTAAATAGTAGAGGAGATGAAAGCCAATGTGTTGGTGATTTGGTAAGAATAAGATCTAGTTGTCAAAGTATACTCATGCGGTTGTGAAAATAGGCATAAGAACTTGTCAAAATTCACATATGTACTTGTGAAAGTTGAGACATTGACTTATGAAATTTCATAACTTCTCCAGGCCAGGTAAGAAATCTAGCTGTTAAAGTAGGCGCATGAAGTTATGAAAATAGGCATAAGAACTTGTCAAAATTCGCATATGTACTTGTGAAAGTTGAGACATTAACTTGTGAAATTTCATAACTTCTCTAGGTAGGAAAATCAAGTTGTCAAAGTAGGCTCATGAAGTTGTGAAAATAAGCATAAGAACTTGTCAAAATTTAGATATGCACTTGTGAAAGTTGAGACATTAACTTGTGAAATTCATAACTTCTCCATGTAAGAAAATCAAGTTGTTAAAGTAGGCTAATGAAGTTGTGAAAATAGACATAAAAATTTGTCAAAATTCGCATATGTCGTACTTGTGAAAGTTGAGACATTAACTTGTGAAATTTCATCACTTTTCCAAGTAGAAAAATCTAGTTGTTAAAGTATGTTCATGCAGTTGTGAGAATAGGCATAAGCACTTGTCAAAATTCGCATATGCACTTCTCCAAGTAAGAGCAATTTGGTAACTTCACATTCCAAATTAATCACAATGCAGTCCCTAGGAACATTTTTTAAGGGAATTTGATATGATACTTTTTTATATTTTTTTATGGTCCTTGGGACCTCAGTGATTTTCCCTATATAATATGGATAAGATGTGTCTCTTAGAGGCTAAACTTTGTCTTCACAAAATATAGGTCTCTCAATAGAAAATATAAAGGGTAATATATATAAAATTTAGTCAGTATGTGGTCTACGTTAAAATTTACCCCTACTCTATTCATTTAGTCCCTATATTTAGAAGCCACAACCAATATATATTCTAGAGTAGATTACATATATACAGATATCTCTTTAATTTTATTAAAAAAATAAACGATACTAATCTCTTGTATATATGTGACTAGCTAATACAAGCCAACCCTTAAAGTAAACAATGGATTTACATGGATTTTTCTATTATGTTTTTATTATTGTTGAAATTACAGTGATATAATCTGATCTATTTTCCAAACATGTACAAGTTTCTCCTAGAAAAGAGTAAATTACACAACTATCATTTTTATTTCTAGGGAAGGTTTGTCTCTGATTTTTGTAATAATTTGATCTAAACTCAAAGGAGATATCTATAAATTCTAATAAACTTAAAGGAAGTTATATTTTTTTCGTTTGATTATGAGAGATAGATCTATATATGTTTTGAAAATAGAAGAAACTTAAGTAATTTAACAAAGAGTTAAGGGGCAATGTTTCTTTGAAAGTTACAATAATAAGGGGAATTTTTTTCCCTAGAAATGTTAAAAAAAAAAAAAGGAGCAATTTTGTCATGACCGTTGTCCCAGTTAATTTTGACCATTAGTTGACTTGAGCTGACAGCCCACATGTAATCTACGCTATTTTTGTTAAAATGTAAATTTGTCTTAGAAATTTTGAATATAACTTCAAAAAAAGAAGAAGAAGTAAATGACACATGTAATACACTTTTTTCTCAAATGTATTAAGAAGACACCACATAAAATTATAAACAAAGACGAGAGAAGGTGAATAAAAATGAAATTCTCTTAATTTTTTTTATAGGTCCCTTAACTTGGATCCAAATTAAACAAAAATGGAAACTCTCTTTAACTTATTTCACATTACTAAAGCAAATCAATATAAAGAGATGGAACGAACACACACAAGTGAAACGCCAATATTATATTGGTTGGGTCGTGGACCTCTATCAAAGATTAATTATATGATTAATTGGTACGAATGTTAAATATTGGATGGTCCAAACAATATAATGCATTCAATGTGATTGTCAAGTTTGATCAGAAGCATGCATATATAATAATCACCCATGTAAAAAATTATTATGAATGAAAATGTGTCTAAATGATTGCATAATTAAGCAACTAGTCAGACTGGGTAATCTGTCTCAATTGCAATTAATTAGTCTATATATGTAGCTAAAATAAAAGTATTATCGGTACCTCACCTCTTAGAGATGAATAAAAATTATGTAGCCTTTAATAATTAATACTACTACAATTTTATATGCCATAATTTGAATGTAACAGATAATAATTTTAAAAAATAATCTTGGAATGTGATATATATGTCCCCTTACTCTAAAAATTATATACACTTCATGAATGTGTTTTCGTTAATTTCTGTTGATGATGATGAGAAGAATGTTTTAATTTCGGTTAGTAAATCGTGACATAATGCTTGTTTACCGAAATTCCAAGAAAATTTATGTTCGGATATCATGTCATTGTCATGATAATTAGAAAAATACTATAAGGAAGGAAATTTAGAGTATATTATGTTTCTTTCACTTAAATTTTGTGAAAATTTCATAAATTTCTTCTTTATCAATAATATCTATATCAAAATCGTATACTACTTATAAACTATAAATGGAGCTGATCATTTACAGTGTGTGTGGCTTTTAGACTCCCATAACATAAAGAATTGTTCGGGTTGAGTTTCTTTCATTATCATTTTCTTATCATCTCTCATAATCTCTAAATCATATTCGTCCAATCAATTTTAAAAGTCATATTATTACTTTAACTTTTCTCTCTTCTTTCTAATCGATGGTCCAAATAGAGTTGATAAGGGATATGGAAAAAAAATGAGGAGAAAATCATCTTCCTCCGATCGAATTGTTCAATTCTATCTTTAGTCAAATTTTAATTTATAACAAAAATGCATTTTAATAAGACACATTTGTTTTGTTAAATTTGATGACAATTTTTTATTATCCTTTTTAAATGTTTGGATGTGTGTGTACATAGTTGATAACTTTGACATATAGAGCCTGTTTGACATAGCATAAGTTAAAATAAGTCTATCTGAAGCACATCATAAATAGAAGCCAATTATTTGGGTGTTTTGGTAGTTTAATTTTTTGATGGGCTTTTGCACATGAAGCTATTTTTTATCTCATCACTTGTGAAGCCCGAAATACTTGCTTCTAAATCCATCAAAAAAAAAAAGCTTCTCATCAATTGAAGCAGTGGGCTCTTTGAAAAATGACTGTTGCGCCCCCCAAAAAAAGCCCCTCTCCTCTTTCAAGCCTCTCATTAATTTACGTTGGGGATTTCTCGTTGGGAATTTCACCAATTATTTTCATATGCTCTTTTCATATTCAAAATTTAATGAGTAAAAATTTACATATAGTTGAGTTCATTAGTTCAAAATTGTTGAGTCTCTGTAAACAATTTTTTTTGTTTTTGTTTTGCCAACATAAAAACAATATAATTTAATGGGTAAAAATTTACATATTACCATTAAATACAAATAATCATTCGTGTTAACTTGCTCATTACCAACTTGTAGGGGATAGGTTTATTTAAGCACTTCATTGTGTTGTAATTTTTTTAATGGTAATTTTACTATTTTATTTAGCAAATTTAAATTTAAATTTTTATCCCAAATTATCACATTTTATACCCCACACACACATATGATTCATGCCCTTTTCAGTCATTTTCCATCTCATCTATCATTTCAAAAGCTATACCAAACAAGTGTCCATCAAGAAAAAAGCCACTTCTGCCACCGCTATCCCAAATACAAATCACATTAGAAAAAGTCCAACAAGAAAAGTTCATTAGAAAAAAAGTTACTTCTATCGCCGCTATCCCAAACAGACTCATAAAAGGTATTTCGTCCGAAACTTATAAAATCAAACTAATTTAAGCAAAACGAGATCATTGACATTTCTTGATCTACTATTATAATTAGCTTTTGAAGAAGTTCCCTTTCTCAAATAAGAAAAATAATAAATATATAATAATATTAACTCAATATTTAGGGAAAATCTCATATAATTACCAGTTGAATTTGCAAAACCCCTAGAAGCCCACCGAATTTGTAAAAAGACTGAGAAGTAACAAGGACCTATAAGAGATATGCAAATTCAGGTGAAAAGTCCACACTCCCCTTAAGTAACTTTATGAAGACACTGGAGAGAGTACGACCACTCCATTCTCATTCAAAATCCATTTCTCATTCGACCGCTCTAGCGCATTCTTCATCGTGAGCTCGTTCTTCATCATCTTCCTCACGACGCCATGAATCCCTTAAGAAAAATCAGGTTTGATTTTTTGAATTTTTAATTGTTTTGGATGTGGTGGTTGTTGGGGCTGGACTACATTGTTGGAAGGTGAAGGAAGGAAAGATAAAGAAAAAGGTGAACAGTAAAACGAGCTCAGGAGGCTGAAAAATCCAGTAATGAACAGTAAATGTGTTTGAGGAAGAAGGTGAACAGTAAATGTGGACTTTTAACAAAATTCGTAATGGGACTAGGAAAAAACGTCGTTGAAAGTTAAGCAAAAAAAAAAATGTTACAACGACTGTTTTTAATAAAACAGTTGTTAAAAGTACTTTTAATTACTATTTTTTCAAAAACAGTCGCCAAAATTTTTTTATGACTGTTTTTAAGAAAACAGTCGTTAAAAGTATTGTTTTTTATGACTTTTTTTTTTTTTAAAAAAAAAAGTCATTAAAAGCACTTTTTTTGAAAAAAAAAAACAGTTGTTAAAAGTCATAACGCCATTTCCTCTTTAATGCCTCTGAGTAAAAAAAAATGCACTATCACAAAACTTGCAACGGTATTTACAAATCCCGTAACGTCATTTACAAATTTAGTAACACCATTTACAACGTTTTTATCAAGTTTACATTTTTTTCCTCTTTAATGCCTCGAGTGAAAAAAATATGCACTATCACAAAACTTGCAATAGTATTTACAAATCCTGTAACGCCATTTACAAATTTAGTAACGCCATTTATAACGTTTTTTTCCTCTTTAATGCCTCTGAGTGGAAAAAAAAATTGCACTATAAAAAACAAATCGTCAAAAACTTTTGATGAATATTTTTAAGAAAATAGTCATTAAAAGTACTATTTTTTATATCTTGTTTTTGAAAAAAAAAGTCATTAAAAGTATTCTTTTTGATGATTTTTTTGAAAAAAACAATCGTTAAAATTACTTTCAACAATTGTTTTTCTTAAAAACAATCGTTTTAACTTCTTCTTTTTTTCTTAACTTTCAACGACCGTTTTTCTTAATCTCATTACGAATTTTGTTAAAAGTCCATATTTACTGTTCACATTCTTCCTCAAACGCATTTACTGTTTATTACTGGATTTTTCAGCCTTCTGAGCTCATTTTATTGTTCGTCTTTTTCTTTATCTCTCCTTCTTTCACTTTCCAACAATGGATCGATTCCAACCCCAACAACCACCACATCCCAAACGATTAAAATTTCAGAAAATCAAACCTGATTTTTCTTAAGGGATTCATGGTGTCGCGGGGAAGATGATAAAGAACAAGCGTCGCGATGAAGACGATGAAGAACGCGCTAGGGCGGTCTAATGAGAAATGGATTTCGAATGAGAATGGAGTGGCCTTACTCCCTCCAGTGTCTTCATAAAGTTACTTAAGGGCAGTGTGGACTTTTCACTTGAATTTGCATATCCCTCATAGGTCATTGTCACTTCTCAGTCTTTTTACAAATTCGGTGAGTTTATGAGGGTTTTACAAATTCAACTGGTATTTATATGAGATTTTCCAAAATATTTACTTATTATGTAAGATAATTAAGTGATTAATAGCTCTTCATTAAATTAATTTAATTTTTTCATCAAATTAGTGTGATTATAGCAATAAAATTATGAAAAATGAATAATATTGTTGCATATGTATTGATAATTTTTTTGGCAAATGTATGTGAATTGATAATTACTATTTTGTAATTTCTGAAAATATCAGATCATTTTTGAAGGTCAGAAATGATTTGTAATTTAGAAGCAAGTAAATATTCCTTGTTCGTGAATTTATGGTAAGCTAATTAATTTGGATATCTTACTACAACTTGGGAACTTGTTAAATAAATAATAAAGAAGGAAAAGGGTAATTTGGTGAATAATGAAAGGGAAAATTGGTGAAAAAGAATTAACATAACAGCGACTTGTGGTTGTTGATTTGATTTTGATTATTAAAGCTAAACCTATCGAATGTCCTAACTGTTATAGGCTTGACAACTTTTTGTTGGGTGATTTTATATAATTAGCAAATAATGCTCTTTCCTAATATATATACTGTCATTATATTATTATTCTAATTACGTCAGTCACAACAACGTGATTCCCAACGCAAGTGAAAGTTAATTTCACTTTTTGACCTTAAACCTGGGGTTAATTGATACACGTACAGTCAAAAGATTTCATTAATTACATTGATTTATATATTTTGTCTTTTTTTTTTTTCTCTTTAATGAAAATTAAATCACTTTCTTTTTTAATTATAGTCCAAATTAAGTTTGGGTCACATGACAAAAAGTAAGGTTCAATGTTCAGTACTAGATCAGATCATGGTTACGAAAGCATTACATGTAATTGTTGTCATTTTTTGAGATTTGAAAACAATCAAAGAAATTTAACAAAGAATTCTATTTCATTTTTCCAAAAAGGACTTTGAAAACATTTTGACGCGTGAATGAAACTTTTTGACCTCAATACAAACACCTCTTTTTTATATTCCTTACGCGAAATTTCCCTCTAATTATTCAAGAAAACACACTATACCACTTAATATGCATTTTTCTATTAAAATTAATTCCTTCTATAAACTTGTTTTCAAATTAATTTTTCCAAATGATTTTATTTATTTTTATTGTGATTTTCAAAAAAAAATTATTGGAGCAATATTAATTTTATCCCAAAACCTATCATGAAAAGTAGTTTTAAAACACAATTTTGAGAACATAAAAGCAGAAAACAAAATCAAACAATCCCCCCTCGATTTTATAAAGGAAAAATTTCAATAAAATACTATTTGAACTTGTAAAACCCTAAGGGCCCGTTTGGTTCGGGGAACATTTAATGAGGGAAAGGAACTTAAAGGAGGGAAAGGAAGATTGAGAAGGAACTTAAAAAAATTGAGCTGTTTGGTAGACATGAGAATATAAGTAAGTTAAGGGAAGAAAAATTGTTTGGTAAGAAGAATTGGTAGTTGTTTAAGTGGGAAGTTGATGCAAAATGCCCACAAGAAAAAACACGAGAAAAAAAAACCCGAAGCAAATTATTCTTGAAACCATCAAAGATAAACGAACCCCAAAACCTAATCGCAGCGTGGTTCAGATCGAAATTGCAATGAGACGTCGATGGGATGTTGGAAGACGACAGGCATGGAACGAATTAGAGGGGGAAAGCACCAAAGTATGAAATCTGTTGGGGAATTGAGAGATTTGAAGATGTATGGGGGAAGAAAATCGTGAAACATTACCCAGACGCTGAATTGATAAAAAAAAAAGGGATAAATGGTGATTATAAGCAGGGGTAAACTAAAACAGATGTGAAAGTTCGAACTTATATACATATTGTGAACCACAACAAAAAAACAAGCATAGATAGGTTTCATGGCACTTCAGTATACACAAACAAAATTTCAAACGCTGAAGAAGAAAAGGAAGAATATTCTACCACTGTACACCCATGGCTTCCTCATTTCGTTCCTCAACAACACGCAACCACCACACCACCTATTACGCATGAATGCCAACAAAAAGTCACTCAAATTCGCTCCCCCCTCATTTTTATGCTTGCATTCAAACACTGCCACAACCATGCCGTCGACATTTTTTCCCCACCACATCGAACAATCAACAAAGAAAAGCCATTGTTACTCTTACCTCGAATCAATCTTCGCTGCCAACTCGTTTGATTGAAGCTTGTCTTTGTCGTCGGACCTTCTTTCTCGCTCCTTCTTCCAATTTCGAAGCTCGATCCTTGTTTATATTTGGCAGGGGTTTTTCAGTCAATATATTTCACTCTCCCGGGCAAAGTTTCAAGATCCCACCATAAATGGAGGGAGCTAAAATTCCCACGTTTGTGGGAGCTTGGGCAGAGGCGGGAAGCCGAGTTCCCTGGAGATGTGCGCACCAAACACTGTTTCTGCGTGGGAACTTAATTAAGTTCCCTTTCCCTCCCCTGAGATCTGTCAACCAAACGGGGCCTAAAAAGTCTGTTAACAAATGGAAAAGATAAATAGGTCTCCAAGGAGAAATATGAAATTTAGAAATGTTGTGCTTTTACCAAAGTGCCTCTTAAGTTTTTTTTTTTTTAAAAAAAGAAAGAACTCTTGCCGCGAGCTCAGTCCGGTTTGGAACTCCGGTGACAACTTGAGTAATGTAATTGACTATTTGAGCTCCTTAAGCCCAATCAAGCATCGTTGACTAATTGAATAAAGACAATGACAATTTTAATATTGGGAATAACAACTTGAGTGTAGCCATTAACAACCTCGGGAGCGAAAGTTGTCAATCGCTATACTCAAATTGTCATTTCCTTTATTAAACTTGTCAATGACGCCGAATAGGGCTTATGAAGCTCAATTAGTCAATCTCATTACTCAAGTTGTCACTCGGAGCTCCGACCGTTGGAGTCCTACCGACGGGTTGATCTTGCCGCGAGCTTTGGAGGCGGCGGGGGTTCTTTCTTTTTTCTAAAAAAAAAAAAAAAACTTGATGGGCGTTTTGGTAAAAGTACAACATTTCAAAATTACATAATAGTTCCTTGAGACTTATTTGTCATTTCCATTTGTTAACAAACTTTTTTGGGTTTTCTAAGTTCAAATGATATTATTATTTGTAATTTTTCCCTTTTATAAATCACATATTTATTTTTAATCTTTAATCACTGTTTTTTAAAAATATATTTTAAAAATAATTTAAAATATTATTTTTATTATATGTATCTTACTTATGTTGAGACAATGTTCAATTTTTAAAATAATAATAATAATTATATATATAATTTAAACTGTACAAAACAAATGACAATTTTCAGGTATACTGCTTCAATAGCTAACTACGGTACTGTACAGCTGATGTTATAACAAGTGTGAAGAATTTAAGTTCGGCAGCCCAAAAAAAATATAAATACCTAGAATTCCTTTGTTTTCTTTAAGAAAAAACTTTTGAATTTGCAAGGTTGGGGGCATTTATTCTAAGAATTTATGCAAAGACCCAAAAGAGGTGTGATAAGAGAAAAGTGAAGAAAGGGTGAAAGGAAAGATTTTAGTTATGGAGAAGCATAATATAGCTTGAGAGGAACAAAAGGTTTGATTTTTCTTGTTTTCTTAATCCTTTACATGAACCCAAAAAAAGTAGAATCACTTATTGGGCATTTCGAAAGAAAAAGAGATCAGAGAAATAAAGAAAGAAAGATTATTCATATTGCAATGGAAAGGCTTTTAACAAGTGCCTTTTACGCAACTACAAGAGAGCAATGGTACACGTTATCCTTTAGTACTATCTAACTTTACTTTAACCCAAGAAAACATGGTTTTATACGTGTGTGTGTGTGTGGAATAACATATCTGCTTTTACTGCAGAAAAATCAATCTGCAGCAAGTTAAAAACGACGTTGTTTCATCTTTTTTTCCCTTTTTTTATATCTGATTTTGCCTCTGATTTTTTCCCTCCCTATATTTTATATTTATTTTGTATACCGTAATTTACGAGTCTTCAATCTTTATTCAAACAAGCATAGGACTACTTTTTACTCTTCCTTTGGGCCAACTAGGATGACGAGACTTACCTACAACCTTTTCCATTTTTAATCTTTTTGTTGCAGGGTCTCACTTTCAGAAAATCTCGACAATGGCTTCCATCTACAGTTGTACAGAATGCGGATCGAACCTGAATCTCAACCCTGCCCATCGATTTCCCCCGATTTCTACTTTGAGGCCGGAAACAAGGGCACTACCTCCTTCTCCATGGTTGACGCCTCCAAGTTCAGATTCGAGAAGGAGGACAAGATCAGACCCTTCTTTGAGACCCTGAAAATCAGAGGCAAAATCAAATATAAAGAGGAAAAAAAAAAGATGAAACAACGTCGTTTTTGGCTTGTTGCAAATAGATTTTTCTGCAGTAAAAGTGTGTGTGTGTGTATATATATATTATACTCCCTCCGGTGTCTTATTTACTTCCTCCAACCTATAGAATGCCTTCTTGGAAGAAATTTGTTATTTATATATTATTCTGGTATTATTTATAAGTCCATTTTAACCAAATCTTACATATCAATGAGAGGTAGGTAACTCAATGATTATGAGGTAAATTTTTAATTTTGCCTTCATTTATGATTAAGTATTTTTTTCAACTGTTTATTCTCTCTCTATCTTCATAAGTACAATTAATATGGGTAAAATTGTCGCAATCTCATTTATTACATTAAAATGGACTTATAAATAGGACCAAATTTTCTAATCAAAATGAACCTATAAATAAAATCAAAGTGGTATAATATAAGTCACCTTGCAGGTTGCAAATGAATTTTTTTCCTAAATATTATTACCCCTATTAAAATTCACCAAGGGAAAACATGAAATCTAATGAAAGAAAAGGGAGTACATTAGAAAACAATCTTACAATTTTTTTAAAAAAATTTATATGAAAATTGTCTAAACATCTTATATCTAAGGAAGAAAAGTACTCTTTTCGTCCTAATTATGGAAACACTTTTATAGTACAAATTGCACTAGAAAAGTGTTCCTATAATTAGAATCGAAGGTAGTAAGAATTTTTGTGCAATTGACTTTATAACTTAGTGTCATGTAAACCCTCTTATAAATAAGACATCACGATATTGATCTTACTTATAGCTTCGTAACGTTTGGTATCTGCCCCATTAATTAAGAAGAGGGGAGTATCTCTGTTACCTTTCTCTCTCCCTTCTTCCCTCCCTCAAATGCACCTCTTTTAATTTTGTAGGGTTTGAATGTTTAATGCAACTTTTGTACCACATCCATGTGTCACGCAACCCAAAAAATACAGTGTTTTATCAATTTAGGGACAGATTTGAGCCATTCTTTTTTTTCCCCCAACCAATCCTAGCCATTCATTTTCTTTTATTTTCATTCCTCGTGCAAAATGCAACCCATGTGTCCACAGTTAATCAATCTCTGTAATTGGGGTAGTATTAATTAAAGGGTTAAATATTAATTTTGCTTCTGAAGTACGCGTCCAGGAGCAATTTTGCCCTTGAAATATTCGGCGTAGCAATGTTGCCCATGAAGTATAAAAACGTAGCAATGTTGCCCCTCCGTTAACTACCCAACGGTCAACGTTAGGGTTATTAACGGAGGGACAATATTACTACGTTTTTATATTTCAGAGGCAACATTGCTTCAAAAAAACGTAACAATTTTGCCCTTAAAGTATAAAAACGTGCAATGTTGCCCATCCATTAACAACCCTAACTGGCCGTTAGGGTTGTTAACAGAGGGGCAACATTGTTACGTTTTTATATATACTTCAGGGGTAATATTGCTACACCGAAAACTTCAGAAAGTCATTTCTTTAAGACGCATTTTTAGAGACAAAATTGAAACTTAGTTAAACATATAAATAACACAGGAACTTGTATTTGATATTCACAATTCTCTATTTTGTGAAGACATATATATATTTATGCGTTTCTTATTCTGCTTTTGGTGTCATTCCATGAGACTTTTCCCTTTCTTTTTGTGTATAAAGCCATGGTCCCCTCATCCTCTTCTGTAACAAACCCTAGAAATCTCTCTCTCAACCAACACAAATCTCACTCGCTTTTGGTCTCTCTCTCTATATATGTGTGTGTATAATGTCATCTTTATCAGCCACACACACATCTCTACGTGAGTGTGTGAGCCCAAAGGAGGCTTGGGCTTTGTGTCTGCTTCATGCTTCAATTGAATCAGCATCTGCGTTTCTACACTCTGATCTCTCTATATATAATAATAATTGTTATTGTCATTAATATTTTATACGAATACATCATTTTTTTTTTGTTTATTCGAAGTAAATGTGAACACACATCCTGTTGGTGTTTGGGAATCTTGATGCACGAGGTTCGATTTATTTCCACGAAAACTGTTTATTCATATTTTTTATAATAAACTTTAGTATAAACAATTTTCTTTTTATGTCTTAAAGTTTAAACCATTTTTTCTTTTCAACCCTTATTAAATACATATCTTTATATTAATTATCTTTCACTACTCACCATTAATTCTCTTACATTTAATAATTTATTACTTATTCTCTAATATGTTATAGTCATTCTCTCTCATATTTTTTACATGTTCTCTCTCCTATTTTCTTTTCATAAATAGGGGCTTGTTTGGAAAAAAACACAACATTTTTTACAATTTATTGTTTTTAACTAATCAAAACCATCAATTCATTTCGCACAATAAAAAAAAGTTGCTTATAAAAAAAACCGGAAGGAGTAATATATAAGAGATAAAAAGAAATGAGAGCTTATATTTATAATCAAAATAAGATTCTTAAATATACCTTATAATTTATAAGAAAAAGAGCCATTATTAACTATTCATCTAGGCCTATTTATAGAATAGAGAAAATTGTTTTGTTTTGCTTAATATAACTCACCTTTTTAAATTTATTATGTGAATGTAAGATTTTGTTCCTGATTCATTGTTCTTAAACCTCTCGATTTTACTGTTCAAAAAAATAAATCTCTTGATTTTTACCTATTCCTTCTTGTTAAATAGAGATAAAATTGAAAAATTATTTAATTTTAAAACATAATTAACGAAGTTAAGGTTTTTCTTAATTTCGATAAAACATGTTAGTATTACCTTAGAAATAGGACTGAGGGAGTTCAATCTAGTTAGTATTTATCTGATGATATTTATAAGTCACTTTCAATATGCTTCGCATAAATTTAAAGAACCTCAAACTTTATTAATTTTCACCTTAAAATTCAACAATTTCCAATTATACTACGTTATAATAATAAAGTCAACACAATAATAACTAAACGTGTATATTCATTTAGAAAAAAATTAATGACGTAGACATAAACTTATAGATGGACAAAAAAAATTATTCTCCTTACCTTATAAATAGTGCTCCCTCCAGCCTTTAATATAAAATTCGATTGACTTTTTTCGGAAAAATTTAAAAAGCTAAATAAGTTAACTAATGATAGCATATATTATGTATCATTTGATTTTATATATCAGTTTATAAGTTATACGAATTAGTTTTTATATAAAAAGTTTAAATAAAAATACTTTAAAATAATTTATTTAGCTTCCTTAATCTCTTTAAAGAAATTAACCAATTCTTATATTAATACAAAAGAGTAGGGTATGTGGAAACGGTAAAACAGTCATTAATTAGAGCATAGGAATTAGGAAGGCACCCAAATCGCGGTAGCTTCTGAGGCTGTCGTACATATCTATATGTTCAAAAAAGTGAGTTTGACCTTGTTTCTTCGTTTATCATTTGTGACATTAAGCTTCGTTTAATTCCATAATTGAAGACTTTTTTTAAACATCAACGACACTTGACTCATTTCTCACAACCCCCCATGCCAATGAAAACGACATCAATATTATCTGCGTACGTACTCACATATAGATATATATCGGCACTGTTATAAATTAATTAATAGGACCAAGTGAAAGGTGTGCATGGCCCCCAAGTCGGTTGACAATTTGACATCCCATGACTTGTTCATTTCATTCCAGTTATCATCTTCATTTATTTGCTTATGGTGTTGTTGGGCACTATGAGAGAGAGAGAGAGCATCACATGCCTATCCTTGACATCCTTATTATCAGACTCCTACTCACTCACACTTGACATCCTAACAATTTGACCTTGATCTATATATGCTCATCACATCCTCATTCTCCATTTTCCAAAATGCTTATGTGATTGCCGAACACTTTTGGTCTTGTGGCACTAGATGTACCGTTTTTTCACTAAGTTCGGGGTTTAACCCCACACTCTACCGATGTTGCATCTGCCATCTAAACTTTAAAGGGGGAAAAAAAAGGAAGGGAAAATCACTTTCAGGACCATTTTTAGAGTAAAAATCTCAAAAAATGCCCTCAGAATATGAGAATCTTAGGGAGTTGTTAATGGGGCTGATATAGTTATTAACGGGGTACTGATATAGTTGTTAACGGGGCTGATTTAGTTGTTAGAAAATTGTTGTTAATGAGACTGATTTAGTTGTTAATGACCTACCCGTTAACAACTATATCAGCCTCGTTAACAACTCACACAAAATTTTAAAAATCCCAGGGCCTTTTCTGGGATTGTCGGTCGATGGCCTTTTTTGGGGTTTTTTTCTCCAAAAATGGCCCTGAAAGTGATTTTCCAAAAAAAAAAAACATGCTTTTTTAATGGGAAAATCATTTTCAAGGCCCTTTTTGGAGAAAAAACCCCAAAAAAGGCCCTCAGAATTTTGAAATCCCAGAAAAGGGATTTTTAGAATCTACGTGAGTTGTTGTGATATAGTTGTTAATTGATTTAGTTGTTAGAAAATTTTTGTTAATGGGGCTGATTTAGTTGTTAATGACCTACCCGTTAACAATTATATCATCCAGTTAACAACTCACGCAAGATTTTGAAAATCCCGGAGGATTTCAAAATTCTGAGGGTCTTTTTTGGGGTTTTTTCTCCAAAAAGGGCCCTGAAAATGATTTTTTCTTTTTTAATTGCTCTTTAATTTGTTGATTTTTATAGACAAAACACTACAAAATCCACTGGTAATATTAATCTACCAATCTAATTCATATTGGTCACATCCAACCCAACCCAACCCTTCACTTGAACCAATAAGAGGGGCTTGAATCCTTAATTTTATTTGAAAATGATTTTTTTATAAAAATTATTCTTATTTAAAACCATGAATTGTATTACATTCCAAGAAGTTAAAAAATAAAATTGCATCAACTTTTAAATATAGATCATCTTGAAAAAATGTCATTAATACCTCAATTTACAACTTGCAATAAAGATATATGGCACATTCTTTATAACAAATTAAAAGTGACTTATAATATGAACTAGAATTGTACGAGTTAACAATTTGCATAACGTTTACCAATGTAGACATTACATTTCTCAATCGAGCCAAGTTCGTTTTGAGGGGTTGGCGCAAGTTGATCCGATCCCAATGCACAGCTCAAGAAACAAATGCTTTGGGCAGCTGGAGGATCCATCCAATAATAATTTAATAATAATAATAACACTTTGAATTTGAAGTCAAACAAAGTGAGTCCAAAATCTCACTCTTCTCCACCATCTAATTAATTGTCATAGTACATAGTTTAAAATGGAATTGAATATACGTTTTTGGGGGCGATGTTTATGCTGAAACATCTTAAATTATTGTGTTCTTAGTCGACCTAGGGTTCCCGACAACATCGAAAACAACGTACACACACATACAAAAAATTTAATAATACTATCAACTTGGTTGTGTTTCTGGTTTTAATGTCCATGTTTCAAGTGGGGCAATAGAAAATTTCTGACATCTTTGTTTTCTTTTCAGGTTACGATCCATGATCTTCACTGATTCATTTAATGGCTTGGATTATTGTTAATATTTTTCTTAATTAAGTAATGAGATCAATTAACGTCAACCATATGCCACTCCTTGATCGAGAACGAACATTTTGTTTAGGGTTTCGAATATCTACACGCTTGTGTCCATATATATGTGTGTGCGCGCATTAATTAGTGTTGGAGATTTGTGCCTTATAGTAGAAACATCTAAATTTTGTCTCCACAAGAGTTTCGTACTACAACATGATAAAATAATCTTGGTCGTTGTCACAATTAAACGAATCTTAATAAGATAACTAAGCCGTATTTTATATTACTGATAGGAGCTTGTACTTCGATTTCATTTCCCTAATTGTAATTATTCCCATGCTTTAATAAACAAGAGTACTAGTTAGGGTTTTCTTTCAATTGTAATAAACATTATCTTGACCGAGGCAAAAGAGATAGAACCAAACAATCTCATCCAAAGACCAAAGATATATATGATAATTGAGAATTTAAAAATTTTCTATTTTCTTTACCATTCAATTTTTAGATTCCATTTAAAAGGAAATTAAAGCAAGGTATGATGATATCGATGCTAGGACCCCAAATAACAAAGTAAATGAATAAAGAATCATCATAATTAATCTATTTCCATTACCTCTTAAAGCTTCTTAATTATTTATTTATGTGTATGCTTGCTTAGGATAAACTTTAATTCCATTTTATTATATATGGGAGACACGTGATTAAATTATTCATATATAGTATGACCTTCAATATGAATGAAATAATTTTATTAAAAGTGAAGTGTGGCTTTGACATGATTTAACATTTTAACTCCCTAACCGACACCCCCTTTATTTCACTGCTAGGTACTTTCTTTTCACTTTCAATATGGGGAATGAATTATCGATATCAACACTCATAACCTCAATTCACTCGGTTAACATTTTTCATTATAATGAGATTAACAGTTAAGATTTTGGGAGTGAAAATACACTTTATAAACTCAAAATGATTAAATTGAAAATTGATTCAAACTTAGAAAACCAAACGTATAATATATATAGTAAAATTAATCCTACACGTATAAATATATATATATATATATATAATTCATGGAAGTCTACACGGCTATACCGATATATATAGTAAAATTAATCCTACACGTATAATATATATATATATAATTTCATTTTTCATGAAAATTTTCTTTTTAAAAAAGGGTTAAGGTGCATTTTTGCCCTTAAAGTATATGATGGGAAGCAATTTTGCGCGAAGTTTTTACAGAAGAATGTTGCCCCCTAAAGTTTTAAAAAAAATGTTGCCCCCGGTCAAAAAACGTTGACCGTTAGTTGATCGTTAGGGTTTTTGACGGAGGGCAACATTGCTTTCCGTTTTTAAAACTTCGGGCAAAATTGCTTTTTTTTGGAGCAATGTTGCCTAAAGTTTTAAAAAAAAATGTTGCCCCTCCGTCAAAAACCCTAACGTTGACCGTTAGAGTTTTTGACGGAGGGGCAACATTGCTATTTTAAAATTTTAAAATTTAGGGGCAACATTGCTACGCCGAAAACTTCAGGGGCAAAATTGCTCCTGGGGGCATACTTTAAGGGCAAAAATGCACCTTCACCCTTTAAAAAATTACAAGATATAGAAGATTCAAAGTGGGCCAAAATGCAATAAGAGAGTGAAATTAATACAGATTATACGTTGCAATATTTGAACCACAGAAAGAGAAGATATATGTGGAAGGAGATGAAGAGGGAAGAGGATATATATATATAAAAGAGATATGGGAGGAATGGGGAAAGTGTATAATGAGGCAATTATTCAGGAGTAGAGATGGGGACCAAATCAGAAAAATTATTTTATGATTGAAGGCTATCATTTTGCAGGCTATGACCAGACAATGTATTAAATGCAATTCACTAAAAAGAGTTTAAAGATTGAGAAAAAAACTGTAAAGTTTCTCACTTCTCTGCTTTACATTCAAACTTTGGGTCAACATTCAATTAATGTCCCTCCATTCAATTAATCTTTCTTTAGCTATACTCTATTACTTAATTATTAAGATCCATATGGAAAATCTCTCTCACACACACACATATTGCATATTGTATATAGCATCTAATATCTAGATCTACCTCTTTTTAACTTGAAGGATTTATCGGGAGTGCAGACTAATTGAGGAGATCGAGCCTGGACGGACCACAAGAGCGATAAAACTCTAGTACCAAGTATTTAACATTGTTGTACTATCAGAATTTGAATACGAGTGTACAATTTCATACTAGTTGAATTAAGTGCTTGGTGGTAAATCACATGATATGTTCACAATGCAAATATATATATTTTATATTATTGATGATTGAAAGAGGTAAATTAATTAAATAAGAAGAGAGAATAAAAGTGAAGAAGAGAAATAATGATTAGGTGAAAGATGAGAGAAAGAAGGAAGGTACGCGGTTTATGTCTAAAGTGGATTTGATTGTTACAGCTTTGATTCTCATCAGTCATGGCTTTGCCTCATAAAGCCATCTTTTTATGACTTGGAATCACTTGGTTGAATATTTGTCTCCAACTCTTTTCTCTCTTTTATTTTTATAATTCCTTCTGCCTTTTCTTTTCTATTTTGCCACCTAGCTAGCTATTGAAGTTTAATTCAACTTAATACTAAGCACATTATTGTGGTTCCCAAACAAGCACTTGTTAACATGATGAGCAAAGCTGTGAGAAATCTTGAATTCATGGATTATTCAAAGAAAATAGTAGTGTATTTTCTTAGCTGATGTTAATAAATGATTTTAATTAACTTGCTAAAATATAAGTGGAAGACAAATTTTTTTCTTTTAATATGACTATCTAAATAAGTCAAATGGAGTAATTTTCCTAAAGACGTTTTCTACATTTACACAGACTTAAATTCAAGACTTAGTATTTAAACAGATAAAACCGCTTCCATCAAAACCAACCAACGGTTGGTTGTTGGAACAATTTCTCTTCTTATAACCCTTATGTCCATCATGTTTAGCTTAAAATTCTCCCAACAATTATCTCGTACGTGTAGTTTAATCAAAATCACTTTCTTATGTTGAAGTTTAAACAAATGGGCCTTAAGTTTCCTCCTTGTAGAAATTGGATTTAGGATATTAATCTTGTGCAATCAACCACATTAATTGGGTTAAACAGAAAATAAGAGAATTACTGGAAAACTTTTTCAGACACATGGGATAAAATCTGAATCAAATATATTTTATTCCTCATTTAATATCAATAAAAAGTTTATTTAATTGGATCTCACAAGGCATATCAGTTCAACGATATTCCCTTCCAAAATTCCTTTCTTGCCTATTTCTTCATTCAACCCCACACGTTAAAGACTTCAAAAGTAGTAAAAGCTTCTTTTTATTTGATAATTTATTCCAACTTTTTCATCCACACACGCACACTCAATATATATTTAGCAAAAATGATAATGGATGAAGGAGATGCAATTCTGCAACACATACGCAAATAGATCTTTTGCAATTTTTTCCTTTTATATTAGATATGCATACAAATTTGAATACACATGGATCTAATCTTAATTAATTATTTAGATTTTACCAACAAGCCGTTGATTGAAGTAATAAGTGGCCTCACCCTACACAGATGAGAACACACATGTTCAAAGAATCTCACTTGTTTAGATATGCAAAAATCCTTTGCCCTTTAAGTCTTAAAAGGGGAAAGCCTTGATCAGATTAAAATAATTACTCGGTTTTATTTAAATATTTTTTGTTTGGGGAATTTTAAATTAGTAAGATCTAATCTAAGCGATGGGTCTAAATTAGATTGAATAAAATAATAAGAGAGATTATATGAAAGATATTGACAAGAAAGCATTAACATAAATTAAGGCTTTGTTGGGCATACTTGAATGAATCTAACATAATTTTTCTTTTAGGGTTTGCTTAACTTTCCACAAAAATCAACAAAATTATTCTCTTTAGGAAAAAGGGATAAATAATTGAGGGAGACATACTGATACAGATGGATGGTCCTACAAAGTTTCTCTTAAGGCATTCAATCAATCTGGAAAATTTGTGCCTTTTACAAACAACTCAACCTCTCTGCAAAAGCTTCCACCCACCAACTTCTTCATCACCCCAATTTTTTTCCCTCCTTGGATTTTGTGACTATTTTTTTTTTTAATTTGCCAAAATAGTAACATTTTATTGATTGGAGTGCACTTCAATTCCCCTTTTCATAATGCAAAAAATGTGGGGCTGGTTTCACTCATTTGAATTTAAAATCTGTCACATAGGAGGGAATTTGCTCTATAATTCTTGGATTAACATAATCTTTAATTCTTTAAATTTCCTTTCATTTTGAATCTGGTCCTCAAGTTTCAAATGATAGGTTTTGGTCCCTACAGGAGCAAAATGGTCTAAATTTTTATTGAGTTATACGAACCAATGTTTCAAATGAAATGAAACTTGAAGAACCAAAATTTATAGATTAAAACTTGAGGGACCAAAACTAAATGAGAACAAATTTAAGAGACCAAAGGTGTTATAAACCCATATTTCTTTGTCATTAATTTAAATAGAATGAAAGTGAGAACCAACAACCATTTTGGTCCTAGTACTCTTTATTTTTAGCTTTTTAAAAGTGTTATTATGTAGGTCAAGTGGTTTGAAACGAATCAGTATAAATCTCATGTGTTTATCTTTGGTAACATCTTTTCAACTCTATTTTATTAAAGTTTGCATTAAATTTTGAGTTTAAAAAATTATCACCCAATTCACACGAAAGTCTTATTCTAACATGTTTAAGTACAAAATTCGAGTTTGAGTTTGAATAAATGCAGAAGACGCTTTCGAAACCAATTAATCCGATAATACTCAAGTCAGACTAGCCATACTTAAAAGAAGAATGAATGAAAGAATTTAATGTATTTTCCTTTCCATATTATCCCCTTTTAATGGAAGGGTTTGTGGGATATGGGACCAACATATTAGCATAATGACTAAGGCACCCTTAATTGTTTTTCTCAATTACAAAATTGACTTCAAATATTCTTGTTATTTTTTTAATTATTAAGTTATCCTTCTCTGCGTTCTATAGGTATGTGACTCATGGTTTATATTATTCGTATTGATCAAAACAATTTAGTTAATTAGAAGGAAAAGTAAGGAATTTATGCAACACCCTTCAAAGACGATGAAGAAGAAATTCAGGATCTTGTGCAAGTCCCTTTGTGCGAAAAATTAATTATCCAACTCCGTTTTTTTTTTTTTTTTTGGGAAAAAAAGGGGGTAGAGAATAGTCAATTTTCCGTCCTCTCCTTTTGCATCCCAATTATTGGTACTTTGTTTCATTGTCATATTTGGGTCTCCTAATTGAGACATATGAATATCCAAACTCAGTGCTATTATATCCATTTATGTGGATAGTTTATGAGGAGATTGAAATATACAAGCATATTAGACCTTGTTTGATTCTATTTTCTATTTTTCCGTTCCCAAAACAATTCTATAAAACTTTTTTTAGAAACAAGTTTTGAAATAAAAACAAAAACAAAAAAATCTATTTAGAGAGTTGTTTTAATAAAATCTGTTTTTGAAGTAACGTGGTAGTGGCCATCGCCGGTGATGATATGGTGATTCACCGGTAGTATAATGTCGATATTGGATAAGTGACGGCCTTAAAAAAAATAGAAAAACAAGAAAAGTATTAATTTTTTTTTTTTTAAAAAAAAAAAAGGGTTTTATTTTAGGAAAACGAGTTATTGAAAACTGTTTTCAATAAGGGTTAAGGCACGCTTAACACCCCCAAATTATTTTTTAAAAGCAAGTAGAACCTTAAAAAAGTATTCAGTGGTGCAATTTCGACCCTAATATAATAAAAATGGTGCAAATATCACCCCCAAACTAACAGAACTTAACTTCCTTTCTCTCCCCCTTAGTTACACGTTCACTGTTGCGTCTCTCGCCACTCCCATCATCATTCATTCACCAACACCTTTGCTCCTATTTTTACATTTGAATAGAAAAATCAAGGATGAAAACACTTGTTTTGAAGTATACTTTGATCCTCTAAGTTTTACGAGAACTTTGCCTTTTCTAGTGTTTTTTTGTGGATGGATCTCTTAGTATGCCAACAAATATAGACCCGTTATCTTCTCAAGTTTTCATCTTGATACCAAAAACTCGTTCGTCAATGACAGAGCACCTACCCTATATGCTCCTTGCCACTTTAAATCTGGATTGATCCAATTGCTACTAAAGAGTTTCAAGTTCCGGCGGGGCTGGTTTCACACATTAACGGGTTCTTGCGGCGTGTTTTAACCTCCTTGACTTTCCAGTTCTACTATACCATTCATGTCCTTAGACATTGGATCTATATGCAGCTGCATCCACCTCTTCTAGTCAAATTTACGGTGATTTATTATATTAGAGTTAAAATTGCACTATCAAAATGTTCGGCATAGTTTGGGATACTGGATGTATTTTAACCTTAAAAACATTGTTTATTGAGGTGATAAGCTTTGGATCTCATGCCTCAATTAAGAAGAGTCATGGAAAGAATAGGTTCAAAATCCCGATCAATGCCTTTTTCAAATCCTGCTGCAGCCTGCAGCTACGCGAGCTCTTCCTGCGTGCCATAAATGACCTACGAAAAAGAAGAATCTTGGAACAAAATGAGAGATAGCTAACCAACTTCTACGAGATACATATTGATTTCAGAATTTTAAGATACATATTGATTTCAGAATTTTAAGCAGCCTCACCCCATAAAAAAGAGAACATAACTTTAAATTTCAAAAGTTACACTTAATAGAAAAGAAGGAAACCCCCCGCACTCTCAAGATTGAAAGGAAAAAGCTTGATCAAATAAAATAAAAAATAAAAAAAGAACCATCTAATATGTACTTTGCAAATAAATAGGTATAAAAAAAATCAGTTTACTTAGATAAAATTCCATCATATTCCTTTTTTCGTCCAAAGAAAAAAAAAAAGGAAAATCGCTCTATGGTCTCAAAGGACCCAAAAAATATCAAAAAAGTCACATAAAAAATTCTGATATCAAAAGAGATTTATTAACAACTCTGTTTGGTTATTGATTTTGTTATTACTAATCTGCGGACCAAAAATCTTACAAATAAAATAAAAAATCAACATGTGGCTAAAACGGATTCTAATCTATGACCCAAACTTGACCAAAGATACAAAATTATGTGCGAATAATTCAAACATTATTGGCCTAACATACATGGAAGTATAACACAATTCTCGGATGCTATCTTCAACATAATGTAATTTTTATCTTACACATTGTTGAACTTAATGACCAAAAAGACATTTATATTTTTGCTGAACAAAAATTATTAGAAGGAAATGAAGGCAAATAGTGATATTTTATGTTTTCATTTGATATGTCAGATTCTGCCGAAGCATTGTAAATTATGGAATATAATATCAAATATAGAACACAAATTTTACATCAATTAAACGGAACTTACTTTTTAAAATCCACAGGGCTCACTTGTAAGAAAAGAAAAGGGAGAGGAAAAACACAATAATAAAAAAATGGAAGAAAACCCTTTAATTTATATTTTTTGTTGCGGCATAGGAGACAATCTGTTGTAATTTTAGAACAATAAATGGTAAACAAGAAAAATGAAATACTCCCTCTAGGTACAATACATCTTTAGAACAAAAGATGGATGATTAAGTTCTTAAGATTGTTTGAAAAAAAAAATTAGAAACTTTAGACAATAAACAAATTATATCACAAAAAGAGAAAAACAATTACTCCCTACTCCTATCCTAAATATAATAGAGAGATTAAAAAGACTAAATAAGTTACTTAATCATATCACGTCATATATCCTTACATTATATATCAGTTTATAAGTTACGCATCATAGTTTGGAGAATAGATGACAAATATAAATATTTTAAAGTAATTTAATTAATTTCCTTAGTCTCTTCAAAGAAGTTAAACATGTTTATATTTAGGAGTACCTCAAATTTTAAATAAGAACAAACTTTAAAGAATTTAACTAATACTACATGACTTTTTTTTTTTTGCTCGGAAAGGACATTCTATTACCATTAAATCGAGAAAGTTACGAGAGAAGAAAAATACAACCGAGACAAACCAACACTAGACCTTAATGCTACAACGAAAAGGTACGGCGTAAATACGGTTGAAAGGAAAAAGGAACAACCCGAGGAAAAGGAAAAAAACAAAAAAACCGAGAAGAGTAAATTAACGATCACCCTTACGAGTTGGAGAGAGATGCATCATCCATGACCGAAAGAGCCTCTGCGCGTCCAAAGTTAGAAGGGACATCAAAGGAGGTGTTGGTTGGAAGACCCACCCAATAGGGCACACCCTTATAAGCAATTTCGCTAAAGAGTCAAGAACACGGTTACCCGTCTTGGGGTAAAAGAGATTGAAAACCCAACTTTGGAAAGAGGAGGCTGATTATGTCATGAATTAAACTTCTACAGCGCCAGTCAAATAAAGAAGGTGACTTAGCATTGACACAGTTGATTAAGGAAAGACAATCTGATTCAAAGCCTGCTTTGTCAATCCCTATATCCACAGCAAGGAGTAGAGCCCGTTTAAGAGCAAGAGCTTCTTGATCATGAAAGCCGATATAGATTTCGGTTATCTACATAGCCCCATTTAAATGAGCCAAAATTATCTCTACGAGACCACCCCTATAGATGCCTTTTCCTTGCCATGCCGATAGGCACCATCACGATTGATTTTCGGATAACCGCAGACCGGTGGAACCCATCGGACTAAATAGTTAGGAGGCGATCAACGGACTGATTCATGCGGTTGGCTTATATTGCTTGTGAGAAATTCAACATTGCTATTCCGTGCCATTTCAATGACCACAAAGGGGTTGGGATCTATGTGATTAAACACCTTGTCATTCCTTTGCTTCCAAATAAACCGAGTAACCGGCAAATTAAGGATAGGTCATGAGTATTTAGAGAGTGCATACCTAAAACTGGAGCCACCAAGTGTTGAAATTTGTCACATTGAGAGTGTCTATTCTCGCACCCAGCATACACCCAAACCATATACAACGAGTCCATGAGCAATGGAAGAATAAATGTTCAATGGTTTCAGCCTCTTCTTCACAAATGGGGCATTGACTCGTCCGGCTTCTTCTTCTACGACAAAGGGCTCCATTGGTAGCAATGGCATTATTTAAAATTCGCCATAAAAATTGTTGCACACGTGGGATGGTCTTTAATTTCCAAACAGATTTCCAAAGACGAAGGAGGCACAACAAGAGAGGAACTAGCCTTATTAATGCCCACTACAATCTTTTCCTTTTCGCTTTGTAACCCAACTTGACCATGTACTCCCCATCTCTCGCATATTTCCATACTAGCTTGTCTTCTAGTCCATTAGTTTGGAATGAGAATATCATAGATGGCGATTTTGACTTCATCGTTAAGAATTGTGCTATGGGATTGAGATTCCAAAGAACCATCCACAATTAGATCACAAACATAGCCTTGTTTCACAAAGGGGTTATCGCAATTAAGAGGTTTTTTGGAAAAGGAACACCGGGGACCCAAGTATCTCCCCAAATACGTATTGAAGTACCGGTACCAACATCCCATCGAAGATCCTTTTTAAGGAGAGCCCTACCATCAATAAGGCTTGACCAAGACCAAGAAGCTTTATAACCTTTAGTTGCATCAATAAACTCGGCCTTGGGAAAATATATGCTCTTCAACACTCTTGCCCATAAGTCATTAGGATTTGTCATGAGTCTCCATGACCTTGGCCAAAAGGAGTCATTCATAATGATTAAGTCACGAAAGCCCATACCTCCCCGATTTTTCGCGAGATGTGAGGGAATCCCATGATTTCCAATGTGTACGTCCCCGAAAGCATTGCCATCCCACCGTAAATTAGCAATAAGACTATGGATTTCCTTACGGGTTTTAAGGGGAAATTTGAAACAATTCATAGGATAGATCGGGATTGCTCAGTATTTGCTTTTTATCAAGACCTCTCGGCCAAAGAAAGGAAAGGAAAGAATGTCCCCAACTTTGTAGTTTGTTGATGACACGTTCCTAATGTAGGCCAATGCTTGGTGTTTGGTTTTCCCCAGATACTAGGGATACCCAGATACCGTCCTGGATCTTCTGTTGCTGTTATACCCAGTATGCTACCAACCATAGTTCTCACCAAGGCAGGAGTATTGGAGGAGAAGAAAATACTAGACTTGTCAAGGTTGATGACTTGGCCCGATGCAGTACAATAGTAATGTAGAATTTTTGCCAAGTACTCGCAATCCTTCTTGTTTGCATTCATATATAAAAGAGAGTCATCGGCAAAAAAACTATGAGTGAGAACCAGGACAACTCGGCTTAATTTGATTCCCTTTAGTAGAGTAACACTTTGGCTCTTCCTTATCATAAGTGATAGGACCTCCGAGACGAGAATAAAGAGATATGGTGATAGGGGATCCCCTTGTCTCAAACCCCTACCTGGTGAGAAGGAGCTCACAGTTTCCCCCGATACACAAATATTTAGCGAAACAGACTGCACACACTCCATTATAAGAGCTACCCAAGCAGGACAAAAACCAAAATGCAGCATCACTTTTCCGGAAAAATCCACTCAATACGATCATATGCCTTGCTCATATCCATCTTGAGAGCGAATTCATATTTACCTCCTTTTTTTCTTCCTCCTTAGGTAATGGTAGACTTCATGGGCAATGATGATGTTGTCATGTATACATCGACCGGGACAAACGCTCCTTGATTTTGGGAAATGCAAACGTCCGAATGGTCGCATCCTAGTGGTTAGGAGCTTGGAGATGATCTTGTAGGAAAAATTGCATAGTCCAATGGGTCGGAAGTGAGAGACATGTTCAGTCTATCCACCTTAGGGATCAAGGTTATATTAGTTTCATTGAGCGCCCGAACATTGGTTTCCCCTCAAAAAATTCTAGGACCATATTAAAAACAGAATCCCCAATCTCATTCCAAGAATTATGGTAAAAGATACCCGAGAAACCATCCGGACACGGCGCTTTGGATATCCCTAGGCGAAAGTAGTTGCTTTGACTTCCTCTTTGGAGACGGGGAGCATGAGGCCTTGATTCATCTCAGTTGAAATCTTGGGATCAATGAAACTTAGAACCGAGTCCATGTCAGTAGGTTCTGAAGAAGAGAAGAGATTCTGGAAAAAGCAGGAGATGTTTTGGGAAATTTCAGCTTTCTCCGATAACCAGTTACCTCTATCATCTTTAAGGCATAATAAACTGTTCCGATGTCTCCTTTTGAGGGTGGATTGGTGGAAAAACGGAATTCCCGTCTCCGTATGAAGCCGGAGACCCGTGAACGTTGCCACCAAAACTGTTCTTCAAGAGCAAATACACGATCCGGCTCCACTTTAACATCGGCAATTGCACGTGTAGAATATGAGTCTAGGTCCCCTTGGCTAAGTCTAGCAAGTTGGGTCTTTAGCGCCTCGATTTTCCGAAGATTGTTAGGGAATTCCTTCGGTTCCACTTGATCAAATTGTTTGCGGTTGCGCTCACTAAATTATGGTTAAAAATCTCAAATGCACTCGGATTACCGCAAATATCTTGTTTTTCCGGCTATCCTTAACTTGCTATGAAAATTCGGATGGGTAGGCCGCAAGCCTCAAAACGAAAAGTGCGTTTCCCTCGACAAATTTCTGGTTGAAACTTTAGAAACAAATGAGATGATGATCCGATCCGGTGGCTCTATATTGAAAACTTGGAGGTTTGGGAAAAGTTCCTAAGCGAGTATTACCCAACGCAACGTCTATTCTTTCACGAATGGTGTCCGGATGCGGACGTTTATTACACCAAGTAAACTTATAGCCATTAAATCCCAAGTCATCTAAGCCACAACTGCAATAAAACATTTAAAGTTTAGAATAGTCCTCCACGGTCTTGGATTGCCTCCCATTTCTCGATTGAGACAAGATGTCATTAAAATCCCCAATGCACATCCAGGAGTCACGAAGTAGCTCCCAATTCGTCGGACCTCCCCGGGCTAATAACCTTTCTTTCTCAACCGTCGGACCATATATGAATGTAATAAAAGCCGGAGTAATCATGGTAGCGATTCAATCCGTGTATGGATTATATGTCGGGAAGAGAATAAGATATCCACCGTAACCATATCTCGACCACCACAAAGCAAGCCCACCACTCTTCCCGGTCGGATCAACCAGCCACTCCTCATTAAATCCTGGCGTCGCCTTATTTTCCGCATGTAAGTAGCCTTTTGCTTAGTTTCCGATAAGAACACCATGTGGGGTTTTTTCCGAGACACTCGTCTTGATTCCGGGTCGTCAAGGCAACCCCTGTGCCTTGACAGTTCCAGGCTAAACATTCATGGCGAACCGGTGGTTGGTCCCATCCAACCACCGGCGTTCCTTGATATTGGAGTAACAAGATCCATCTCCTTGGCACACCGAAGTTAGCCAATTTGTCGGAAAATCTATGTCACTAGTGGGAGAACTATCAACGGTGAATCGGGTTTTCCTTTATACCCGGTTGACGAAGGAATTTTTTGACCGACACGAGATTTCTTCGCGCCCTTTCTTCGCCAAGCCCGTGATGGCGTCGGCGAATAATCCACATTTGAATCAAAATCCAGCTTCCGCACTTGTAGCTTCTATCAAAAGTATCGTCATCCTCACGTGGCCTCTTGATCGAATCCCTTTTAAACCAAAGCAGAAGCTTGATCGAGATGGGAGATAATTCAATAAAAGGAATTATTGAATTCACTTTGCGCTCGTCATCGCTGGGAAGGTCAACAGTATAAGGATGAGAGTCGTTTAGGCGATTTGGAGATAACTCACTGAACAAATCATCACTGTCCGTATTTTCGATTGAGGGGTCAAGTTCAGTAATACACGGTCCCACCGTCTGGGCTGGAGCACATAATTTTTTTGGAAAAAGTGGCGACGGAGCCTGTGTCGAAGGAAGGTGCAGTGTATTGGAAACCCTCTTGTCTCCTTCTTTTTGACTAAGTCCATCCTCTCACCACCTTTACAACTTTTTTTTAAATAAGTTGGCCCACCCATTTCTATTTTGTCTCCTACTAAATCCCTAAACACGTTATCACCATTGCAATTATGACTTTCTATCAATAAAGCTGGCCCTTTGTCACTTTTATGTCCCCCCTTAAATCCTTTAGTTCTTGATCCCCGTTGCAATTCCTAATTAGCAAAGCTGGGCCCCCTGTTAATAGTATATCATCTCTTGAATCCTTGACTATGTGATCCACAGCTGCCACTTGCGCCTCAGATTCTTTATCTTCTATTCCTTCGAAGACTTCATCCTTCTTCCCTAGACACCCTTTGGACTGATCCTCCTTTGGCATCTCACCTGTTTCTTCAAAAAATCCAGCTTCCCGCCTAAGATCACCATTTGACTGATCCGCCTTCTGCACAGGGAAAGCATTCGGCGCGATGTAATCATTCAAAACTTCCCGCCTAAGATCACCTTTTGATCGATCCGCCTTCCGCACAGGGCAAGCATTCGGCGCGTTGTAAACATTCAAACCTCTTTTTGAATTTTCTCCGGGTCCCACCCATTATCCACCATCGCAGTGCGTTCCAGCAAGCCAACCGATCTTCACTTCGTTCTGTTTGTTATCCATGGGGTCCGACTTACCCCCGACAATTCCAGCTTCTCCGCAACCAACTCCGTCGTGGGGTCGTGGACTGGATCTTCCTTATTCAAAAAAGAAACTTCGTTCCAATCTTCCTTACACACTACTATATCCGCCTCCAGAGTGCGCACTGGCAGTGTGATGAGCCCACTTCCGAAGCCATTATCATCTCGCAGCCTCTCCATTTCTACTCCGAGTCCTCCTTACATCCTCGATTATCATGACCAATCCGCCTATTTATAGCAAAAAATTGGCGGCCGTTCGTATTTCACGGTGACCCAAGCCGGTTTCTTTCCCTTCCTCGGTACCCAAAAGCCATAAGTCGTGGTTTATTCGGTTGAACAAGTGACGACTCTAATGAACCGCGTCCTAGTCCGCCTCCATTCATCGGTGTTTCAAACATTACGGCTTCCCCTACTTTGAATCACCAAGGATCTTGGCGTTGTTGTTGTCAAAAGCTACTACCGGAGGCCGTGAAATTGCACCCGTAAAGGCACCTCCTCAAAGTTAACATCTTCAAGTATCATAGAGTCCTCCCAAACCCGAAGGTTTAGAAGAAATCGAGAATCGACCAAGGCCTACCTTTTAGAATTCTCCCATACTCTTTGATGTCTTGAAAACGAAAAGAAAAATAAGCTTGTTACGATCAAGCACATGTAAGTCTATATCTGTTTCTACTTGCCATCCCTTTTTTATCATAGAGATAACGGTGGGAATATTTAAAATTTTGCTTGCGTGGAGCTTCCGATTAGCGATCCACCATGCTTTTCAATCTTCTCTTCGAGATCCGAACCACCGCTTCATCCTACCTCGAACTCACTGTTCTCCACTTCCATATCGCCGATTCCACAAGAGCACTCACTACACACTCAGGAAGAAGCTCGGAAGAACATGTTCACGGGGAACTAAACCGGCACTCACACGAGAGAGAGAGGGCTCACACTAAGTGAGAGGAGAGGGCTCACACTTAGTGAGAGAAAATTTGATTTAATACTACATGACTGATGTAATAGTAATAATGATTAATGATAACAGATTATTTCGTCTTAACATCACACTACACTTGGTGACTAGTACTCCTAGTTCTATTTATAAGAACTTAATAACCAAATTATACTGATTAAAAAAATGATTAAAATTAGTTAAAAATAATAAATATGTCTGAAATAAATCTTCTTTCCCAACTATGCATTTGTTTGTTAAAGATAAGAGAAAGAAATAAAGTAAAAATTAGTATTGTCAACTTTTTAATTAATGCAAGAAAAAAAAATATTTATTAAATATTATTAAAATGGTGATTACTTTGAAGGACAAAAACTAAAATATTAAAATCGAAAGACTAAATTACCCTTAATCAAATTTCCTATATTCTCTCTAATTAAATCACAATCTAAAGTAATTGATGAATAATGACCAATAGAGACCAAATCAAAATCTGTAAGTCAGCGTCTCTACAAAACCTCCATAGCCGACGAGCATTGATATTCAATGATACAATGGTTTTATAACATAAGTTTTAGATAGGTGATAAATTCTCTGAAACCTTTATTTAAGATTTTTGAAACCAAGTAAAGATTTGAAGATAGAGATCCACTGAAATTAACACAACATCATGAAATTGAAACAGATTTTGTGTTAATAGTAACAGAAAGGATTTATTTTCAATTACTTCACTGTGTGTGTTTAATCTGAATCTCTAGGTTGTTTTAATCTTATGCTCCTTTTTGGTTTTTAATCAAAAAGTTCCGACCCTTGTTTTTGTATATCCAGGTTCCAATTGAGCTACAAGTACATCCCTGCATACAAGTAGTATAATAGAGAATAAGTACTCAAGATTATGAGAAAGTTTTCCTCAAACTAAGTTATGCTTACATATGTGCTGCAAAAAGCGGAACTGTTTGATTAAAAACCAAAAAGGAGCTAGGGATTCAGATAAGACGCAGAGTGAAGTAAATGAGAATAAATCATGTTACTAATAACACCAAAAATCTGGTACTAGTTCAAACTATCGTCAATTTCAATGGATCTCTATCTTCATCTTTACTTAGTTTTAAAAATCTTAATTAAAGGTCTCTGAGAATTCATCACCCATCTAAAACATATATTATAAAACCACTGTATCATCATCCAATATCAATGTGATGCTAAGTGAGAGGCAATTTCGGTGCAATAGAGACGCTAAGATTCTGATTTGATCTCTATTTATTAGTATCCATCTCACTCCAAATTCTGATTTAATTAATGAGGATATAAGAAATCTAGTCAAAGGCAATTTTGTCTTTCTTCTTTAATATTTTAATTTTGGTCCTTTAAAATAATTACCAGTTTTAAGGTCCTTCTTAATAAATATTATTTTTCTTAATTCCTTTATTATAATTTTCACTATAATGAGGGGAAAAAGTGAAAATAAAAAAATTATCGACTCTTATAAAAAGAACCGAGACAATTTAAATTTTATTCTTGTAAAAAAAACAATAGGGCAAGTTCATAAGCCCCACAAATTAACTTAGTTTAACTGTACTCAGATACCGTAGTTAATTAACAAGCCGCCTCGGATACAATTAATAATTTACTAATATCAATAATCACGGTAAATAAATCAATAAATCTACACGACAAACAAACGCTAATCTTTTTGAAACTAATTGAACGCCAAATATTCAGACTCATTCTCAAAAAGACCGTCAAAACAACTTCAAGAACCAGTTTCCGATCAATGATAAATCAAATGGTTTCTCAATTTTCATCATATCAAGTTCAAAAGAAAAGGACATCTTTAATGGTATATTAGTGGAACCCAACTAAACCATCCAAATTGAGAGGTCAATTTAAGTTGAACGCTAGAAAACAATTGTGAAAATGCAAGGCAAATTCAATGTCGCGTTGCCAATTACCAGCTCCTTAAAGGTAAAAAAATTCAACAAATAATGACATTGTCACAACTTAAACTCTAACGATCACAGTATCAACCAACTTCAGGAACAAGAGTCAAGAGAAACCAATGAAAATAAGTCTCAAGCCTAAAAGCTAGACTACTGGAGACAAGTAAACATAATATTCACAGCTTCATGTCGACGCATAATGCAAAGTAAATGATAGAGCACTCCAAAGACATCACTCCAAAGTCACAGATCTCTAACCTCTCAGTCAGAGGCAGCCTCAAGCTTCACCGCAGTGGTGTTGCTCTTCGTCGATTCGCTTGAAGATTTGAATGGTATCTGCATGCAGCAAGAGAAACTTCTAATTTGGGGCCCTCTAAAACAAGAAACAGATATGGTTCATCTAAAATAAAAAAATCTGTTTGGAGAGGTTTTCACATGTAAATATGCAATTATGATAAACAGCAAACGATGCCTTTAGGAGTCAATAAACTTGTAAAGGGTCCCTGCAAATCACAGAGTAATGTAGACACAGTAGTGTGGATTCCATTCAATGTAATTGTATGTTATATAAATAATGAAAATAAATGTAAGACAGTTTAGTTGAATCTTAATCCAGCAAAGTATTATTCAGTTACTAAATCCCTCTTCTCTCTCTGTTCTTCTCATTTCCTCTCTCCTTCCCCTCTTCAATCCCATTTTCCACATCATTGTAGGCCTCACTTGGCTGCATCGACATCTCTCCTACTGGATTTCATGGCAATGCAGGGGAACCCGAATTTAATAAATTCATACCATAAAAAACCATGTGTAAGATTCAAAGCTAAGTAACTCTAATTCAACTCTACCTTGCATTGAAGGTTTGTTATTGTAGTTCTCAACAGATTATCTCCTACTATCACCCTTAGCTTCTTCACAAAATCATCCCGGACTATCTTCTTTGCCTGATGATTATCACAAAAACAATAATAAAAAGCATGACATGTTAGAGACATTTCAATCAGAACGGCAATGAACATGCAATTTGAACTATTTAACGTACCCTGAATTGTTCATAATATACATTGATGAGCTCCATATCCTTGGGAGGAACCTTGTTAGAGATAGCAGCAAAAAGCATAGGGAATGGCATCCAAGGGGACTTTGGAGCTCTTGATGTGCTAGCAGATGCACTTGCAGTCTTCCCCTGAGGTACCTCATGTAGCTAATCAATTATAATATTCAATGCAGAATAACAAACTTTTATACAAGAGAGGCGTCAATCAAGTGATAGACCGTGCATATTAGAGAAATCAAATGAAATATCAAAGATGTGAATGCAACACTCCTTGAAGGAACTACAACACTATTGACAAGAATCACAGCCTGAGTTATGAAAAAAAAAAAAGAATATCGATAAGAAAAAAGTGTATCATTGAACAACAAAAGCAGAAATCAACCAGTAAAAAGAGTAACTGAATAAAAATATATCTTCAAAAAGAATCACAGCCTAAGAAATAACAAGAGAAGTATTTGTCATAAACAAAAAAAGCAGAAATCAACAAGTAAAAAGAGTAACTCCGAATAAAAAATTATTATGTTCCACAAGGGTGCCGGACCGGAAGAGTATCTCCAAATAAAAATTTAATATTATATTCCCCCAAGGGTGCTGTGTAATCCTTTTGTTGCCAAAAAAACTCATCTTTTAATTTTTAGTAGAGCCAAGTTTTTCAGAGTCATGCCTAAGGTAGAGGTGACAATACTACAAAGTTCAGCAAGGCACCAGAAGCAAGGTTCCAATACCAAGTCACTTACCATATCAACGGTAGAAGACTCTGTATGTACAAAGCCTTGCCGACCTTTAAGAGCAGCAGCAGCAGTAACCCCAGATATATTAGGTTTGTTCTCAATTGAACATTTGCCTGCAGAAGCAGATCAAATGTTGGTGATCCAGTAGCATATCTTTAGAAGAAATCCTTAGCACGAAACAAGTTGACTGCAGATATAACAGTCTATATCGTTGAACCCCCAAGTTGAAGTGACAAAACATCTCTTCAATATAAGAGAACGAACAACACAACAACCAAAGGATGAAGTCCCATTTCCTAGTAAGGAAAGTTTAAAATAATTTTTCCAATCATACGAAAATAATTGACCGGTAAATTGTAGACAACTAGATACTAACAAACTTCACTTTAACTAATAAAGTACCAAGCATATATCGAAGAATATCTGACAAAAGCTGCAAACTCTTGTATCAAAAACATGCAAACTCTTGGCTGTTTCAATGAAAAATAAACCCATAACAGACCCCCCCCAAAAAAAAAAAAACTAAAGGAATAACATATCACCTTCAAAATCAGAAGAAACCTTGAAACTAACGATAAACTCTGGATATATGTGAGTATTCATGTTCATAGTCCACACTGTAAAGCATTTGGGGCTTTCAATATCATCCACCCCACTATCATAATCATTACTGCTGGGATGAAGCTGTGTACTGCCAGGACAAAGAAGTTCCATGTTCCCCAATATTACACGACATAACACCATGTGTCGTACTCCATTTTCGTCAACATCACAATAACTTGCCCTGTAAGTCAATATTAAATACTGCTCTAATAACATACGATCACGCTGACAATAAGGAAAACACATGAAGTACAAATTTCCCTATAGATCTGAATATAGGAATAACCACAATTCAAAAAAACCACAATAAATTGGTAATAATTGAGGTATAAAAACTGTTAACATGTAAATGAATTGCATAGAACCCGGTATACAGGTCTCCCTGTATGTTATGGTAAATATCTTAGCAACCAATTACTTTGACATGCAATAAAATGGACTTGCCAAACAAATGCAAAGATTACTCTGGAAAACCTAACTAGACAAAAGAAGCTAGTGGTTTGATCCGAAATGGAGCTGAGCAAGTCACCCTCAGCCTATTGAGCCTACCTGGCCCAATGGAAAATTGCCCATTTTGACCCGTCCAAAAAAGGCCTGTAACAATCAGGCTTAAAAGAGCAGGCTTGTGCACTAAACGGAATGGGCTACAAGCACACACCCTCAGGCTGCCTATGCCCACCCATATATGTGTGTATAGACGAAATATAGTTAAATGTGTGTGTAAAATATGACATATAGCATTGATTCTAAAATGAAAATTTTTCAAAAGGAATCATGAGATATATATTAAATATATATCTCTTTTTTTTTTACGAGTGAATTATACATATATCACAAATCATTAATTATATCTCATTATCAAGATTGAGTTTTTTTTTTTGAAAAAAATGCACTTGTGGACTTCCCCATCCCCTTCAAGCCGGCATGTGTTTGGTCTGGCCCATTTGTCACGGGCTTTAATAGGCATGATCTAGCCCACGCCCATTAAGAAATAAATGGGTGGGCAGCAAGATGTCCATCGGGTAGCCCATCCAGCCCATTGCAACCCTTCCGAACAACTTTACTCACCACAAGAGTTCACCATTATAATTCAAAGCATTTCAAACTTTGAATTGATTAAAGATAGTGACTAGAAAATCAAACCTGCTGAAAGGGAAATTAGCAGCTGCAAGATGCACACCAATGCCATATACTGAATGCCCGACCCCATATTTCATAATTGTAGACAATTCTGTTTTTGAAGAAGCAAGCCATGCATATCGAACATTTGCACTCCCACGACACTTTTCTGTAATTTCGACTTGCTTCTGAAATAGTTCCAATCGAGCTGGCAATAAAGTGCTTGAGCAGCTGTATATGTCAACTATGTTTGTACTTCCAAGACTACTCATTCCCTTAAGAAACAACTCCTGTACAGTATTTATGTCCATCTTTCCATTTACAGATTTGGTATAATTATTTAAACCTAACTCTAGATTTTTCTCAACAGATTCGCCAATATTTCCATTATCTGGATTATTACTGCTATCTTCAATGTCTACATCATATTGATTGCTGGCAGGCTTTGCATCAATATGAATATGCTTAACTAGAGCATTAGATTCCCCACTACATTCCCTCATGTTTGATTCGCCAACTCCATTTATTTCAATCTCTAAATGCAACTTTATCTCATTAGATTCATAAGACTCATTAGATTCACAAGGATCATAAATTTTCCCACCCTCATACGGTTCATCATCAGAAGCAGCATGAACTTCAGGAAAGAAGCAGCACCCAGCCTCATCAATCCAGGCAATAGGTTGTTGCGAACCAGCTTTCAAATCCATTTGATACATGTGCAAAAAATCTAACAAAATTTGACGGTCATCAAACTCAATCTCTATGGCAGCATTCTTTACCTCAAAATCTTTCCTGACCAAGTCAACAATGTCCTGAGGGTAGTCATTCCATTCATTATTCTGATAAAACAGCAAACGTTCAGGCCTCCCACTTTTCTTAAAGTTCAAATAGCATCTAAGTAAAGATTGTCTAAAATGAGTCTCACTGCTTGTCAGCTTGTTTTTATACCCATCCAGCCTCCTCTGCTTCACAAGCTTTTTCATTGGCAATGTTATGAATGGGCAGTGCGATAAGACTTCATGGGAAGTTTCAGTTAGATATGCCGCACATCGGGTAGCCCGCTTCCGCTTCTGATTAAGCACAACTCTATCCGATTCCTTTGCGATGTTTGCTTCCATTTCTATCTACTAGATCAATTCTTATGCACAAACTGGAATTTACAAGCTCCAATAGCACAGGAATAGAACTCTAGGCCTTGTTCAGTTTTAAAGAAACAGCGGCAGTGGCGGTACGGACCATGACATCAGAAATGGCCTAGCATCCCCGGAAATATAAAACATACAAGATTATTGAGATGATATATAAGATAATGCTTTCATAAAAGAAGAGTTAATGGTGATAAATAAGGATTGAGTTCAGAAAGGAATTAACAATTGAATAAGCCAGCTATTACCAATATGACAAAGGGAAAAATTGGGGGGAAAAAGTTCACTTTAAGAAACATTGCAAAAGAGTAAGAAAAAATGTTTTCTCAAAACAGTCCACATGACATAACTAGTAGCCTGGAATGGCCTTCCAATTCATAGGCACAGCTTTCTACGACAAGCAAATTCCTCGCTCCAACACTATCTATGCTTCCTGAACGGCAGCAATATTATCATTTCACAATTAATTTCTTTAGTACGCATAACTAACATAATTGGGTTAACCAGTTTTAAACTTGTCCAAATATGATTGAATTCATTCTATGATGCAAACTCCTAGTCTTCAACATCATATAAGGACTAAACAATATAACCATCAAACTTGTACTTAAAATATAAAGTGATAGTAGTTCACTTCTCAGTTAATGCATAAGAAAACAAAAAGCATACATAAACTAAAGATAAATAAACGAGTAATTCATACCGAGCACCGCAGTTACTACTCATACCGCACATGTTCCTCATCTCTATGACCTCAATTTAATTTAAATAAAGTAGATCTGCTCCCGATGATGATCTTTTATAATAGAACTCAAACTTTCATCTCATCCCAAACTGCCACAGAAAATGAAGTAATAATATGGTCATTCAAATTAGAAACCCCTCCAAAAACCGTAAAAAAAGATCAATCAAGATGACGGATTAGATCTCAGACAGCCAATAAAACATAAGCCAAATCTTCCAAATCAACCCAGATAAAACTGACAGCATCAACCATGATTATTTAGGGGGGAAAATCAGACAACCCAGCAAAATAGTAATTTGCGTGCTCAAAACAGTAGGACCTTAGAGTTTATATCATTTATTGGAGAAGATTAGATAAAAAATTGAAATTAGATTGAAATAAAGGAAAACATGTTTACGCATAAAACATAAACAAATTACTCAAGATAATAGAATAAACATTTCGCACCAACTAGCCATAGTTCTGAATTACATATCAAATCGTTGCGAGTACTTTTAACCAAAAACTATATATAAAAAAACATCAACTTGTCAACCACCGAAATATCATTCGCAAGAAATTCCACAAAATCAGGCAAAAGCACAATAAAATCAACAGAAAAACGAGGAAGGACAACCAGGTCAGCTCAAAACCCTGAAACAATTAAAATCAACCCCGATCTAGCAGATCCAATCCCCAAATGAAAAGTCAACGACCATAATGTCATAAAAAATTCAGAGTTTGTTCCAAAACCAAACCCTAGAAACAGGGCCTCAACAAAATAAGATCGGGGAGAAAATTAGTCCACCAAGAGCAGGGAATAAGATGAGACTCAACTTACCTGAATAAACACAAAAACACAAAGTTACCTATATAATTTACCAAAAAGATAAGATTTTGAACGGAGTTTGGCGATTTCCAGGAGGAAGGGTTTAGCGGGGGATCGATGAAAGGAAAAACCCTAGGTCGAGAAAACAGGGCATGAGGAAGGCATACGCCGCAGTAAATTAGGGCTGACCATAGACATGGCGTGAGTCGGCGGTCTCAGATTGATCTCTCGCATACACACTTGGGAGGATCAGAACAAGTCGCTTTCGCTTGAACGATAAGCAATGCTTAGTCCACTGACGTTACATATGAGGCTTCCATATCGCTACCCCCAGGACACGTCATCTCTTACTCACCGCCTCAATCCTCATCTTGTGTTTAGTTCCTTTGTACGGCACAAGACATTTTGAGTTTAATCATTTATTCAGTCTTCACATCGCAACCGTCCATTCTCTAACCTAGGTTTGGATGTCCGTCCAAAAAAAAAAAAACCTATGTTTGGGGTAAAAGTTAAAGGAAAAAACGCCTAAAATAGTAAATTGTTTAGGAGTATATTTTACTATTTTTTAAAAAAATTACTTTTTTTATAAGTTTTTCCTTTCATTCAAAATTATGAGTACGAATTTAAGCAAACTCTCGACAAGTAATTAAACTCATCATGAATTAGAATCGTAAACTGATATCGCGAATTGAAATCGTAAACTTATAAGAGTTTATTTTTATTTAAAAAAATAAAGCTAAATTATACAAAATTTCCCAAAACTTTGTTTCAGTTGTATAAAACCCCTAACATTTCAAAATTAAATTTAGCTCCCTTGACCTTTTATTTTTGGGTGAAGGTGCAAAATTAACAACGAATTTTTGACTGAGGTGCATCTGGCACCATGAAAGGTTATTTTGGTGCAAAAAATATACATGAACTCTTATAAAACGTGCAAAAATAACAACAATGTTAATTCTTCTTAACCGTCGTTAATTTCTTTTTGTATAGGTCCCACTTCACCTTCAACCTCATTTTTCTCTGCAACCTTCTCTCTCCTCTCGTTAGCTCATCATGTTTTACTTCGGATACTGTTGTTTGTGTCAAAGAGGTTGGCGATTCTAGCGTATCTTCTTCCAACCCTCACGTTCGGGCCCATTTAGGATAGTGGTGGCGGAAGTGACTTTTTTCCTGCTGGCCTTTTGCAAACGAAAGAGAAGATAAAAGTCGGATTATAGATCTGATTTATGTTTTGGATAGCGGTGGCAAAAATGATTTTTTTTCAGATTGGCTCTTGTTTGAAAAGTCAGTTGAAATGAAAAACACATAAATCTTATTAAATACTACATACATACATATATTAGTTGTATATATTGTTATAATTGAAGATAAAAAATTTAAAACAATAAATTTTTTTATTAAATATATTTAATGCATAAAATTGTATATAAATAAAAATGCATAAAAATGTATATGAATAGGATGATTTGAATAATAGTACATTGCTAATTTTACTAATGTGCATGGCACATGTTTTGCCAGGTCATCATCAATTTTTTGTTTAAAAAAAAACTCTCGATCGATCTAGACTCTTCTTATATGTACACCCATTATTTGCAACCACTCATGCAAAGAGTCACTCCTCTGAGTATTGCCTTCCTTCGACTCTGTTGTCTCTCTTCCTTTCTCCTATTCAAGCTTCGAGCCGTTTCCGATGACTAATTCGTCGGAGCATGTCCCTCTTCCTGCAGCGAGGCAGAAACAGACCCCTCCGAGCTCCCAAGTATGACGTACACGAGCTCGCGAACATTGAAGAAGAGTTGGCCATCAATATTTTGAAACTAATTTCACATGCCAAGGTTTGTAGTAGTCTCTTTGGGTTCATCATACACATGATTCGTTCTCAAACTTCAGTTCGCAGTCAAACTTGCTTGATAATCTAACCATCGCAATGCCCATTGATGTTATCAAACTTCAGTTTGCAATCAAAGCAGACGTCGTCACTTTGTTCTCAAATCACTACTAAGTGGTCTAAGTCTGAACACAGCTGACAACAATGGTGGAAGTCCAAGTCTGGGTTCTGGTGTTGCAGCTGCTCTATTTGCATGGCCCTCTTCTGCTCCTGTTCTCTTTCGCAACCCTAAAAAAAATTCTCAGTCTCGTAGTTGCTCTGTTTCTGGTATTAGAGGAAGCAGTGGCAGATTTTTGATGAGGCCAGGAGGGCCTAGCCCCCCAAATAATAATAATAATAATAATAATCATGCAAATTAAATGTGGGAATGTGAGATCTTTTGGTTTAAGGTACAGAATGTGGGAATTGTTCAACCAATTAATTAAATTTAATGGACAATACAAAATTAAATGTGATTAATTGATTGATTGATTATTTCAATTATGTCAAAAGTCCATCAACATCACTTATATCATTTTCACATCCTTTGGCGTAAAGTTCAACATGAAAGCTGGATAATCATACTCTTCTGGCCCCCAATTTTTTTTAAAAAATTCCCCCTTTTTTTTCATTCCCTCAATCTCCCTTGATAACTCAATAACAAGAATAAGAGTGAGGAACGCGCCTGTTATTCTCCCAATCTCTCTTGATAACTCTTTTGTGATTTTTCGGCTCTTACTCGCTACAGGTAAATTCTCCCATCTTATTTCTTTGCTTTGATTCAACTCCATATTTACCTTGTTTGGTCTTGATTCTTTTCTAATATAAGAAATTTCCTAATTGATAAATCTCGTTGAAATCGTCAAATTTGATAAATTATTTTCTTGTTTCTTTCTTTATTTCCTTCTTTCTTTTCATTCTTTGATTTTGTTTGCGTCGGTGAGAAATGATAGTAATAGATATCTTTGTTGTCTTCACAACTCAAACTGGATTTGTCACTCCCTTATATTTGCCTGTATATACTGAATATTACGATCTTGGGATACATATTTGGCCCCCCAAATATTTATCCCAAGATCCACCACTCACCACTGAGAGGAAGAAGGCAACGGTGGAAGCTTGGATGAAGGTGGAAGGCGATGATTTATGATGATAGAAAGAGAGGAAGAAGGCTGGAGGTTCAGCTTCTCTGTGTTCTCGGCACTGTTCTCTGTGATTCCCCCAACTGCTTCTCCGTGTTTCCCAACTTTCAGACTTTGACACCAGAAGCTGGAAATCCTGGCTTCTTCCACTGAGTTTTTAAGATATAACTAAAAGCTATCCAAAACACCAAAATCACCTCATCTTCTCCCGTCGTGATGCCAAACATGCTCTAAGGCGGTAGCGAGAATGTCAACGTAGGAAACGACGCCTAGGGAAGCTTTTTCCACCTTCAACTTTATTGCGTCAATCACTTCAAAGCCACGAGATGAGTTTTTATTGGGCATTGCACCTTTCTTTCTCTTGAACTTGGATGTGTTGTCGAGCAAAACGAAACTATCACATCCCTTTAATATTTATTCCAAACAATACTTTATTAGCTTCATTAATTTGTTACCACCTTCTTCAATACTCGAAGCATCTTTTCACTGTAGAGTTTAAAGTTAAGATAGAGAAAAACACCAGAAGGAAGTGAAAATGCATGCATGCGAGTAAGTTTGATTAATAAGCGAATATGTGTTAACAAAGTAGATGTGATAATGTTATAGGGTTCTCCCACCCAACCAATGAGTCTTTGGGAAGCTGCTTTAATTTCTAATGGTGAGGTAATGTAAGGAGAAAGAAGGTTGCAAAGGTTGAAGGTGAAGTGGGACCCTGACTAAAGAAGTTTACTTTGAAAATCACTCGGATGACCACACGAGTTATGATCACTAGCACATCACCACGGTGATCAAAAGAATGATATTTTTCACAATTTTTAATCATATCTCGGATTTCACAATTTTCTTCCAAACTCATATGAACCTTGATTATATCATGGGTTAAGGTGCATTTTCGCCTTAAAGATGCGCCAGAAAGTAATTTTCGTCGAAGTTTTCAAGATAACAAATGTTGCTCTCGAAGTTTTAAAACGGAACAATGTTGCCCTTCCGTCAAAAACCCTAACAGTCAACTAACGTTGAGAGATTTCCAAACTCATATCAATGTTGTATCCTTACGGTGTGTAAAGGAGAGTAACTCGGTGAGAGATTTGTAAAAGGCTTCATAAGTGTTCGGCTAAACTTGTAGGATTGTAGAAGCTTCTCTTGTGCCCGGATTAAACAAGAAGTTAGTAGATTGAAAATTTTAAGTGGAGCTTGAGGATTAGATGTGGGTCATCAAGGATTGAAGCAAACCAGTATAAATCATAATTTGCATATTCTCTTCCCTTATCTCTTATATTTCCAGCATACCTAATTTGTTTAATTGATTGTGGTTTTATGATTCATTATCTTCATACTTATCATTTTCACTAAGATACAAAAAGATTTCCAAAGTTTCTAAGTTTTTATCTTATACCCAATTCAACCCCGGGTGTCTGCCGAGTCTAATAAGATATGTGTAATTAGAAAAAGTATGAATTTAATAAAATTATTTATATTTCCATAATCATATTTAACAATAAACTCAAAACAAAAATAACGTAGATAACACATTGACTATTAGCTTAGTATACTAGGTCAACTAACGATCAAATTTAATTAGTATAACGGCTATGGCAAAATTATTACAATTTTAAAACTTATAGGGTGACATTGCACCCTAAAAAACTTTTATGGCAAAATTACTCCACCGTGACAACTTTCATCATACAATAGACCCTTAATCCTAAACAAATACTAGTCAATTTTTAAATAAAAATTATATTTATTTATTATTGATATTAAATATATTTTCACAAATGACTTGAACACTTAAATAAAATTTTATTTTAATATTTATTGCTATTGAAAATTATGTGAATCACCGATATTCATGAAAACATGTTATAAGTTAAATAAGAAATAAATGAAAATGAAGGGAGCAGAAAGATAGATTGGAAAATTATCGTTATTATTGAAACTCTATGGAGAGTTTTGGAACTCAAAAGTATCCCATTTATCTTTTTGTACTTAAAGTGCTACATAGAACTAAAAACAAAATTGATCGGAATTTCATAAAAATTATCCAACCTGTGAGAATGAGTTTCAACATCACCTTTAAAGTTCAAAGTTCAAACAGCTTCGTGGACTTTTACCACTTAACCAAATATTCACAAAATAGTAAAACACGTTACATATGATAATATTATATTATATATAAAGAGGTGAAAATTTAGAATTAGGTTAAGTTAGAAGATAAAAAATTCGTACATTTATAAAAGTGACACATTAAATCATTAGAATTCTCGGTATAAAAAAATGAAGAAGGAGAAAGAAAGAAACTGCAGGCTACATTTTGTTTGAGAGGATAGGCACAATAAAAACATATTCATATTAAAAATAATATACTATCTCCGGTCTTAATTATGCTAACATTTTTTATAGTGTAATTTGTATTATAAAAGTGTTCATATAATTAGAACCGGAGAGAAATATTTACTTAAAAGTTAAGTATAACTTTCTTTAAATTACAGTACAAGTAAGAAAATGTTGAATGAACCACGAGACGTTTTAACTAAGGAAAATTATATAAAAATACTACTTGAACTTCAAAATACTACGCCCACAAGAGTAATGGGATTAACAACAACAATAATACAATTGACAACTCGTTTTAATGAGGAGTCACTTATTTAAAACAAAATGCTTTCTTAGATTAGCAAATTTATCAACTCATGATTTTCATAAATAATTGATAATGTTCTTGGACTCCCGCACCATTCATAAATCATAAATTAGATACCCATTATTTTAAATTAAATAATGCTCTGTTTGGTATAAAAATAGAATAAAATGGAAAAAAATTTTTTTTACATGAAATGCCTCTTTTAATTTAACAAAATTTAATTACTATATGTACCAGTCTTTGTACTTAAAAATGAATAATTTCTTATCCCTTTTTTAAAAAAGCTAAAAACTCGTTATTCCATTTTCGTATCTTATCTTACTCATTTATATACGATTTCTTTTTCTTTTTAATCACATTTATATATAATTTCCTCGTAAAGCAAGTTACATTGATTTTGATAAGAATAAACTCAATATGGAATTTAATTCAAGGTTTTCTTAAAGATTATGGAATATTATCTACGACAGAAAAGATTATGGAATATTAAAATAGAATAAAATCCAATATTAATATGGACAGATATTTAATTACGAAAGGGAAAATAAGAGATTACATTTAGGGAAAATTCCAAGAAAATATCACTTGAATTTCAAAATCCTAAATATGTGATTTCCGAATAAAATGAGTTGTCAATTATTTTATCGTTTTTCGTTAATTCCATTATTGTTGTTATCATTAAGATTTCAAAATTCAAGTGATATTTTTCTGTCATTTTCCTTAACCTTTATTTACAAAATTAAATTACAAGAAAAATAACTTAAAAAGCTGGTTTCGAGAATTCAAGTCCAAAACTCTGCCCAAATAACAAGTTCAAAATATGATTTTATTTTACTAAAGGATGAGTTCATCGTGAACTCATCTTTAGGTTATTTAAAGACGAAAATATATAATGAATGAAACGAAAAAGAAGATTCAGGTAAAGACTTTAACCAGTGCTGCATTAGTCATTTAGTCGTTAATTAATTAAATAAAACGACTTATTCCATGCCATATTCAAAATAATGACACAGCTGAAGGAGAATCAGGAAGAAAATCTCCCAATATTAATACATGATTTTGAAATTTTAAGAGCATTCGCCTCCACACAAAGAAATTTCAAAAATTGTGAGTTTGACTTGATGCATTTTTTTTGACTGACTTTATTAAAAACAACAGTCTTGCGCCGAAAGTATTGGGCTAATCATTTCTTTGTTGACATTCCCTAATAGATGTTGGCTCATAATCCTCATTATTATTCATTACATCATTTGCTATATAATAAGCAAATACATCATCAATATTGACGTCATTTCGATCCCATCGGATTCCATTCATAACATAATTTATTGAGATCTCATTATTTTCACATGTTTGTGTAATTCGAGTCTCTTCGAGACTTCATTATTCTCTTCTATAGATAATACTCTTCATGAGGTAGCTCTTCCTCGGAGCTATAAATTTTCCTTGATTATCCTCAATTTGACCATCTATTTAGCAGCCCCTTTTTTATTCGTACGAATTTTTTTTTTGAACCGATAGGCCTTCCACGCTTTAAGCGTGTTTCGATTTGTTCATAATAAATTGACCTTGTCCTTCGAGACATCAATTCGAATAGGAGCATTAATAATTTGGGACATGTGACTTTGTCACCTTTTTTTTTTTTTTGGGTCGAAGAATGCTTCCGGCATTCGATTAAAATTTCGTAAATGAATTATCTTCTCGAACTTCTAGTTCACATTGTTTTGTACGAGGATCAAAATGAGCCAAAGATAATTCATTCCAGCTAATATCTTTTCCCAATCGCTTACTTTCTCCCCCAATGTTGGGAAAACCGATTCATTAAAATGACAATCGGCAAATCGTGCCGTAAATAAATCTCCGTTGAGGGTTCTAAATATTTTATAATTGAAGGAGATTCATACCCAACATATATTCCCATCCTTCTTTGAGGACCCATTTTGGTCCGTTGTGGTGGTGATATTGGCACATATACGCACACCCAAAAATCTTTATATGGGAAATATTAGGTTCTTGACCAAAACCATTTGTAAAGGGGAAACTTTTAGATAACTTGTTGGCCTCGATACGAATTAACATTGCCGCATACGCAGAATGGCATGGCCCCAAGCAGTAAATTAAGAGATTAGACCTCATAAGTAAAGGTCTTGCAATAAATTGCAATCGTTTAACCAATGATTCTCGCAAGTCCGTTTTGCGTATGAACATGTGCTACAGTGATGTTCAACATCAATTCCAAGGACATACAATATTCATTAAAAGCTTGTGAAGTAAATTCACCAAACATTATCAAGACGTATTTTCTTGATGGGATAATCTGGGTAATGTGCTCTTAATCTAATCAATTGAGCAAGCAACCTCGCAAATGCCAAATTACGAGAAGATAATAAACAAACATGCGACCATTTGGTTGATGCATCAATTAAAACCATAAAATACCTAAATGGTCCGCATGGTGGGTTTATCGGCCCACAAATATCTCCCAGTATCCGTTCTAGAAATGTGAGAGACTCACTTTCTACTTTAATTGTTGAGGGGCGAATAATTAATTTTCCTTTTGAACATGCCACACATGAGAAATCATGAGATTGTGGAATTTCTTTACACTTCAAGGTATGTCCACATGAATTCTCAATTATTTTTCGCATCATAGATGACCCTGGGATGGCCTAACTTGGCCATGCCAAACATTAAACATATCTTTATCAAAATTCTTCGTTTTTACCATAACATTTGTTTCAATTGTACTAATATTTGTATAGTACAAACCAGAAGATAACATTGGTAATTTTTCTAGAACACTTTTTTCACCAAATCTAACAAAAATAATTTGTAGATATTCCTTATTCTTCTCATTTATAGTCTCAATATGATATCCATTCCTCGCGGATATCCTTAAAACTTAATAAATTTCGTGAGACTTAGAAGAATATAAAGCATCATTAATAACAAATTTCGTACCTTTGGGTAATATTATAATTGCTCTTCCTGGAGCCTTCAATCGCTTTTGTATTACCCACTATAGTATTGATGCTTGCACAACTTATTGTTAGATGTGAAAAATATTTCTTGTCTTTAAGAATTGTATGTGTTGTAGCACTATCAATGAGACACATATCTTCATTCTTGTGTTCAATATTTGTAATTTCCATAATCTTCATCAAATAGAAAAGAAATGTATTAAAACATATTTTAATAATAATCTCATAATATATAAAACATAAATCACATATTACAAAACATTATACATATTATACAATCAACCAAACATTTTCAAGTAAAACTCGCCACCTCTAAGCGTGCCATAGCATCACTTTCATTAGGCTCATTGGCATCATCATTCTTCGTGCCTCATCATGATTTTCATTATATTCAACATTATTCACACTCTTTTTCATGGAGGTTTGATACAATTTTACTAGATGCTCGTGTGTACGACAAGTTCGCACCCAATGTCCCTTCATACCACGGTAACATAGGTTCTCAACAACCTTTGAAGGGCGATAAAATTGATTCTCGCAACCTTTGAAGGACCACCCCCGTCATTCTTCATCGTCCTTCATTATTTATCTTTTCTCGGTGGGTATAAGGATTATAATAAGTATTTCTGCCACCATGATAACGGTAATTACCACGACCTCTACCACGGCCACGGCCTCGTCCACGTCCACGACCACGGCCACGTCCGCGACCATTATTATATACACTCACATTCACTTCGTGGAATGGAGCAGATCCATTGACGATTTTCATGATTTTTCAATAATAACTCGTTATTTTGCTTCATTACCAATAAGCATGAGATTAATTGAATATTTTTTAAAACCTTTTTTCGGTATTGCGATTGCAATAGCATGTTTGATGCATGAAAAGTAGAAAAAGTTTTTTCTAATAAATCATTATCGCTTATTTTCTCACCACACAATTTCATTTGAGAACCGATTTTGAAAACTCTGAATTATACTCACTTATAGTTTTAAAATCTTGTAGCCTGAGATGTATCCAATCATAACGAGCTCTAGGTAAAATCACCGCTTTTTGATGATCATACCTATCTTTTAAATTTGTCCATAATTCAAATGGATCTTTTACCGTTAAATACTCAGATTTTAATCCTTCATGAATATGGTGGCGAAGGAAAATCATTGCTCTCGCCTTATCTTTTTGATGCATCGTTTTCGTGTAAAATTGTATTTCCAAGTTCCATCGCATCAAGATGGATTTCAAGATCCGTAATCCATGATAGATAATTTCTCCCAGGTGATGTCAAGAAAGCACTAAACTCAAGTTTGAGGTAGATCGTCATTGTCATGACTAAAAATAATAATAATAATAATTAGAATTAATATAGCAATAAAGTAAATACATAAATACGTATAATTAAATATTGTATCATAAATATTAAATAGCAATAAATATAAACAACAATATAATTAAATACGTATCATAAATATGTTAGCAATAATAAAAGTAAATATTGAATATTAAATCATGACTTTAGGTTAGGAGGTTTAACCCCAAGTAGGTGTTAAATTAATAATTATAAGATATAAATAAAAGTAAATGTTAATAACATAAAAGTAAAAGTTATGTTAATAACATAAAAGTAAATTATCAATCATAAATATGTTAGTAACATAAAAGTAAATTATCGAATCATAAATATGTTAGTAACATAAAAGTAAATTATCGAATCATAAATATGTTAGTAACATAAAAGTAAATGTTATGTTAAAATTAGTAACAATAACAATAAACAATATGAAAATAATCAAATCAAGGATGAATAGTAAAATACTATTCAAATAAATAATCTCCAATCTTATACATGGAACCCGATGTTTAAAACATTCAGATCATAAATATATACTTTTAATTCCATGTTGTTAAGATCATCACAGATTAATATAACGAACATATAAAGAAATCATTTAAAGATAATACGAATAAAAATGATTAAAAATGAATAGTAATGAATAGTAAATAATCTCAAATCTTAGCCATAAAACCGATGTTTAAAATAATCGGTAAAAATATAATTTTAATTCAATATAATGGCTTCGATTATCCCGATAGATGAAATGAACATAAAAGAAAACAATATTGTTTAAACAATCGTACCTTTGTTAGAAAGACTTTCGTGCGATAACGTGTTATAAACTAAAGATAACTTAAGGTAAAAATGAAGAAAGAGAGAGTAGAGAGAAGAGTTCTCATTCAAGCCGTATTCAAAATGTTACAATGGACCTCTATTTATAGAAGAAAAATGGGTCCTTAAGTGTAATTATTCCACCTGGGTCATTACCGTAATTTTCCCCAAAATCTCAATTATTCAAACCGTGTCTGCGCCGCCGTGCATTCTGGAATTTGAGAGAAAGTTCGCGTGGGCCCCACATGAATAGTAATTGTATACATGAATAGTAAATACGTATATGTGAATAGTAAATACGTATACATGAACAGTGATTCCGTATAAACAGTAGATCCATAAATATTATTTGAGGAACAAGAGTCAATGGACATCCACATAATTAGTATATTCATAACATATATTGATAATTGACTATCCATCACATTGTCTCATTTATTTGGAGATTTTTATGCTATTAGGCTATAAAGTCAACGGTAAAAAACATCTCCTTTGTATTTTCATTTTTTCCTTCTGTCCCTTTGAATCTCCAACAAATAGCTCTGTCATAACAATAATTCATACAAGATTGTTGATAATCCACACACCTTGCAAAGGAAGCCAAGACCATAGACTTGGGAGACATTTGGAGCCTCCTAAAATAATGATTTTTGCGGTTTCCCAAACAAAACTCCTTTAATATATTTATCTTCATGTTCATGTATAATGATTTTTGCCAAACGTGACCCAATCATTTTGAGCACCGGAAATTATGTCAGAGAGAATATTGTATTGCGAGGAAAGAAAACCTCTCATCATCTATTTTCTTATGAACTCATCTTGACTTTTATTGAGAATATGAGAGAAAAAATCAGGAGTATAACTTGATGATGAAACATTCTAGATTGATTAGACGGATATGATTTAAAGATTACGAGGGATGATGAGAAAATAGACAATCTATTGTGCTTACGTATTGGAAGCGAGAGAAGCCATTTTTAACAAGCTTCTAATTTATTGAGGTTGTATTATATTTTAATGATAGACTGCGAATAAAATTGTATTATTTTTCCCCGTTCGTGTATCCCTCATCTGTGTTAATACCGCACTTAAGTGTCAAAAGTATCAAGCCTGCCTCAGGTACACAATCAAATGACCCTCCTCCAGCATTCAAAAGACAGATTATGCATAGTATAGCACTAGAAATGGGATAATCATAATCCCAAACCGGCAAACGTAGACCCATAAAAAAACAGGGCCGCAATTTTCAAGGAGTCTACGAAAGTTTCATATAAACATGGATTTTCACATAAATTCGGAGCCACTATATACGTATATAACAGTTAGAACTCAATCTGTAGCGTTGTGCATGTGAAACTCATATTTAGATTATGATACTGTTAGTATCAAAGTTTAAAAGACAGCAAAAAAAATTGCCTCATTTTTCTTACTTGTTGAATGATGGCTGCAGCACTTGGCCATCTTGACTTCTTTTATCTATTCCTGCATTAGGATCAAGCCCTCACTTTTTGTGCGGCCTCCTTGATCTGATCAATTGTGAAAATGCCAAATTCGTCGTCATCTTTGACAGCATTGATAACTGCAAGTGCAACATCATCAACACTAACAGGTGGGGCTAACAGCAGATCAGATGCAGGAAGAGAGTTTAAAGGTTTGGTGAAGTTCTCTAAAGCTCGTAGAATTCTCTCTGCTGGCTCTCCCACCAAGTCTAAGGGAATCTCAAAACCATCCACTCTCCTCTTCCCGTATATGAAGGCTGGTCTTAGTACCACACCTGAAGATTTGGGGTTTAAGGGAACTGTCAAGGATGCAGGTCAATGAAAAGCAATCCAGTTCATACAATACGTGTTTAGTATCTGATGGTTGATACAAATAGCAATAGGTTGTGGTAAGTGATTAGTTACCCATGTTCATTAGGCTTCATACCCCTAAAAAACAAACACATGAAAGCCAGAGCTGGTTTCATAAGCATTTTCTTTCAAGGGAAATGTAAAATATGCTGATTTTCAACATACAAACCACAATGATTTTTGCTTCTCTTCTAATCAGAAGCTAAAATCTTCTAATGAGGAAAATTCCTCACAAGGGTACCTGAGGTCCTTGTTTCCAAAACTCCGGCACCAATATTTTGTAATGCTGTGACATGGTAGGCATATTTCACGAAGTTCCAGATTGTAAAGGGCTAGAATAATAACCTGAATTGGGGTATTTGGAGAGAACCTCAGACTCTGCTTTCCTCTTTCCAGTGAAGTACCCAGATGAAAGTAAAAATGAAGGTAAGTTGTAATCATGAACTGAGATTAAGATGAATTTGGGAATCCCTGCAAGGCAAAAAATATATTTTAAGGAAAAAAAGGTGAGAATTAAGAAGCATCCAATGCCTTCTGGCCTCTATAGTCTAAGATGCATATTAAAACCTGCATAACAGAAGGTCTTTATTCGCCTCCAGGAAAACAGGCTTTAACCAAAGATGAAAACTTTTGTCAAGATTTACAAAGATTTTACAAGTAGAGCTTATTACCTGGTAAAAACACCATTAAAAAAGAGCATCTAGCCAATAATTTTGGATTTTATAAATAAAATTAGAAGATTTATAAAAAAAGAAATTAATAAAAACAAAATTTGTGAAATGCATTTCAAACAAAAGCATGCACCAGACCAAACTTGGTTGAGAATGGGCTCGATGCTTATAAAATGGGCATCATTCCGTTGTGCTAAAACAAATAAGAACCAGCACAAGATGGTGGAGAGGGCGGGGGAGGAGTAGAAAGTGGGGAAGGAGGCAAGGGTTGAGGGGAGTCTGAATTTGGATTTAATAATCAATTGAAAGTTAAGCCCTAATGCAATTACTAATTCTCACCAACATAATACGATTACATATGGGCAACAGTAAAAATAGAATACACATACAACAAAAGGATAATTAAAGCATGAATTTAAAGCAAAAGCAATAGAAGTGTTGTTTTCTTACTTTTATTTCCTAGGGTTCTCATTATTTTTCAAGCGCCTAAAATAATTCTTCCATGGATTCCAATCATTTCCAATATTTAGACTTAAGTGATGCTTTGCTCATAATTTGCAAATAATTCTCAGTATCACTGTTGACCATATCACTTCTAATATTCTCCTTCCACACTTCATCACTTCTCATCCAGAAACATGGCTACATGCTAGTGATTTTGTCTAAAATTAACTTGAAAAGGGCAGAGGCAGAACCCACAGCTCTTTTTGACACAGCTTATAAACCAAAATGTGTAGCTCCATATAAGTCCATGATTGTTTAAAAGGGCATGTTATAGACATTTCTCTAAAACTTGCAATTCTATATGGAACACAACAAATTTGAACAAACAGATAAGTAATATTATGGGAAAATTTAACAGAAAAATATTAATAAATAATTCCTCACCGTATTCCTTTGCAGCATTCACAGCAACTACATTACCCTCACCATTAATCCTTTTCATCTGTTCGTCACTACCAAAACCCCCCAGGGTTGAAACCACAGCAGTGGCTCCAACAAGTACTTCATCCCAGTTGACATAAAAAACATCTCCTACAAGTATGAAGTATATCATTCAGAACTCCCACAGGAAACCAAAACGTGCGCGCACAGTTTATGATGCCAAACAAACAGTATCATAGTACTTGATATATGATACTGGATATCTCATAAATTGCAGTTCACACTATTCCTTTGCAGTTTAAACACTCACACAGCAGACCAACTATATTGTCAAAGGAGATGGTAGGAACTTGTTAAAAATTAGACTCTCTCTCGCGCTATACCAGATCACATCAGGAATGCCTATCCTCAGGCTGATATACTTCACCAGTTGCTAAGTTACTATAATAGGATAAGATTTACGATTATTATGTTATTTAGTCAAATGTAGATGAACAAATATTTGCAGGATATCTTAACCGAACCCCAGATGTTTCACTTTGGAGTCATTAAATAAATTCTTTTGACAACTAGAAGACAACCACATAGGTGATGGAAAATGCAAGAGAAAAGTATTTAAACATGAATCCATTAGTGAATAAAGTGGCGAGGCAAATTTTTATACAACATAACTAGGTAACAATGAATAAATACTTCTTATAAAACTGTTTTGTATTGAACTTTAAATTATTATCTGTTCACTCCCCTTCCCCACTCTAATCTTTATTTTCTTAGAATGTTTTCACAAAAATCTTGATATATATTGACAAAAAAATCATAATCAACAGCTCTGTCATAAAACTACAGTTAACATGCCTGAAACCCAAGTAACCTGGTCTACCCAGCTGCTTGGATAAGTAGGACGCCCTGACCTGTAACATTAAAAACCAGATACAAATTTTATTTTACTAAAGGTAAAGACGTATATATTCTGTGCATGTGTGTGTCCATACAGACATGCATGCATATAATTATATGTATGTATATGTAATATGAACTGCATGTCTATTGTTAGAAGTTTAAACTCTGCATATGCTATATGAACTGAACAGGTACGAAGGGGGCCAATTTAGTGCTTCAGTTGATGGCCAGTAGGAAAGAAGTCTGGGTGTATAATGATACTTGTATCTAATTTCCTTTATATTGAAAGGGTTAATACAGTAAAGAACTAGAGATTCAAGGATCAAGCAGTGATGAATATGCTCGTAGTGCTGGTCATCCATTTCTCATTGTAAGTGTCACTCCTCACAAAATGGATGTAGGCATATTACATTTTGGGGATACACTCACTCTTTTTACCCCTTTATAATGTCTTGTATTTAACTCCACATCAATTTTATATTCGCATCTACTAGATTAACTGCACCTTAATTCTATCTATATCCTATGCATTCAAAAACACAAAACATAGACACAAGAAAAGCAAGAGCCTAAGGAAGTAGGGAAGTAGGGACAGAAACAGATAAATAGATGTGGCCAACCGGTTACACAATTCAGATACCTGCTTAGGCTGATGACCTCTATGCCCTTGGATACGGCTGCCTTGCATATGGCAGAACCAACAAATCCACTGCCTCCTAAGACTACAACCTACTAAGAAAAGCACTTAAGCAAGAATTCTATTGCCAAAGAAGTTAGCGAAATCCATTATACTTTCAAACTATTTCAGGTCAGTTAGATGGGTCCACATACCCGTTCATTTTTAACATCAGCCACAACATCTATAGGGGCAGAACTATAATCATCCCTGATACCTGCTTCAGCATAACTGCTTCTAACCGCAAACCTGCGGAAAGAAATACATTGACTATTATATACGAACACAAAAATATAGAAAACTGGCCAGAGATACTAATGTAGGCAAGATCTGAAAAGCAAGAGGAAAAATATTGTTCGATCACTTTTTTTAGATAGCCGGCATCGTATATTAGTATCCTGATGCTGAGGCCACCTGATTTTAATGCAAAGTAGTGCAATAAGCAACATGGAGTTCTAGAACAAAGAGATTCACATAGGAATAATGGGCTCTCTGCAGGATAATCCGGAATATATGGGTTACACGCACACTAAGATTGCGCAATACAAATGCGACTACTTTTAACACGAGTGCTTCTCTTCATTATGGCCAGTCGTCCACTTCGAGGCCAAGCTAAATAATTGCAGCTTGTCAAATAAGTCAGTTCTGGAGAAAATAACTTCGTTAATGTCATAAATAACTTATACATATCTCATAGCTTAACTATTGTCTCATCCTCCACAGGCACTACCATGCAATTTCTCTCATTGTAGGCCAAATTAATCTACGAACAGATGTGACAAAAGCCTGAAATGATGCCTCAAACTAGCACTACTGCTATAAACATTATCACCAGGCTGAATTCGTAACCGACTCCATCAATTGAAGAGTCTTTATATTAACATAATTATCAACGACGGCCAAATGGGAAAAAACCGCTAATTCAGTGCGCCACACAGTCTAAAACACAATAAATATCTGGAAAAGACACAACACCTATCAACGATTACAGTTTACAGTCAAGTTCATAAACCAAACACGAAAGAACGGAAAGGAATCAACATGCAAGGGGGAAGAAAACGCAGCGACGCCTGAGAAAACAATACAGTGAGATGCGTTAACACTGAATATGGTGAGAAGGATTGCTAACCGCCTCTTCAATTGCAAGGTCGGTCGAGCTGGAAAGACAGCCCTCGTCAGAGCTGTGGAAGAAGCAGAAATGGCCGGTAAAAAAGAAAACGACGCCATTTTCGAGCTGAGGGTGAGGTTCGATCCCGCTCTAAACTCACAAGGACACAAGTCTCCGAACACACCAATCCAATGATATATTATGTCCTTCCTTTTTTGATAAACACATGTCTTTCCTCTTATTTACATTAGGAAGATTCTAAATATAGGGGTTTAAACTTCTCATATTGTATGAGAGAGAAAAGATTCCTACGTATACATGAAATGGTGGGACCCACATATATATATAATTAATTATATATATATATATGGCCCCACCATTTCACACGTGAGAATGCGACATTTAATACACTTCTCCTACAACATGAGAAATGTTTTTCCCCTAAATAAATACCGGAAGAACTCAAAAAGTTTATTAATATATGTTTGAAATGTGTGCTTTTATCAAAATACCACTCAACTTAAAAAAAGAAAAAAAAAAACACTCACTAACATCGAAGCTTCGAGGAGATTTGGGCCATGACGGTTGGAGTTTCGACGGTACTTGGGCCCCGATAACCGGAGCTCTGGTGATTACTTGAGTATAAGGATTGACTACTTGAACTCTTTAATCCCTATCAAGCGTCATTGACAAATTGAATAAAGACAATGATAACTTAAGTGTAGCCATTAATAACCTCGAGGGCGCAATTTGTCAACTACTATACTCAAATTGTCATTGCCTTTGTTCAACTTGTTAACGACGCTAGATAGGATTTATGAAGTTCAAGTAGTCAATCTCTATATTAAAGTAGTCAACCTCATTATTCAAGTTGTCACCGGAGCTTCGGCCACTAGAGTCTCGCCTGTGAGTGGTCCCGCCAACAAAGCTCCGGCACCGGCGAGAGTTCTTTCTTTTTTGAAAAAAAAAAAAAAAACTTGAGGGCCATTTTGGTAAAAAGCACAACATTTCAAAATTTTAGAATATTCTTTTGAGACCTATTTGTCATTTCCATGCATTAACAAATTTTTTATAGTTTTCAAAATTCAAATGGTATTTATTTTTTAAAAAAATTCTAAGTTAAATGTACCTTTCATGCTCAGAATCAAAATAATAAAAGATCCTTCAACTTGAAATGTTGACAAAAATAATACTCTCTCCTAGGTCACAATTATAAGATCTAGTTGACTTTTTTGGAGAGATAAAAAGTTAATAAAATTATTTTTAGAGTATTTTTATTTTATTTTTTTTTTTTTAGTTTCAATAAACTAATAACTAAATATGAAATGATTAAGAACTTATTTGCCTTCCTTAATCTCTTATAGATCTTATAATTAGGACCGGAGGTAGTAATGGTTTTGACCAAAAAAAGCAAAAATTTTGACAAAATCGTTAGATCTTGAAAAAATGTGTGAAATAAAACATGAAAAACTCAAATTCTCTCCCCATCCCTTCTTGCCATTTATAAATTTTAAAGATTTTTTTAAAATTTAAAAGTTGAAATGACTTTTAAATGTATTTTTTTTCTAATTATTCCCCCATAAGAGTAAATCTCTAATTCTTTTTCTGCCAGAAAATAAGAGGATGAGCAAATATTTGGCAAAAAAGAGATCACATTTTGTTTGTCTAATGGGGCATGAATGTGACGTGGCGCGATTCGCCTCCAAAACTCCAAATAATCAAAGCCACCAAATCGGTTTGGTGATTAATTGGTTCTTATATTTCCAATTCAGTCGATTCTCTCTTCTTCTTTTTTTCAGAATTGCACTTATTAAATAGAAATTAATCATTAAATACAAAATATTACACATAAATGCATTAAATAGCTAGTTCATTCGTTTGGTACTGGTCCAAAAAGATTTCCTTAAATGTATTGGCACCTATCAACCAAAAGAAAGTTTGTTCCTACCTCCTACTTTTCTACTTTGCTACTATATACAATGAGAATAATAATAAAAATAAAAATAATTAAATTATTGAGCAGGCCCCATTTTAGACTCTCTGGGTCCCACAGTACTGATCTTTAAATTGTAGAACCTTCAAGTTTGGGCTAAATGCGGGTTAAGTTGGGCCTGGACTTCGATTGCGACCTAAGTGGTAGGCTGCTTGCCTCTTGGAAGGAAAAAGACGACACTACCCCCAAGGTGAAGACGACGACTTTGCGAATCGTGTGAACTGGTTCGACCCAAAAGATTTGAGGGTTCTGCGATCTTCGTCATCGATTGCCAATCGAAGCTGTAGAAAGTTGCAGTCCAAGAGCAGAGACGAGTAGCACCAGTTCGAGGATGGCGAAGTCAACTAGCAAGGATGCTCAAGACCTTCTTCGCGCTCTTTGGTCTGCTTATTCCGCCACTCCCACTAATCTCAAGGTTCTGTCCCCTCTCTCTCCCCCCGCCTTTGATTCTGCTCTCAATAATTTATGATTTCTTACCCATTTCATTCCCTTTCTACAGATCATTGATTTGTATGTCATGTTCGCAGTGTTCACAGCTCTGATCCAGGTACTTTCCGAGTCGCAAGCTCGTTGAGTGCATGTCAATTCCTGTGCTTTGCGTTAGCCTTGATCTGTTATCTTTAATGTCGTTTAAGTGTTTTAAATATGTGAAATGGCGACATTGTGCTTGTTTCCTGACGTGAATTGTGGTGACCATTGTTGCGCAGATGACAGTGAGATTAGATATTGATGTTTTTGAACTGATCATTTTTCCTTCTTTGTTTTATGCTGTTCGCGATTCCGAGAGGTTGAATATGCTTATAATGTTCGTTCTCTTTGAAACTTAAACCGAGCTGTCCTATGTCTGGTGCAATTTAGGACCGGCATATTGCCAATGATATATGTTTAATGTGATTGTGTTGCCAGTCAGATCGGTAAAGCTTTTGCTTTTCTAAAGGTGTCTACGTTTCAAAATTTTCTATCTTATTTTTGGTATTGAAATAAATTATGGTGAAATAAAAAGAACTTGAGAATCAAGGTACATTTCCTTAGTCTGTCAACGCCTTACCACTAAATCTTCACTGGGATTGGGGAAAGCTGGCTGAGATTTCTGTTTCAGAATACGGTTAACATTAATCTGCTGCCGAGATCAGGATTATACATGAACTTGGATGTCAGGAATCTATACTAGTCACCATTTTACATCTGGGGAACTAAAGGGCTAGGTCATGTCAGAACTGTGTTTCTCATATGATGCCCACCCTTGAATAGCTTCTCTATCTTCATGAAATGAAAATTCAAAATGTAGTGCCTTTCATTTTGCTCTGGAAGTATTATAGGGAGGTGTGATTTCAGTTTCTTTGCAGAGTGCAAACATTTCATAGTTTGATTAAGTTATGTGTTTATTGAATTTTATATGCCATCGACCCATCTCATTCCTTGTATCGATACATGAGTTGGTGAAGTTGGCCCATGAGAATACAAATTTTCGTTAAACTGTGATATTATACATGCGGAAAGATAGTTAAAAAACATTAATTGTGTTGTTGAATTACTGTTAGAGGAGAAATTGTAAGCTTTCTGGGCACCAGGACACATATCTGTGGAGATTGATATTAATTTCCTCCTAAGCTTCCGATACTATTTTGTATTTATTGGTTTGCTCCTCATAAACTGCTTGTATAAATAAGCAAGCAGGATTGACTAATTAACATTGCCAACTTGGGAGCTGAGTTTACCCCATAGTTGACACTGCTGAAGCCTACTTTCTTTCTCTGCTGTAAAAACAGGTAGTTTACATGGCTTTGGTGGGGTCATTCCCATTCAACTCCTTCCTTTCAGGAGTACTTTCTTGCGTTGGGACTGCAGTTCTTGCTGGTAAGTGGCAAATGTCTTGTATTGACGTTCATACTAGCAAATTATGCCTATTTGTATATGCACATATCTTAACACTATCAGACTCCCAAGTCATTTGTAGAGAGGTATGTATTTGTTTGTTATTGCCTATTCTTCTAATTGTTGTTGTGTTTTTATTTGTGTCCAGTTTGTCTCCGGATCCAAGTAAACAAGGAGAACAAGGAATTCAAGGTAAAATTTATGCTCTTTTAACTTTATGAATGATTTCCTGAGGTGATAAATTAAGTGAATTTTGTCTGGGTCTTCCATAGATTGGCTTGTTCATATGGTGAATATGCATATGATTGTAGGATCTGGCACCAGAGCGAGCATTCGCAGATTTTGTTCTGTGCAATTTGGTACTCCATTTGGTGATCATAAACTTCCTTGGTTAAGTTGTGGCTGTGGCCCTCGTTATGTGCAATGAACCACATAGATTATTAAAAAAAATCAAAAGTAGCACCCCTGCATCTTGTTTGTGTATTAGCTCCCCCCTCCCCCTCCCCCTCCTTTCTTCCTCAACAGAGTTACCTTATCAATAGCCTTGTGTTGAACATTTTTGGGGAATTTTTCAACTATGTTGTAATTTTACATTGCAACCAATGAAATGAACTTTTGAATAGCTTATTGGCTTTATTGTTGTATTACGTCTTAATCATGCACCAGAGATGCGATCATCCCCAATCGAGATATGATGGGATGAGTAAATGGAAAAAGCTTTTGTTTTATTTTGAAAAAAAAAGGGTCAAACAGAAGTTAAGAAGTAACGCGACCAGTTCTCATGGGAAATTGCTAGAGTTGGAGTTTTCAACAAGCCATTGCTTTCTTCTGCTTTGTTCCCTAAGCTCAAACTGTACTCCAAATCCAAAGGAATATTTTGGGGCTGTAACTTGTGACTTCAGGGATCAGGGCACAGCGCATGCCTCTTTATATATAGGGTTAAGGTGCAAAAAATACACATATGTTTTTCTCAAAAGAGCATCCAGCATCAAATGCTTTTTTTAGGGGTAAAAGTGATTATGTGGTTACAAAATAGGAGCAGAAGTCACATAATTTGTTAACTGACCTAACGTCCGTTAGATGGTAAGTGATTGTGCATTATTTGTCCATGTGTGAATGAAACGTGGCATGTTGGTGGAGCTGTCAATTAAACTCACCCAAATATTCAACCTTGAAAAAACCCGTTGTCGTTTCTCCGGCCCCCATTCCACCAAGAAGGAGAAAAGCGTCGAAATCTTGAAATATCATAAGAGCACCGAGCTTCTCATCCTTAAGCTTCTATTTCAGCGTCTGGTTCGAGAAATCGCTCAAGATTTCAAGACCGATCTGAGGTTTCAGAGCAGTGCCTTGGCTGCTCTACAGGAAGCCGTCGAGGCTTATCTGGTGGGGTTGTTTGAAGACACCAACTTGTGCGCTATTCATGCGAAGACGGTTACTATCATGCCTAAGGATATCCAACTTGCTAGAAGAATCAAGGGCGAGAGAGCTTGATCTTTCTTTGAACGCAATTAGATTGTTTTTAGGTTTTCAATTTCTATCTCCAGAAAATATGAGTAAATTAACACAGATCTACTCTCTCTGTAGACTGTTTATCCTTGATCAATGAATCTGTTCATCAAATTATATCATACTTGCTCCTGTCATAGTTTTAAATTGATCTTTTATTCTTGGCTTTCTGTTTTTATAATTACGATTGGGGTATACTATGCCTTTAACCAGAGAAAGATTGTCAATTTGGCTAAAAGTGCAAGATTTAAGGCTTCGAAATCTTTAAAAACCAAACCCCCATAGAACTCATCATATTTAGATTTTTCTCTTGATACCCAATGAATTTTACTTTTTTTATCTGTTTCTTTCCACCAAAAACCATAAATTAATTGATCTAGTTTAGACAATGCAGCTTTTGGGAAAAGAAAATAGGGCATGGGATAAACAGGTATAGAATTGGCCACATATTTAATGAGTACGTCTCTGCCAACTTCAGAAAGAAAATTCCCCACTCACATGCGAATCCCACTTCCCAGTTCCGCAAACCAGATTCTCTGCTTTACTCTCTCGATTTTGCTTCTTTGATCTCGTCGCGTGAAAATGTTTGGTCGTCGCCTGAACCCTAGCACCTAGTTCGTTGCGTTAATCATCGAATCAATTCAGTGTTTGGTCAATTCCACGCGTGAATCATCGAATCAACTTCATCGAACCTGAACCCTACTTCTTTGCGTCAATCGTCGAAGAAAACTGATACACTTTTCCCCAGTTTTTCCTTTTGCAAGTGTTGGTCAGTTTTTTCTCAAATACTATTATTGCAATTTCCTAGTCAGCAATTTGGGGTTTAATTTGCCTTCTACAAACTCCAACTCAGCAGACACATCATCAAGTAAAGTCAAACCATCTAACTTAACGGTCAACGTCAACCCAGTTAACAGATTATGTGACTTCTGCTCCTATTTTGTAATCATATATTCACTTTTGCCCCTCAAAAAGATCTTTGAACGGGACGCTTTTGAAAAACACACGTGTGTATTTTCAGACCTTAACCCTTATATATATATATATATATATATTATTGGGGTGAGGTGACATTATGACAACCTTATCCTGATCAAAATATTGAATGTAGCACCTTTTAAGTTGGAAGCAGATGACCAACGTGATAGATGTCCGTATCTGATCGCCACACCTTGTGTTCATCCTCTCCCTCTATTTTATTCATTCTTCTGTGCCTTCATGACTCCCCACCCAATTCATCCTCCTTAACGAATAATGAAATCTAACCAATATTGCACGTCCCTTGAGACAAATATCTACAAAATATAATATATTAGTTATTTTTTAAAAAAAAAAAAATTATTCTGAATAAAAGTCATTAATTAGAGGAATTTGATTAATTAGAATTTTTCAATGAATGAATGCAGCAGATCTTATGTTGACGTGAATGCACGCCCCTTTCCATAAGGCAGATGATGAAGAAATTTCTATTCTTTTTACTAGTATAAAGTATCATATGTGACATTTATTATAATTTTTTTTTCCTCCGTTATTTAATGTTGGTTGAATTTTATAAAGTTGTAGTATTATATGGGTTTAAATAATGACAAAATTAGAAGTCTATGCTTTATTGGTAAGACCGTGTTAATGAATTGCAAACATCTCCTTAATTTTTGTGATAATAACGTGAATGAAATGGGCACCTAATTTCGCCTGTTATACGTTGTGTCATGCGTAGACATGGTGATCTCATAGGGAACTACAAACTCAAAACTGATAACCAATTTATCCAAACCGCGCCAACCGCTGAGAGCGCTCCACGTGTCCCTCCACCCCCAATCTTCAAACGGAACAACTACAGAGCTCTGCCCCGGCGGCAGCTTTCTCTTCCACTATTCACACCCTCTACTCTTTAGCCATGCCCTCCTCCTCCTCCTCCTTCGTCTGGTCTTCGTTTCTATTAGCTTCAGGCCTATGACCTGTCGTCTCCCTATAACGCACGCTACCTTACTTTTCTGCCCCTCAAATATGTCCATGTCCTTCCTTTCTCTTTCCTCGCCGCCTTCTCTCTCTTCCCTCTTCTTCTCTTCTTCTTCTGACTATTTATTTCTTCCCCTGCCTTTGCGATCTGCTTCTTCTAGGAGTTTTGCTTCTTGTTCTTCCTCCTCCTCCTCTTCGCTTTCCAAGGTCAGAGCTCAGGAACGCCTTCTCATGGAGAATCACTCCCCCAACAACCTCGCTCCACCTGTTTCTTCATCCAGAACTTTCCTCAATGCTCGCACCGAACAAGGTTTTTTACTCTGCTTTTTTCTTTTTCTTCGCATATATGCTGGCATTTAAATTATTTTTGGATATTGAATTGACTCTCGCTATCTGAGTTTATTATTGCATATATTGCATGTAGCTAAACTTGGGAAAGGAAGACAAATTACTGTATAAGTTGTACGGAACGTAATATGTTGTTAATCCATTGCTATGTGCCGTCGTTTTTCGGATTGAACAAGTCGGATTATGAAGTCTGAACGCTTAACTGATGAGAAAATGAATTCCTGGTTTATTGATCTGGGAAGGATATATTTTCTATGTTTCTGCTTATCTCTGCTTATCTGAGTTTATTGTTGTATCACTAGTAGCTAAACCTGTGTGCAAAGAGAGAGAATATGATAAAGAATTTTCAATTTTTCTTGTTCTTGTTTAGGCGCTTTCTGGATTGAGTGCACCGGAAAGGTAGGATCTTGAAGTTGGACTAGTAAGAAAATGAATTTTCACTTTATTAATGGGTTAAGGCGTAATTTTGCCCTTAAAGTATGCACCCAAGAGCAATTTTGTTTTTAAAATTTTCGGCGTAGCAATGTTGCCCGTGAAGTTTAAAAACGTAGCAATGTTAACCTCCGTTAAAAACCCTAATGGTCATTAGAGTTTTTAACGGAGTTACGTTTTTAAACTTCAGGGGCAAAATTGATACGTTTTTTGGAGCAATATTGCCCCTAAAGTTTAAAAACGTAGCAATTTTGTCTCTCCGTTAAAAACCCTAATGTTGACCGTTATGGCAGTTAACGGAAGGACAACATCGCTTACGCTTTTTAAACTTCGAAAGCAACATATCAAGCTACGCCGAAAACTTAATGGGCAAAATTGCTCCTGGACGCATACTTTAAAGGCAAAATTGCACCTTAACCCCTTTATTAATTTGGGACAGAGACTTGACTCTGTTTCTGCTTAACTGAGTTTATCGGTGTATTACTTGCAGTTAAACCTAGTAGAGCATCAGAAGGCAGTTAAAGAAAATAAAATATAGAATTTCCTATTTTTTGTGTTAGGATCACATAGTGTCGAATCTCTCGACATTTTTTGCCGTTCTTTTTTAAAATTTCGGATGCAGTTGACCAGTAAACTAGGCTTATTAAGTTTAACTACGCCAACGTAGTTCATTAATTAAAAAAAAAAAAAAAAAAAAAAATCCGCTTTACTAAATCGGAACAACAAACTGGCTCTATTTCTGCTTATGATTTTATTGGCATATTTATACTACATATAGTTTTTGTTTGTGAGGTTATCAAATACGTTTGTTTAAATACATAAATCCTTGGGAAAATCCATCTTGGGGTCTTTTTTGAAAAAAAAAATCCTAAAAAGGACCCCAAGATTCTGAAAATCCCAAAAAAGGCCCTTGGGCCCTTTTTGGGATTTTCAGAATCTGCGTGAGTTGTCAATGTGGCTGATATAATTGTTAACCGGGGCTGATATTGTTGTTAATGTGACTGATTTAGTTGTTAAAATATTATTGTTAATGCGGCTGATTTAGTTGTTAACGGGTATTGATTTTGTTGTTAATTTGGCTGATTTAGTTGTCAGCGGAGATTCTGAAAATCCCATAAAGGGCCAAGGACCCTTTTTGAGATTTTCAGAATCTTTGGGCCCTTTTTGGGATTTTTTTCCCAAAAAGGACCCCAAGATGGATTTTCCCTAAATCCTTAAACTGTCAAATTTTCAGAGCTTCTGTCCGGAATAAGGAAGGAAGCAGAAGGAGGATTTCTTCCATCTAATGTTGCTTCAGCCATGGAACAAGTGTATCACAGCTACAAAAATGCAGTAAGCTTATATACTCCGTCCTGTCCCAAATATAGAAGTTGGATTTGTTTTGGTCCTAAATATAAAACCTCAGTTCACTCTACCTCTCAAATTTATGATTTTTTTTCTTCAACCAATCCATATTGATTGCATATACTAAAGAGAGTTTTTATCACCGAGGATAGGATAATGATTAAAGGGGTATTTTTAGAGACCAATACATATTTATTACAAATAACTAACAACGTGTAAGACAAACCATATGAAAACAATAACCAAATGAACATATGGGATCTTACAATGTCGTAGTTGCAATAGAAGACTTAAATAGAAATACCTCTCTCCATGCTAAATGATATGAATTTGTAATCCATCAAACCACGATATGAAGTATAAGACAGAGCATCGTCAAGAGAAAATGAATATGAAGGATCGGCTCAGTGATGGCAAATGGGGAAGAGCCGTCACCAGTCAATGAACCCTCAAAGAAGCAAATCAGGTTTTCTAAGATATCCCTTCCGGTCCTAATTATAGGAACACTTTTGTAGTGCAATTTGCGTGTTCCTATAATTAGGACCGGAGGGAGTAACTCTGTAACCTCAAGGGAGAGAGTACTTATGTGGGCACAGTAATTATTAAAGTAAAACCCAGTAGTTCAGGATTAATGTTTCTGGTATTCTTTCCATTGCTGTGTTGACTTTGGGAAAAAACTTGTTTCAGGTTTATCAAAGTGGGGATCCTCAAGCTGATGAGATTGTATTATCAAATATGACTATTTTCTTAGACCGCATATTTATGGATGTTGTGGTAAGATTGGATTCTAGGATTGTGATTAAATGATTACCAACTCCCTCCGGTCCTAAATATAAAACATTGTTAGACTTTTTTTAAGAGATATTAAAAACACTATTCAAATTACTTTAAAATATTTATATTTATCCTTTTTTCTCCAAACTATTTTGCCTAACTTATATATTTAATATAAGGATACACTACATATGATATGATCAAGTAATTTATTTAATTTCCTTAATCTCTCCAAAAAAAGTTAACTTTGTCTTATATTTAGGACGAAGGACGAAGGAGTATCATTTTTTGTATTCAAGGCATGTTTCAATAGGACTTGACATACAATAACATTTAATTAGTTACCAAATTTATTATTTCATACCAATATAAAAGCTTATAACATTATTTTTTTTTGTTTTCCCCAGGATCCTTTTGTCTTTAATTCACATCATAAGGCAAAGCGAGAGCCTTTTGACTACTACCTATTTGGTCAAAATTATATTCGTCCTTTAATTGATTTCAGGTTAGTTCATAGCTTTATCAGAACTTCATGTATAAATTTCATGCCTAAATTGTCCTCATAAATCTCATATTATAGGATATTGCCCATAATATAGATATAGAAATATAAAACAAGAAAAATGAATTAGAATCAATTTGATTTGGGGTTTCTCAATTTTTTAAACATGATATTTTTGCCTTGGTGCAGAAATTCATACGTTGGCAACGTTTCCCTTTTCTGTGAAATGGAAGAGAAACTTAAACAGGTGCCAATTTTTGACATCTGATTTTATATCATGTGATTATTTTTGTTTCTTTTAAGGAATTATATCTACTTTCTCTTTGTTTATTACATCTCCCTCATACTCGTATTTTTGCATGCAAGTAGGATCCTTCTATTCTATTCTAAACATTTATAATTGTAGAGGACAATTCTGAGAAACTGAGAAACTTAATTAATGCAGGGACACAATATTATCTTGATGTCAAATCACCAAACTGAAGCAGATCCTGCAATTATCGCATTGCTAATTGAAAAGTCATTTCCATATATTGCTGAAAACTTGGTAAATGTTCTATTTTTAGTTTTTGACTCTCTCCCTATTTTAAATAATGGACGTTTATAATGTTCAAATTATCAAATTCTGTGTTTTGTCTTACAGATTTATGTAGCAGGAGATAGAGTTATAAGTGACCCTCTGTGCAAACCCTTCAGTATGGGCAGGTTTTAACATCTCTGCATTAAGAATCATGCTCAGATGTGTCCATAGATGAATGAAGTTAAACTTGTGTTGACTTTTGATTTTTTTTTTCCTTTTTTTTTAAAGGAATCTGATTTGTGTTTACTCTAAAAAGCACATGAACGATGTTCCAGAACTCGTAGAAATGAAAAGAAAAGCAAACACACGAAGTTTGAAGGAAATGGCCATGCTTTTAAGGTACACAGCTGCTATTTGAGCCCTAAGTCCTACGAATGAAAATTAGAATGTTACAAAAATAACTTAAACTACTTGAATAGGATGTTCTTCACAAGTTTACATGCCCCCTCATTTTTTCTAATAACTTTTCAAATGTGTGTTAGTACTGTTTATAATATGCTACCTGTTGGTACAGGAGTGGCTCGCAGATAATTTGGATTGCGCCAAGTGGTGGTAGAGACCGACCAGATCCCCTCACGGGAGAATGGATTCCGGTAGGGTGTGAAATATAAGATTCTATTGTGGTGTACCTCATACTCTTTTGGTCCTAAATATAAGACATAGTTTTCATATTTGTTAATATTTTTCTAATTTATCCTTATTGATGTTCCTTCGACCATAATCAAGGAAGAGAGGAAATAGAGGAATTAAAGAGAATGACTAGGATGTTTTAAAAAATACATATCATATTAACTAAATCTGAACAAATTAAGTAAATATGTCTTATATTAAAGATTAGTGGGAGTATTGCTTAAGTAAGGAATGTTACCAATTTCATGCGTTTTACATGCTGATGTGAAACATTCAGGCACACTTTGATGCTTCTTCAGTGGATAATATGAGAAGGCTGGTTGAAAATTCGGGTGTACCAGGTCATATCTATCAGTTGGCGTTATTGTGTTATGATATAATGCCACCTCCATCTCAGGTATGTCATCCTTGGCTTTTAAGGGTCCCACCACTGATATTTCAGCATTGTTTTTGTCTGTATTACTGAGACTACGTAGTTTTGCAGGTAGAGAAAGAAATTGGAGAGAAAAGAGTTATCTCCTTCCATGGGGTTGGATTATCAGTGGCTCCAGAGATCAGCTTTTCTGAAATTGCTGCTTCTTGTCAAAGTCCTGAAATGGTTAGTTAAATTTGCCTAATCACTTGTCATCGATATATCCGATTCATGACCAGTCAAGAATGTGTCATGATTCCACACTTTTAAGTGACTGCTTAGTGCAGATCCTATTAACCTCTTAAATAACTGTTCCTTTAGCATAACTTGGTATCAATAGCACACAAGTATTCATATTTGGAGGCTGCAAATCTTGGGTCTTTATATTCTGATGGAGATTTGGTAGTATGAGATACTAAGTCCCACATTGAGTAGAATGGGATCCTCAATGAGGTATTTAAGTGGCGAACTTGCAGAGTTGTACTCTTCAAAGGGAGCTTGATATGTGTTTTATATGGTGCAGGCTAAAGAGGCATACACACAAGCCCTGTATAATTCGGTGAGTGAGCAATATAATGTGTTAAAATCTGCTGTATACGGTCAACAAGGATTAGAAGCATCAACTCAAAATGTGTGTCTGTCACAGCCATAAAGAATGAGCTCCAATCTGTATACAATCAGGTATATTTTCAAATTAGGCTTCAAGGAAACTGCTTTATAATATATCAAATTATTACCTGAAAACAAAGGGTATCACTCTATATTTGTAAAGTCCATATTACTATAATTTATAAGCAATTATAAGCCCCGTGTTACTATTTATCCTTTTTTTTTTTTTCTTTATAACTAACTTAACTAAATTTCTTTCAGATGCCAGTGACGATAGTGTATTTCACTCTAGCAAAAGCCTCTTTTATACTACACCCACAGATTAGCTTGATGAAAATTTACAGTCAGTTATATGTCCCTTTTTTTTTTTGAAATCTTTTACTGTGCATATCTTGTATCAGAGTTTCATTCATTGTTTTTTCAAGGTTCAGTTAAACTGCTCATTGTACATGTCTGTAACATTGAAACATATACAACACTTGGGGATTAGGCTCTTTTTTTTAGCCCCTAGCTGAATAAAAGGTAAAGTTATTTTCTTGAATTTTTTAGTTTAAATTTGATTTTTTTTTTTCCCCTGAAATCCTAATAAAGGAATCTGTTAACAGTGTGATTTTGTTGGGCATTAATGGTGTCAGACCGTGCAGGCTTAATTTAAATATGCAATTTGGTCAATTTGCTTAAGAATTTGAATCTTTTACTATTAATCTCCTCATTTATAATTAATTACTACCTCCGGTCCTAATTATAAGAGCTAGTTAACTTTTTTTTGGAGAGATTAAGGAAGCTAAATAAGTTAGTTAATCATTTTATGTTGTGTTTTCTTATATTATATATTCTCCTTAATTTATATTCTTATAATTAATTAAGGAGTAATATATATGTTTGACTCCCCTCCAAATACACTCGACATGGTGAGGCCAGCGAAAATCTTAATATTTACAAAACTGAGAAACATGTTGGGGGCAAATGAAATGACTTTCGTGTCTTTATTTTAAGGGAATAATAATTTTTTAAAATTCGATTATTTGATTGATGGCTAAAAATAACAGCAAAATTAAAATGTTAAACAGATATGAAAGAATGGTTTATACTGAACATGGCTAATTGATGATAGTGCGTTGGAAATGCATTAATATGTTGTTGCGTTGTACTGTCTTAAGCCCATAGCGTGGAGTTTAGATAGTCCATTAGTATTAGAATGAATTACGATGGGCTTTTTGGTCAATTAGTCCAGATCAGTAGGTTAGTGTGATAACGATGTTAGTTCATATAATAAACATCCGCGGGATACAGTTGGAGTGATACTGAGAGGGTCGATCGAACAACATGTAATTCTCTAATAAAAGAATAAAGAGAACACATAATAAAGCTATTTATTAGGACATCTTAGTTAACAATAATTTATAGAAATACACAAATGTCTAACCTCAATGAACTAGTATATTAATATTGGATCGAATAGCTCTCTCCTAGGTATCCATGGATGAGATACTTATGAGAACAGAAGATCATTGTACACGAATATGAAGGCTTTCACCAAAGAGGGTGGTGTGTGTACACAGTAACGGCTGAATAGTAAATTAGAGAGAGCATAGAATGTGTGTACCTTTTAGGTTAACCTCTTATTTATAGAGATTACCTTAGGGTTAGGGTTTAGACTGGTGGGCCTCTTGTGCCTCCAAGCCCAAACGTTGTGTCGTTATGTTTGTGTCATGTTGGTATCTTCTTGTTGGGCCACACCTTGGATGAGCCTTATATTTGAGTCCATAACAGTTGCCCCCCATCCTGCCGGGGTGCACTGATTTGTTTGATGCAGAACACGGATTTAACCTTACTTACACAGTTTATCCGGATTCCAAACATTAACGCGGAACGCAAATTTAACCGTGCTTTCAGTTTCTCTGAGCTCCAAACATGAGACGGGTTTTATTCCCGCGTTGTTGTACTTTCGTCCGAGCTATGATGAACTTCAAATTCATTTGTGTTGAAGTTGTGAATTGTTCGGGTTGTTTGAGAAGAAATAGGGTCCCTTGCTTGCTTTCGTAGCAATTTTTCCCAAGCTAATTACCCGGTTTATATTCCTACACTTATAATATGTAAGCAAATCAAAATTAATGGAAAATACTTATAATTACCCAGGTTGTTTGGTTTCTTGATTTCCGTTTTGTTTTGCCTTAATCTCGGTTATTGATAACATGTTTTTCCACTAGCAACTCGCTGTCCACTTTGTTGCCCCCAGCCCGGTAGTTCAGGTCTCCGGACTGCCGGGATGCACTTATGGTTTAACCTGGATCTCCACACGGAATTCGGATTTTAACTGTAATCAGTTTAACCGGGTTCTGTCTTCGTTCCCTTTCGTAAGGACGGACTCCATACGGAACTCAGTTTTTAACTATAATCAGTTTAACCGGGTTCCGTCTTCGTTCCCTTTCGTAGGGATGGACTCCATCTTAACTCGAATTTTAATTATAATCAGTTTAAACGGGTTCCGCCTTCTTTCAAGTTTTATTTGATGACTGGGCTAGAGTCAAAAATATATTGCGCATAATATTCATCCAATACCAGCTAAGAACTATACGCTCCAACATGGTTGTCCAGAATTTATTCCGGAGTATATTTCAGTTTTACCGGGTTCCAATGGGAACACGTTTTAACTGTTTTCAGTTTTACCGGGTTTTATGAGAACACGTTTTAACTGTTATTTCAGTTTTACCGAGTTCCAATGGATACACATTTTAACTATTTTTAGTTTTACCGAGTTCCTATGTGGACACGTTTTAACTGTTATTTCAATTTCACTGAGTTCCAAAGGATACACGTTTTAACTGTTTTCAGTTTTACCGAGTTCCAATGGGAACACGTTTTAACTGTTATTTCAGTTTTACCGAGTTCCAATGGATACACATTTTAACTATTTTTAGTTTTACCGAGTTCCTATGGGAACACGTTTTAACTATTATTTTCAGTTTCACTGAGTTCCAATGGATACACGTTTTAACTGTTTTCAGTTTTACTGAGTTCCAATGGGAACACGTTTTAACTATTCATTCAATTTAACTGGGTTCCGTTTTCCTCCTTTCGTAGGGGCGGATTCCACACGGAACTCGGATTTTAACTATTCATTTAGTTTAACCGGGTTCCGTCTTCGTCCCTTCTGTATGGGCGGACTCCACACAGAACTCAGATTTTAACTATTCATTCAGTTTAATCGGGTTTTGTATTAGTCCCTTTTGTATGGGCAGGCTCCACACGGAACTCGAATTTTAACTGTTCATTCAGTTTAACCGGATTCTGCCTTTTCTCCTTTGTCGTAAAACTTTACACAGAGCCCGGATTTTAACTAGATTCAGTTTAACCAGGTCCGGCTTTTCTCCTTTGTCGCAAAAATTTACACGGAGCCTAGATTTTAACTAGATTCAGTTTAACCGGGTCCGCCTTTTCTCCTTTGCCGCAAGACTTTACACGGAGCCCAAATTTTAACTAGATTCAGTTTAATCGGACTCCTCCTTTTCTCCTTTTGGAGTTGGACTCCTCCTTTTCGCCTTTCCCGTACTAGGGAGAAATCTCCTCTGGAGTAAATATAGCATCAAGAAATGCAGATGCTTTTTGGAAACATGATTGCCCCAAATATCAATATTGTTGCATAGATTTGACCAAATGGCTATTGGCGATGACTCGTCATATGCAACACAAATTCCTTCTGGAATAGATTGAACAGCTTTATGAATGGTATTAATGAACTCCTATAGAGATAGTAACCTGTCCACTAATTGTGAATGAACTTCATTAGACACAGAAATCATAAACCTTGAAGTTTCTTCATTAATATCCTCATGACGTATGGCAAGTCTGATAACTTTAGACAATGCTAAAATAGCAATGTCCACATCATTGTTGGAAAAACATAGCAAAGTAGTAGAACATGACATTAGTACATTATATATTTCCTTCAAAAAATTAAGATAAGCTCCTCCAGTCATTTCCTCTGTCATCACATACACCTTCTCCTGGATAAAACTAGCAAGCAAGTTACTAATAGATTTTAATATACGGTGTAGCCCTTGCAACATAAGTTTGGCATCAATTTTAGCTTGAACCACAAAATTGTGAAATTCATTTTTCCTAGCTGGATGAACCCTCAACAACTTAGAGAATGGCTGAAGGATCAAACACAGAAAGTGAAGAGTAGATGCACCCATATTGGTCCTATCAAGGTGTTTAGTATACCTTTTTTGGACAAGCTCAAGCAGTATACAAGTTGTTTGATAAGTATATATTTTATGATTAAATAGGTGTATATTTTATGAGAATTAGCTGGCTTTATTAATATTATATGCCTATTTAATTATCTTTTAGAAAATTTTCGATCATTGAATCAAACTTAGGATCAAAGAATAAATCGACATAAAATCTACTCATATCCTATTTTTATTGTGCGGGAAATATTAGGCGATTTGGAATGAAGTAGAAAAAGCAATTAAGAGGATATGCAATCAGCCAAACTCGGTGGTCCCACGCAAGAAAAATAGAAACAAAATCAATTGTGTGATCTAGTGGAGTTGATTACAAGATATAAGATATCTTTTTAATAAGAAAAGGAGAATCAGTGACCTACGGCCTAAGTTATATTTAGGTTATATATATAAAGAAAGGGAGAAGCAAAAAAGAGGACGGAAGAGGGACGGAGGAGCAGAAGAAGAAACGAAGAAGCAGAGGAGTAGGGGCTGAGCGGTTCGATTTTCTTCATCATCTCCACGGAAGGACGGAAGGACCGTGGAGGCGACGAAGAAACTTTCTTTCATCTCTTTCCTTTATTCCTTCAACCTGAGTTTCATCCTTTTGTTATAGATTGTGTTATAGCCATGTGTGGCTAATTGGTTTTGCAACCTAGAGGACCTATGAACTTGTTTGGGTTCTAGAGATTATTCCCACTTTTAGTTTTGCTTAATTTTATTTCAGTTTATTTAATCTTGTGTTTATTGCTATTGCTTATTGATTGATCAACATTAAGCATGTTTTGGGGATTTAGGGTTGAACTTGGAAGAGGGAATCCTAAATTGACCATGGGAATAAATAATGTGAAATTAGGTTTTAATCTAATTAGCGTCTAGGATAGAAATATACCTAGAAGCTCCGCATAATCAAATTAGAGTGAGCCCGATCTAAAACGCATCTTATTTAGTTGTGTGAGGCATTACTTAATTAATTAAGATAGGTATATAAATGAACTAGAAGGTATTTATAGACATTGATACTCTAGATTAGCTGAGTAAGATAAGTCAAAATTAATTTAGTGGGGATGAAATCTAGGAAACAAATAAGGGATTAGAGGCTAGATTCTCGTTCATTAGTGTGGTAGTTTCTTTGTTTTAATTTTAATTTCTTTTCTCTTCATTAAATTTAATTTGGTTGCTCAACTTAAACGAAATTGTGAAATTAATCTTAGCGAAATTGTGGGTCTAAGTTCGTGGGAACGATATCTTACTTACTCTTTATTACTTGATACGGCCGTCTGACTTCCGGAGTTTTTTTTGAAATTTATAAAGTTTTGCCCTATCAAATTTTTGTTGTAACCCACAACTCAAAATTCTCATTTGACAACCCACCATGGGACGAGAATACTAATGAAACACGATCAAAAGCAGTGCCATATAATTTGTACCTTTCACCAGATATAAACGATTCTCCTGAACAGATGGAGAAATCCTCCAACAGTGATAGAGCATTTTTTACAATAAAATGAGCTGGCCGTAGGAGATTGCGAGACACATTCAGAGAAACATTAAACTTCAAAGATTCCTGGAAGCAGAACTTGAATATCTCCCAGCAACAAAAATCCACATATGTATCCACTTCCCCAACCTGAGGCTTTTGAATTAATAGAGCACTTTCTCATTGAAAGCAGACGTGACATTATGAAATTGACTGAAAACATAAAATGCTCTTTCAAAATTGATGACGCAAAGAGGTTGCAGACATATCCAATTTCTGAGCACTATAGGAAACATCATTTCTTTGAGGAATTGCATCAAATAAATTTTGAGCTTCATCGACCAACCCATTGTCACAATAACCACTAATAAGGTTAGTCCAACAAACCACATTCTTATGAGGACTTTCATCAAACAAGTTACGTGCAACTTTAATGGCCCCATGTTTAGAGTAAATATTTAACGCAGAGCTGGCAACAAAAACATCAGAGAAATTCCCTAACTTTACTATCTGAGTATGAACCTTGTCGAACTCTGAATTTCTCGAGAAACCCATTATCATGGAATTACAATCAAACAAATTGGGCGTCAACATGCGACTAAAAAGCGTCTCCGCATAGTGCAAATCCTTGTGTTCAATGTCTTGTTCGTGAGAGAAGTTTGGAGGTCCCACGTTTTGGTGTTCAAGAAGCCTACGAATCAGACACAGCTAGCAGCATTCATTCAGAAATCAGAATATATTTTTTATATTCAATAATAATTTTTTAATGTTTAATGGGACGAGGCAGTGGTGTGCTAGTGTTGTCTTGATGGATCTTTGCAACTCAAATGGAATTAACAATTCAACCCGGTTCTAACATTCAAGGCATCCCGGCCTTCATGCTTGCAACTCGGATGGAATTAACAATTCAACTCGGTTTTAACATTCGAGGCATCCCGGCCTTCACGTTTGCATCTCAGAAATTTGGGACAACAATCTCGGCATCTCAGCAATTCGAGACAACAATCTCGGCATTCACCCTTCTTAGAAATTCACATCTCGACATCTCAGCAATTCGGGACAACAATCTCAGCATTCACCCTTCTTAGAAATTAACATCTCCCCATCTCAACAATTCGGGACAGCAATCTCGGCACCAATGCTCTGCATGCCGGGTTCAATTATCTCGGCTCCAATGCTCTGCATGCCGGCTTCAGTTATCTCGGCTCCGATGCTCTGCATGCCGACTTCAATTAAAGAAACCCTCCAAAGCATTTTCGAGAACGAGTCTCGGGATCGTGAGGCTTCAAAGGTATTCTTCTTCCTATCTTAGAGAACTAGCACCGGGAATTGGTCGATTTTCGATCTATGATGCCTTCAAGGCAGGGCTCCTTGAAGCATCGACGTTGAATCTTTCTTTAGATCGGGAAAAAGATTGCGAGCATCACCATGGTCTCTCTTCCTTGGATCGACAGCATCCTCGAGTCTTTGCTTTAGTTGCGATTCGGACTTCAATCAAAATTCACTCACCAACGAGCTGGAGCGTCGAAACTTTCTTCAAATTGGGAAAGGAGCACGAGCGTCGTCGTGGTCCTTTTCTTCAGATTTCCATGGTTCATTTTTGCTTTGCGTGTATTTCCAAGCAAATTTATTTCTCCTTTACCTTACAACAGTGGATATTGAAAGTTCTAGTGGTCTAGATCATGAGAAATCTGACTACTGCTTTTGGTATTGACCATCTTTGGTCACATGAATCAAAGTTTAACGATTTCCCACAGACGGTGCCAATGTTCTGTGGTAGAATACAAATGTCTAGCCTCAATGAACTAGTATATTGATATTGGATCGAATAGTTCTCTCTTAGGTATCCATGGATGAGATACCTATGAGAATAGAATATCACTGTGCACGAATATGAAGGCTTTCACCAAAGGGGGTGGTGTGTGTGCACAATTATGGCTTAATAGTAAATTAGAGAGAGCATAGAATGTGTGTACCTTTTAGGTTAACTTCTTATTTATAAATATTACCTTAGAGTTAAGGTTTGGACTGGTGAGCCTCTTGTGCCTCCAAGCCCAAACGTTGTGTCATCATGTCCATAGGCGGACCCATGTGTTGGATTGGGGGGCAAGTGCCCCCCTTGAATTTGAGGTTTTTTTTTAAAAAAAATAAAAAATAATAATACATGTTTGAATGATTGTTCACCCTTAAATTAAGTGTCCACCTTTAATATATCAAGACTGCACTTCGTATTCGGATAGGGGATGAATGTTGAATGATTGTTTAGTGCCTTATATTGAAAAATATTTATATGATAGTATTGATAATAAAGTAATTATGATGGAATAAAAAAATAAGGCGCTAGAAGAAGACATTGTAATTATTTTTTATTGTAATATTATTTTTATTGTAATATGTAATTTTGACTGCATTTATTTTGAGTGTCCACCCTTCTAAATGACATGTTTTTAAAATAATGTCTCTCTTATTACATCATCAATATTCACTTGATTTTATAAATATTTCTTATATATATATATATATATATATATTTTTAACGCATTTAAAACTTTTTAAAAATAAATAAACGGGGCGCCCCCAAATATGTAAAATAATCATGCTCCCCCTCTTAATTTTTTTTTGGAGAAATTAAGAAAATTAATTAAATTACTTTAGTCATAACAATAATATTTTTTTATTATTAAAATGTTAAATTTATACAATTGAAATTTTAATCCATTAATAGTAAGGGAAGAGAGCCACACAAGGATGAGGTGGAGTGAATTCCAAGGGATAGCATGGCATGAGGGGTTACGCAACCACTCATTTGTTACTCTTTCCGATTTTGGATTCCCTTCTCTCTCATCGATATCTAATTACTACTTTCCCTCTCGCCCTAATTATAAGAGTTAGTTAATCTTTTTTGGAGAAATTTAAAACTAATTAAATTACTTTAGAGTATTTGCATTTGTATTTTTTTCTTCAAACTAATTAGTTTATTAATAAACTAATATATAATTTAAGAATACACAACATATAAATGATTAAGCTTTTATTTAGTTTTTTTAATCTCTAAAAAAAAGTTAACTAACTCTTATAATTAGGACTGAGGTAGTATAACTATAGTATAGGGTTTCATTTTACATGTTCATAAGGAATAGCCTTTTTCATAAAAAAGAGATTTCCTTGTCTGTTTTTCTCATATACATTACATGCCTTTTGACCAAAAAAATAAAATAAAAAATACATCCACATGCCCCCACTTTTCCGGCATCCCCCGTTTAAATTTCAATTACTTATTGATATGATGAAGTTGATGGGCCAAAAAAAGGATCCGTGAATGAGTCCAAAAGTTTAAGGTAATTTTGACCAAAAAAAAAAGTTTAAGGTAATACACGTGGAACACGATGAGAGGATGGCCCTTCGCGACATTTTCCAACATTAGATTTCCAATATCCGAGGTTGTTCACTTGATGCTCTTTTCTCGCCGCCTTCTCTCTCTTCCACTTCTTCTGGCTATTTATTTCTTCCCCTGCCTTTGCGATCTGCTTCTTCAAGGAGTTTTGCTTCTTTTTCTTGTTCTTCTTCCTCCTCTTCTTCGCTTTTCAAGGTCAGAGCTCAGGAACGCCTTCTCATGGAGAATCACTCCCCCAACTACCTCGCTCCTCCTGTTTCTTCATCCAGAACTTTCCTCAATGCTCGCACTGAACAAGGTTTTTTACTCTGTTTTTTTTTTTCTTTTTCTTCGCTTATGTACTGGCATTTAAAGCTCGACTACGTTATAGTTGATGGGGAAATGATTTTTGGATACTGAATTGACTCTCGCTATCTGAGTTTATTATTGCATGTAGCTAAACTTGGGAAAGGAAGACAAATTACTGTAGAAATTGTAAGGAACGTAATATGTTGTTAATCCGTCGCTATGTGCCAACGTAGTTCATTAATTAAAAAGAATTTCCGCTTTACTAATTCGGAATAACAAACTGACTCTGTTTCTGCTTATGATTTTATTGGTATTTGTGAGGTTATCAAATACGTTTGTTTAAATACATAAATCCTTAAACTGTCAAATTTTCAGAGCTTCTGTCCGGAATAAGGAAGGAAGCAGAAGGAGGATTTCTTCCTTCTAATGTTGCTTCAGCCATGGAACAAGTGTATCACAGCTACAAAAATGCAGTAAGCTTATATTCCTTGGATACGCACTTATGTACTCCAAATATATATAGGAGCTAGTGACGTAAATGTAAAACCTCAATTCACTCTACTTCTCAAATTTATAAGTTTTTTTCCTTGCTATCCATATTGATTGCATGTATTAAAGGGAGTTTTTATCACTGAGGATAATGATTAAAGAGGTATTTTGGGAAACTAATACACATTTGTCACAAATATCTAACTTAACCAATCTCTTTAATATCTATAAATTTTAGGACATACCACGTGTAAGACAAACCATATGAAAACAATAACCAAATGAACATGTGGAATCTTACAATGGAAGACTTAAATAGAAATACCTGTCTCATGCTAAGTGATGACAATTGTCTTCTGACTGGGATATCGGCTCAGTGATGACAATTGGGGAAAGCAAATCAGGTTTTCTAAGATAACTCTGTAACCTCAAGGGAGAGAGTACTTATGTGGGCACAGTAATTATCAAAATAAAACACAGTAATTCAGGATTTATGTTTCTGGTATTCTTTCCATTGTTGTGTTGACTTTGGGAAAAAACTTGTTTCAGGTTTATCAAAGTGGGGATCCTCAAGCCGATGAGATTGTATTATCAAATATGACTATTTTCTTAGACCGCATATTTATGGATGTTGTGGTAAGATTGGATTCTAGGATTGTGATTATATCATTACCAACTCCCTCTTCCTCCTCCGGTCCTAAATATAAAACATGTTTTTTTTTTTTTGGAGATATTAAGAAAACTATTTAAATTACTTTAAAATATTTATATTTATGATTTTCTTCAAATTATTTTGCCTAATTTATAAACTAATATATAATCTAAGAATACATAAAATATGATATGATTAAGTAACTTATTTACTTTTTTAATCTCTCCAAAAAAGTTAACTTTGTCTTATATTTAGAACATAAAGGAGTATCATTTTTTGTATTCAAGGCATGTTTCAGTAGGACTTGACATACAATAACATTTAATTAGTTTACCAAATTTATTATTTCATACCAATGAAAACTTATAACATTATTTTTTATTTCCCCCAGGATCCTTTTGTCTTTAATTCACATCACAAGGCAAAGCGAGAGCCTTTTGACTACTACCTATTTTTTCAAAATTATATTCGTCCTTTAATTGATTTCAGGTTAGTTCATAGCTTTATCAAAACTTCATGTATAAATTTCATGCCTAAATTGTCCTCATAAATCTCATATTATAGGATATTGCCCATAATATAGATATAGAAATATAAAACAGAAAAATGAATTAGAATCAATTTGATTTGGGGTTACTTAATTTTTTAAACATGATATTTTTGCCTTGGTGCAGAAATTCATACATTGGCAACGTTTCCCTTTTCTGTGAAATGGAAGAGAAACTTAAACAGGTGCCAATTTTTGACATCTGATTTTATATCATGTGATTATTTTTGTTTCTTTTAAGGAATTATATCTACTTTCTCTTTGTTTATTACATCTCCCTCCTTTCGTCAATTGTAACACTCGTATTTTTGCATGCAAGTAGGATCTTTCCATTCTATTCTAAACATTTGTAATTGTAGAGGACAATTCTGAGAAACTGAGAAACTTAATTAATGCAGGGACACAATATTATCTTGATGTCAAATCACCAAACTGAAGCAGATCCTGCAATTATCACATTGCTAATTGAAAAGTCATTTCAATATATTGCTGAAAACTTGGTAAATGTTCTATTTTTACTCTCTCCCTATTTTAAATAATGGAAGTTTATAATAATGTTCAAGTTATCAAATTTTATGTTTTGTCTTACAGACTTATGTAGCAGGAGATAGAGTTATAACTGACCCTCTATGCAAACCCTTCAGTATGGGCAGGTTGTAACATCTCTGCATTAAGAATCATGCTCACATGTGTCCCTAGATGAATGAAGTTAAACTTGTGTTGACTTTTGATATTTTGTTTTTAAGGAATCTGATTTGTGTTTACTCTAAAAAGCACATGAACGATGTTCCAGAACTCGTAGAAATGAAAAGAAAAGCAAATGCACGAAGTTTGAAGGAGATGGCCATGCTTTTAAGGTACACAGCTACGATTTGAGTCCTCCATATTTTCCTAATGTTAGTCCTAACTCATCCTTAATGTTATTAGTTAGTTCCCTAAGTCCTAGGAATGAAAATTACAATGTTACTAAAATAACTTAAACTACTTGAACAGGATGTTCTTCACAAGTTTACATGCCCCTTCATTTCTTCTAATAACTTTTCAAATGTGTGTTAGTACTGTTTATAATATGCTACCTGTTGGTATAGGAGTGGCTCGCAGATAATTTGGATCGCGCCAAGTGGTGGCAGAGACCGACAAGATCCCCTCACGGGAGAATGGATTCCGGTAGGTTCTATTATGGCGTACCTCATACTCCTCCAGTCCTTAATATAAGATATATTTAGGGAGTTAATCTTGACCTTAAATATAAGACATAGTTTTTATATTTGTCAATCTTTTCCTAATTTACCTTTATTGATGCTCTCTCGACCATAATCAAGAAAAAGAGGGAATGGAGGAATTAAGGAGAATGACTAGAGTGTTTTAGAAAGTACATGTCATATTAACTAAATTTGATCAAATTAGGTGAATATGTCTTATATTAAAGACCGGTGGGAGTATTGTTTAAAGTAAGGAATGTTACCAATTTCATGGGCTTTACGTACGGATGTGAAACATTCAGGCACACTTTGATGCTTCTTCAGTGGATAATATGAGAAGGCTGGTTGAAAGTTCTGGTGTACCTGGTCATATATATCAGTTGGCGTTATTGTGTTATGATATAATGCCACCTCCTCCTCAGGTATGTCATCCTTGGCTTTTAAGGGTCCCACCACTGATATTTCATCATTGTTTTTGTTTGTATTACTTAGACTATTTAGTTTTGCAGGTAGAGAAAGAAATTGGAGAGAAAAGAGTTATCTCCTTCCATGGGGTTGGATTATCAGTGGCTCCAGAGATCAGCTTTTCTGAAGCTGCTGCTTCTTGTCAAAGTCCTGAAATGGTTAGTTAAATTTGCCTAATCACTTTTATTACCTTGTCATTATCGACGATGATCATTCTATCCGATTCATGACCACTCAAGAATGTGTCATGACTCCACACTTTTAAGTGACTGCTTAGTGCAGACCCTATTAACCTCTTAAATAACTGTTCCTTTAGCATAACTTGGTAACAATATACACAAGTATTCATATTTGGAGGCTACAAATCTTGTTTCTTTATATTCTGATGGAGATTTGGTAGTATGAGATACTAAGTCCCACATTGAGTAAAATGGGATGCTCAATTAGGTATTTAAGTGGCGAACTTGCAGAGTTGGACTCTTAAAAGAGAGCTTCATATGTGTTTTATATGGTGCAGGCTAAAGAGGCATATACACAAGCCCTGTATAATTCGGTGAGTGAGCAATATAATGTGTTAAAATCTGCTGTATACGGCCAACAAGGATTAGAAGCATCAACTCCCAATGTGTCTCTGTCACAGCCATAAAGAATGAGCTCCAATCTGTATACAATCAGGTATATTTTCAAATCAGGCTGCAAGGAAACTGCTTTATAATATATCAAATTATTAGCTAAAAACCAAGGTATCATTGGATCCGGTTGGGAGAAGTCGTCCAAAGGATGAGCATCTAGGCCATCCATATTTCATTTTTTTAAACTGCTAATTTTTAATCAAAAATTATTTTTATAGTTAGAGAATCTAAAATAAAGATGATCTCTGAATTGACTTTTTTTTTAAAAAAAAAATCATTTGAAAAAATAAAATATGAACGGCCCAGATGCTCATCCTTTGAACGAGCTCTCCCTGCTCGTCCAAAAGACGAGCAAGGAATCTGGATCTGAGTATCACTCTATATTTGTAAAGTCCATATTATAATTTGTAAGTCCCGTGTTACTATTTATCCTCTCTTTTTTCTTCTTTATAACTAACTTAACTAATTTCTTTTCAGATGCCAGTAATGATGATCTATTTCACTCTAGCAAAAGCTTCTTTTATACTACACCAACGGATTAGCTTGATGGAAATTTACAGTCAGTTATCTATATCTTTTTTTTTTTTTGAAATCTTTTACAGTGCATATCTTGTATTAGGGTTTCATTCATTGTTTTTTCAAGGTTCAGTTAAACTGCTCATTCTACATGTCTGTAACATTGAAGCATATACAACACTTGTGGATTAGGCTCTTTTTTCTTTCTTTTTTTAACCCCTAGCTGAATAAAAGGTAAAGTTATTTTCTTGAATTTTTTAGTTCAAATTTGATTTGTTTCTTAAATCCTAATATAGGAATCTGTCAAGAGTGTCATTTTGTTGGACATTTGATGGTGTCAGACTGTGCAGGCTTAATTTAAATATGCAATTTGGTCAATTTGCTTAAGAATTTGAATCTTTTACTATTGATCTCCTCAGTTATCATTGATTAATATAAGACAAATTCAAAACCACTCTAGATGTGCCGGAAACTTTTGTATTTTTTTCTCATGAACATGGCAAGCATCAGTTGAGTGGCTTTGTTTGTGGTTAACTACCAAGTTAGGATCGTACGTGAAATTTATATAAAAAAAAAATCTGTTTGACTTCACTCCAAAAAAATCTGAACAACTTGTTGGGGGAAAATAATGTCAAGAAATGACTTTCGTGTCTTTATTTTAAGAGAATAATAATTTTAAAAAATTCGATTATTTGATTGATAACTATTAATAACAGCAAAATTAAAATGTTAAACAGATATTTGACAAAAAAAAAAAAAATTTGTTAAACGGATGTTTTTTTTTTTTTTTAATAAGAAAATTTTAGGAGAGGGGTTGGGTTCACCCATAATCTAAAAAAAGGTAGGGTCTTTCGAGTCCATTCTACTGAGGAATTTAGAATTTAAAAATACATATCTTCTTCACCTTAACCAGGTTAGCATTCTTCTCATGACCCTACATGATGATCTGCCTTTCCCCAAGCATGACTTAACTCTAAGATCAAACTCTCTTCCTTTTGGTGAGAATGTCCGACTCCTTTACTAGTTGAACCCAAAAACAAGTGGTGTTAAACTGATATGAAAGAATGGGTTATACTGAACAATGCTAATGGATGATGGTGTATTGGAAATGCATTAATGTTTTTAGGTTGTACTGTCTTAAGCCCATTAGGTGGAGTTTAAATAGTCCATAAGTATTAGGATTAATTGCATGGGCTTTTTGGTCAATTAGTCCAGATCAGTAGGTTTAGTGTGATAACGATGCTAGTTCACAGAACAAAAGATAAGTTTCATCATAAACATTTGTGGGAAACAGTCAGAGTGATATTGAGGAGGGCAGATTGAACAACATGGAATCTTCTGAAAATGGGTAAAAGATCAAAGAGAAATTTAGTATGACCTCTAAGTTAACAATAATTTATAGGGATAATTACAATGAGATCCCAAGAAATAGACTTATTTACTAATAGGTCCTAATGACAACTAAATACTAGTAGGTAATGACAGGTTTTATAGTAAAAAATGATAACACTTTACTTATTATTGGGATTTCTCTGTAATTAAGTCTATTACTTAGAACCTTGTCGTCATTCCCCCTAAATTATATTTGGCTATTTTTATTTTTTTTTAGGTTTTGTGTGTGATGCTACATCTATGTAATTCAGATTTGACGTCTCTCATTGGTAATTATATTTGGCTATTAGGTGTGTGTGATGCTACATCTATGGTAATTCAGATTGGACGTCTCTCTCTTACCTTTCCTCTCCTTTACCTTTCTTTTCCTCTCATCACCACTGAATTATAAATTTTAATAATTCAGATTTAAAATTTTATAAAAATGGTATCACAATTTTACTTTTGAAATAAATAAATAAATAAAAATTAAATTGTTAAAATTTGATTAAAAAAGGGTATATTATTATTATAGAGTATACTTTCTTCCTATTGTTTTTATTACAACGAGAAATTATTGTTATACTCCCTTTAGATCTTTATTATAAGGCATTAATTAGGAATTATGTTTGATCCTTTTTGTAAGGCATTTACTTGTTTCCAAAGTGCATTAATTAATTTTAGGGTTAAGGTGCAAAAATAGACATATGTTATTTTCGAAAAAAAGCGTATTAAGTCTTTTTTTTAAAGTTTTTTTACAAATTATATGCAAAAATATCGTTTGATTAAGTTTGAAGACGATGACGTAGCATTTCAAATGCAAAAATGACATGTCTTTGTCAAAAATTCAGCAAAAATAATTAATATAATGTTAGAGTAACCCTTTATTTTATTATGTATGCCCATAATTAATAAGGGTAGTGTGTGAGAGAAATAATTAATATAATATTAGAGTCTAGTATAATTAGTAAGGGTAATATTAGAAGTTACTTAAATTGTAGGACAACTTTATTAACTTTAACTGTTTTTATTGGTTTGTGAAAAATTATTGGTTAATAAGGATGAGAAGGAGGACTATTCTTTAAGAAAAAGTGATGATAATATTTTGTATAATGAAAATGTGAAATTTATACAATTGAAATTGTAATCCATTAATAGTAAAGGAAGAGAGCCACATAAGGATGAGGTGGAGTGGGAATTCCAAGGGAAAGCGTGGCATGAGGGGTTACGCAACCACTCATTTATTAGTCTTTCCTTTGGATTTGGGATTCCTTTCTCTCAGTCATCGATATCCTACTACTACTAGAAGTATAGTATAGAGTTTCTTTTACATGTTCATAAGGAATAGCCTTTCTCATAAAGCAGAGATTTCCTTTTCTGTTTATCTCATACATTAAAACATGTCCACACGCCTACATGCCCCCACTTTTCCTGCATTCCCCCCATTAAATTTCAATTACTTCATTTTAATGCTTTCACTATTTTATAATACTATTCTAATCCCTCCATAAAGGCACAGCTTGGTCACTCATGCAAAGCCTCTATTCTCTAGTAAACTAACCAATGGGTTAAGCTCCAAATTTTATCATACAAGTTTTCCCACAAAAATTTCTATACCAAAATTGGATATTAACCTAATAAGTAATGACATTTGTATAGCCTAACTTTTCAATCGTGATATACAGTATATGAGATAAGTATGTGAGAAGAATCTTGTCTCGATTTTTGTAAATAAGCACTTTTGAGATGACTTTTAAAGGCTTGTTTGAGTTAGTGTTACATAAACACGTTCACGTAAATCGAAATAAAACTCATCTCACATACTCCCTCTGATCCTTATTATAAGACACCAACTAACAATTCTCACAAACCAATAAAAACAGTTAAAGTCAATAAAGTTAGCCTATAGTTTAAGTAACTTCCAATATTACCCCTACTAATTGCACTAAACTCTAATATTATATTAATTATTACTCTCACCTATTACCTTTATTTATTAGGGGCATACATGGAAAAAAAAATCTTGCTCATTGAGAACAAGCAAGTGTCTTATAAAAAGGACCAAATAAACTTGCTAGTTGGTGCCTTATAATAAAGACCAAAGGGAGTACTTACCTCATGCACCATAAATCACATTGGAAAAATAGCTTCTATCACTAATCCAAAATGGCACTTACTCGGTTGTCAAATCTACACCTTAACCCCCTTTTTTTTTTACTTTTTTAATATCTCGTCGGTCTAGCTCCATGTTAACTCTGATCTGACCCATTGACCCATGACCCGATACCCTAACCGGTTAAGTGTAATCGGTCCAGGTTTCACAACCTTGATGGGAACTAGGAAGTCTAAGGTTTAATCCTACTAATAAATAAGTGCTTGTACCTTTATTTTTATTTTTTAAAAAAAAAAAACTGAAATCTGTTCATGCCGTCCCTTCAGCAGTTAAACTAGGAACAAGATTAAAAGGAAACCAAAACGGTGTTCTTTTTCAAAACCCTTTGAATCCTTTTTAATATTTATGTCATTTCAAGTCAAAGTATCCCTTATATATATAGAGAGAGAGATTATACATACATGCATGCACCGCTAAACAAGGGATTTGAAAGTGGATCAAAGAGCAGCCCAAGAATGATGCACAGTGGAGTTGTGTTTATGTTTCCCCAAGCGGCTCTTTTATGTTTCTCTTTTGTTGCTTTGTGTTCTTCGTTCTCCCATAAGATTCCCTTTTTTATTACCCCAACCACATTATTATCATTAATCAAATCAATAATCTTAAGTCTTACAATAATAATAAGATATGCTTCTTGCAAGTGGGGGTGGTCCCCACATCGCTAATGATGTTCAATGCATCTCAACGTTCCCATTAATAACACTGCTTATACTAATAAAGTGCCCCGCCGGTGGGGTTTTCTCCTCTAAATAATTACTCCCTCCGGTCCTAATTATAAGATAACATTTTAATTTTTATCAATTTCTTCTTAAAATACCCCTATTTTATTCTCTCAAGTGTATTTGGTTTTTAGTGAGTGTATGTATGTTGATGCGTAGACTCTTACAGTAAGTAAAACTTTTAAATTGTTGGATTTTAATTTATTTATCAATGAGCTGATATTAATTTTTCAATACATATATATATATATATATATAGACACACATTTACACACATAGATATGTGTGTGTGTCTACACACAAATATACATAGACAAACAAACACACACACACACATATACATATATGTATATTTGTGTATCTATGTGTGTGTACATATATATATATATATATATCTTTGTGTGTGTTTGTCAATATGTGTGTGTGTACAGATATATATAAATATGTGTGTGTGTGTTTATACATATATGTATATTTGTGTATCTATGTGTGTGTACATATATGTATATCTTTGTGTGTTTGTCAATATATATGTGTGTATACAGAAATATATAAATATGTGTGTGTTTATGTTTGTGTAAATATATGTACACACAAATATATGTGTGTGTATAATATACATATATATACGCACATATATGTATATATAAGAAAACCATTATTTGATTAGAAAGCGTGTAAAAAGAAAAAATTTTATGTTGGAGAAGTATGTGGTAGGGGTTGTTGATTTACTTTTACTTATGTCATTTTAAATTTATATGAGGGCATTTTAGGAAAATGAGTAAAATTAACTAATTTAACTCATCTCCTTAATCTCCCCAAAATCGGTTAAATATGTCCTATAATTAGGACCGGAGGGAGTACTATATATGTATGTATGCAAGGGTGGATCCAGAAAATTATAGAAGGGGGCACACTTGGCGGGGGGATTCGGGGGCAGCGCCCCTAAATTTTTTTTTAAAAGGAAAGTTTTAAATGCATTAAAAAACAAAAAAAAAATATCAAAAAAATACTTTATGAAATCAAGTGAACATTGATGATGTAATAAAAAGGCAGGTTATTTTACAAACCTATTATTTAGAAAAGCAATGTTAAGTACGGTTAGAAATAAATGCATTTACATAAATTACTGATGAAGGGTGGAGTCTTCGATAAGTTGAAGACATATATTTTAATAAAAAAAAGTATATTACAATAAAATAATTATAATGTCATCCTTCTAGGTCTTATTTTTTGGAATTCCATCATAATTGTCTTATTATCAATGCTATCAAATACATCTTTTTTCAATATAAGACACTAAACAATTATCCAACCATTCACCCCTCATCCCATTACAAAGTGTAGCATTGATGTATTAAAGGTGAACACCTAATTTAAAGGTGGGCAATCATTCAAACATGTATTATTATTATTATTATTTTAAAAAAACATCTCAAATAATTGGGGGCACTTGCCCCCAACTTATAACCTAGATCCGCCTCTGTTAATGTATGCTCTACTTTAATCTAATACACCATATTCATTTAAATGTGTATGCCATACTTTCGTCTCATTGACATTTGACAACACTGCTTGTGATGGTTTCACCCAAAAAAAAAACTGCTTATGGAAATGGACTAGTATCTAGCTAGAAAATTCTTCTAAATTACGTCTGAATTAGCAATAGAAGTCAATTTTTAAAGTGTAGAAAGTAAAGGTAATTTATTACTTTCATTTGATGGGATTTTTGTAAAGAAACATTTGAATCATGTTATCTCATAAAAAATGACACGACAAAATAGCCGGAGAAATTAGGACTTGTTTGATTTTGTTTCTAAAAATAGTTTTGATATTAACTTTTAAAAAAGTAAAAGACTTGTTTAGAAAACTATTTTCAGAAAGTTGTTTTTAAAAATCAAAAAAATAAAAATAGTTTTTAGGTGTTTTCTTATATTTGTTTTTCTATTTGTTATTTTTAAAATCGTCACATATTCACTATTGACACTATATTACTGGCGATGATGACCACTACCACGTCACTAATAGCATCGGCTGCCACCTCATCACTTCAAAAATAGTATTCTTAAAACAACCATTCAAACAGTTTTTTTTAATTACCTTTTTGTTTTCAAAACTCATTTTTAAAAGCAATTTTATAAAACTTCTTTTAAACCAAAAAAAGTCAAATATGTCTTAATCTCCTTAATTAAAGTCCATCATCTAAACACCACACACTTAGGTTAGCTAGTAAGGAGTTGTTCTAACTTAACCACGGGTCTTGAGTTCGAGACCTGAAAATGCACGTGCGTGGGTGATAAAGGTTTCCCCCCGAAAAGGGCCAATCCGGTCTTGGACCGGATTAGTCTGAGATCGTTGATGTGCCTGAAAGATGGCCTGCCCTGAGACACCGAATACACTACCAAAAAAAAAAAAATCCATAATCTAAACGGTGGAGTTTGATTGAAGATACTAAAATTGTCATATAACCGGCCAATACGTCTAACTCATACTTGCCCGTTTCTGTGAATAGATAAACCTCGCTTCATCCACGACATCATTTGATGGGATTTTCAATCCTCAATTTTATTTTATTTTTCAATTATACAATTTCCATCCTCAGCTTTGCCAACATTTTTTTTTTTAAAAAAAAAAAAAAAAACTTTTTTGCAACACTTGTTTTTTTCTCTCTTCCTCTTTTTAAGGACATCGAATCTTACAGAGGATTGGGGCTCGTCACCCCATTTGTACTTCCTACTTTTTATTATGCTTTTTAATATTCTTAGTCCTAATTATAAGACTAAGTTAATTTTTAAAAGAGATTAAAAAAACTAATTAAATTATTTTAAAATATTTGTATTTATAGTTTTTCTCCAAACTAATTAGTTTAACTAATAAACTATATATAATGTAAAGATACACAATATATAATATGATTAAGTAACTTATTTAGCTTATTTAATCTCTTTAATATATTGAGCAATTTTTTGTTGTTGTTTTTTTTTTTACTTTTTGTTAGGATATATTCATTCAATGTCATGGAACTGGGGCTTAACTTTTAATACTATTTTTAATATGAAAACGTATTAAAATACTATTTTTCTGGCTAAAAAATTCATGCCAGGGACTCCTACAGTGTTAAGTGTGACTTAATTTGTTTAAAGATGAAGAATAATATAATTTGTGTTATACATGTGAAGAATGATAATATGAATCAATAACAAATCATATTATCCATCAATAATATAACATTTATTATAAATTTTATATAACATATACTAGACAAGTGTAAGTAGTAAGACTCATTTGGTATTTAGGTTTCTCTACACTAAATACCTCTTTAAATATTTACTTAAGTAAAATGTTGCAATTTTGATTTTTTAGATATGTGATGGGTGTCTGAGTTCCTTCACTTGATAAAGGATGTAAAAAATTAAAAATTTAGAAAGAAAACACTGATGCAATCATATGGGCACGGCTTTCCTCCTTTGCGTCTAGCATCTACTGCACTCCTTTGCTACAAAATGGTGCCGTTTTGGCACAAAACACTGAAGCTATGCCTTTTTTAAAAAATATATCTATATATTTCAGGGTCCTGAGTGATATTAAAAAGATATTTCATGGTCCTAAGTCCTAACTTTACTTTGTTAGATTATGTGTGATTTATGCATAAACGTTCTATGAATAAAATACTCTGACCATCCTTCTATTTTAGCTTAATTACATGGACCTTCTTTCTATTTTAAAAACTCATATAAACCCTCCTTAGAATTGAAATGTATGTTCCATAAAACTCCCTTATATTTTTAAGATTTATTTTCCATGTATTCAACTCTGAGTGGACCATTAAATTTGACTCTTAAGCTTTTTTTTTTCTACCTTTATTTAATATAAGAGTCTTTTGAACATTTATATTTGCCTAGAAGATATTATACAATCAGAAATAAATCTACTATTTATTTTCAAAGGGTTAAATACCATTTTTACCACGGAAATATTGGTAAGGAAGCACTCAGCACCCGAAAGTTTTTTTGGTATCATTTTTGCCCTGAAAGTTTACAAAAAAAGAGCAAATATGCCCCAGAAGTTTTTTTTAGGAGCAAATTTGCCCCAGAAGTTTTTTCTAGTAGCAAATTTGCCCTGAAAGTTTACAAAGAGAGCAACGATCCAATGGTCATGATCAACCGATCAGCAAAATTACTATGTTTTTAAACTTCCGGGTGTTGAGTGTCTTCTTACCAATACTTCCGTGGCAAAATTGGTATTTAACCCTATTTTCAAAATTTATTAATTTTGATCGTACTTCCTCTGGTCTTTATTATAAGGCACCAATTAATTTTTCTTACAAACCAAGAAAAGTAGTTAAAGTCAATAAAGCTATCATAGAATCTAAGTAATTTCCAATATTACCCCTACTAATTGCACTAAACTCTAATATAATATTAATTATTACTCCCACCCACTACCCTTATTAATTATGGGCAGACATGGTAAAAAATAATTAATGCTCATTGGGAACAAGCAAGTGTCTTATAAAAAGTATCAAATAAACTTGCTAGTTGGTGCCTTATAATAAGAACCAGAAGGAGTATTATATAATATTATAAATTTAATTTTTATCATATTTCTTGTAATGTATATATTTTGAGTTTCTTAAATAGATAAAAACATATTTCAAACACTTTTTTTTTTGTTATCGTATAGCATAAATAATAAAATTTAAATATATTATATAGATAATATTTTAATAATACGAAAAAGATATTTTATTTTGCAAATGTTCAAAAATAAATTTGGGATTTGATATGCTATAAAGGGTATATTAGTAAATAAATTTTATTTTAGGTTAAGTAGCAAATTTGCTCTAAAAATTTTCGATAATGAGTAATGTTTTTCTAAAAGTTTTTCTTATCTTAATGTTGTTCAGGAAATTTCAAAACATAACAATGTTGACCATTTTCATTAAAAAGTTCTTTGTCAACGTCAGTTTTTTGATATTCAATGTTATTTTTTTAACGAGAATAGGACAACATTGTTATATCTTAAAATTTCTAGGGCAACATTAAAAAAAAAAAAAAAACTTTCGAGACAATATTTTCAAAACTATATCTTGAGCGGATTTGCTACTTAACATTTTTATTTTAATATAAATTTTAATCCAAAATATTTTTAAAATCTTTTGGAATATTCCTATGGAATTAATGGTGTGAACCCTAAAGTGTATCTTTTTTAAAATAGAGAGAATGTTTGTGTAATTAAGACAAAACATAAGGGAAATAAGAGTATTCTACTCATGTTTTGTTTATACTCTCTATTTTTATAAGTTTAAATATAAGATAAAATTTGTATTTTAAATTGCACTATAAATTTTATCATATATTTAAGACTGAAGGTAATATTATTTTAATAATTACTTATTTTATTTTTTATTAAAATATAGTTAAACCACTCATACGCTCCTCGGATGGATTGTAATCGTACCTTGGTGAACTGAAGACTGAAAAGCCATTCACTTTATTGCAAATTTGGACACTTAGTAAAGTATTATAATTAAGGCCAAAAAGGAGGAACACAGATTGATGGATGAATTATTATATTAAATATGGCAAAATAAGAAGAATTCCCGGATATGCGTTACGTGAATAATTGTTATGATGAAGTTGATTGGCCGAAAAAAGAATCCGTCAATGAGTCCAAAAGTTTAAGCTAGTACACGTGGAACACGATGAGAGGATGGCCCCTCGCGACATTTTCCAACATTAGATTTCCAATATCCGAGGGTGATCACTTGATGCTTTTCATGAAGATAATATCATCTCATATTAATTCCCTTTTTAATTAAATCATATTTCCAAAAGAGGAATAGTGTATATGTGAATTTAAAATATAAATTTAGTTAGACCTTCCCAATAAATGTATTTCTCACAATTCGAATTCGAATTTGTGTTCCATTCATCATGAGAGTAAGGGCACTTATCACATCAACCAATAACTTGTTGGTAGTGTTTTTTAATAGGTTAGGGACAATTTTGTCCAGAAAGTTATCGCTGAGGGGCAATTTTGCTTTGAAAAATTTTTGAGGCCCAATTTTGCCTTGATCACTATCCTAGTTAATTTTGACCATTAATTGACTAAATATATTGAGCTAATAGTATACATGTCATCCACATCATTTATATTAAGTGTAAATTTGCCTTAAAAGTCCATATGTCATTTACTTTTTTTTTTTCAAAATTATATTTAAAACTTCTACGGTAAACTTGCATCCTTAACAAAAATGAAGTGAACGACATGTAGATTGCTAGCTTAGGATATTTAGTTAACTAATAATAAAAAATAACTGGATAACTGCCTGGGTAAAATTGCTCGCGTTTCTACTCTTCTGGAGCAAATTGCCTCTCAAAAATCTTTTAAAGCAAAATCTTGTGGCTTAACCCATTTTTAAAGAAAGGGACAAATACTACCCGCATGAGATCATTAGAGAAACTGTTTCGAGGCGTAACTTGAAAGTCTATATGTCTAGCCTTAACAGACTAGTAAACGATTTATGTAGGATCAAGTGACTCTCAAGGATGTTCAAATAACCAAACACTCAAGAGAGAATCACACAATGCTATCTATGAGGAAGATAACACTGAGTAACCTGAGATCACTGTGCAACACAAGGACGACTTATCGCCAGAGATGTGGGGTGTGTGTTCTGTGAGACTGAATCTAGAATAATGAACAGAGAATATGTGGTGTACTGTTCGCCCCAAGGAAGGCCTGCTTATTTATAGTAGTCCCCTACGGTTTCAATCCTCGTGATGGAATGTTCCCATGACTGGCATGACTTCTGCCCCACTACCTGCAAAATCATGGTTATGGATATGATCGTGGGATAATTGACCTCTTACTTGACTTAAAACGGTTCTGTTCGTGGGTATCCTCTTCTTGGACCTAACCCTACCGGGCCCATTAATCGGGTCCATAACAGGAACAAATATAAAACAATAAAAGATACAGCAAAATGAAACTATCGGCATAAACACTCAAGTTTTAATTTATTTAAAACATTGATTCCTTTAATTTTGTTTAAAAACCTAAACCATTTTACTCTTTTAAGCAACGAAAACTAAAACATAGGAAATTTAAAAGATTAAATATTGTATTAAAAATCTATGTCCATGAGGCATACAGCACTTACTTTACACATTTTTGATATATTGCTTTTAAAGGATAATGTGGCATGTGCGTACTGCAAAACCAATTAATTATGAATAAGGGTACAATAATTATTTCACATATTCAATGTAATATATTTTGGACTCACTCATTCAATGAAGTGCGAGGAAAAATATATTACTCCTTTTTATTTGTTCAAGCCAATAGTATGCGTTTTTTATAATAATCCTGTAGCAAGTCAAAATATAGATATATAAAATGAAATTGGAATGATATGTGAAAAAGTCTATGTTTAAAGATTTTACTGATGAGTTAGTATTTTTTTTTTAAAAAGTGTTATGTCAGTTAGTTGAGAGGAACAATTTCCTTACGTGTCTTAGGTTAAATGACATTAGGAAAAGCTGAAAGATTCAAGACCTGAATCTGAATATGAGGTCTTTATATACTAAAATTTACAAACATAAACTTTTCACCAATTTTCTCCAAATATTTATAGGAAGCTGGACAATTTACAATTACAATTCATAAATGACGATCATTGAATCAAATGGTAAGAGTTTAATATCTGTTAAATTGATATTTGAATTCAACACCCCAACCAATTAGAATTAAAATAATTTGAGATGATGTCTTTTTATTCGACAGAGTTTACATAAAGTGATATTCCTAAAATAAATAAAGGTGTGTTTGGGATCACGTTTGGAGATTTAAAAGTGCATCCCAACAACCAAAAATTACTTTTAGGCCTTTTGTGATGTTTGGATCATTTATTTATTTATTTATTCAATTGGGTTTTTGAAAATAAAGCTACTTTAAGTCATAAGCTAAAATTTTATGTTTTTGACTTTTCCATTATGGAGAAAGAAGAAGTTTTCACCACGAGGAGAGAAAAAATTTACACTTGATGAAGAAAAGATATCGAGTCCTACCTTTTATTAAAATAACATTATGATCTTGATTATAACTCATAAATCTGTTTGCAGATGAAACTTTTGGTCTTAATTATATAAGTCCATTTAAAGGTTAATAATATTTGTTTTTCAATTCTATCCTGATTTATAAATGTACTAAAAAAAATAAATACCAAAATTTAAGGGAAATTGGGAAAAACTCCCGCATCAAAAACTTAATCAGCGTGAATAACTTGATAAATCTATATAACTATTTTACTCACTTTTTTTTTTTTTTACATCCAAACTTATTTTTGCATTAATCATCCAAATAAGTTTCAGTTTATCAAACCAACTTTTTTAAAAGTCAATCTAAACCTTAATTACATTACACAATCTAGCTTTTGTCCTATCTTATATTTATAAAAGTAAGATTATAAAAAAGTCACTTATACCAATGTTAATCCAAAAACACCCAAGTATTTCTACACTCCAAACGCTGATTGTTGGGTTATCAGCCAAACGCTGTGAAAGGAACTTGGACCTGTTTGGGTTGGCGGTAAGAGCGGTGGCTTAAAAGCTATATAACTTTAGAAAAAGCTCGGTAGGAAAAAAGTCAGGTTGTAAATAATGATTTGTGTTTGTATTGATAGTGGTAGAAGTGGTGGGGCGTGTCAAAAAGCGAGAGCTTTTTGAAAAAAAGCTCCATGGTGAAGCTTTTTTTCTTTAACGAGAACTTTTGAGCTTTTTTTTTTAAAGTCAAACTTAAAAGCTGGCCAACCCAAACACATCACGTTGAACTTTTTCTCCACAGCTCATTAACTCTATCGCAAACGCTCCTGAAACGTTGACACCAAACAAGCCCTTTAACAGCGGGAAATATATTTAAAAAAAACTTGACAGCGGGGATAATTCCACACGCCTCTTTTCATGATAGTGCCCAAAGAAACAAAACGTCATAATTTCTAAAATTTTATGATTATCCTTTTTGTAAAATATAAGTAGAAAATTTCACTTAACTACCATAAGACCAACTTTGTTTTAGTCAACCTTGAAAGACTTTGAAATTTCATTACACCTTACAATCAAAACGAAAATAAGTTTTGTGGATAAAAATACAATAATGCCCTTTGTTTTATTTTTTGTTTTAAAAATGTTTAATTGTCGTTGGGTTCCGGCAACCAGTCATAGGCAGCAGTGTGGCCGGAGCGTCCTCTAACGATTGATGATTAGAAATATAATTAATTTGTGTTGTTTCTATGAGAATTTCATTTGTTCATGAAGAGTTACACACTTACAAATGTGATTGTTGAATTTGTATGATTTATTTGTAAGTGTTAAGCTCCTTATGAACAAGTGAAATATAATAGATATATGAACCATACAAATTAATAGGTTAACACTTAATAAGAAAATGTATGATCATGAATAAGTCCTACTTGTAAGTGTCCAATTCTTCATGAACAAGTAGATCATACATATAAATAACACAAATTGAATAAGTCTCATTTGTAAGTATGTAACTCTTCATAAATAAATTAAATAAACATATAAACAACATAAATTAATTTCTGGTGCCCAGCCATCGAAGGCAGCTTCGGCATGGCGGCTGCAGGAGACAATCAAACATTTTTTAAAAAATATAAATAAAGCAAGGAGCATATATTGTGTTTTTACCTGCAACTCTGCAAGACTTATTTTCATTTTGGTTCTTATAAGTATAGTGAAATTTTAGAATATTTTAGGTTGATTAAGATAAATTTGGTCCTATGGGGTTATTTGAACTTCTTCATATAAATTTTAGAAACAATCAATTTATAATTAACTAGACAATGAGTATAAATATTTTAATTAACTTATTTTAACTAATTTTGTGCTATTATAAATGGACGTTACAGGATTTTTTTTCCTTCGTAAAATATACTTTTTTTAATTGATTCCATTATTTTCGAAACATACATTAAATTTAAGAAATTAATTATTTTAGGAAATTTTCTTTCAGAACCATGGTCAAAATGATAACTTGAAAAGTGTCAACTTTCTACCCATCTCTTTAACATTTAAATCCTATTAAAATATACGGATAAGTATGAAAAGAATAAAAATTACCCAAATAATGAAAAGAAATTGCATATAATCTGATTTAAATCGCATTATTCATATATTGTGACTAATATAATCCCTTGTCAATTTTATATATTCATATTTTGCATTGATATTAGTTTTTTTAAAATTTAAATTGAATCCCATTATTATTATTATTATTTTGCCAGCAAACTAAATCCCATTAACTCGTGATAATGAGCACATCAATAATTAAGTCCTAAGGAGAAGGCTGATAAGGATAAAAAAATGCCCTCTTCTTATGTATGAATGTTTTTGTTTTGGACTCTAAAAGTGCTTATTTATGTAACTTAAGACAAAAATTTTCTTATATGCTTATCTTCTATACCGTAAATCATGATTGGAAAGCTGTTTTTTTAAGGTTATAATCATTATTCCAAATGTTCATACTGGACTGAAATTGGTACGAGTTATTTATATACTGCTGATGCTGATTAATAAGATTTCCTCATGAATTTTATCCTTTTATGATCAATTATAACTGGCGTTTTTCAAATTTTGAATTTCATTTTCCTTATTTGTTTTTGACTGAACAGTAGACTCCAAATAATTGTACGTCTCCCTGCCAAGTATATATAATTTCACTCACTCTATTTTTCCTTTTTTCCAGTCGCTCTCTCTCTCTTTAGCTTTCTTGTAGTGGTAGTCATTTTGGCATATTCAAAAAAAATTGACGAATCCACTGAAAATGACCATAAATTTATTGAGTCACAGTCAGTTTGTCCAGAATTGCACTAAAGGACGAAATTTCCCAAGTTTTTCAACGATCAGATCACCCAAATGCTTATTATTCATCATTCATATTTAATCCCTTATTGCTTTTCCCATTCTCATTTGCTTCGCTTTTTTCCCTCTTTTCATAAACCATGCTTCTTTAATGCATCATTATGTCTGATCTGAATCATTATTAATCATACGCAGCCACTAATCTTGAATTTGATGGCACTTCATTAGACGCCAATTCTCCTTTCATATTCTCTCTCTCTCTCTCTACCCTCCATAATTCTTTTAACATGTATCACCCTCAAAAGAAAACCGTTATATGCTCATCTTCTTGTTCACACTTCACACACAATTTTTGCATTTATACACTGTTTTTTTTTTCTCGGATCATTATTTCTCCATCTGTAGGTGTCATCCTTACATATGACCTTGCTATTATTATATATATTGTTCTTATTATCATATGTCTCGTTAGAGCTTTGTAATACAATAATATCAAACTTGTCCTTACGTCTTTTTCAAAGGGATGAGATTACGAGCTCAAACTCAAATTTGTGATGTTTGACATAAAACATGCTCAAAGTTCAAGGGTTATAGTTTAAGGCGTTGGGCGTTGTAAAATCCTCATAAAAATTTTAAGTATGATGGCCATTTTCCTGGCAATTCCAAAAATGTAAAAAGTCATGATTTTGACAAAAACAAAAAATAGTGTTCAGGATTTAGAGAAAACATATAAATTTTGAATTGTGATGAAACATTCTAGAATTATCATAAGATATAATAACTCGCATGTAATAATAAGTGATGGGCATTCAATAATAAGTTTTAATATAACAAACGATAATATGTTTATGTTATTTATTTGTTATTGAATCATTTCTTTAAAATCTCATAATAATTCTCTTGAAAAAAAATGTATAATTTTCACACACAAAAATACGCTTAAAACATAAACGGATAATAAACTTTAAAATGTAATTGAGCATTATGAAATTCTCTTGAGATAAAACTCACATGTAAAAGGTACGTGAGTTAAAGAAAATAAATCTTATTAGATGCCCCAAAAAGACCATGCAAATAAGAATTTTACGGACCATAAAGTGTCCAAAACTTAAGCTGCATTGCTAATGATATTATATAAATGAAATACTTTTCTAATTTTAAATATAGGACATAATTTATAATGCAACTATAAACAGTGAAAAACATAAGCTATATTGCTAATGATGTTATATAAGAAAAATACCCGTAATTTGTTATGAATGGTTATGAGTATAGAAGAAGGAGATCGATTTGGATAAAAAGAGTCGGACAAGAGTCAATAGGTGGGGAAGGATATGATACTTTAGGGAGCATGCATGACATGAATGAATCCTACTTACAAATTAGAAATTAGAAATTACACAGAGTGACAGAAAATTAAATTAAAAATATAATTTTTTTTTCTTAAATAAAGGAATAGTCTTGTAAAGTCACTGAGCTTACCATATGACCTGCTTCTCTGTATGACTGACAACAATGAAGTCATGCACATAAATTAAACCATGTATTAAGGCTTATGAGTTATGTCCTTTCCTTTCTCTCTTCCTTATTTTGTTCCCCTGCAATCGCTTTCTTCCTCTCCCTCTCACTCTCTCTCTCTTTTCTTTTCCTTATAACGCTCCACCACTGCAAATTTCTTCACTACCTATGCAATCCGTACTTGTCTTCTTCATTTTTTTCTTTATCATCATCACAAATCCAGCAAAACCCAGAAGGCTTTGAGATTTATAGGCCCTTACCTTCCCTCTGCTAGTTATTGATACTGAAAAGCCCCTAAAGATTTTTTTTTTTATTTTTTTTATTTTCACTGATCTGGCTGAACAAGCTCTACCCAAATCTTCTTCTTTTCTTTTCTTTTCCATTCTTACATGCCCAGAAAAAAACCCAGAAGCTTAGAGTGTATGAGATTTTTCATGCGCCCTTTTGCTTGATAGTTGTTGGTATTGATAAGTTCCAATGCATTCAGAATCGCTTTGACCATCAAATGAGTTTTTGGGTTTCTCTCATCTCTTTCTTCTTCTTCTGGGGGTGGTGGAGAGAGAGAGAGTGAATGGGGTGTATGTTGTCTCAGTTAACGGCGAAATTTGCCTTCTTTCCGCCGTCTCCTCCGACGTACCAGCTCAAGAAGCGAGATGACGGCAAGCTCACGGTGGTGTCTCCCTCGTCGCCGGCGGTGTCCATTCCTCACGCTGACGACAATTCCTTGGACGTTTTGTTGGTCGACACGAAACATGGTAACAAGATTGTAGCTTTTTATCTCAGGAATCCTTACGCTCGCCTCACTCTGCTTTACTCTCATGGCAATGCTGCTGATTTGGGTCAACTCTACGACCTCTTCGTGCAACTCAAGGTCAATCTTAGAGTTAATCTCATGGGGTTAGTGGTTTTCTACTATTTCTTCATCAAACAAGCATAAAAAACTGTTTTTAGCTCATTAATCTCATGATTTTAGAAATGGGTTCTCTTCTCTCTCACACTTAAGTTCAGAGACAGACATCACGTTATTGTTGACCCTTACTTTGTATTATTAGGGGACTGTACTGCAATAGATCTATGTTTGTTTTTAATTGGGGTTGTTGTTGGTTTTGTCTTGCTTGGATTTGAAACCATGAAGAATTGAGTAATAGGAATATGTTTCTTGATTAATGACTTATCCTGGGCTTATTATAATTAGATCTGAGAAAGCACTGTACCAAAAATGCAAATGTCAATGCCTTTTCCAACTTTTCAATCAGAGCGAGTAACCGAGAAAGTTAAAACAAGTGCGTTTTGGCCTAACAATGAAAAAGAAAAAAAAAAAAGCTAAGTTAACAACAAAAAAGTTTAGTTGTTTTGTAGCTCCTCGTCAGTCCATAAAGACTAAAGAGCCTCCCTTTTTTTTTTTTTTTTTTTTTTTTTTTTTTTTCGGGTTTCTGCATTTATTTGGCCTCCTATCTACTCTGTATAAAGTAAACAAAGTTTTTAGCGCTGCTTAGATGGGGACATTTCGTGGACCTGTCTTTGGTGTTTTGTGTTCATTTTCCTCCGTTCCTTCATTTTTTGGTTAAAAAAAAAAAACAAACTTATCCTCTTTAAAACTTATTTGATCCATTTGTCTTTTCTCCGACTGAGTAAATTTTTTTTTTTGCCGACTGAGTAAATTCAATCGAGTTTAATTCGTATTTTCATTTTCACTCAAGTTTTCTCGAATCTAAACAAGTTTGATGCAATTTAATCCAATTTGGTTGAACAGGCAAATATTAGTAGTTGCTCTGCCAATTTATGGATCAAACGTGAAGCTGATATTTCCCTCTGAATTTTGCAGATATGACTATTCTGGATATGGGGCTTCTACTGGCAAGGTAGCATTTTGGTTTGACTTTCTTTTCCTTGTATGTTAAGAGCCAGTTGGCTTTTTTTTTTTTTTTTTTTTTTTTTGAGAGATTAAGGAAATTAATTGAGTTACATTAAAATATTTATATTTATCGTTCTTCTTCAAACTAATTTGTTTCATTTATAAACTGATATATAATCTAATGATGCGCAACATAATCTCTAATTGAGTAGTTTATTTAGTTTTCTTCTCTCAAAAAAAACAGCTCGACCGGAGGGAGTAATATGATATGGGCTCTGATCAATAAAGTATAAGAGCAGCTTGTACTGACATGGATGGGCTCCTTTTATTCCTTTGGACCACTTTGCACAATTTATTTTGTTGTTGAGTGTGATTATAAATACTCCTCCAGTCCTTAATTTGGGAAGTTGAAGTTGATCCTAAATATAAGATATAGTTTTCATATTTGTCAATTTTTTCTGAGTTTACCTTTATTGATGCTCCCTCATAATAATCAAGGAGGAGGGGAATAAGGGGATCAAGAAAGATAATTAGGGTGTTTTAGAAAATATATGTCATATTAACTAATTTTCTTAGATTAAGCAAATTATGTAAATATGTCTTAATAAGGACCTAAAGTTTCTTGATAAGAAATTTAATGAATGTCATTGATTTGTAATACCAGTCTTTTTTCAAAACCTACAGCCTAGTGAATCCAATACATATGCTGACATTGAGGCAATATATGAATGTCTTGAGACCCAATATGGAGTGAGCCAAGAAGACTTAATCTTGTATGGCCAATCAGTGGGAAGTGGGCCAACTCTGCACTTGGCATCTAAATTGCCGAGGTTGAGAGGTGTCGTTCTGCACAGCGGCATTCTTTCTGGACTCCGTGTGCTCTGCCATGTCAAGTTCACACTTTGCTTTGATATATACAAGGTAATAATTTATGAGAATATGACTGTGTCTAACCTTGTACCTGAGGAATATCAAATTTTTACTGTAAATGTTTGCTTTTGGTTTTTTTCCTATGATCCGTAAACTGTCGGTTCCTGACTTGTGCAGAACATAAACAAAATAAAGAAGGTGAAGTGCCCAGTACTGGTGATACACGTGAGTATATGATGCTCTTATGATTCACAGAGTTTATCTTACTCTGCATTCAATTGAGTTTTATAGTTTTTTTTTTCGTCTGGTTCATCACAAGCTATTATCTTCTGAAATTAGGCTATTTGATGGCAAATCTTCAAAACATTTGTCCCCATTTTATCAATAAATTCTCTATGTTGAATATGCTTGGGCAAACAGTGACAATGCTGATGGAGACATGTTGTGGTTTTAAGGGTGTGAATTATGGTGAAAGATTATGAGAGAGGAGGAAAACAGAGTGTTGGGGAAAATGCAACACAAGTCTGAAACTCACATTTCATAGGCTGTGTTCAAATCTTCATGCATGGAATTCTTATGAACATTGTTATCAAATTATTCAGAGTTTAACCGAGGAAACGTGATTGTAAAAATGTACCCCTGATCATTGGTAATTGAACGTGAAAAGTAAAAACTGAGCAATCAAGAACCCAGACAAATATTCAATCCGCAGAACAAACAAAAACAAGGAGAGTTTTTCTGACTTATAGAGAAGGGAATAAGGCACCCTCTTAGTCAGGAATCCCGAAACAAATTGATTTCTTGGACTTTATTTATTTGGCAACAGTAACTACCAACTCATATTCTCAAAACTGGCCATGGTAGTATCATAAATAAATAAGTGTAAGATGAGGACCACTATTGTCCTTGAACCAAAATGTCAATATATCAACAGAGAAATATTCTAATGTTTATTGAAGATTCCTTGTGTTTCTAACTATAAGGCAAACTTGTTCTTTTGACATATTTTGATTGAGAGTGATATTCAGTATAATTTATTAGTTGCTTCAATTGGTAGTTCTAATTCTACATTATGGTTTTCACCAAATGATCATGTAGATTTATGATCTTCATTTTCTATTGTAAATTGAAGTTTCTTGCATATATGTCACACTTTCTCAGTCCAACTTGAATATGCTCTGATTAAATATTTATTTGGTTTGTGACATGTGTATTTACAGGGCACAGAAGATGATGTTGTCAATTGGTTACATGGCAATGGATTGTGGAAAATGGCAAGGGAACCATATGAACCATTGTGGATTAAAGGAGGTGGGCATTGCAACTTGGAGCTTTACCCTGATTATGTACGCCATCTCTGCAAATTTGTTCAAGAGATGGAGAGCATGACAACAGAGAAGCGCCTGAAAAAAATCCGACAAAACATTGATCTGAAATCAAGATCTACCCACAGTTCCACTTGCAGGTGCTGCTGGATGAGCTGCTGCAGATTGAAATGCCCAGATAGCGGCTGCACAAAATGTTCCTGCTCCTTTAATTGTTTTGCATGCTGCAGAAAATCAAGTTGCTCCAATGTTGCAGAAAAATAAGCTGCTCCAACTGTTGCCAATTACCAAAAATAAGCTGCTCCAAGTGTTGCCAATTACCAAAAATAAGCTGCTCCAAGTGTTGCCACTTACCCAAAATAAGCTGCTCCAAGTGTTGCCAATTACCCAAAATAAGCTGCTGCAAGTGTTGCCAATTACCCAAAATAAGCTGCTCCAAGTGTTGCCACTTACCCAAAATAAGCTGCTCCAAGTGTTGCCATTTACCCAAAATAAGCTGTTCCAAGTGTTGCCACTTACCCAAAATAAGCTGCTTCAAGTGTTTTAATTGTTGCAAATTACCCGGGTTGTCAAATTGTTTGAGCACAAAATGCTGGAGACCAAGCTGCTGCTTTTGTTGTGGAGAAGAAGGTTCAACGACTGTGTGCTATCCAAATTGTTCAAGACCAAGGTGTTGCTGTAGGATGAGATGTTTCTGTTGGCAGTGTTGTATGGGAAGACATGGAGGAAAATAGAAATGGTGGTTTCATGATTTGTTGTACAGAGGACCAGCCTTGTTGGCTCACAATCTTCAATGTACAAAACCAAGACAAAGTCAGGAATGGCAGTTGTAGGAAAAATGTGTCCTCCCTATTTTGTTTCTTTTCTTTCTGATAAGGTTTATTGGGGAACTTCATCTCTTTACAAATTTGATGCTTCATTTGTATTATTCCCCGCAGCTGATGAAATTTTCCAGTTTGTAGCCTTTTCATCTTTGGATTTTCTGCAGCTGGATATATGGATTTAGTATTGTCGCAAATGAAAAGGAGACAATTTGCGATCGTAGCGTCCGATATTGCTAAGATAAATATCACTAGAGTGATTTACATATATCAAAAAAGTTGATTATTTATTATTATTATTATGTAAAAATTGTCACTTTCTCTAAAATTTCCCCATTCCAACGAAGATATTAAATATGGGAGACAGTGAAAAACAGTGAAATCAACAAATAAAATATGAAAAAAGAAAAATCAATTTGCATTGTATCTCCCAATCATGTGTAAATATTTTATTTTTATTATTTAAATTTGACAATAAAATTTTCAAATTGTTTAATTTATGCCAACGATTTTTCGTTGTTAGTTTATTATTTTATTGACAATGAAGGTAAATATTTGCGCATAATTTTAAATTCACAACCCAAAACTATCTAAAATAATCACTAACCAACCAATCAAAATATTATAAACCATAAATAGAAAAATAAATAAAATAGAACCAATAAGCAGGGTCAAATATTGCTCCAAGTCTTGTGTTAAATAGACGTTAAATCGTAAATGCCACCGAACCATAAAGGCATTTTACACTTCAACTTGTATATTATTACAAGCAACTATATGTAGCACCATTATAGGTACAAATTCTCCCCAATTCTAAGGAATCTCAAAACGTAGGCTTTCATGGGCACATCACTTTTTGAATCTGTAGAGCTAATATTAATACTTATATTGGCTCATTATCACATAATGTACAAGCTGGAGTGATGTTCACTGTCATGCAAAACTTGACAAAGCTTACTTTTAGTCTGTTTCTTTTCTTCAAATCTGACGAGAAGCGTTTGTTTTGTTTCCAATCCTCTTTTCTTGCCTCATTCTAACGCCTTGGAAGCTGCTTCAATAACTTGATTAGCTCATATGTCCTCAAGTTTTGACCAGAATAAAGGCAAAGGTCAAGTGGAGTTAAACCATCCTGAGAAAAACACACAACTTTCATTAATTTAGATCCTCTATTAAGAGTGAAATCAGTGGGATGTGTCAGAACTCCAAAGCAGAGAAAGAATGACAAGATGAATAGACGAATGGAACTTGCTTTCTCAATTTTCACTCACTCCCACTTTATTCTCTTCAGCTCTCTCCTCTCTCTCTCTCTAGAGTCTCCATAAAAACTTCAATTGATAGAAGACCTAGGGATATTTTGCAAACAATGATTTAGGATAATAAAAAACAGTTACCTTGTTTTTTATTGTTTTATCAGCACCTTTAATAAGTAGAAGCCTCACTACATCAGTTCTTCGTGCTTGAACAGCAACATGTAAGGGTGTCCACCCATCCTGAGAGAGCAAATCATTCAAGTTCTCAAACAGCTCATGCAAATGAACAAGACATAGAGATGCTAAACTAAGTAGGAAATATAATTAACCTTACATTGTCCTGAAGATTTATATCAACATTATATAGTAGGAGGATTTTAATTGTCTGGCTGGAAGCTGTCTGTACAGCATAGTGCATCAAGGTTGCCCCCTCCTGTTTCCAGTGCACAAAAGTGTTAGTGATGGCCAATTGATATCTCATAACCAGGGCTGAGAATAAAACTATGTATTAATATCTCCTTGAAACAATCCAATAACACCATTACTACGATATTTTATAAGGGGCAATGACAGCACAGATTTTTGAATATGAGCTGCCATGGAAACTATCTTAAGCGCTCACTAGTAATATCCCTCCCCAAGTGGCTTAGGACAGAGTGAACCATGCAAGTGCTGTTGTGTTCATATCAGTAAGTAGATGTGTAGAAAGAAAGAGTACAGAGTAAATTACTCACTTTATCAAGTATGAATGGATTAGCTGAATTTCTCAGAAGGTAGTTGGTTATGGCCTGCTTTTTACCAATTATGGCCTTGTGAAGAGCAGTCAAACCATCCTGAAAACAAGTAAACCACAAAATTATATATAATACCAAGAACATTAGCATGTTTATCCTCCCTACATGGAAATTGGCAATTATATACCTTATCAGCAGCATTGATATCAACATTATGTTTCAACAAAGAATCAACAAGGTAAAATTCTCCAGATGCAGCAAGAGTGTGTAGAGGCAGCCATTTCTCCTGAAAATGATCGGTTTTGGTTACAAAAGGAGGCAAAAAGCCACTTAACTGATTGACCAAAAGACCTACATATGAGCAAAGAAGCATAATTCATTTCCTGACTCCTTTATCAAGGTTTTAACCATAAAACCTTGCCACTGCGGTACTTATTCTTAAGAAATACAGAGCAGTAAGAATTATAATCAAGACAATGTGAAATTTTCTAGTAATTCAAATAAAACACCACAAAATAATAGACTGATTAGAAAACTTAGACAAGGAAGAGAATTAGACATGGAAAACTCACAGAAGTAGCTGCCGCCAAATCTGGTATCTTGTTATTCAATAAAACCTTCTCCTCCTTCGTAAACAGTTTACGACGGCCTATTCATTCAAGCATAAAATAACTTCTATTAGATCATTCCCCACAAATCACAAACCAGCAGTCGAATTAAACGAAAAGGCTGAAAGGAAAGATTGAAAGAGATGGATACCTTGACCTTCGGTATTCTTTTCACTAGGATCGTACTTCCCACTACTGAAAAACTCTGAAACGTCCTCCAAACCCCTACCGTAAACTGCCCACCTGGGATTCTTAGGCTTTACACGTTCACTAGCAGACTCATTACTTACATCAATTCCTTTTCCATCGAGAACCTCATCCTTCGCTGGCACACTCGAAGGATTGTCAAGAACCAAGGGCTTCAGCTGAGCCAACGTGGCCTCCTTATACGCCTTATATTCTTCCAGGTTTATTTGCCTCAGGGGAATCATCCCTTGTTTCTTCTTCACGACCCTGCTATTGAATTCAATTTCCTGAGCAATCTTGCGCCTCTCCTTCTTCGTGATGTTGATCTCCGCCTGAACTTCCCTCCACCGATCGGGCACCAAATTCTCAGGTACAATGTCTGGGACATTTTTCTTCGATTTTGGTTTCGAATTAGCTAAGCCGGAATCATCTGTGTTCGGTTCTTCCTGAAGAATTGGGTCTTCAAATATGCCGTCTTCGAAGACGACACAATCTCCAATAACATGTTCTTCCAACTCGTCAACCTGTCCTTCATTGGAGGACTGAAAAGCTAGTTGCAGAGAAGGAAGCTTCCTCTGAAACTTTGCGGTTCGCCAAGAACAAAACTTGCGTGGAGAATCAGAAGAAGGGAAAATGGGAAGAGGATAGAGGATTCTGTGAGCTTGAGGATTCAGCAGAGATGACGAGGAAGGCGACATGGCCTCTTCTTCGAGCTCGCTGAAGCTGCAAATCATGGAGCCGATAGAATTTTATTTTGGGCTTATGAAGTCCTCTTCGAACTCTGAGCCCATGTCAGTTTCTAGGCCCAATTACAAGTTCCACTGTTTTGTTTGGGTCAATTGTACTTTGGTATCCATGTCCATCGATTTCTTTTTTCTTTTTTTGGTCAAAATGTTCATCGATTTCACACAAGTATAAGTTTTTCATGCACCACTCGTTGGCAAAGGGGTCAGATACTCTCACCAAAGGGAGGGGATTCGATTTTGGAGTTGGTGGCAGGCGTTGGAAGAGGCGATCCAGCTCCTAAGTGCTTTGCAGAACGCACGAGGGTATGACAGACGGCTGGCTCGCTAATATCGGTATGACGCAGGAGGAAGGGAGATTTCGCCCTATTCTTGGATTGTGGGTGAACCCAACCCCTTTCCTAAAAATTTTTTATCAAAAAAAAAAAAAGTTTTTCATGCCAACGAGGAGTGGCATGGTTGGTTAAGGTCTTGGCCTTCACCCTCAAAAAATGAAGAGATTCGATACTCGCTGGTTGATATAAGGGCCTTGTTAGTGAGTAATTTGTAGAAAACTCTTCCATGTAGCGCATTTCTTTGAACCGCAGAAGACTTGTCGATGTTTACCTCCACCTAAACTTCTTCTATAAAAAAGAAAAAGTATAAAAAATAAAAAGTATATGTCATTTTTAAAAAAAATTAAATCTTGTTCTTAAATAGAATTTTTTTTTTCAACACCAAGTTGTCTTAATGATAGCATAATCACCCACGCTTGGATGAGGTCAAGGGCATGAATTGTGTGTGTTTAAATTGTTTTAAAATACATTAGATGATAGATAAACCACCAAATATTTTAGGATACTGGATGCACATGAAAAAATAATTCAGTGTGTTAAATGAATTACAAAATACTTTATAGACAAAATTTCTCAAAAAAAATAATATTTAATAAATTAATTATCCAATTTCTATATGTTTATGACTAGAGGGAATAGATGAGAAGGTAACGTGATTTTGCTAGAAGGCAAAAGAAACTCAAGAGGAGTTTCTACGTAAGAGTGATCAAGGAAAGCAAATACGGTAGGAGTAATCACATTAAAATGAAAGAAAATGTGTTGATAAGAAAGTATATGGTATATTATTTATTTACATTAATTTGATAAAATTGACTTCTTCTGGTCATTAATTTGAGTTTGACATTAATGGAGGGTAGGTGACGTCACAGTGTGAACTTGGAGAAATACCCTGACGTATTGTGTGTTCCCATTGGTGGAACTACAGTACAATGACATCAACTATAGAATTGAGCAAAAAAAGAGCTCAACTGGTAAGAAAAATACAGTACATGTTGGCAAATAATAATAATAATAACAGCACATAATTAAATGTATCTATAAAATTTCAAAAATAAAATTTTAATGTTTTATACTTAAATGTGAATAATTTAAGCATGTGTACAATTAGTTTTTGGAGAAGGGCCTATAATACGATTTAACTAGAAAAAAATGTGGAGAGTCAAATTTAAATAATAGGGTAGGCTCTTGTAAGGTTTACTTGGTTGGTTCAATTGGTGCCTATTGACATATAAAAATAATCACACGTCATTTAATATTGACATGTGAAAATGAAAATAGACCAACTTGGCAGTTTCATTTTCGATGATGTTATAGGTGGAAAATAAAAATATTCAATGCGTGGGAAAACATGGCCTGGTGATTTCTCATTCAACATTGGCCCAATTGGTGGTACTCCCTCTTATTCTTATTATTATAAGGTACTTACTAACAAATCTTACAAATCAATAAAAATAGTTAAAGTCAATAAAGTTGCCCTACAATTTAAGTAATTTCAATATTGCCCCTACTAATTGCACTAAAATATAAATTATATTAATTATTACTCTCACTCACTACCCTCATTACTTATGGGAAGATATGGAAACAAATAATTAATGTTCATTGAGAACAAGCAAGTGCTTTATAAAAAGGATCAAATGAACTTTCTGGTCCTATTTATAAGTCTCTTTTGACCAAAAAATTTGGTCCTATTTATAAGTCATCTTTCCGGTGATAAATGAGATTGTGACAATTTTACCCATATTAATTATACCAATAAAAATATAGAGAGAAGAAAAATTTGAAAGATACCCAATGAAAATAGAGAGAGAAGAAAAAGTAGAAAGATGCCCATCATATTTGAGGGCAAAGTTGAAAATTTACCCCATAATTATTGAGCTAACTAACTCTCTTTGGTATGTATGTTTTGGTTAAATTGTTGCTCCAATTTGTAAACTTCCAGGGCAAAATTGTTTTTTTTTTAAAAAAACCTCCAGGGGCAAAATTGTTTTTTTTTTTTTTTTTTAAAAAAAAAAAAACTTTGAAAAAAACACTTCAAGGAAAAATTGCTCAATTTTGTTAAATTTTGGGGCAATTTTGCTCTAACAAAAAAACGGGTGTTTGTCTTTCTTGGCGAAAACTTTAGACAAATAAAACCCTTATCTCTAGTATAAATGCTATAATATTGTTCAAAAAAAAGTATAAATGCTATAATTAAAATTAATACTCACGCGGGCATTTGTTGAGTTTTGAGTCGTATTGGCAAGCGGGCAACTCTCAAGGGATCAAAATCAACATTATATTTATATGATATTAAAGCAATGTGTGTAGGGCCTTGAAGTAAAGCTGGCATGTTTAAGCCCTTTTAAGTTAAGTGTCAATCTTATAACTTGGAGCTTCCAAAAGAAATCAGGCCTAAAAGAATCAATCCTGTAAAGTCAATGGCTTAAAAGTGCCGACCTTGCAGGGTCGAGGGCTAATCCATTAAATTAGAATTTTAATTATTGTAATATACTAATACCCTGAGCTTAAAAGAACTGACATTTTTAGGCTTTGACCCGTCAAGGATCAAGCTGGCTCTGTTTTCAAACTCTACCAGTTGTGGAGAAACTGGCAGAAGGTGGGCTAGGACATATTGTCTTGTTTTAATAGTAAGTGGAGGGGTGAGGAAGAATTGATATTGGAATGGATGATTTGAAGATTGAATTAGGTCCAACTTTGGATGCTGATATTGATGACATTGTTGACAAACCTAATGATGGCCAACACATTGTTGTTGACGATCTGGTGTTGAGTTTGTGAAAGTGTGAAACCCAAGTGCCATGTTCTCTTACAGTGGGGCAAATATGGGCATTTGATTAATCTGATTCACTGTTATTGACGTTGATGGAAGAAGGAAGGTGGGTGTGAGAGTGGGGACACCAATTTCCACATTTGCTTAATGGCATTGTGGTGTTCACATTGGTGATGATTGATGAATATGACAAATCCCCCAATATCACATTGACACTTTATGAATCAAAACCCAAATCTATGAAACCACAGAATTCATGATATGAGTGGCACCCAAACCCAATTATTATTTATTAATTGAAAGGATTTATGTTGCTGAGGTTGACGCCTCATGTCACGCACCCCCACACCAACACATAATCAAAAAAAATGATCGAAGGGACCGCCATTCACATGGGTTTGATTTGATGAGTGGGGAATGTTTCTTTTTTCCAATCATGAAGCTTATTATTATAAAGCCTCTCATGCTCACCACTGTTGAGAATGTTATTTGAGAGATAGACGAGATATAATGAGTGAGTACAGTTAGAAAGTGACTATTAGTCACAGGGACAAAACAAAAGTATTAAGTGCTCGCTTATGTTAATTAGTGGTAGAAGCTATTTTTTAAATGTAATTTTTAATTTATGAGGTAAATGTGTGAGAGAAGTTTTATCTTGACTCGCATGAATGTATTTTTCTAACTCCAACTCAAATAGAAACTAATTAAACTGAAAGTGAAAGTGACTTATATTTTAGGCTATATGTTTGTTTGAAATAGTGACTTGAGCATTTAAAAATAACTTTTGAATCATGATTTACACTAAATGAAGTAAATATGTAAGATAAATTTTATCTCGATTTACATTACTAAACATTCTTCAATGTCCCAAACAAACAGATCTTTCTTCATTTAGTGTAAAAAATTACGAGTACAGAGATGGGGGAGCGCAGCAATTACGGCGAGGCAGGAGCAGCACTTCACGGAGTCAGGCCCGTGAAGAGGTGGTGGTGGAGCCCACGCGGAGATCGTGGGACCCATGCCCAACAACATGCGCGCATCAATCTTCGAGCCCTTCAAGAACTGTGGGCATGTGCCCTTACTTACACCACCATGTGAACCCTTTTTTGCTTTCGTTGCCTTCATCTCACCTCGATTTCATCGCCTTTTTTCCTTACCTCCTTACTCCTTTTCATTATAAAAAAAATAGTAATATTCCTTATTATTCACTCCCTCAGATCTTTTTTTTTTTTTGATAATTTTTTTTTAGAAAAGAGGTTGGATTCTTGTGATCAAGGACAGTGACGAGTTCTCCTTCCTCCTAAAGTGATGCCGATGTTCTCACCTGCCGCCGTCGTTTGGTGCGTTAAACTTCCTTTAAGATCTCCCGCCTTGATCATTCAGGGATCGAACCCTATCCTTTGGTGAGAATGTCGGCTTTCTGGTTGGTAAAGCGTTGTGTTTAGTTTTCTTCCTGTCCCTCTATTTGAAGATTATTCCTCCAGTTATGTAAGTTTAATCAAGAGTAAGCTAGCCTCTTATAATATCATTATTGTTACTTTAAATTCTTTAGGTTCTATTTTTCCCCCTCCTAAGCATGTTAGAGAGGTAATTCTATTCCAAACACTATTAAGCACTAAATGTAAGCATATTTCCTAATGAAAATTCGATCATTGATTCACTATATTGTGAAATACTAGTCTTTTCCACTAAATTCAACCCATTAGTTAAATTCCTAGGCCTTGTTTGGTACCTAGTATTGGAGAGGTTGGTATTGAGTTTAACATTGGCATTACATATTTTGTGATGTTTAGTAGAGAGACTAAGGATAACTTAGGATTGGGAATACCACATTGGTGGGATTCTTGGAAAGACACCTCCCCTGGTATTGAGAAAGCTACTTGGGATTAAAAAAATTTGAGACAAAACTATGCTTATTTATAATAAATTTTGGACAGAATTGTCCCTCTAAAACTCTGTTAGGTTTATATGAACTATCATCCCTCTCCATCGCCACAACGCAAGCATCTCCAGTTCTCCACCCACGATCAGTATTGTTTAATTGATGTTTGTGATAATTTCTTCAAGAAAATTATTTTTTTAAAAAAAGAATACTCATGAATGTTGAAATTTATTCATTAGTTTAAACCTCACCATATCACTATTATCTTCACACAAACCGCATCTGAAGCACAACAATCTGATTTATTTCCTCTAAAAGGTGATCCATCCTCACAATCGGCAATTCCTGCACTTTACTTTCAAGATCTCCGATGTCTATCTATTCAAATCCAATCTCTCGTGTGACTCTCATTCTCATTCAATATGTGAGCTTTAGCGGGAGATTGCTCATTTAAAGCAAAATTCACAGTATCAATCAATTTAGGAAGATGAACCACGTAGGTTTTCCATGACATTCTATGGATGTATTAAAATAAACAAGTTTCCAGAAATATCTAGATCTTCTAGTCCCTTCAGTCTTCTTAAAATAAGAAAACTGCCAAAGAAAGAAGAGTGTCTCAACTCTCATGGGTGGTGTTCGTTCCGTAGTTAGAAGCTGTAATTTTTTTGACGTTTGTTTGGAGATGTTTTCTAGGTAGCTTTCTGGGGGGGAAAAAAACGTTTCATGGGTAATTTATGGGTTGCAGCTTTATTTGTTCATAGATGTTTTCTGGGTAATTTATGGGTGACTGAGGAAGATTATGGAAAAAGGGGGCACTCTGCATTGTGGGAGAAGAGGCAAAAGGCCTAGTGATATTTTTTTTTTTTAAAAAATATTATTAGGGGCATTTTAGTCTTTCTGTAATTTATTGCCAATTCCAGAATAAAATTAATTTACTTACTCTATCTAAGGGCTTGTTTGGTACAAGGAAAATTTGACGAGGGAAATGAACTTAGAAAATGGAAAGGAAGATTTGAAAGATGAGGGAAGATGACTTGAACAAAAGATGAGTTGTTTGGTAGGAAGAAAATGAAGGGGTGGTAGTTGGTAAAGAATTAGGAAATGACTTTGAAAAAAAAAAAAAAAAAAGAATTAGGAAATATTTATTTTACCCTCAAAAGAAATTAATTCAAAATAAAAAAGAAAAATATTTTTTTAAAAAATATACTTTTATTAAGTTCGAACTCGTGTAAAAAAAAAAAAAATCTCCAAATTCAAATTTTCCCAAGTTCAAATTTCTTGCTAAGTTTAAATTTCAGGGGTAAATCTGTTCAAAAATGTAAATAGTAACGTGGAAACTTGAGATCCCACCAATTTTGGTGGGATTTGATCATCCCACATATGAGGGAAGATTGGTGGGCCCGAGGTGGGTCTAGGAACTTGGGTTCAGGAAGATTTTATGCAAAATGTGTACCAAATGGAAAAATTTGCCAAAGTTCTTCCCCCTCTAATTCCTTTTACCAAACGGTCCTAAATGTTACTCCATACCAAACGCAAATTTAAACCCTTAATCCCCATACCAATACGAGTCTCAATCCCAATCCCTATGCATCAAAATTTAGTGCTACGTACCAAATATAGCTTCTAAATCAAAATCCTGAAAAAATGTTGACTCCTTATTACCAAACCCTTAACTTTGATAAATACTTACATGCTTTATGAGTACCCATTTATACGTATCATGACTAATTAAAATATAATAACTTATTTTATTTTAATCCTATATGACAGATGAGTCATTTACATAAATTCAAATTTTATGATTTTAGAGATGATAGAAGGGAATTGCATTTTTTGCTTTTCTAAATTAAGAAGTATATGTTTTTCTAAATCATAAAATTTGAATTTATCTGAATGACTCATCTGCATTATAAGATTAAAGTGAAATGAGTTGTTGTATTTAAATTAATTAAAATACTTACATATTTTAATCTGTTCCGTATTTGTCCACGCGGAAGTCAACACGTAAAACACACCCAAATTAGCCAAACATGTACACCACCACCTTTACTTATTTAGAATACCTTCGGTGATTTTTTTTAAGGTACTAAAAGTGTTAAATAAATTATTTCATTTTGGTCTAAACTATTTTTTCTAACTTATAAATTGATATATAATCTAATGATACACAACATATAACATAATTAAATAATTTATTTGGCTTATTTTATCTCTCCAAAAAAATCAATTGGATTTTATATTTAAGATCAGATGGAGTATTTTATTTTGCAAATTTTTTATATATAGCTATTTAGTTATATCAAATTATTATTGGGTCTAGTTGAAAATAATTATTCCAAATACGTTTCATACTTTTACATTGATTCAGATACGAGACTTTGTAACAAAGTCCCTTTTATTAAGATACATGCCTATGTCTACAAAAGCATGTCTATTTAGTAAGAAGTTGGTTTATAATTTCATAAACTTATCTTACTGTCAACATGAAAATTTTGTTAACGAACTATCTATAAATATCTTTCTAAGCATTCTTTAACCCAGGCAGCCTCATAGCCCAAATAAAAATACTTGGGAAAATCACCCTCAGAGCCTAAATTAGTAAAAAAGTTGTCATAAAAGACTTAAGAGAAAGTCACATATCAAAAAAGGTCTCAGAGCTTTTTCTGGTATTATTTCATAAATGTTAACAACTATATTAGTAGAACATTAACAACTAAATCAGTAGATGTTAACAACAATATTCTAACAACTAAATCAGTACTCGTTAATAATTATATCAGTATATGTTAATAATTAATGTTTTATGAAATAATATTAGAAAAAGTTCTGGGACCTTTTTTGATATGTAACTTTTTTTTTTGGTTCTTTTTGATATTTTTTTTGTTATTTAGGCCCTAAAGTAGATTTTCTCTAAATACTTGGTAACTGTCAGGTAATGTTTAGTTTTTGTCATGTGGATAGTAGAGTAATAGTATAATACTACGTAATCAATATATGTACAACTCGAGCGCGCGACCCACAAAACACACGCGCAGAATTAAATAGAAGACGTGATGAAGGTTTATTTCTGTTCACAAGTAAAGTGTTCTAAAAGGAGGGGCCAATTAATAATTTAAAAAAAATATATAAAAAAAGAGTTAGAGAAGTCAGTTTAGAGACGTTAACGTTAAATAACAGCATTTCGCGGGGCTGCGTCACACAGCACTGCAGATTTCACGCACGCGTTCCAACATTTTCTGGCGCCAACTATCATTAATAATTTTTCCCACAATACTAAGCTATCTTAATTCCTAGCTATCTCAATTTTTTTTCTATATATAAAACCTTAAAATATATATATGACTATATGAGTTTTCAGTATATTTGATTAAAGTAAAGGATCGGCTTCCATCCGCTTCCTCATTTAGGCCGTCGGACGAAGATCTGGATGATCTAGATTTTTTTTAATAATTAAATTTTTACCATAGTAATCAAGTAAATTATTAAAAAAATATGTTTCCATATCTTTATCTAACGGCCCAGATGAAGAAGATAATGGAAAAAATAGAGGACAAAAGTCGGATCCTAAAGTAAAAGCCTACCATTAATCTATTTGTTTTCTTTACTGTATACATAAATAGCCGGATTCTTTGTATTTGTTGTCATTATATATCAGATAAATTTTGAAAAAGACATATAAGATAAATTCTGAAAAATATATACACTCAAAATTAGAATGAAGAACGTAGCTGTTTATAAGTTTATATAATTTGAGCCCCTTTTTGGAAAAATAATCACTGCTCTTTCAAATTAAATGCTCTGATTTTCTTTTAATATTTCAGAGAATCTATTAATTTGTTGACATACATTTACTATTAATCTCATATTACCCAAATTCTTGTCTATTTAGATTTAGATTAGATTGGATTTTTTTTTTTTTTTTTTTTTTTTTTATGACCAACCGTTTATTTTAGATGCATTGAAATGAAATGATTTTAATTGGTATTATATTTATGATTAAATCTGATTTTCTTTCAAATACAATGCACCGTCGGGGTCGGTCGAATTCACTGTTGAAAAGTATATTTTGATATTTTTACTCAAAAACAGAAGAGAAGACAAAACGAAATGCAAGAAAACCAAACAAACGCAAGTTCCTTCCTTCCCGCACACAAGAATCCCTCAATCGCCGCGTAATGAGCCGCTTGGGGATTGAATCCACGTCAGACTGTCAGACTCATCGCATTTGTCGATTCACCTTTTTGCGTTTTGAGAATTAACGCTCTTTTTCGGTATTCAAATCCGAAGAATCTTCTTCCTTCAAGGCTCATTCCCATTTCTCTTTTCTCAACCTTTTCTCCTCAAGAACAGAGACTCCCTCTTCATCCTCTTCCATCATATGTAGTTGTTTACTTGTTTTGACACCCGTTGTCGTCATTCCGAGCTGTTGATTCACATCAAGCTCGTAAATATCGATATCCTAGACGGTTTTACGCTGCCGGCATTGATTTTTCTTTTTGGGCCTAGCGTCATTGTCTCCGTTGAAATTGTTAAACGGGGTTTGGTTGCAAGATTTAATCAAGGTTTTGGAAATTTTTTTGATCCGGGTTGGACCTGGTCGGAGAGAGGGTGAGTGGGAAGACGGCGAAATCTGACACTGTCAGTCAGAGACACGCGCTTGCTACTACTTGCTTTGGGACAAATTTGAAACTTGTTTGGTTGTCTTTGAGTTGGTAAGACCTCGAAGAAACTTTCTTTGCGTTTTGTATTGTTTAGTTATTACTCGTGTTTTAAATTGTTGTGAAGTTTGAACTATTCTAATCGCTTCCTCCTTTTAAAATCACTCTCCGCTGATCTAGTAGTCGTGGGTTGTGTTGGATAATGAAATTCCAGGTCCTGTAGAGGAGGATAACTGGATATTACGATGGCCTCGAAGTCTCAGTTCTTGAGAGGTTCATCTACTGTTCGAAAAATTACCCAATTGAGCAATGATCTTGATGCGGAAAGTGAGAATGGGAATAGCGGGAACCTTGCCACCTACACGGTTCACTTACCTCCTACCCCTGATAACCAGCCGGTGAAAATCACCATGGAAAGATCATCTTCTCGGAGAGTAGAAGACCAATATGCATCAAGTTCTATGTTCACTGGCGGTTTCAATCAGGTCACACGAGCCCACTTGAAGGACAAGGTGATTGAATCCGAAACGAGTCATCCTCAGATGGCTGGTGCAAAAGGATCGCCTTGTGCAGTGCCTGGTTGTGATGGAAGGGTCATGACTGATGAGAGAGGATTGGAGATATTGCCCTGCGATTGTGACTACAAGATTTGTGCAGATTGTTATAGAGATGCTGTGAGAACTGGTGTTGATATTTGTCCTGGATGCTTAGAACCTTACAAGCAGCCTCAAACTGTGGCTAATCAGCAAGCTCAACCGCTGTCACCTTCTGTTGGGCTTTCAAAGATGGAGAGGAGGTCGTCGTCGATGAAATCTAAATCAGGGGCATTGATGAAGAGCCAAACCAATGAATTGGATCATAACCAATGGTTGTATGAAACTAAGGGAAGCTATGGATATGGCAATGCTATGTGGCCTAAAGAGCCAGATAATGATTCCACCTCTGAGTGGATGCCTGGCGATCCTAAAGTATTCCAAGAAAAGCAGTGGAAGCCTCTGACCCGAAAATTGAGCATCTCCGCTGCAATTCTCAGTCCATATAGGTATGATTTATGATTTCCTTTCTGTATTCCTATATTTTTTTCCCTTTGAAGTCGTTTGTCGATGTCAATTAATGGGATTGGAATTCTTTTCCTGAAAAGTTTTCTGATCTAATGCATGCTCCCTCCTAGTGATGGTATGAGATTTTTTCTTGGACAACTTCTGATAAAAGAATACAGAAAAATGAGAGCTTATTGGTATGAAAAGTTATATAGAAGCCTAATTATCTCATGGAAATTTATTATCTGAGCAATGAAGGTGCAGTTACTGGTTAGCTTCATTCAATTTGTTGGCTATGCACAAATGCTCCAACAACTGAAGTTGTATTTTTCATTATATGTACATACTAAACTGCTTTAATTAGGTAACAGAGGACACATTCTGTTTCAAGCCAATGAATCTTTTTTTTTTTATTATTAATTTTCAAAAACAAAAATGTTTAGACAATGAATCACATGTAGTTACCCTAACTTTCTGCATTGCTCGTCTTCTTTTTCACCATTCTCACCTTTTCACTCTAGTTATTGTTGTGTTCTTTCTTGTTAGATTTGATCACTCTGTATCTGATACGAACAATTTATAAATTTATTCTCGCTTTTTCTCAACCTTTCAGGCTCTTAATTTTTGTTCGGATGGCGGTTCTTGCCTTTTTCCTAAAATGGAGGGTTGAAAACCCCAATAATGATGCCTTGTGGTTGTGGGGCATGTCTGTGGTTTGTGAAATTTGGTTTGCCTTTTCTTGGCTGCTCGATGTACTTCCCAAGCTCTGCCCCATAAACCGTTTTGCTGATCTCGATGTTCTAAAAGAGAAGTGTGAAACTCCTAACCCCAGTAATCCTACGGGCAAGTCTGATCTTCCAGGAATTGATATTTTTGTGTCAACAGCTGATCCTGAAAAAGAACCTGTACTTGTTACTGCTAACACTATTCTTTCCATTCTTGCTGCTGACTATCCTGTTGAAAAGCTTTCATGTTATGTCTCTGATGATGGAGGTGCACTTCTAACCTTTGAGGCCATGGCCGAGGCTGCCAGTTTTGCCAACTTGTGGGTTCCTTTTTGTCGGAAGCATGACATTGAGCCAAGGAATCCAGAATCTTATTTTAATATGAAAAGAGATCCTTATAAGAACAAGGTGCGTTCTGACTTTGTCAGAGAACGCCGGCGAATTAAGAGGGAGTATGATGAGTTCAAGGTTCGGGTCAATAGTCTCTCTGATTCAATTAGAAGACGTTCTGATGCTCTTAATGCTAGAGAGGAGATCAAAGCAATGACACGTTGGAGAGAGGATGGAAATGAAGAACCATTATCTTTGAAGCTTCCTAAAGCTACTTGGATGGCTGATGGTACTCACTGGCCTGGCACCTGGACAACTTCTGCACCAGAACACTCAAGGGGTGATCATGCTAGTATCATACAGGTCATTATCAATCTTTGAGGGTTTTATTATCCTTTTCTTTTGTTTCAAACTGGTTCACATTTTATGTATGCAACTGATAGTTATCCCGTTCTCTCAACATTTTGGCTATAAATCCTTTAATTGCTTTTTCCTAGCTGTGATGTGACTACAATAATGCTCAGACTTGAACGTGCTAATGTTTTTGGCCTCTTTCAAAATGCAGGTAATGTTGAAACCCCCAAGTGAAGATCCACTTACAGGAACAACAGCAGAGTTGAATGCCCTTGATTTCACTGAAGTTGATATTCGTCTTCCCATGCTAGTCTATGTTTCCCGTGAAAAACGACCTGGCTATGATCACAACAAGAAGGCTGGGGCCATGAATGCCTTGGTTCGAGCCTCAGCTGTTATGTCCAATGGTGCTTTCATTCTTAACCTTGACTGTGATCACTATATCTATAATTCCCAGGCAATGAGGGAAGGTATGTGCTTCATGATGGACGCTGGTGGGGAGAATATTTGCTATGTTCAGTTTCCACAGAGGTTTGAAGGAATTGATCCTTCTGATCGCTATGCCAATCATAACACAGTCTTCTTTGATGTCAACATGCGAGCTCTTGATGGCCTTCAAGGTCCTGTATACGTGGGCACAGGATGCTTGTTTCGAAGGACTGCACTTTATGCCTTTGATCCACCACTAATGAAAGAGAAGACCAGTTGGTTTGGTCGTAAGAAATCCTCCTCGACAGTTGCATCTGCCCCTGAAATTGATTCCAGTGAGAATCGGTCTCTATACAATGATGATGAAGAAATGGGCGTTGCTCTTATCCCTAAGACATTTGGCAACTCAAGTCTTCTTGTTGACTCAATTAAAATGGCAGAATTCCAAGGACGTCCCCTTGCTGATAACCCAGCCATCAAAAATGGAAGACCACCCGGTGCTTTAACCTGTCCTCGTAATCCTCTCGATGCATCCATTGTTGCAGAAGCTATCAATGTCATCTCATGCTGGTACGAGGACAAGACAGAATGGGGCCAGAGAATTGGGTGGATTTATGGTTCTGTAACTGAGGATGTTGTGACGGGTTATAGGATGCACAATAGGGGATGGAGGTCTATTTACTGTGTGACCAAGAGAGATGCCTTCCGTGGAACTGCTCCTATAAATCTCACTGATAGGCTACACCAAGTCCTTCGATGGGCTACCGGTTCGGTTGAGATCTTCTTTTCTCGAAACAATGCCCTCTTGAGCAGCTCAAGGATGAAGTTTCTTCAGAGGATTGCTTACCTCAATGTCGGAATCTACCCCTTCACTTCAATCTTCCTCATTGTTTACTGCTTCCTTCCTGCTCTTTCTCTCATCACTGGCCAGTTCATTGTCCAGAGACTTGACGTAACCTTCTTAGTCTACCTCTTAGGTATCACACTGACCCTCGTTTTCCTCGCTGCCCTCGAGATCAAATGGTCTGGCATCGACCTTGAAGAATGGTGGAGGAATGAACAGTTCTGGCTGATAGGAGGCACAAGTGCTCATCTTGCTGCTGTGCTTCAGGGCCTGCTTAAAGTTCTGGCTGGAATAGAGATTTCCTTCACATTAACATCAAAATCTTCAGGAGATGATGAAGATGATGAGTTTGCTGATTTATACATAATCAAGTGGTCATCTCTGATGATACCACCAGTGACAATCATGATGGTGAACTTGATAGGCATTTCTGTTGCATTGATAAGAACAGTGTACAGTGAGAATCCAGATTGGAGCAGTTTGCTTGGAGGTGTGTTCTTCAGCTTCTGGGTTTTGGCTCATTTGTATCCATTTGCAAAAGGGCTTATGGGAAGAAGAGGAAAAACACCAACCATTGTGTATGTGTGGTCTGGTTTGATTTCAATCTCTATTTCACTGCTTTGGGTTGCCATTGATCCTCCTTCTGGGAGTGGAAATCAAATTGGGGGATCATTTCAATTCCCTTGATGAGCACTCTGTGCTCTTTTTTTTTTCCTGGTAGCACTTTCTTGTAAGTAATTCTGGATGCAGCCTTGACGCCTTGTGCCCATATAGGATTTTTTTTTTTTTTTTTTTTTTTTTTTTTTTTTGGTGTACTTATCATTCGTTATTGATTAGATTTTTTTTTTTTTTAATTACACACTGATTTTACCACTTTCTCTGTGATTCAGCCTTGCTCTCACGTGCGCAATTTTCTTATTTTTCAGTGACAATAGTATAATAATCTCTCTATGCTTTTGGTCGTTGAAAAGTGAATATTATTATCAAATATGTCGCATTTAAATATTAAAAAAAAAATATGTAAAACTACTGATACTGATCAATGTCAAATAGAAACGTCCTATAATTGCGTGATGGACAAAACTATGATTTACTTAAAGGACAAAAGTAAAATTTGAGATAAAGAGATTGTCAATTTCTAATTAAGTCAAATCTTAATTTTTTTAAAAAAATAGTAGTTTATGTTCTAAGACATGGAATGCCTATAAATATTTTCATTACTTTTTTTTTTTTTTTATATATATAAGAAAGATGGCTAAAAGCCTATATTAAAAGTAAGGAATTACATATGAGGGGGGAATTAATTTCAAACACTCTTGTTCCACCCAAGTTAACAACTGAGTAGGACAAATATCAAGAATTGCAGAATTGGAAATGCTTAGTTTGGCTAAAGCATCAGCAACTCTATTCATATATCATTCAAATATTTTCATTACTTGATTATGCATTGTTGGGAGGAAAAAGTACCCACTTTTTTTTTTTTTTTTATATTAAAATTTTAGGAAAGGGTTACCACTCACCCATGGTCCAAAGCGAGGCCCGGCTTGGAGGCCAAGTTCTGCAAGCATCTTGGGTTGGAGAAGACACACGTCTCCACCTCCACAGCGTTTCCATTTCTTCGTAAACCCCAGGATCTCCCCAAAGACTCGCCAACTCAAGGATCGAACCCCTCCTTTTGGTGAGAAAGTCAGCTTTTCAACCCAGTTGAAAGAACGAGAGGTAAAAGTACCCACTTTCATTTCCTTGGGAAGTTGCAACTTGCAACTTGTTTTGACCAAAACAAAAAAGGGAAGTTGCAACTTGCAACCTCAATGAGATGTTAATATGTGAAAGTTGAACTGGGCTCATGAACGGGTCAAGTCTTTCTTGTTTTGGGTCAAATGAATGGGTCAAGTCTATCACTAGTGATGTGAATAATCACATATTGTAACCAGCACTACTTAGTAGTGCAGTGGTATTGGGATTAATTTTCCCTCCTAGGTCTTGGGTTCGATCCCCCCTCCCCTATCGCCTTGTATCAAAAAATAATCACATATTGTACGGATTCTTCAATTTCTTACATGCCTTCTTGCGAATTGATCTAATCTGAAGTTTATCCAATTACTAAGAATTAATTTATACACACACACATTTTTCAAAAAATATCTTATTTTTAAAATTTAAAGGGTAAATTATATCACTAAAAGATTGAAAAAAAATTCTTTCAAGAATAATAATATAAATAAACGAATTCTATTTTGATTTCACTTAGATGCTCGGCTTAATTGTGTATGAATTTTGTTTTTAGTTGATACTTGAACTCAATTAATTTGGTTCTGAAAAAAAAAAGAACTCAATTAAGTTAGATTTTATATCAAGTTAGGCCAGGTTGGCTAAATTATCATACCCAATAAAATCACATTTTTGTCCTTAATAATAAAAAGTATTCTACTTTTTTTATAAAATTATTTAGAATTAACCGTATTGATTAATAAAACTAATCTAATTACTCCCTTTAGTCTTTATTATAAGGCACCAACTAACAATTCTCATAAATCAATAAAAACAATAAAAGTCTTTAAATTTGTCCTAAAATTTAAATAATTTTCAATATTCTCCTTATTAATTGCACAAAACTCTAATATCATACCACTCTGGTCTTATTTATAAGTCTATTTTGACTAGAAAATTTGATCCTATTAATAAATTCAATTTCATGTAATAAACGAGATGTGACAATTTTACCCATATTAATTGTACTCATGAAGATAGAGAGAGAAGAAATGATTGAAAAATACTCAATCATAAATGAGGGTAAAGTTAAAAATTTACTCCATAATCATTGAGTTAATTACCTCTCCTTAGTATGTGAGATTTGGTCAAAATAGACTTATAAATAGGATCAGAGTATTATTAATTATCACTTTCACTCACTACCCTTATTAATTATAGGCATACATGAAAAAGAAATATTTAATGCCATTTGCAAACAAGTAAATGTCTTATAAAAGGACCAAATATATTTATTAATTAGTGTCTAGGAGGGAGTATTTGTTTATCTTTACATTGGAGTGTCTATTCAAATTCATGTCACTTGGAGTCGTTATTCAAACATTATCATAATTATTACTATTTTGTTCAAATTCAGAAGCAAGTTAGGTGGTGACATTTTCAACTCTTCAAGTTCATACCATTGACCTAATTTTTTTTTTCCACCAAAAACTTAACCTTAGGAAATCTGAGGGATGTAGAAAATTGAGGTGGTGGTTGACCAGATCGTGTTTTAGGAATTAGGCAAAAGCGTTTCATTGGACAAATAACCTCTTTGCCTACTATGTGTCTTGTTCTAGAAAGGAAAGAACCATTTTGAGCATTTGTTTATTTAAACAATTAGGTGAGAATTTTTGCCATGTACTGTTGAATTTGCACAAGGTTGTCTCAGTCACACACAAACTATTCATCATGATAAAAATGAAAATTTTATAATTAGGTAAAGCTAACCATGCATTTAAAGGGAAAATGACAAAATTAAATGAAATTATTTCACTATCAACTTGCTCAAATCTACCCCATCTTCTCACACATTCAACATCTCCACAGAACTATCACACAGCACAGCTAGAAGTACGTAAAAAATAAGCAGATTGACAAAATCAACTTGTATTATATAGTACTCGAATGTTCAACGCACAAGCAGTTGATCATTTCATTAGTTGGTACACCACATAACTCAACCAACGGATCATAATTGCTATCTCTGATCTTTCATATATATAAGATCAACGTTGTTATCTCTATAATATCGCTTACATTGACTTGTGAAAAATATACAGGAAACCACAATTAAAGGTTTTGTCACTTCGAAGAAGAGATTGATGGAAGGATACACAAGGGAGCTCCAGGAGGATGGGGTTTATCACTTTCAAACTTGCAAGGTACTTCATCTGATCCTAAATATAAAACAGAGTCAACTTTTTTTTGGGGAGATTAAAGAAACTAAATAAGTTACTTAATCATATCATATGTTTTGTATCCTTAGATTATATATCAGTTTATTAGTCAAATCAATTTGTTTAGAGAAAAAAATATAAATTTAAATACTTTAAAGTAATTTAATTAGTTTCTTTAATCTTTCCAAAAAAATCAACTTTATCTTATATTTAATATTGGAGGAGTCCTTGACAACAATAAAAAAATATAGAATGACACCGCAATCATGGAAGTAATAACAAGTTATAAAATGCCCATTATTTCTTTAGTAATGTACAAACATAAAGAAACAAAATGAAAATAATGGTATGCCTTAATAAACTTAAACTTATTTTCATTTAACTGGAATTGGAATTTGATTGGAACACATACTTATTTGCATAAATAAGCAACCGTGCATAATACTAAATTAATACTGACTCTCCTACTATCTTATAGTAATATGGACACTAAATCAAAAAATCATATCTCCCTAATTATTCTAGTCAATAGACAAAATGCAATGAAATTTCCCCTGTCAAGATTTACAGTTACGAAATCGTTATCAACTTGCTCATTCCGATCTTAAATATAAGATCAAAATCAAATGTATAAATGATTATATATATGTGTATATGTATGAATGAAACGAGACAATACTGAATTGGCCTATCTAATTGTCAAATTCACATTATTATTATTATTAGATTGAAAAAATTAATATATCAAGCCACTGAATACTGAATAGGCCGATGAAATTAACTTCGGCCATAAAAAAAAAAACAGGTAGGTTATATGTCATTTCAAAATTATAATAATCATCACTCGTAATTAATTATTGGTTTCAACCAATTGGACGGTTTCTTTCGTTTTACTAATTAATACGCTTTGAAACAAAGGCAACAATAAAGTGCTCAGAAAAGACACCAACATAGCATGCATGCTGACGGAAAAATGTTCATCTATCATTGATATTTTTTAATTCTAATATACGTCATTGTTCTGGCTAATAGATATTGTTATTTAACACTAGATTGAATAATTTAATATTATCACATTATTTTCAATTGAAAAATACCAAGATGTTGATGTTATATAAAACAATTTTCTGATTAATATCTGCCCCAAATTAACACGCTTCTATCATAAGCATTTAAATACATTATCACACATCAATCAAATATTCAATAATCAACCATATTTAATCAAAACGATTTTATTATAATTCCTATATATATAAAAAATGCAACAGTACACTAATTATGTACATATGTGCTCAATCATCAGTCAGCCTCATCACTATCATCCACCGGAGTTACGTTACGGCTTCTCCGCCTAGAATGACGACGGTGGCTGCCGCCGAACTTCAACCTACCGGTCTCCTTAAACCGTTGTTGCTCTGTTGGATCAATAACACACTCAGGCAATGGCACAGGGTACCTCAATGTATCATAGCAATAAGAGTAGTACATGTAACGTTGGCGAAACCGACGCATGGCAAGGCGGCGTAAGGGGGTGATGGTGGCGTAGTCTTGGGCAATGAGGTAGGCGTGGTCATCGGAGCAGACTTCATCAACATCGGGAACCTCTTGGATCGGGTCGACAGAGCAGCCGTGGAGGGCTAGGTCTTTGAATTCAGCAACAAAAGGTGCATACTTATAGTTGACTTTGTATTTACCACCAGAAGTAGCCCAACTTGAAGCGTCCCATATAGTAGCATATAAGGACATCGGCTTTGAAGGATATTCTTTTCCCATTGCTTCTTTACGTACCACTTCTCTTATTGGAACTTCATCTATGTAGAATCTGCAAATATATGTATATATTATTTAATTATATATTATAAGAGCTACTAATTATATTTTTTATATAAAAAGAATGAAAATCAAACTCATAGTTTATGGACCTTGTATGATTTAAACATCTCTCCTGAAAACTTTGAAAAGTTAGAGAGGGACGAAATTGAAATTTTTGTGAAACCACTTGGAGCAAAGTGTAATAATGAAAGTAAAATTTATAAAAAGGAAATTCAGAAAAATATATCAATCTGTGATCAAGTTTAATTAATTAAGATTATCATTGATTAGTTTTCTTAAAAAAGGGGGCGTCACCTGCTTTAGAATCCAATTAGGTGGAATTATATGGGAACAAAGTATATAGGAATCTATGAGCCAGCTAGCTTAGTTTAGTAGTCTAACAAAAATTGTTATAATTTATTTAATAAAAAATTAATTAAATAATTAATTCAACCTCATCACATGCTTCATCAACTAATTCTTCAGCCTCTTTTATGTTTCATATGATACTTTATGTGGCCTCCTTTCAACAATGCCACTTTGACCAACTTCTTTTGTTTTATTAATTATAAAATTATAATCAAAGAAATGGTTCAAAGATTTTTTTTCCCTAAAAAAATTGATTTTGTATCATGCAACTTACTACAAAATTATGTGAGAAAAGACAATTTGAATTTATTTGGTTTGTCATATATACGGAAAATATTAGAATGATTTTTTTTAAAATATAATTGAAATTATTTTTTAAAATAAAAATAAAAATCAATCAATCATAAAGCATCACATTACCGTAGCCAAGACGATGCTTTTAGTAATGAAAAAGTGATATATGCCACCTTTTGTGGTTCACAAGCTTTAGACACATCACACACGCAATCTCAAGTCAAACCAAATTAATTTCAATTATTATGCGTATGAAATCTTCATTCCTAAGCTAATTTCATACTTTTCCTTTTATTAAATATAAATACCCATACATATTGTCTCCTTATTTCCTAAATAATTGAAACAATTTTTTATTCTCCATAATATGCAAATCATGTACAGTTTATAACTTTATCACTAAATCATGTAATTTAATTTATTTATAAATTACTACACCTTTTTTAATAGAAACATAACATTTGTTTGTATAAATATACTTTTTAAATTTCAATCTTGCACCATCATGAATTGACAGGGTCCATTATATTTATCGCTCTACATCAATTCTAGCTTGAACACGTTTTTAAGGGCTTTTATTCTGAAAATGAACGAGCACTCTTGTAAATTTTAAAGAAATTACTAGAAAATTCCATATTACAAAAATTTCTAACCTATTTTAAATAACCAAGTCATTGAGTAGGTGAAATTCTTTTTCAGTCAGTCACATGTAAGATGTCTTTATTATGCAAATATTTTCCTTAGGTTACATATGAAGAAGGGTTGTATCCGCTAAAAATGGCTAGATTTTAGTCGTCAAATAAATTTTAGGTATATATAGGCAATAAATTAAATTCACATTTTTCCAGCAAATTTTCTTAAATTTCATTATATATATTAATAGAAAAAAATAAAAGAAAATACCAATTGAATTTTAAAATTATAAATTAGTGATTTTTTTTAAAAAAAATAAATTTTTATTTGCTATACTCTTACAAATAAGAAGATTGATTTAGGATTTTGAAGTTGAAATGATTTTTTTCCCCATATTAATATTAGTTAAGAAAAAACAAATCAAAAGGAAAACAAGAAAAATAGAGAAGGAAGCAGGGACCTACATAATGTGGGTGGGAGACCAGAGGATGCTGTATCGGTGAAACTGCTTGGTAGGATCGAACCACAAACGGTACCGTTCTTCTCGGCCGCGGTGGGTGCTGCCGTTGCCGTACAAGTTCGTCTGAAACCTCCACGGCTTCCCTCCGACATTCCCTAAGAACTCAAAATCCAACTCGTCGTGCGTCTTCTCGAACATATCGCCGTTTGACGTCTGCATTTAATTATACACGCATATCATCAAAAACTGTTTCAATAATTAAAAAAAAAGCTTTAATTTTCGATTCTTGGACATGGGTGTGTGTATATATATATATATATATATATGTGAACTCACATAAAAAGCGACACAAACGCCTGCTGTGTAGTCGGAAGGCAACTTGATATTGGCGCTGAAGAATCCGTACTGATACATATTGGAGGAGATGAAACCCGAACCTATTTTATTTTTAACATGTAAATAAATATTTTTAATATATTTGGTATCAGATTTTGTATCAGAGCTGGCGAACAAAGAAAAAAAGAGAAGTGCATATTAATTAATTAATTAAATTGTGTGAAGTTTTGGGGTAGGGAACCTGTGTAGCGATCGAGGAGGAGGCGGACACGGTGGCCATCGGAGGAGCGGACGACGTTGGAGTCGCCGAAGAGGGGAGAGTAGGCGGCGTGGAAGGGGAGGGTGGTTAGGTTATTGAAGGCGGCGGTGGCGAAGGAAGAGATAAGAAGAAGAGATAAAAATGGAAACATTCCAGTTTTGGGGAATGTCCCAAAACAACGTAAGAGCGACATCGTAGTATGTAGTAATGTTTCTGATCTAGCTCTCTCTCTCTCCCCTTTCCCCTTCACACCTCCCTCACACCTCTTTGCTTTGTGTCTAAGTCTATATATATCCACTGGATGATATACGATAATGATCATACGAATTTCTATACATACGATGTGTGTATAATATACACTTTTATTTTTTGTTTTCAAATTTACAGTAACGCCCTTGGCCGGGTGAGTATGTTACGGGGTATATAAAGTATAACCTAAGTAAGAATTGATTAATACAATAACTTTACTAATAATTTGCTGGGTTATATGTTAGATTGATCTGCCGTTTTGAATTTTTTAAGTCTTAAGGTATAGATGCACTTAAGTCAAAGTTTTATTGTCTTTATTATGATAGATTATGCTTTTTTTTTAACAGTATAGATGATGCTTAATTCACTCCATTTGAATTAATTGAAATATATATGATGAAATGATTTTTTATATCAAACGTTTTGATAAAGACAAAAGTAACACTTTTTCGGAGAAAATTGTGATCGATTACTTCTTTTCATCAGGCTAAAAACCTCAACTTCGAAGATATTTTTATGTCTTATTTCTTATATGATTGACATAAAAATGGATTTTTAAAACAATATTGAGATTTTAGCACTTGAACATAAATTATTTTCATTTTTAATGTTCAATTCTTTGTACATGTAACCAAAAAAAATTGTTCAAGTCTTTGTAATATCTTCAACAATTTTTTTTAAAATGGCCTATTTACGTGGCAGTATTGCATTTACTCATTTTCTACTTAATATAAAACATATTTTGAGAGTTGATCTTGATCCTAAATATAAGATAATAATTTTTATATTTGTCATTTTTTTTAGAATTTACTCTTATTGATATTCTCTTAATAATAATCATGAGGAGAGGGAATATAGGAATTAAGGAAAATAATTACGGTGTTTAAAAAAAATACACCTATCATCTTAATTAACTTAACTAATTTAATCAAATTAGGTAAATATAACTTATATTTAGAATATGAAAGAGTATTTGTGACATTTAGAGAATCCATTTCCCACAATTATATTTTGTACCAAAAAAAAAAAAAGCACAATTATATTATATTAAAGATACCAGCAACAATACAATAATTAAACGGTGGATTTGATCTAAAAATGAAAGAATGTGTACCTATTATGGGTTTTTTATATTTTAAAAAATTATTAATCGGGATGATAGTGGCCGGATTGGATAACACCCAACGTTATAATAAAGAAGAAGTTAAGGACAAGGAAAGATAAGGATCCATGATTGATATGTTTCAATAATATCGTGCTTAGGGAGGCTTCACCTACAAGTCACTCTTTTTCTTCATTATAATCATGCAACATCTATAGGCCCCACCATAAATTAATTTTTAAATTCTTCACTTTGTTTCAAATTGATATATATTCTATAATATTATACTAGTATTATATATATACGAGAAAAAATCATGGCAACTACATATATATGTATGTATATGTAGGTGTGTGTGAGGAAAAAAGTTTGGGGGCTTCAAGTTTTCAACGTTGGCAACTAGGTTAGTTTTCAAAACGTCTGGGATATATTATATTGTTTTTCCCACATTTTAACCATAACTTAGTAAATTGACGTTGTATGACCCATTTTAAGAGTGTGTTAAGTTTAAGGGAAGGGGTGGAGAAATTTTGACTAAATTGCCCATGAGAAAAAAAGGACGTGTAGGCCAAATTGCCCAGCCACCTACGTGCCGATGCAAGCTAGGAAGGACTTGGATCTCATCGTCGTCGGTGAACTCTGCCAGGCAAAGCACGCACGTCGACGTCATCATTGACTTATTTGGACTTCTGTTCATGTAGGTGAGGCCGGTGACGTCAATGAACAATGCCAGGTAAATTCATCATCGAACGACGACAGGAAAATCTTTGGCGGAGCCAGGCGCAATGGGCGAAGTAGATGAGGCCAATGACGCATATGAGGGTGCAGAGGAGGCCAACGAGAATGACAAGATTCGACGGTGACGACCTTGGGCGGGTAAGCGGGGCGGTCGAGAGAACTAAGGAAGCGAAGGGTTTTGGATGCATGCATGGTTGGGTGAGGAACAGAGAGAGAAAGGAGGAGACCAATGAAGGAACTAAGTGAAGGTCGATTGGAAAGCATTGATGAGAAGAAAAAAAGTTTTTTGTTGAGAGGGTAGCTATGGAATATTGAAAAAATTTCATAGGCAATTTGATCATGACGAGATAAAAATTTTCTCTCCTCCCTCCTATCCCCTTTCCTCTAACTAAACACAATCTTAATGTAAGACTTAGTTCGGGGTAAATTTGGTTCTAAATGAATAAGAGCTTGCACTTTCTCTCTGGTTTATTATATAAGTCACTTTTAAAAGAATTGATTTATAATATAAATAACTTGGATAATAATTAATGTTTATTGTCAATTTCTCCATGTATTAATATTTAAATATGAATTTTTCTATGTTCTCTCTTATTTGAATCCTAATTAATATGGGTAAAATTGATAATTTTTTCAATTTAAAACATATTTAATGAGTTAACTATCATTTATTAATTATGATAAGTTAGTTCTGAATGTCTTATATTAGGAAGATGATCTTTTTCTCATCCTTTTTCTCCTTTTTTTCTTATCCATCCTAAATCGGATTACATTGATTAATTGAAGAAGATGAGGAGATGTTAAAGTAGTATTGTGATTGATTGGACGGATATGATTTAAAGATGATGAGGGATAATGAGAAAAGGATTAGGAGAAAAATCCAACCCCTTATATTATGGACCAGAAGAAGTATAAAGTAATTGTTTTGGTCTTCAATGTAAGATTTCAATTCAATATATATTCCAAATTTGTTGAATAATATTATATGCAGAGATAAATCCATAAAATGGAAATTATCTTCTTGGATGGTTTCTTTGTGAACTTATCACTCGGTCTCTTCTCAAACAGCTCCACGTGTATTACAAGGTGGCAAAAAGTCTTATCCATTTAAATACTTAAAGTGACACATGTCACCACCTAAGCTTCAAATCATTCTCATTCATTTCTCATATATATGTCTGGAATTAGCCTCCACTTATTCATACAAACGAAAAAAAAAAACACTATAAATTAAAAACACCATGATACCTAATAATTACCAATAACCAGATATTAAAATCGAAGTCAAAAAATATTATTATCGTGTCACGGAATCATTAACACAACTAAGACGCACAGAAAAATTCAATTATAATTACGATTGTTAATTAATTTAGTAAGCAATATCATTTGATTGATCATCCACTTGTAGTTTTTATATATCGATTTGAATTTTATTTTAATGATTATACACTCGAAATGTTTTGAAAATTGAGTAGAAGAGATTCGAACTCTTTTTTATATATATATAAAAAATCATGTATAACTTCAAGCTTTATTGAGAGTTTTTATATTTGTTTCCTATGCTTGTTTTTATGCCTCCACAAATTAGGGGTAGAAGGGCAAAATGTTTTGTCAAATCACTAATTTAGGATTCGCTAATATATATATATATTTAAATTTAGATTAATGTAAATATAAAAAGAGTGGTTAGAGGTTCGGTTTGTTTTATTGTTTATTAAATAATCTGTTGGATATATTATGCTTGAGAATTGAGATGCCAAGCTTGTGGGTTGAAGTAACATAGTAACCACTAACCACTTTTGGAGTGTGTGTGACGAGACGAATCATAGGGATGAAATTAAAATATTAATAGTTTGTTTTGACATTTATTATAAATAGAATAAAGGGTAGGGTTGGTTTTGGAATAAGGTTGAGTGGGTAAAACAGATGGTAGTAGGTGGGTATTATTGTCCGTTCAAATATTGAGAAGGCGTGCATGAACACGTAAGATAATTTAGCCGCAAAGTGAGGGGTATAATCGGAAGTATACGTCTACATTCATGTAACTACATATATTATTAAACTTAGCATTCGGGCTCGCTTAATAATTTTATTTATTTATATGCTTCTTTTATTTTAATGAGGATGTATACAATCAGTGACGGAGCTTGAAAGAAATATTTGGGGGGCCAAATATATATTCAGTAACTAATTTTTTTTTAAAAAAATATTTGGGGCGTCAAGTGTATTAATTTTTAGGTCAAATGTATAAATTTTTAGGCTAAATGTATTACAAAAATCCAATTTACATTAAATATTTAGGACAATTTTTTTTTTTTTTTTTTGGGAGCCATGACCCCATTGTATCCATTAAGCTCCGTCCCTGTATACAATAATACAATCGTTATTTTGGATAAATTTAAACATTTTCGTAAATTCATGCAAGAAAAGATTTATATATATATGAAGGTTAGATAGGGTCATAACTTTTTTTCCCCCTTTCAAGCATAGGTATTCTCTTATTGGAGACATTGTTGAGCCAATATAGACACCTCTCTTAACGAGAACTTGAAATTTGGTTCATCATGTTGTGAGTGATTAGCTCTTTTTGCTAGACCCAACCCCGTTGGTAAAAGGGTCATAAATTGTGAATGAAGAACGAAATGAGCTGGCTTCTTCTTCCCCATCTCTAGTTGGAGATTATTTAAGGGTCTGTTTGGGATAGCTTTAAAAACTCAAATAAGTCAATCAGAAGCTTAGCGAAAGTAGAAGCTAGATTATTGACTGTTTGGCATAGCTTTAGACCTTAAAGCCACTTTTTTTATGAAGCCACATCTCCTTGCTTCAGATCTTGAAACAATTTCTGCCACTGCTATCTCAAACACAAATCACATCATAAAAAGTCCACCAGAAACAAAAGTCACTTCTACCATCACTATCCCAAACCAGCCTTAAGTGTGTTTGGGTCAACAACCAAAAGCCACTTTTTCATTGTTTGTGATGTTTGGGTCAGCTTTTTTTTAATTGGACTATTGAAGAAAAAGCTACTTTAAGCCATAGGCTAAAATTTCATACTTTTGATTTTTCCACTATAGGAAGAGAAGAAGTTTATATAATCAAGAGAGAATAAATTAAATACTTCATGAAGAAAAGATACTAGATCCTACCTTATTTTTCAAAATCAAATCCAAACATAAATCACATTATTCAATCTAACTTTTACCACATCTTACGTTTGCAAAAATCAGGTTGAAAAAAGTCACTCTTGTCACCGCTATTCCAAACATACCCCAAATTTTAACTTTATTAATCTTTGTGGGAATATTGTGCGTTTATTTTGGATTATTTAGATTAATTCTCATTTTATTACTCTCTAGTCCTAAATATATGACATAGTTTGTAGTGTAAATTATACTATAAAATATATCCTATATTTAGGACCAGAGGTAGTATTGAGTTTAATATTTATTATATTTTAAGATTAGATATGGATATATTATATCTTAATTATTTTGATTTGATTAAATTAGATTATAGGGTTAGCTTTAGGTTTGCATATACAAAAGCCTATATGTACTCTCTTTTATTTATGTATTCAGAATAATCTATTTCTTTCAAATTGTCTACATGGTATCAGAGCAAATGAAGAAGAATAATAATCATATTTCTTCTCAAAATCTGTTGTTCGTCGATTGAAGATGGAGAAAGGCTTATTCTCTATGAAGAAAATAATCGGAGGCTCTTCCACAATCGGCCCTATCGTCCCTGTCAAGTCTAACTGTCATTCCAAATCGGCGATTGAAGTTGCTCTTCCAAAAACGACACTATCCCCAATTTTGCTAAGCATCGTCAAACACTAACTAAGTTGGCCTCTTTGCAATTCATCGCTAGTACATGTTCAATTGCCTACCTACAACTGTCACAGGTCAATTCATCATCTAAGATTCTCATTGTCTCATATTCTTGAAATTTCTCATGAGATCCAATTTCTCGACAGCTTCAATTTATAGCCAAATTATCGTCAATTTATCGTTAGGCTCATTTAGCATTTTTTAAGTCCTTCCAAGTAGTAGTTTTACTTATACTTCAAGTGGTATCTCTGTCATTAAGCCATGATGAACTTTGGCTCCTTCCGTGCTTTAAATATCACAGGCACAGATTCCTCTAAGACTGAGGATGGAGCTTAAGGCTCCTGATTTTTTCCTCCCGCATCTTTAAACTAGCCACAACATCTCTCTATAACTACTCATCGTTTCAATGGAAACAATTATCTCCAATGGCCCCAAGACATTCTAATGTATGTTGTTGGCAAAGGAAATGAGGATTACCTCAATGGTTTAGCTGCTAAGCCATCTCGAACAGAATCTAAATACAAAAATCTAGTATGCAAAAACAAATATGGTCAAGTCATGGCTAAGGCCAAAACTACCTCCTATTTCTAACTACTGCAAGAGTATGGGAAGCTAGCATAATATACTGCTACTATTGTACAAATCAATGGCTTATTCATGAATGGCAACAAGTTGATAAGGATATTGTTAAACTTTACAATATGTTCATCATGTAATGGCCGCAACTTGATCTCTATGACTCTCATGAGTGGAAGTGCACTGAGGATGCAACAACCTATCACAAAATATTGGAGAAATATCGTATCTACACTCTTCTTTTAGCTATCAACCTTACTTATGATGATGTAAGAGGATGTATCATGTCCACTCGACAAATCTTCAAGTTGTGGATGTATTGACAAAAAGATTGCTCAAACCTGCATTTAAAAGTTGTGTAAGCAGTTGGACATGATTAACATCTATGATTCAACTTGAGAGAGAGTATGAGAATACTATGCATTTATTTTGGATTAGATTAATTGTTATTTTATTATTAAGTTTGATATTTATTATATCTCAGGATTAGATATGAATATATTACATCTTAATTATTTTGATTTATTTTTTATTGGAGTAAATTAGATTCTAAAGTTAACTTTAGGTTTGCCTATATAAAAGTCCATATGTACTCTTTTATTCATGGATTCATAATAATATTTTTCTTTCAAATTGTCCAAGTTCTTTTTGGAGTAAAATATTGGATAACATATTGCTACAAAAAAGAAAAACATAGAGAGCTAACTTAATGTCCTTCATCAACCACTAACTCTGGTCTAAAAAGTGGGAGTTGATTAATGATACATAAGCTCTCCTCAATCTAATGTGAGGATTTGGTCAAGTAATCAGCCTAAAAGAGATTCTCCCTATGAGTATGGGATAGTAAAACTTGTCAATCTCTATTAACCGCTAAGAGTATCATCAATAGTATCTTTGAATGGGTGGTTAATATATTGCATCCCCTAATAATAAAGTTAATGCTTTCTATACGGTTAGATACAAGTACAACTTTCATATGGCCTCTATTCCAACACAAATTTAAACCATGCACAAGATGTCACTTTTTTTGTTACCAAAAAAAAAAAAAATCTATCCTAAATATAAGGCAAAGTTTGTCTTATATTTAGAATTGGAGGTAATATTATTTTTTTGGGAGATATAAGGATTAAGGAGTATTTTCCATCATAGTCTAATCACTCTAGAGGTATTGATAACAAAGGACATAGCTCTCCTAACTAGATTGCTACAAACACAATGAATAGAGTTTGAACTTCAATAACTTGCTTAAATGAGAAGTATTCATACCATTCATCTCAGAATGAGGCTAACTAAAAGGTGAAAAGTGCAAAAAGAATAGGAGAATATATTTAGATGATAATTTGAAGTAAACACAAAGGAAAAGTATGGAATGGAATGAAGCATGAAAAATTTAAAAGATTGAGAAAATACGTCACTAGGAGCCTTTTCCTTTATTTAGTGTGTTGTTTAGTTGCGTGTGTACAGAGTGCTCGTGCTTTTGCAAGACCAAGAAGAAACGAACAGCCATTTATTTATTTAATCTTTTTTTTTTTTGAAATAAAAAAAGAAACACAAAAAGGTTTCATGCTTTTGTTCAATAGAATGATAAATCAATAATTGAAACTAGTCTTTGATGCTAACTCGTTTGATATATGTAATTAATAAGGATAACTTAGACTAACATCTATTGGAAGCAAGTGGAAAGAGACTTATTCTCCCTTAACCACGTCTTTAGTTCGAGACGTGGGAATGAAGAAAATAATGTTGAAAGTTCATCCCTCACAACCATGGGCCCAAGTTGAGGTAAACCCAGATTAGTCGGAACCAAAGGTTCCGGTGAACTAGGTAGGCAATAAAAAAAAAAAGAGATAACTTAGAAAATAATTGATAAATATGAGGGACTTGATGTCTTATATTTAAGATTAAATACTTGTTTGGCCTAACTTATTTTTAGCTTATCTTCTCCTTATAATTATAAGCTAGACCAAACAAAATTTTACAAAAACTCTTATAATTATAAGAGCTTATTTTATAATGAAGAAAAAAGAGCTTAAAAATAAGCTCCTCATAGGAGCTTTTTTATAAGCTTTTTTTTATATTAAAAAAAAAAAGAACCCGTAATTTATTCTTGATCTACGCACAATTTACTATTTTTATGGTAGTATATCCAATGTAATTATTTTATTCATTTTCCTCGTTTCAAAAGTATAATACATGTTCAAAAAATGTACTATTAAAAGTTTGCATATTTTATATTTTTACAAGTAAACGAAAACATAATAACATTTTTTAAATTTTTTTGTCGAATTTAAATATTTTTTCCAGACAAAATTATATATGGAATAAATGAAAATTAGTCGTAGTATGATTTTAATATAATTTATTTTATTTGTATTTGAAAATTTTAAAGTAAAAATAATTTAATTTCTACAAATTTTAAAATTTATATAATTAATTTTTTTATTGAGCAATGTAAGTATTTGTCGTTGGCTAATACTACCTCCAATTCTTAACACGTGATATGAAGTCATTTTCATTAATCAAGCCGGAGAAAATTTTTATTAGAAAAAGTGCTTTATGACAAAAAATTTTGTCAAACAACTTATTTTTTAATTTCGAACTTTTAAGTAACTTTTAAGTTAAAAAATTTATATAATCATCAAATAACTTTTAACTTTTTTTTTTTTTTTTTTCTAGCTTTAACTTAAAAGTAACTTTTAATTTAAAAATAAGAGGATCCAAATTTTTTAAATCTAACTACCTAACTAAATTGTACATTAGAAACTAGAGGTAATAATTAGTTAGGAATGCTAAATAAAAAAATTAATACTTTAAAAAAAATATGTTATATTATGAAAAATGTTAGAGACAGAGAGTGTGTGTTTTTTCGGAAAATCCTTTCGGGGGCCCTTTTAATAGAAAAAATCACAAAAAAGGTCCCTAAGATTTTGAAAATCCTAAAAAATGCCCTAGGACCTTTTCGGGATTTTTCATTAAAACGTTAGTTGTTAACTGGAAATTTAATATAGTTGTTATTAACCTTGATATTGTTGTTAATGTGCGTGATTTAGTTGTTAAAATATTGTTGTTAATGTGACTAATTTAGTTATTAACGGGTATTGATTTAGTTGTTAATGTGGCTGATTTAGTTGTTAAAGTTTAATAAATTTATACCAAAAAAGATCCTGAGATTTTTTTCTGTTAAAAGGGCCCAAAAAGATTTTCCCGTCTTTTTACTCGTACTTCAAAATCCATGTATCTAATCTGTCTTGCATCAACATTTTACTCATGTGGGGGAGCAAGGATGGAGCTCGCATCTAACATTGTCCCACGAATTAGAGTCACATCTTTATCAATCATATATGATTATAAAATGTTTCATCAATCTTCTCACAAGTTCTCAATTTCAATCTTCCGTCATATGATAGGAAATACCAACTCTCTTTTATATTTCACCCTCTCCGAACCAAACTATTTCTTGTCAGTTTTTAATATTTTAATAATTATGTACTATATTTTTTATGCTTTGAAACTTTCTAGGACGTGATCATTGTTTATTGGCCTGTTTGAGTTAACAGTGGAAACCGTTGATTTATTTTCTATTTGACTTTTACAAAAACTCAATAAAAAAAAAATTAAGTTGTAAATATAATTTATGTTTAGATTGATAGTGGTAAAAGTAGCGGGATCCACGTTAAAAAAGCTGAGAGTTTTTTCCTAAAAGCTACCCATAGAGTTTTTTTTTTTTTTTTTAAAAAAAAAAACTGATTTTTAGGAGTTTTTTTTTTTTTTTTTTTTTTTTTTTTTTTTTAAAAAAAAAAAGTCTAGTAAACTTAACACTCTATCCAAACACTCCACTTAAGGCTTTTTTTTTTCTATTGCTATTTTTTCTTTTTTTTTTTTTACTTAAAGCTACCCTAACGCTCTCTCTCCAAACAGGGCCAATGTCATTGTCTTTTTATGAAAAAAGGAGTCACATTCTGTTTTATTTGTACATCAAATCCATGCATCCCTCTTCCATCAACATTTTACTCATCACGTGTTAGCTAGCAAGGATGCAAATCCAGATAAAGATCTTCTATAACATGATAGATCCCATGAAGCGACAATAACAAAGGAAAAAAAAATGATGTATACAGCTCATTTCCATCCTTTTTACCTACTCTCTCTAACATCATAGAACTTTACATGCAGGAACTTCTAAAAATCTTAAATCTCTCAAAATAGGACATTCAAAACCACACATGTATATAATAATTCAACATGAAGGGTATTGACTATTGAGGCAATACTTCTCAAATCTCAGGCCCCTATCCTAGGGGCAAAGATATTCTGAATTTTGTGTTAGTGTACAGCAATCCGGGACTGCAAATCGTTCCAAACAACATGGGATGCGAGCTGCAACTGAAGAATTAATTGTCAGTGTGAATCTAAATCAACGATAATTGGTTTATTGGACCTCAGTTATGGTACTTGCTATTACAAACCAGGAGTCATGGAGCATATATATTAAGATGAAATATTGAGGAACTTACATGGAGCTTTTATTGGGGTCCATTATGCAATCAGCTAGTTAGCCGGCCGAACCCACCTAGAGTAACAAGACTACTTGTTGTACAGTCGGCTAGTGGCTAGTATGATCTACTCTCTCCGGTCCTTAATATAAGATATATTTAAAGAATTGATCTTGATCCTAAATGTAAGACATAATTTTCATGTTTGTCAATCTTTTTATAATTTCCCCTATTGATACTCTCTTAACAATAATGACAAAGGAGAGGGAATGAGGAAATTAAATAAGATGATTAAGGTATTTAAGAAAATATATGTAATATTAACTAATTTAACTAACTTCCTTAATCTAATCAAATTAGGTAAATATATGTTATATTAAGGACCAGAGAGAGTATGCATCTAAGTATTTCTCTCCATAATTGGAGGGAGTTGTCCACCAAACATGAACTATAGAGTTCAGCTAGTTGGTTATCATAGAACATGATCAAGATTGAACAACACATTCTCATTCAACAAGGAAATGGAAAAGAGTACTATATCCAACAAGAGAATGAATACTTCAGGTGCGTGGGTAGTATACAACTTATCGTTTGATCAAGAAAAAATACACACCAATACAACAAAATAAGTGGTATAAGGGATACATAACAGTTAATCAATCTCAACCTTGGAAGTTCATATGTTTTCTGTAGAACAAATTCTTAGCAATCCTAGCTTTACATCTCCCATGATTTCCTAAGAACAAAAAACCGCAATATATGCAAGAAGTGATTAAATGACAGAAAAACTGATACCGAGGCATACATCTGAAGATCTGCGTAGATTTCTCCAGTGGCAAGCAATAACTCAATAATTTAGCACAATCAATAAATGACCTAAAAATACAATACAAGTAGAAATTTGCCAAGGAACAGAGGAACAGTCGCTAAAGCAGTTACCTGGCTGATAATTAGATATCTGTAGATTCCTCAATACCAAGAATTTAATTTCACACAATCAAGAAAATTGCAGTTTCAGTGTATGAGACTCAAGCCTTTGTGCTTCAAAGTGGAAGGAGAAATTACCAAAACAAAAAATGCGCACAATATTCATTGGAAAACACGGGCAGGTAATAAAAAGTAAAAACAGAATTGGACTACTGCAATTAAAGGGAGAACTCACAAAATGGCGATATAGAACTTCTTCAAGCTTAGACTAGAGCATCTCAAATGTAATCGTAGCTTAAGTCATTTTAAGATTCTAGCAAGAAAAACAAGGAATATTTCAAGAAGGATCTCCTTTAACGTCCCAAGCCAATACATTTCATCTAGTCTAGCCATTGAGTTATATATTCTAGGACTTCACAAGCAACGATATCTGAGTAACTTCACCCTTCTCAGGTGGGTGCTAACACCCAGCCAGAGGAGTAGCAAATTCTACTGGTTAGCTCAATTAGCAATACATGGGAAAATAATTAAAGCATTCCTTCCTCAAGGTTTCAAGTAAACAGTTGTGTCTTGAAGAAGCAACAGAATAGGAAGCTTAGATAACTAGGCTGACCACAGACAGAGTCCCATCAACCAAGTTTGTAAGACTTCAAATTCCAAAACACAAAACAAGCTGCACATGCTCCAGACTACCCTTTTAAAAGTTCTCACTTCTCAGCATAAAATATCAGTAAACATTACTATTAGGCGATATGTAAACAAGTTAAATGAATAACAATGTGTGTCTGCTTATACATGGACTGATTTACTGACTAAAGAGTTTGACAACAAGACACAAAACATTGTGAAATACGAGTTCCAGGTGCCAGAATTTTTTTTTGGTGTTCCAGAACAGTATGTCAGATGATGAAATCCATCAACTGTATGAATAGGTCCACACATCCAACAACCCACCAGGGCGACTAAAATAGCATTGTTAAAGCACACTAAGTAGATTATGAGCAGGGAAATTATGAACAAGTGCACTGTGAGTTAAGAAGAAACAGAAAAAGTGATGAATATGTCCTGAATCAGCATATCCAATCAAGTAAAGCTATACAAAGCAGCCAGGCTTTCAATAAAAAAATTATGCCTCCTAATAGCTTGTAAATCCGAAGCTCAACAATCTATCAAAATTCTTACAGTCTAATTAAGCCCAAGTAAATCTGAAGGAAGTGAAGCAGGATCAAGTTCCCAAGAGTCTCTTAAAAGTTCAGGAGTTTCAATGCCAGAAAGTTTCCGTGCAGGAATTTGATGTGAAACTGACCAGAAATAATCTCTTTCAAGATATCTAATAGCATGACTCCCCATTTCTTGTCTCTTGAATATTGTCTTGTAACCTTTGACTTTCCCCAGATATGCCATGCTTAATCCAGTTATTTCACTATAACTCGTCAAAAATACAACGATATCATAGCAACACTTGCTCTGAACTGCAACACTTCTTCCCTCCACACCAGGAGCTGCCTCATTATAAAGTGCCCAAACAGACCCCTTCTTTGGATAAATTATGTAAACTTCACGAGCTGCCCGTTCACAATCTACAACATGGGAAAAGATATTTACAGAATTTATGGAAGTCTTCCTGGCAACTTTAAATCTCCCACAAGATACATGAAACCCTCTTTTGTCCCAACCAATTAACTTTTCATCCCCACTGTTTTGTAGATCTAGCCAACTTATTCTTACTTCAAAAGGATTTACTGATACAACTTCATCAATCAAAGCATAATTCCTTGGCATTCCATCATCATCATCATATACAGCCCAAACCTGGCCTTTCTTAAAGCTTCTCTCTACTCTATCTTTATCAAAATCATAAAAATCTGAATCCTCTACTGCCATATTTTCCTTGTCCCCTACGCTAGAGTTACTGTGCTTCTCAGTTCTCAATTCTTTACTCTTAGCAAGAGATGCTTGCTTCTCCTCAACTGCTAGCTTCCCGCTCTTCAAACTTCTTGGTTTGACAGCCACCGAACCCCAAGAACTTTTTAAATACTTCAGTAATTCCTCCTGCTCTTTCCCCTTCTCTGTTTTATCCCCCTCCTTTTCTTTTACCTTCAATGTCATCTTCCTCTTTTCCTGACCCTTTTTCTTGATTTCAGACTGCATTTCCGCTAATGTCATCGTTTCCTCGCGAGTTCTAATTTTCTTCGGTTTGGACCTTTCCAACACATCCCCAACAGTGCTCATTTTCCTCTTCAAGCCTCCACTTCTCAGTCTTCCCCCACTCCATTTACCAACAGCTCCTTCACTCTCTAATTCCCCATTTCTCATTTCAATGCCTCCAACTTTATCCTTGAATCTAACATTCTTGGTGGTCACAGGTTCATTCTCTTCACCGCTCACTTCCCCCGTCACAGTCCGTGATTTAGCAACAGTATCAACTTTCTTCATCAGGCTCGCAACTTTCAACTTCCTACTTCTATTCCTAACCCTCATCTCCTCCTCAGACTCGTTACCATTCTCAACCTCCATAGCCTTGAAACTCTTTTTACAACTAGGGCAAACCAAATTATGGCCCACATACTTCCTCTCAAACTGATGCAGAAGTCGACAAGTGCAGCACGCCGTCCAGAAGGTCTCCAACTGCTGCTTCGAACTCTCTGTCGACTCATCCTGAATCCGAATCCTCAGCTTCATATCAAACTCCTTCCTCCGAATTTTATCAGAAAGAAATCGGAACGCCTCGCCAACGAGCTTGAACGCCTCCTCGGAAACCGCATGGGGATTCTTGTCCGGGTGAAGAATCAAAGCTAGCTTCTTGTACTGCTTCCGAATGACGTTGGAGTGAGCAAAGGGCTCGACCTGGAGTATCTTGTACCAGTCTGGAGTGGCCGATTTGGAGGCCACACTGAGGATGTCTAAGGAAGTGACCATTTCGGAGATACCATCGAGGTCCGGAGCAAGGCGTTGGGCTCGCTTGGCATATTTCATAGCAGAGCTGAGGTTGGAACCTTTGTATTTGGATTCGGCCATGGCTTTGAGACGAAGAGCTTCTTTTTCTTGCTCTGATCCTTCCTCCATCGTTCGCGCGAGCAGAGCAAAGCATGCCAAGCAAGCGCGAAGTAGAGATGAGAGCGAATGAAGCAGGGGTATTTTCGATATAGATACGGTGTCGGTTTAAACCTTTTCCTAGTAAAAAAACACCCGGCTACAAAAACTCGTCTCCCACGTATTTTTTTTGTGGTTAATCTTTTCCAATTCATTGTTGATGTTTCATAAGCCATAATCAAATACTCAAAATATAGAGGAAAGGAATTGGGAAAAATGATTAGAGTTTTTTAAAAATATTATGTTAGCTATTTCAACTAATTTCCTTAATCTAATTAAATTATATAATCAAATTTTACGTTAAGAATTGGGGGCATTCTTAAAAAGTCAAGATCAAGTTAAAAAATAAAATAAAATTAGCAGCTCAATGCCTCAATCAGCTTCTAAACTCATCATATAAAATTTTACTCGTCCTTAATATAAAATGTATTTGATGAGTTGATTTTGATCCAAAATATAAGATTTATTTTTTTAGTCTCAACAATAATAAAAGAGAAGAAGAAATAAGAAAATTTAAAAAGATGACGGATGTTTTAAAAAATATCTATCATATTATTATATTAAACTAATTTAACTAACAATCTTAAACTAATTAAATTAAGCAAAGGAGGGAGTGTCATTTGATTGGATTACTGCATCTAAACAAGATGACCCTCTATGTAATGTCCCGCTCTGTTTGGGTAAGCATTCCCACTAGAAAAAAGCCCAGCTGATGTGGAAAAAAGCAGGTAGAAAAAAAGTTTAGTGGAGCAAAAGCTCTGAGGTGTTTGGGTAAGCATTTTGCTATTGGACCTCTTAAAAAAAAAAAAACCGTTGAAACAAAAGCTTTGAGAGATCACCGTTTGTCGTTGGGTAAAAGACTCAAGGTCGAACACTCTCACTAAAGGAAGGAGGTTCGATCTTGGAGTTGATCAAGACATTGGGGAAACATCTTAGCTCTTAGGTGCCTGGGTAAATGTCTGAGGATAATAGACGGCTCGCCCTGCTCAACATCGGTATGATCTAGGAGGAAGGGAGATTTCGCCCTACCCTTGGATTGTAGGTGAACCCAATCCCTTTCCTAACATTTTATTATCCCAAAAAAAAAAAAAAGTGTTGAAGGTCGCTGCGCATTCGGAAATTTCGCACCTTTCATGCTCACTGTGAGAGAAGAAGAAGAAGACGCTGGAAGATGAGAAAATGAGGAAGGGAGAGGTTATGCACAGATTTTAAAAATTGAATGGTTTCATCTTCTTCTTTTTTTCTTTAATTTTTTTTTTTCTTTTATTTTTTAACAATTTCTATATTTATTCTCTCTCTTTATTCTAAAACTATAATTTGGGATTATACCTCCAAAACTTATATCTTTACAGGTATATTCTTTATACTGAATTAATATATGCAAATATAAATATAAATATTTTTCCTTTTTTCTTCCATTATTTTTATCTTTGGTTATTGCAATATATGTAACTAATATTAATATATGTAGGATTCAATAAGATTCATGTTTTTTTTATTCATATTCTATCTCAGCAGACTTTTTAAATAATATTCTAAACACGTTTTCATTTGAAAAAACGTCACTTTTGCTATCATCAATCCAAAAACAAATCACATTTACAATTTAATTTTTATCCTATCTTTTTTTATAAAAATCAAAGAGAGAATAAATATTTTTGTTGCATGCCAATCTTTAAAGGCCTAACAATAAAAAGGGAATAACAATGCCTGCGCGGGGAGAGAATGGGGATTTCACCACATGTGGAAAATTGGAACCAAAAGCTCACTGGACAGTGACACGGTACGACGACGTCTCTGTGTTTCTCTCCACGAACATCCCAGCAAACTTATACAAAACACAACGCACCTTAATTATTGATCTAATTCAGTTCTGTATCTCCTCATCAACTGATTTTGTGATTAAAAAAAATTGAAGATATCTTCTTTCTATTTATAGTCAAAATAAATTTCTGGATTCACAGATTAATTATCTTCCATTTTCCTTTCAAGTCTCAATCCCTCCTTTCTGGTTGCTCTCATTATTCTGGGGGATCAGATTTTGCTTCTGTCTCGAGGAATCTCAATTTATTAGCGGTAATTTCAGCTACTTTCCTTACTCCAATTGAATTATTTGTATTGCTGTTTCTGTGTGATAATTTCACTCCGTAGTTAGTTTCACCTAGTTTGTTTAGGGTCTGCTGTTGCCACCTAGGTTGAATTGATACAAGATTACTGCACTACTGTTAATGTAGAGGTAAACGGAACTTTTCTGTAATGTGCTAGCTTGGTAGCGTAGGATAGCTAGAGAAACTGGATCTTGGATAATTTGCATCATCAGGGAATGAAAAAAGGGAGTAATCTGTTGGTTCATTTGCCGTCAATAGATCCTTCGTTCAATATCAAGGACATAACTCTTTTGAAGAGTAATTGAAAATTGAAGCATGCGCTTGAAGTATTTTATCTCAAAGGCTTAACTTTTCAATGGCGTAACGTAGTTTCGTAGGAGATCAACGTCTCTTAAGCTTCCCTGTAACTTGGTGTTTATGGCGCAGGATGGTTTGGTACAAAATTTTGTGAAGTTCTAGTATTAAAACATGGGTAGCCGAAAGATGGACAAAGCTTCTAATGATAAGGAGCCTAAGACTCCTTCTGCTACGTCACAGGTCTGGCCAGGTTTCTTTTGTTTTATCTATAATCCTAGTGGCGGTTTACGGTTCTATGTGACGCCAAAAAAAATTGTTCATTCAGGAGCAGCCTTCAACCACCAGCAGTGGAGCAATAAATCCTGACTGGTCTAGCTTTCAGGTTTATAATTAAAAGCTTTTGTTGGCATACTTTGTTTTGACTGTTCTTGACTTCGCCACACTGCTTTTTTTTACAGACATATTCTCCTATACCTCCACATGGATACTTGGCATCAAGTCCGCAAGCCCATCCGTATATGTGGGGCGTCCAGGTATTTATCACAAAAATTATGATTGATCGATTTCATTTGTGAGATAACATAATATACATTGAGTCTCAATCCCTGAGTTGAATGTAGACTTCTAGAGCACTTTTAGCAACTTGTAATGTAGATATTAATATCATTGCTTCTGCTCTTATTGACTGTTAGTATTGCTGTCATTGCTCGTCAATGGTCAAACCCAAAATCTAACTGGACCAAACCGCACCTTATTGGTTACTTCAGTGGTAACTGATGGCTAAATGGTTGTAAGGATTATATAATAATTTTCAAGCGCTTTCCCCCCCATGAGCTGGAAGGAGAAATTAACTGATGTGTTTTTATGCGGCATGAATCATGATTACATTCATGTGTGAAAAATGATATAATACGTGAGTTCCTTCTTTTTAATTTTTGTATCCTTGATGATCCTTTTTGATCTAAAAGCATTTGAAGTCAAGGCTTGTAGTGCTTCTTTCTTCTTTCAAATGTATCCCCCCACCCCCCCCAAAAAAAACAAAAAAAACAACAACAACAACAACAAAAGTTTTTCATAGGTCTTTTAGCTGATACCACAGCATATGGAGGTTTTCCCCTTCACAAAAATTATTCGTGCTTTAAATAATCCATTTTCAGTTTTGTAGGATTTCTATGCCGGAGCTTCATCTTTTCCTAAACTTTTCTCTGTTTTTTAACCATCCTTGCTTCTAGTCCTTAGATCTGAATTTTTTTCACTTTACAAGGATCTGGTGTATCTTGTATTTTTCATTTTTATAGGATCCTTAAAGAGAGACTTTTTTATAACTTTGTTTTCATATGTACGAGGATGTTTCTCCATTTATGAAATTTGCTTGCATGCCATTCAGGCGATGATCATATCTATTCATAGTGTCATGAACTAGCTAGTACCTCTACTAATACATGAAAATATGTGGCATGAATTCTCCATCATTTTCCTTGGTTCATTGATTTAATTCTTTCTTGCAGCCTATTATGCCTCCCTACGGTACTCCACCACATCCTTATGTTGCAATGTATCCCCATGGCGGCATATATGCTCATCCAACGATGCCTCCGGTCACAGTTTGTAAATTATGCTTTCTTGAAGTTACTGTAAAGAATTATAATCTCTAATCAGTCATTATTATTTGATAATTGCCATGAATTTGTACAGGGATCTTATCCTTTTAGTCCTTTTGCCTTGCCTACTTCCAGTGGTATTGCTGAGGCTTCAGTGAGTTCTTTAGTCCTGCTTTCTGTGTCTCCGTGTCTCTGGTTTTCCTTTTCTGTATAGCTCCTGTCCTTGTTCAAGTAAGGAAAATTTAACATGGCAGTTTAAATTCAGGGAAATACACCTGGCAGCATAGAAGGTGATGCTAGGCCTCCTGAGGTGAAGGAAAAATTGCCGGTAAAAAGATCAAAAGGAAGTTTGGGCAACTTGAATATGATCACAGGGAAGAATAATGAACTTAGTAAAAACCCAGGGACTTCTGCTAATGGAATTCATTCAAAAAGGTACAATGTCATACGGGGAGCAGTTGGGATGTCAAATTATGCCTCTTTTATTTCTTGCTTTCTTTCTTTGTTCTACAATTTAAGTATTTAAATATATCTTAAGCATTAAAGAAAATTATAAGCTAAGAAAAGGGAAGGGCAATGAACATATTGATTTGAAAAGGAGGTAGAACCATGAAAATTTGAAAGGAAATGTGGAGGTCCGACATTCAGAAGCACATGCCTATTTAAGTCAATCAAGAAATCTGAATGTTTAAAAATCATAGAAGAATAGAGTTCAAAATTCTCGAAAGTATTGGAGATCTTTTTTCCCAAGAACAAGCTGGAGGCTGTGTTAAAACCCTTTTATTTTGGAGAATTGTGTGTTAGGGGAGTAATGTACAACTTTACTGTAGGGCTTGTTTTAGTGTGATATTCACTAGAGCTGATTCCTTATTCATGAATCGGAATGGTAATTAACTGACCATTAGTATGGTGTCTGTATTATTTGGTAAAACTTGCACCCAGATCATGAAGTGTGATTATAAACAGTTCTTCTCCAAAATTGACACAAGATGTGGCCAATGTTTTTTTCATTTGAGGATGGTGTTGCCTTATTCATGAATCGGAATTGTAATTAACTGACCATTAATATGGTGTCTGTATTATTTGGTAACACTTGCACCCAGATCATGAAGTGTGATTATAAACAGTTCTTCTCCAAAATTGACACAAGATGTGGCCAATGTTTTTTTCATTTGAGAATGGTGTTGAAGCAATTTTTTTAGATTTGTCTGGACGAAGCAACTCCCTGTTGAGTGCAAACCACCTTTATGAGCAATCTGCATGTAGTCTTCAAGCCCTGTGTTTTCTGAACTGCGATGTCATGTGACTTTGAGTTTTGAACTACTTTCCTAGTGTTGTGTGGTTAGTTGTGATCAGACATATGGATATAAGATAATTGGGAATAAAAGCAATAATAACTTCCTGAAATTTCTGAATTCCATCATTTTGTTACCCCTTTTATGTTTAATCTGATTGTGTTCTCATTGTGGGTTATGAAATAGTTGGGAAGCTTTCTTTTAGAATTTTATTTGAGTTTATTATATATAATTTGGATTGAAATAATTGAATTTACCTTCGTAAGCCAGAGAATCCCAGTTATCATGTTTGTTCTTTTTATCAATCTGGTGGATATATTGTCCTGTTCACAACAGCAAACTTATTAGTAAGGCTACCAGTGGATTGTTGTCTGAACCCGCTGAGTGCATTGGCTTGCCATTTGCTATTGCATACTGGATAATTTTGTTGACTATCAAACTCTGGATTTGCAGTGGTGAGAGTGCAAGCGAAGATACAAGTGAAGGAAGCGATGAAAATTCTCAAGATGTAAGTGTTTGCCTCCTGTGTATATATTTCTATATGGTTAACATATGTTGACAATGAAACTGATTTTCAATAATTATAAACTTAATGGAGTATGAGATGTATAAAAACAGTGGGAAAAAAACTCAAGGTTATTTTATGTGTGTTTTTTTCTTGCAATATTTGTTTTGGGTGATATGAGGATGAAGACTCAACTAAATGGCAACTCTTAATATAATACCTAAATTTAATTTCTGTAGGATTGCTAAACTGGCGGCAATAGTTAGGCCATATACAGTTTTTAAAAAAACTACAGTTTACTTTATGCAAATAATATTTTAACGCCACAGTTGTACAACTCTGAATGATTGCATGTTCATGTATAGCATTATTATAGTTTGAAGTAATGTGGACCTCCTTGCAATTTAATCCTAGGATAATTTAGGTTGATTTGTAGAAGGTTTATATTGTGTGTGCTTGAAAAAGAAGGGCAGTTTAAATACCTTGTTAGTGTTTTTTCCTCTTCAACTGCCAGGAAAAAAATCATAATTGTTGTGATTTTTGTAGGACTCTGAGTTCAAATCAGGAGGCAGGCATAATTCCTTGGAAGGTCTGACATGGCTATGTTTTGCTTTTCTGGAGTAATTTCTATCAATGTACTACTATTTGTGAACCCATAATTTTGTTACTTCCAGTTGAAGTTTACCTTTTTTGCTGAATTACAGCTGAACCACTTCAAAATGGAAGTTCAGTGCTTGCTCCTCAAAACGGGGGAGTTAACACACATTATAAGGTAAATCAACCTATGCCTATCTCTGCCCCTGGTGTTCCTGGTCCCACAACAAACCTAAATATCGGAATGGATTACTGGGGAGCACCAACTTCTTCTGCAATTCCTGCAATGCACGGAAAGGTTCCTTCTACTGCAGTTGCTGGGGGAATGGTTAGTGCTGGATCACGGGATGGTGTTCAGTCACAACTTTGGGTTCAGGTTAATATGACAACAGACATGATGGTGGCTATTTCCTAGTTAAAACATCATGGCTATTCTCTGAACTGGGTCATGTTTAGAAAGTTTAATGGCTTTTCTTTCTAATAGGAGCTAAAGTATTAGGATCCGTTGAATCATGCTTAATTTGCACTGTTAAACCATCTGATAGCTATTTATAGCAAGTCATTTTTCTTTGAAGTAATTATCATATTGTTCTTGCCAGCCGGATTTTAGAAAAATGAAATAATAATTACAAACAAGTCATCATATGGTCAACACTTCGGGTCTTTCCTTTGAGCTGTTATGATTTTGTAGACTTTGTTGCACATAGGTGGGGTGCACCTCAAGCTGACAACAAAGGGAGGGGATAAGACGATTTTACACATTTTTCTTGGGGAAATGGGAATTTCTTGCTAACTGCAAAAGTATGTTCTTGTTTATTGGTTGTGGCATAACATGAAGGGCATATAGCCTTCTTTTTAGTAGAATTGACCTGTACTTCCTGGAACAAGGTTGTTGTGTAGCACTTATCCAATTTGCATCTTCTTTAAGTTATTTTTGAACTTTTTTCCTTTGAATATCTTGGCTCTTCTTTTTCTTGTTCTGCTCTTGTCATTGTTCACGTTCCTCATGTTGTTCTAGATTACTTCTGTGGCCAACATGGTCTCAATTAGAATGAAAAAAAAAAATTTCTTGGTGTCTTTCTATGTTACTTTTCTATTGCTTTTCGTTTCTGGTGTAGATAATTAATTGATAATGTAGAGTTTTAGGGTTCGACTACCTGTGGCCTTTTCCCAAGCTTTTATCTTGGGACATAACTTGGTTTTTTTTTACTTGCATTATTGCTTTTAATAGTGTGACTGACCTGATTTATAAGATTTACATGTGCATTATCCGTTTCTTTACAGCTCTTATATAATATTTCCTTTTTCCTGCTTGACTTGTAGGATGAAAGAGAGGTTAAAAGACAAAGACGGAAGCAGTCTAATAGAGAATCAGCTCGCAGATCCAGGTTGCGCAAGCAGGTCATTTCAGAGTACTCCGGAAGCCACCCTACCTGTGGTTGTATGATTATACTTTTCTTGTGTGTAATTCCTCTCTATGCTTGCTGTTTTCAGGCAGAGTGTGATGAACTAGCGCAGCGTGCCGAGGCCTTGAAAGAAGAAAATGCTACTCTCCGGTCAGAAGTTAGTCGGATTAAGAGCGAGCACGAACAGTTGCTCTCTGAGAATGCTGCACTCAAGGTGATTTTGAAAAAGTAACGTGGTTTGATTTTTGTTTTTGGTTTTAACTGCCTGCACTAAGCGACAACCAATAGTATATAGGGTGAAAGCAATAGATCATAGCATTTGGATATAACTAAACCTAGTGGGTGTATGGATTGATTCCAAAAAAGCACTTTTCTAATGTAAACCATGGTCTTACAACAAACTACCCAAACACCCATATAAAAACCCAAAATCTATTATACCCCAAAAAACCATGGTTTTAAGGCCAAAACCATGTTTTTCCATGAAGCTAGGGTGATTATAGCTTTTGAGAAAAATAATGACAGTGTCAGGGCAATAAACCAAATTACCCTCTATTCAACTGCAAACCTTCCTTTTCCTTTGTAATTATCACATTAATTTATGTCTGTGTTAGTAATTTACGTATGAAAAAGTGATTCTAATAACAACTGTCCAAACATTTTCACGTTAATATCACTTTTTTCACAAGATCTATTCTTCGAAGTCACTTCTACTCTACTCTCCTGGGATTCTGTTATTCCGACCTGAACACATTTTTGCACAATCTCAAGTGCTCTCTCTCATAATTTATAACATAATGATGATTCTACAGGAGAGACTTGGGGAACTTCCTGAGAAAGAAGATTTTAGGTCAGTCCGGAATGATGAAAATGCAAGTAACGAATCTCAACAGACTGGGCAGGAGGAGGCTGTGAAGGGTGATCAGTAGAGTTGAGCTGCATGCCTGAGTGTGGCTTTTCAGGAATATAAACTAACCAAGTAACAATGGCAAGTTATTGTTTTAGATAGCTTTGTATATCAAATTTGATTTTAGAGCTGACCATCAATATTAAGTTTCACTGTATCTGTCTGCATTCTGCAGTTTCCTGTTGTAAGTTGTAATATTCCCCAATTCTAATTTGGCTTGTTTGATAGTCAAACGAAGCTGGATTGTATGTATCTTTGTCATAATGGATTTCATGCTTGTGCAATGGAACCGCTTAGATTAAAATTATATGGTTCTTTCTTTATTTTTTAGGGGCCACAAAGATGGTTCAGATTCTTTTTATTATTATTATTATTCTATTTTTTTTTATTTTTTTTTGTCTATATCATAGCTAAATTATTTCAGTGCCACTTGTTTTTTTTTCTAAAATAAATTCATTATTTAAAAATTAAAAACCATACCTATGGGTCCTTAATTCAAGATCTCTTATGAAAATTATTAAAATATTTGTGACTTATTTGAAAAAAGCAAAATAAAAAACTTCTCTATCCCTCCCTCTCTTCAAGGGATTGAACCAAAGTAGTTAACAAAAGCTAATAAGGGAGAAATTACTTGTTCAGACTGATCCAATCTAGAATTGATTATTTCCATTCCATTGACAAACACCTATATTATTGCCCACCTCTTTTTTCTTTTTCTTTTTTTAATAAAAACAAAATGACCGGAGCGTGTGGATTTAATTATTTAAAATGTTTGGTCTTTATGGCTTACTTTGATTTAGTTTTGGTTCCTATAATTTATTTTTATTTAAATTGTTAATCTCCATATTCTTAATCATTTTACTTCTTGAGAGATCAAAATCTATGTTTTGAAAATATAGAGTCAAAACTAAAATAGGGACAACCAACATGTGGTTGGTCCAGCGGAATGTGGCGCTGGATTCCCTTAAGAGGTCTACGGTTCGAGCTGCGGTAAAACCACTCGTAATCCGCCTTGTATGGAGCTACCACTGTTGGGAGGGTCGTCCTTACCACTGCAGAACCCGGAGTGGTTGCACACTTGCCACCATTTCTTAGCAAAAAAAAAAAAAAAAAAAAAAAAAAAAACTAAAATAGGGACAAAATATAAGGAACAAACTTTGTAGTAACCTTTACTTAAAATATGATACACAGCACCTTTTTCTTTTTCTTTTTTTTTGGTAAATGATTAATATCAATATTATAAAAAAAAAAAAAAAAGGGAAGATTGGGAAAAAGTCTCTGATTGAAAAATTTATTACTGAAAATAATTTTTTTTTTTTATACACATAAGGCAATGTTGTTGTGTGAAATTTGTACGCACTGTTGTCGCATAGGTTCTTAGAAGGGGGAAAAAAATTAATGGGGACCTTTCCCCTATTTTCTCAAAAAATTATGACAAAATGTAGGGGTGAGCATGGTGCCCAGACGCCCAAGACGCCCGCCTGCCTAAAAAAATTGTCCAAATTTCGCCCTAAAAAAGTGGCCCGAAAAGATTTGGGGTTTTAAAGGGCTAATAATAAGCGGGGGGGTAAAGGCATCGGAAATTAAATATATTTAAATAAATATTGTTCTCAATATATTATTTTATTATGTCAAAATATATTATATTATACTTCCTATCTCTAAAGTTTTGAAATTTATGAATCGCGAACTAAAATCTTCAAGGAGCGGGGTAAGGAGTTACTACTTGGGCAAGGGAAGCTCATGCCACGCTCAACCAAAATTGTTAGGGCTTTTATTTATCAGGCGGGCATCGCCGCAAAACGGCCGTTCATTCTTCGGCAAGGTCTCTCGCCTAAATTTCACCCATGCCCACCCCTAACAAAATGTACTATTATAATTTATCAATAATGTGAAAAGACTACTTATTTTTAATGGATAAGGGATTTTTTGGGGTCAAATCCAAAGAATATTTCACAACCCTCCATTCCTATAGAAAGTACTCGCTCTGGTCCTTATTATAAGACACCAATTAGTAAGTTTATTTAGTCCTTTTTATAAGGCACTTGCTTATTTACAATGAGCAATGATTATTTTTTCCATGTCTGCCCCTAATTAATAAAGGTAGTACGTGGGAGTAGTAATTTATTTAATATTAGAGTTTGATGCAATCAATAGGGGTAATATTGGAGTAACTTTTTTGTTTTGTTTTTGATTTTACTATAAGTTGTTTCATTAAATTTATTTTATGAATATGCGATTATATCCATGACTTATGTTCTATATATTACTCCACCCGGTCTTAATTATAAGAACACTTTTGTAGTGCAAAAGTGTTCTTCTATAATTAGGACTGGAGGTAGTACTATTTTTTTATATATATATATATATATATATATGAACAAAGTTAATAATGATTTAATTTTAAGATATATTTAATAGAATTTAAGGTTTTTCTTATTATCAACAAAACATGTTGGAAGTGTCTTAATTGTATTGTATGGGTTGGAAAAAACAAAACTGAATTATACATTTGAAGGAAGAAGAAAAACACACATTTGAAAAAGAAGAAAAACGAGGAACCATACATTCACGAATGAGTTCTCGTTTCTTTTTTCTTTTTTTTTTTTTAAAAAAAAATCACTGCCCATCTACATATTGTCATATATACGTATAAAATACAGGGTTATGAGTAAAAATACACATAAGATTTTTATAAAGTGCTCCTAACATCTAATACTTTTTTGAGAGGTAAAAGTAACTCTGAACTTCCATCTAATCATTTATCTCCACTTCATCACTTTATCTCTACCCAACCCTTCATGTCCTCACCCTCTCTCTTTCGAAAAAAGTGATGAGGTGGAGATAAAGGGTAAGGTGTAAATTAATTTATCTTGCCTAGTCAGTAAATTCTTATTCCAAGTTGGAGAAATAGTTACATACTCTAAGAATACAAGTTATCTGAACTCTGTCCAATAAAATCATAACAATTCATATAATTTTAAGGGTAAAGGAGCAATTTTACACATGACCTTTTCCCCATGAACACTCAGCACCACGACATTTTTTCTGGAGTAAAAATACACACGACGTTACGTTTTAAGAGCAAAAATACCACGGGCCGTTAGTTGACCATCAATTTGGATGGAAAACGACGTGGCGCCGATTTGACCGACACGCCGACGTGGGAAATAAAAAATTCAAAAAATTCGAAAAAATAAAATAGAAAAAAAATAAGAAAAATTCAAATAATTATCAAAAAAATTAAATAAAAAAAATTAAAATAATTAGAAAAAAATTAAAATACCTCCGCATGTGGGCCCCACCACCGCAAGCAACCTCGGCGGACGCTCGCCACGGCGATTTGGCGGTTTGCGTATGGCCACACTGGCAAATGACGGCCGGATAACCAACTCGGTGGAGGAGGAGTTGTATATACACGGCCGTGCGGTTGTTGAAGATCGTTAAGATGACAGTAAATTGCTCATTAAAAAAAATATTAATTAATTAATTAAGATAATCTTCTTGTCAATTCTCCCTACGAGATAAATCTAATGTGTGAAGTCGACTAAGAACGGGTGGGGTCAATGGCGGGGGGGTATTTTAATTTTTTTTTTTCTAATTATTTGAATTTTTCCCTAATTATTTTAATTTTTTCCTAATTTTTTGAATTTTTTCTAATTTTTTGATTTTTTTTCCTAATTATTTGAATTTTTCTAATTAATTAATTTTTTCCTAATTATTTAATTTTTTCTAATTTTTTTTAAATTTTTTCTAATTATTTGAATTTTTTCCTATTTTTTTCTAATTATTTTAATTATTTCCTAATTTTTTGATAATATTTAAAACTAAGAGGCAAAAGGGTAATTTCACCTAAAACTAAGGGCAAAAATGTAATTTCACCCGTGTTACTGTTCACTTCCATCCAAGTTAACGTTGACCGTTTGGTCAACTAACGGCCATGGTGCTTAGGCGCTCCCAAAAACGTAACGTTGCGTGTATTTTGCTCAAAAAAAAAGGCCGTAGTCTTTGGCCCATTCAAGAAGAAAGTTTCATGCAGTAAAATTACTCCTTCACCCTAATTTTAATTTCGGGTTGGTTGGTGACTCATCGGAAATTTTAAATTTTCTCTTTAAAAAAAAAATCTCTTTTAAAAAACTAAAAAAATGATCAACTAATATTTTTTTAAAAAATAAGATAAAATATAAATTTTTTAGATAACTCATCAACCAACTAGGATCAAAATTATTTAAGTTGTTATGTTTTCAATTGACAAAGTTTGGCAATCTACAGTATGTAAAGTATTTCTCTCCAAGTTGTTTCTTAATCATCCTCAATGTCACAATTTTCTATCAAAAAATTCAAACAAACAATCAACTCATAGTTAATATATATTTTTACACCTATTTTGGAAGTTCATGATTACTCTTGCCCCTAACAAGAACATTTGCGTTGGGCGTATTTTTAATAAAATCTCATGTGTATTCTTACATCTTAACCCTTAAAAAATTTAAACTAACAGTTAATATGTATTTTTGCATATATTTTGGAAGTATATAGTTACTTTTGCCCCTAAAAAATATTTGGTGTTGAGTTCACTTTTAAAAAAATCTCATATGTATTTTTACACCTTAACCCTAAATTATATAGAAGGAATTCACCTGGTCAGGTGTAATTTTGACATGTTTGTGTGTTCATGGTAACAAAATTTTGGACATGGTTGTGTTTGAGTGCCTTTAAATTGTACTACTACTACTATAAAATAAATAAAAGAATTATTCCTTATATTCTTTTTTTCTTATAAAAATTATTCCTTATATTCTTAATATAAAACTACGTTAGCTTTTTTTAAATGTCAAGAAAATTAAATAAATTATTTAAAAATATTTTTATTGATTATTTTTCTTTAAACTAATTTGTCCAACTTATAATTTGATATAAAATCTAATAATATAAAACATGTCCTCTAATTACGCCATTTATTTAGCTTCTTCGATCTTTTTAAAATTGACAACAAAGTCTTGTGTTGGGTTACTAGTAATTGACAATGTAAAATATTATCTATGATCCTTAATATAAGAGCAAGTTGACTTTTTTTAAGAAATTAAGGAAATAAAATAAAGTAGTTAATTACAACATATTTTGTGTATTATATTGTATTAAATATTAGTTTATAAATAAAACAAATTAGTTTAGAGAAAAATGATACATACAAATATTTTAATATAACGATTTAACTTTCTTAATCTCTCCAACAAAAGTTAGCGAACTCTTATACTACCTCTTGTCCTAAATATAAAATTTAGTTTTTTTTTTAGATATTAAGGAAGCTAAGCAAGTTACTTAATATGTTGTGTATGATTAAATTATACTCATCAAGTCTTTAATATAATAATATTTGAAGAGTTGATCTTGATTCTAAATATAACACACTTCAACAATAATCAAGAAGGAGAGAGACGAAGAGAAATAAGGAAGATAACTAGAGTATTTTAGAAAATAGATATCATATTAACTAATTTAACTAAAATACATATCATATTAACTAAATTAACTAAAGATCCTTAATCTAATCAAATTAAGTAAATATATTTCATAATAGGACCGCTAGACTATATAGTTTATAAGTCAAACAAAATTAGTTTAGAAAAAAATAATAAATATATAAATATTAAATTAAGGTGCAAAAGACACATGTAGTTGTGCCAAAAGTGCACCCAACACCAAGTGCTTTTTTTAGGTGTAAAAGTGATTATGTAGTTACGAAAGTTGAGCAAAAATACCCATTGACCGTTAGTTGATGGTTAGTTTAAACTTTTGGTATTTTAAAGACTGATATAGACGATGACTCAGCTAAATTTTATCTAAGATGACATTAAAGAAGAGAAAATGACATAGATATTTTGAAAATTATAGTTCAGCCCTTCTCTTCAGTTCCCCTTCTCTCTCATAAACTCAATCTTACCCATCGGGCCGCCCATCTCTGCCTCCTTGCCACCGTTGCCCCCTTTCTGTTATTTTCAAAACTATTTGGGCATTTTTCTGTAATTTTCTTCAGTTTTTCACTGTAAGCTGGGATAAAATTTAGCTGAATCATCATCTATGTCAGCCTTAAAAAATACAAAAAAATTCAAACTAACGGTCAATAAATATTTTTGCTCCACCTTTATAACAACATAGTCACTTCTACCAAAAAAAAAAAAATCACTTAGTATTAAGTGCACTTTTTTTTTAAAAAAAAAACCACATGTGTATCAGCTTCTTTAAAATATTTATATTAAGGATACACGTGGCGCGTGAGAAATTTGCAGGCCCGGGTAGAAAACGGGGATTTCACCTGGGTGGAAATCGGAACCGAAACTTACTGGACGGTGACACCCTGCGGCGACCGGTGTGTTTCTCTCCGTTAACATCCGAACAAACTCACCTCCAAACAAGAACAACACCCTAATTTGTGATCTGACACAGCTCTGTGTTACCTTATCAACTAATTTGGTCATCCCGAAGGACGATTATCTCCCTTCTATATTTTCAAATCTGCAGTTCTGCTCTTTCCGCTCGGTTTCGTTTCTGCTTCGAAGAATCCCAATTCTGAGTGGTGATTAAAGTCGTTTTTCCCTCTTGAGTTGAAGTATTTATATTGCTATTATTGTGTGTGAATTTCACTCAGTACTGTTATTATAAGCTAGTTCGTTTAGGTTCTGGTTGGGGTCACATAGTCCCAGTTGACGTAGATTACTGAACTACTTTTATTGTAGAGGTGAACAAAATTGGTTTAAAATATGCTTGCTTCGGAGGTAACATAAGATGGCTATATTCATTGGCGTTAGGATTAACTTGCATCTATATTGAGCAATTCAGGGTAGAAGTTCAAGCATGTGCTTTAATTGTCTAAAGGGCTTAACTTTTCCATGTGGAACTTAGTTGGATTGGAGATCAATGCGTCTCGAGCTTTCTTGTAACTGAAGTGAGGTTTATAGCGCAGGATGGTTTAGTGCAAAATTTCGTAAGGTGCTGGTATTAAAGCATGGGTAGCAGTAAGATGGATAAAACTTCAAATGACAAGGAGCCTAAGACACCTCCTGTTACGTCTGAGGTCCAGCCTGATTTCTCATATTTTATCTATTATGGCATTGATGATTTGTCAGGTCTTCCTACGTGACACCAAAAAGATTTTGTTTATCCAGGAGCATCCTTCAACCACCAGCACTGGAACCACTAATCCTGACTGGTCTAGCTTTCAGGTTTATAATTAAAAGCTTTTTTGGCGCATCTTGTCTTGATTAAGGTTGAGTTCTTCTTGCGGCTTCATTTTGCAGGCATATTCTCCTATACCTCCACACGGATACATGGCATCAAATCCCCATGCGCACCCGTATGTGTGGGGTGTCCAGGTATGTTTCATACACATGCCTGCAGCATAAATAATTTATATTTTGATCATTTAGTGATGAATGGTTCTTTTAACTCTTAATGTCATCCTTTATTGTGTTATGTACAAGTATACGTTTTTTTACTGATACTTCGGACCATCTGGATGGATTTTTAATCATTTTTCATGGTTCGTTGATTAAATTCTTTCTCACAGCATATTATGCCTCCCTATGGTACTCCGCCCCCACCACATCCCTATGTTGCAATGTATCCCCCTGGAGGAATATATGCTCACCCATCTATGCCCCCGGTATCATTTTGTATATTATGTTTTCTTGAAGTTATTTTAAGGAATTATAATCTCTAGTTCAGAAATTGTTGCACTTGACAATTGCTATGAATTTGTTCAGGGATCTTATCCTTTCAGTCCATTTGCCATGCCTGCTTCTAATGGTATTTCTGAGTCTGTGAGTTTTCAATCCTGCATTCTCTGCCTCCCTCCCTCTTTCTCTCCTGTTTTTGTCTCTCTAATTTTTCTCTTTTGCCCAGGACCTGTTTTTGTTTAAGGGAAATTTGACTTGAGTATAAATGCAGGGAAATATACCTGCCAGCGTGGGACGTGATGCTAAGATTCCTGAGGTAAAGGAAAAATTGCCAATAAAAAGATCAAAAGGAAACTTGGGTGGTTTGAATATGGTCACTGGGAAGAATAATGAATCTAGTAAAACACCAAGGATGTCTACTAATGGAATTCATCCGAAAAGGTACAATGTTATGTGGTAATCAATCCAGTTGTTGAATTTTGTCTATACCTGGGTGCAATATACAACCGTGAAATAATGTCACTCTTGGAGATTTTTTTTTTAAAGAAAAAGATGATTTTTCCCTCCATCACTCTACTGTTTCTCATTTACCCTTCCCAACCATGAAATTTGCCATTGCATACTGGATATATTTGCTGATAGGCACAACTTGGATTTGCAGTGGGGAGAGTTCAAATGAAGATACCAGTGAAGGAAGTGATGCAAATTCTGAGGATGTAAGTGGTGTATTAGTTGTTTATTTGCTACCATATGGTTAAGATATGTTGATAGACTTTTTCCAGTAAGTATAAACCGGGAAGAGTATGAGACTAGTGAAATAAACTCTGTAGCATATTTCTTTCGTTTTTATCTAGCAATATTGTTTTGAGTGATATAAGAATGAAGACCCAACTGAATGGAGGATTGCTATCCTGACAGCAACAGTAGGCTTTGTATGGTTCTAAAAAGATTTACTGTTTATTTAAGGTAAATAATATTTCATTGGCTTAAAGTTACAACTTTTGAAAATCACACGTTCATGTGCAACATTATGGTTGTTTGAAGCAAGCAGTGTTGGCCTGCATTGCAATATAGTAAAGGGAGGACCGATGCACAAGGCTCCCACCCAGTGGGGTTTGGGGAGGGATAGATATATACAGTCTTACCCTCACATTTGGAGAGACTGTTTCTAGGATTTAAATCCGTGACCTCCATGTCACAAGGCAGTAACCTTATCATTGCACTGATTCTCACCCTCTTGCATTGCAATTTAATCCTAAGACAATTTAGGTTGATTCTTGGGAAAGTTTTCTATTGTTTTCTAGATATAGAGGGGACATTTTAAATGAATTATTAGCGTGTTTTAATCTTCGACTGCCAGGAAACTATTACAAGCATTGTGATTTTTGTAGGACCCTGAGTACGGATCAGGGGGGAGGCAGAATTCTTTGCAAGGTCTGGCATGGTTATGTTTTTCTTGTTTAAAGTTGTTTCTATTATCGTGTTGCAATTTGTGAGCCCAAAAAGTGTGCTTGTTATGGCTGAAGTTCACCCTTTTTGCTGAAATGCAGTGCATGCTCCCCAAAATGGGGGAGTTAATTCACATCATAGAGAGGTTGTTAACCAACCTATGCCTATCTCTGTTGCTGGTGCTCCTGGAGCAGTTCCTGGTCCCACAACAAACTTAAATATAGGAATGGATTATTGGGGAGCACCAACTTCAACTATCCCGGGCTACATGGAAAGGTTCCTTCTACTGCAGTTGCTGAGGGGATGGTTACTGCTGGATCACATGACGGTGTTCAGTTACAACATTTGTCACAGGTTAATTTAACTACAGATATGATTGTGATTATTTCCTTGTTAAAGTATCATGGCTGTTCACTGAACTAGATCATACTTAGAAGTTTAATGGCTCTCCTTTTTAATTGGATCGTATGTCTTAGAATCTTTTGACTCCAGCTTAGGTGTCATTCCCCCTATAATATTTGTCACTGAGCTGCTTACAAATATTTTCTTATGTGGTATGGGGTTTCTTTACAGCTTTTTTATAATCTTTCTTTTTCCTGCTTGACCTGAAGGATGAAAGAGAGCTTAAAAGACAGAGGCGGAAGCAATCTAATAGGGAATCTGCTCGCAGATCCAGGTTGCGCAAGCAGGTCATTGCAGAGTACCCTAGAAGCCATCCTTCTTCTTGTTGCACATTTTAGTTTTTTAGCGTCTATAATTCCCGTATGTGCTTGAATTCAGGCTGAATGCGAGGAACTAACCCAACGAGCTGATGCTCTGAAAGAAGAAAATGTTTCCCTCCGTTCAGAATTGAGTCGAATCAAGAGCGAGTGTGAGCAGTTGCTCTCAGAGAACGCTGCACTCAAGGTACTGTTGAAATCTTGATGGTTTGATATTGCAATTTGATAAGCAGCTACTGCTTGCACCATGTGTTACCCTACGAAAGATAGTGCCATAACAATGAACTAGGCTGGACGTTGTTTCAAACCGTAAAAGAGGATTCAGTTTTTATGAACACATTTTGCTTAGTCTGAATATGATATGTCACATGATTTATAATATAATTATTCTTCAGGAGAGACTGGGGGAATTGCCTGGAAAAGAAGAAGATCTTGGGTCTAGCCGGAATGATGAAAATGTGAGTGACGAACATCAACAGACTGAGCAAGAGGAGGATGTGAAGGGTGGTCATTAGATTTAGCTACATGCTGATTGTTGCTTTTGAGGAATGTCAACTAACCAAATAGCGACAGGAAGTTCTTTATTAAGATAGCTTGTAAGTTCAAATTGTATTTTAGAACTTACCACTAATGTTTGAGTCTTAGGATCTGTTTTTCCTATTGTAGCATTCTCCATTTCTAATTCGGCTTGGTTTAATAGTCAAACCTTGCTGGATTATATCCTTGTATGTATAGTGAGAATTGTATCATGCTTGGGTGAAGCCTTTCCTAAAAGACTTTCAGCTTCAAGCAATCTGATGACCCTCAGATTCTCTCTGAAAGTCCTTCCAATGAATGCTATTTTAGATAATACATTATCTTCCTTAATGGTGCTCTTTCACTCTTGTGCTGCACGTGGTGTTTTCTGATCAATTTTGGCTTGTTACTTTTCAAAATATGTAGTATTTTTTTAATATTTTCCATTTTTTATTTAAAAAATAAGAGATAAATGCCACTTTTTACCAATCTAGTTAATGTATTCATTTGGTTTTCTTCATAATTTCATAAGTGAAGGTATATTTGGAACCAAAAATTTCTTTTACCAGTGAACTTGTAATAAGAACTGGAGTGATAACAACGAAAATTGCGTCGTTAAATTGGAACATGCTATGACAACAATGAAAATTGCTTCGTGAAATTGGAACATGCTACAACAACGTTAACCACAGACCAATAAATAATAGTAATGCTCTCTAACGCGCGCATATAGAGACAGAGCTGATAAACCATTTGGACGTTGGCTTGCAAATTCAATTAAGAGCTGCATATGGTTACCAATACGCTCTGGTTGAAACAAGAAGATTTGAATTTGAGTACGAGCAACATGCAAGAAATAACTCTACATTCACAACAATAGCCCCCTTTCTCAGAGCTAAAAGACCAAGCCTGATGAGTTGTTGGTCATCAATAACTTAAATAACAGAGAACCCAGAGAAAACATCTGTCACTTGTACAACACAAAAAATAAACATACACGCTATTATTCCATGAGGCATGTAGTGAAAACATAGTGCTTCCACCATCAATTATAAATGTGCCTCATCAATTCATGAAAAGCATTTCGCTTTTGACAACTAAAAATGATACATTATAAAGGGCTTGCGGAATGGACAGATCCATCCGTAAAAATGGTACAATATAAAAGGCTTGCAGAATGGACAGACCCATTCGGTGTCAATGAGGTCAAATTTACAGATACTTGGTCATTCCTCGACCTTCGACACTCAACTTTGTGGCTTGAAGCTGCTTCTTTTTCGGTAACCTCAAATTTTGTAGCTTCTTGTTCATCTGTAATGAATTAATTCATTCAGGACAAATTATTCCCCTTTCAATATTGGCTATTACTGAGAGATCCAAAAGTGTGAATGCAAGAAAAGTGCATACCTTCATTCGGTGTTGATCTTGTGCAGCTTGTTTTGCACGGGCCCTAATCTCTTCTGGGTCAACTTTAGATGGGGGCCGCACCAGAAAATCCAATGGTGTTGCTTCTGGTCTAGTGGTAAGTTGTCTAGAAGATGATTGTCCACCAGACTTTCGCCTGAATCAAATTTGAATTTTTATCCAAAAAATGCATTAGTGACGTGGTCCCACTATTCTACCAGAAAAACAAAAATGCTACCCTAGACTTAACTGTGAAAATTCTAATTCAAGATCACCATCTCTGGATTCGATTCCTGACGCTTTATTTACAGGCCTACATGAGATTAACGAAAAACACTCATGGTGAGATGTAAAAACATTGCAGGTGACCAAGCAATAAAAAGGAGGCAAAACTTGTAGGGAAAAATACTTCTTCACTGAAGGCCTTCTTAAAGGAATCCTGTCTTCTTCCACATTTCTCATGTCTTCAAATCTTGTACTCTTGTTAAATATGGGTCGGCTCTGCAATCTCAAAGCAACAGCTACATAAATATCATTAGTTCCTGTTGAACTTATCATTTATCTATAGCTTAGGAGTTTAGCATCACTAGGAGTCTTATTAGGAGTCTTTCTATTATCCCCATGCTCACACCCACCAAACCCATTGCACCGATCAGCCATTGTTAACATATGGATAATCATGAGGGTAGGGTCTACTGAGGGGCAAACAATACCCACTCAAAAGGCACAGGGAGATCTCCTTGGAAGGATGACCAGCATCATAAAATCTTTGATGGCAAGGGGAATTCAATGCCACATAACATGCTTGACTATAAAATCAACACGATTGACACCCTACTTTTCTACTCTGGAAACTTATTGACACATGCTAATAAGAACATGAACACTCAACAGCTGGGAAGAAGAGGTAAAATATATACATGTGGCAAGCCCTATTAGGCAAGCATTACTTACCCATTTATCAACCAGCTCCCTAGCCAGTTTCCTATTTACACTGATTTCTTCATCAGATTTTGACAAAAACATAATGACCTGTCAAGAACATACATGAGTCAGTCATATCCATTTACAAGGCCTAAATGATTGCCACCTTTTCCAATTTTTCAAAATAAAAAAACGCAGGAGGGAGAGTTGGTTCATATACTTGAAATGCTAGGCAAAAGTAACCTCACCTTTCCGAGACCACTCTTCTTCAGCTGTTCTCTTCTATCATACTGCTCAAGGTCTATAGGAAACTGCATAATAACCAACATATCGTAAGTCAGATATCACAATGTATCAGGGGCTAGATGTTATCAGTCAATGATTACTGCGTTTTAAATATTATAAGGGGAAAACTCTTACATCATTCAAAATATTCAAAATTGCTGTGCGGATGTTTATGTTTGGCAAGCTTCCGTCTGGGAGGGGTTCAAGCCAATTCTTCAACAAAGTTAGCACTCCATGATCTAAAAACTCCTGTTGAAGTTGTTTCCTGAAAATAGTTTAAAATTTAAAATGATAACCAATATAAAGAGAAGACAAGAAACACAAACAGAACACCACTGCATGCAAATATGAAACAGTCATGCAGTTGCATACTTTGCAAGGACTTCAGTTAAAAGAGGCAACTTCTTCAGCTTATTTATGGCAGGCTTCCCTTGTCTATTTAATTCAGCATCCTCTTCAGCTGTAACCTCAAGTTCAGCCATGACATTCTCAACTAGCAAAGCTATCTCGGCAGGGCTTCTCTCATTCTTCTTCTTCTTCTTACCCATCTTGAAAAGTTGCTTGATCTCATCATCCTCCTCAACTTCCTCTGCCTAGTAGAATAGCCAGATACAGGCATCAGGAAAATTTTTCATTTGATAAAATTGAATTTGGAAAAAGGACAAGGAAAAACAACAAAACTAAACTAAAAATATTTCTAACAAACGTCTGTCCCAACAATCAAACACAGCGGAACTGGTAAATAATTTTTTTTTGAAGAGATTATATCACCAACCTGGGCGTATCTACTAGGAGAATGAGCTTCATTATCACTACCGTATAAAGCAGGCTCCACCCCTGTGTCATCTATGAAATTATCATCATCGACTGTCCTGACACCCTCGTGATCATCCTATAATGATCAAACTCAAAAGACAACACATGAATGAGTAACTCAAATTCGGGTAGAGATTAAAGTTAATCAAGCAAAATACAGCATTGCAATACCTCAGAGTCACCGCCAGCAATTGTATCCCACATCTCCTTGACATCGCCATCATGATCCTTTCCTGCCTTAGCCGCAAAAGCTTTCTTTGACGGCCCAGATTTAGAACCGCCCTTACCACTACTCCCTAGCCTCTTCTCCCCCTTGTGCCTCTTCTCCTTCTTCCCACTGCCACCATCTTCCCCCTTCCTCTTTCTTCCTTCCCCCTCCTCTGATCCGTCCCTCACAAAACTTGCCGGAATATTAACATCGGCTTCCTCATCCTCGTCAGCAAGCTCTGGAGCCACAGACTGGCTCCCAGTGTCACCTTTCTTGATAAGCCTCTTTCTAGGCTTCGCCTTTGACATGGACGAATCATTATCGTAGACCGGAGTCTGAGATCTTTCTCGACCGCGCCAATCATCGATGTCTTCCTCCAAATCGTCGAATAGACCTTGCTGTTGGGGTTCAGGAGAGAGCTCGCGATCGGATTGCACGTCATCATAGTCCATCAAGGGTTCACCATCCTCATCACGATACCTAATACATAAGAAAAATGAGCAAAATCGAACCTCAGAAACCAAACCCTAAACCGAATTCGTAAGAGATAGAGGGACGTACGGTTCGTTTTCGTAACCCATGTTTCTGAGAGAAGATGAAGAACGCAGAATAAGCACAAGAAACGAAGCAGTTTGATCTTTTTTTTTGCTCCGTAAGAAGCAGTTTGATCGAACTATCGAGGAACGATACCACCTTCGACCTTACTGTCTATGTTTTTGTATTTTTGCCCGAACACCGTCTACGAGTGGATTTTTTTGTAGGCAAAGTAGAAAAAATACACATGTGCAGCGACATACGCTTTATTTTGGAGTAAAAATATACTTTTTTTTATGAAAGAAAAATATCGTTTGATCAATTAAGTTTGACTTTGATCATTAAACTTCGACTTTTTTCTTGGTAGACGATGACGCAAGGCGTCCACGCGTAGACATGTCACGTTATCGTCCGTCAAAAAAAGTCAAACTTGCTTGATCAAGCAGTATTTTTCTTTCTTAAAACATAACCACACGTGTGTATTTTTGCTCCCAAAAAAACATATGGGTCCGAGCGCATTTCCCGAGGAGTAAAGTTAGATGCAGTATTTTTTCTTTACCCTTTTTTTTTTTTAAAAAAAAAAACTGCATATGAATTTATTGTACGGTTAAGGTGCAAATATACAAATGTTATTTTTTTGAGGAGCACCGTCTTAAGTGTTTTTTTTAGGTATAAAAGACACACGTGGCTACAAATTTAAAAAAAAATTAATAATTTTACTTCAATTAAGTTTGATTTTTTTGAAAAACCGCCGATAGACGATGACACGACATTTCAAAGTGCAAAAAAATATTCATGGTGGTTTGTCAAAAAAGCACCCAACACCCTTTTTACAAAAAAAAAAAATTAATAATTTTACTTCAATTAAAATTATTTTAAAATCTTGAAAAAATATTTCGGTGTTCACCGATACTAAAAAGATATTGACTAATATTAAAAAAAATATTTCACAATTTTAAAAATTATTTTGGATATTCAAAAAAAATATTTTTCGGAATGATAGACAAAAAAATACTTCATAATTTTAAAAATGTATTTTAGGATCTTGAAAAAATATTTATTTCCCATTCTTTAACCCTTCATAATTAACTTTGCCTTCAATATTTTTTCCTTTCACAAAAAGCTGTTTCTTGTTGTTTCATTTTCCTATCTTCAATTTGTTATATACAGGAGCTTTCTCTTTGGAAGATGATTGGTATAGCTGAAGTTTTCGAAGGCTTATATTTTCTCAATCCTGCAAAACAAGTCCCTACCATTGCCATGGCTGCTGCCCCTATTCCAGAGGCTTCAAAAAAAATAAAGTGTCTCTTGTTACCTTTGATATTTGGCATCATAGACTATTTCAGATGCCATATGGCTAAACAAAAGAGATTGTCTTTTCCCTGTAAGCACATCTTCAAGCAATGATAAATTTCGAGGATTTAAGTATTTTTTGACTATTGTCGATGATGTAAAAATTTTATTACTTTCAAGATATAAGTCATCAAACCTCTTGGAAAATGGGGTTGTTGAGCGCAAACATCAAGACATTTTAAACAAAAAAAATATTTCACAATTTTAAAAAATTATTTTAGTATATTGAAAAAAATATTTCAAGGGCTTCCAAATGTATTAAATTTACACACTAATGCTTTGTTTTTAATTTCTCGAGATGTTGTATTTTATTAATCATCTTTTCCTTATCCTATTGCATCATCACATGCTACTTCCACTTCTACATTACCTCTTCCCATCTATAATAGGATCCCAAATCCCCGATCCTCTTACACCATGTTCACCATCTACTTTTATACTTAAAAAAAATATTTCGAGTCTCTCGGGTATTGAAAGATTAGGTACCTTCAAAAAGTCTTTTTTCTTCCCGAGATAAGGATACTCCTTTTAATTGGTACACCTATCGTGCTTCCAAAAAATACTTCATAATCTTGAAAAATTAATTTAGGATGTTGAAAAAATATTTCAAGATATTATTGGTACAAAAAAATACTTCATAAAAAAATACTTCATGATCTTGAAAAATTATATTAAGACATGAAAAAAAATTTAGAGTACTGACTGGTACTAAAAATATACTTCAGCATATTTTTTTAAGATTCTAAAATAATTTTTCAAGATCATTAATTTTTTTTTGTACGAGGCAGTATTCTCAAAGTATTTTTTTAGTACCAGTCAGTACTTGAAATAATTTTTCAAGATCATGAAGTAATTTTTCAAGATGATGTCGTCAAGATCCGAATATTTTTTTAGTACGATAGTAATTAAAATAAAATTATTAAATTAAAAAAATTGGTGTTCAACGCTCTTGTTGACAAACCACGTGTATTTTGCACCTTTAAAATGCCACGTCATTGTCCGTGAGCAAAAAAATCAAACTTAACTGATCAAACGGTAGTTTTGCACCTAATTTGTAACCACATAGTCACTTTTGATCTAAAAAAAGACTTGCTACTAGACGCATTTCCTAAAAAAAACACATATGTATTTTTACACCTTAACCTTTTTGGATTTACTATTGATATGGATTCCGATGATATGATTATAAAATAATGTTTTAAATTAACCAAGAAAATGATGTTTTAAATTAAATTTTGATTTCATTTGATTATTTTTTTTTGCAATTTTAATTTTTTAAAATTTGATTTTATTTGAAAATCAATATTTAAAAACCAACTATTATTTTAAAGGCTATAATATACTTTTAATCCTTTAGTTTACATGAGGTATACTTTTAGTCCATTAACTTTATAAAGTATACTTTTAGTTCTATAATTCTAACACCATTAATTTTGCTAATGAAAAATGTAAACTCAAGTGATAACGGTGTAAACTTAAGTGATGACTGTGTAATTAAATGCTATTAAACTTAAATTTAAAATATGGTAAATTGAAGAATATATAAAATTTGTGTAATTAAATGTTATTATTATCACGAGTCATTAGGTTAATGTGTCGTTTTTAAGTTAGCAACACTAACGGTGTTAAATTTTAGGACCAAAAGTATACTTTATAAAGTTAAGGGACCAAGAATATACCTTATCTAGAACTTAAAGGACTAAAAGTATATACTTTTAAATTTTATTTTAAATTATTTATTTAGTTTAATTAGAAAGAAATTTTCAAGTTTGAAGCTTTTTAAAATTTGATTCCAGAATTCATATTATTTAAAGGTTGATTTAACATTAATATAGTTGATAGGATAGTAATATTTTAAATTATTATTATTATTTGATATGAAATAAATTCATCGTTTTAAATTTGATTTGAAGACTCTATTGTTTTCAATTTAACTTGAAAATCAATATTTAATAGTTTACTAATTTATTAATGTTTTAAATTACTTATTTAATTTTATTTTAAGAAAAATCAATAATTTTTTTTTAGATTTGATTTCAAAGATCCATTATATTTTTATCTTAAATTTTAAAAAAATTAATATTTAACAGTTTACTAATTATTTATTTTAAATAAATAGTAATTTTAATTTCAAATGGTTTTAAATTTCATTTGAAGATCTATTATGTTATTGTAATACCCCATTATTATTATTAATAATGAGGATGATAATAATAACAACAACAAAATAGTAATAATAAAAATTTAGAATTTAATAATAGTTGCATTGTTTTATAATTTATTAATTGGCAATAGTTATAGTAATAATAGGAATTTAGAATTTAGAATTTAATTGTATTGTTTTATAATTTATTAATTGGCAATAGTTAAAGAGTCCCCCTATAGCTAAACCCTAAATTTTAATTATAAACTAAGATCTAGCCGCCTAAACCTAGCGAACGCTCAATACTTTTTTTCTCGCTATTGCATCCACTTTGTGTACTATGCGTCAATTATTCATTTAGGAGATTAGCAAAACGGAGACTAGGTAATCCTAATCCCTAAAACAATAGAAATATATTGCTACATGGCATAATTCTTTTTAAATCCCCAAAACTGTCGTCTCGTGATTCCCATTCGGTATTATAAATCTTGTGTTTGCCTTTCTCTATGAGAAAGTTGTTTTCTTCTTATGTTATGTTATGATTTTGGTTGATTTTGACTAGCCTTAGTTATTGATTATATGCGTTTTGGCCTGGGGTGTTTCAGTCTTTAACAATTGAATACACATATATTGTTTTTTTTTCTTTTTCTCGTTTTACGTGAGTAACTTTTTGCTAAGTCACCTGATCTATTTGTGTGTTTGACTGGATCTTTCAATTCTCTATTGCAACTGTTCCGTCTTGTGCATGTAGCTTGCGGCACCAATCCCTTTTTTATTAGATATTACATTATCACAATAACACCTCTTCCATAACTAACATATTAGATATTACATTATCACAATAATACCTTTTCCATAACTAACATCCGTGACAATTGCTTCGTGTGGAGTCCGGGCTCTCTTTTCGTTAATGGCAATATATTATAGATAATATAATATACCATATTAACGTAGATGCTAGTTGTGCGCCTATGCAATGCTATATTATTTGATACCTTTTTATTTCTTTCCTCATATAATATCTTCTCCTAACAATAAAATAGGATATGAATAGATATTATGTTAAAATATCCTTTTACCCTATATTTAATTAAATAATTGAAAAGTGTATGAAAGATAATTAAATAAGTATAAAATATTAATAAATTCAATTTGGGCACTATAGTGCATAGAAATAATTTAGGATTTTTTTTTTGAGTGTATCTAAAATAATTTTATTATAAGTGTCTCTTCTAATTACTGTTGCTACCTTGACGCGATGTCAAACTTATTGTTCTATTTTTTTTCTCAAGCCTAGTAAACCCCATGAGTAAAAGGGATAATGAGTAGAGCCAGAGATTTAAATGATGGTCATGAGGATTTCTCATGACAACACCCATGAGTAGAGTCAGAAGTTTAAATGATGGTCATGGAAATATCTTATGACAACCTTATAGAAACTCATGAGAATTTATTATATGAGTATTTAAAATAATTTAACAGTGGAAGAATAACTTTGGGATGGTTACCTCCTAAAGTAATGAACACAACTCTTACGCTTTAAGCCTCCGATATATTATGTGAAGTGAATTGATAGTATTTGTTCTTCCCAAAGTGGTGTCTGGTAGGTTTCCGGGACACTAATAGCAACTCTGGGAAGATGTGTGCATACTAAGAAGAAATGTTTTATGGTCAATTTGATGATTTGTGAGGTAGACTGGCAAGATATCCGTGTCTACCATGGTTCTCTTCCCACTAAATAGACAAGCAGGGTTTCCTGGGTCTAAATAAATTTAAAAAGATAATAAATAATGTTTGATGCAATTACCATATGATTATATATGTTTGCTTTGATTAATATATGGAGCCATTTAAATTGTATTTTATTAGAATTACCAGCTTTGCTGATTTTTGTTTGTGTTCATGGGCTGCGATGATCCTTTGAGGGAACAGAATTTCAGTGAAACAGGTGCCAAGGGTTAGGACTAGCAGTGAGTAAGGAAGAACGTTCGGTGATTCTAGTCGTTTTTATTTTATTTTATTTTTATTTTCTTTCTTCCGAATAAAACACATTTATTTAAGTTCGGATTTATGTTAATGTAATAAGTTAGCCTTGCACTTGTCCCAAAGACAAGTGCGGCGATAACACTTCCCAAAGTAGTTTATTTTGACTTTCGTAATTAATCTTGAATATTATTGAAGTTTAGGTTATTATAATTGTTAGAAATTTGGGGTGTTACGGTTATTTTTATAAATTTATATTTATAGTTAATAATATTTTAAATTACTTGTTCAACTTGATTTTAAGATCATTTTCTTATTGTTTTATTTTTAAAAAATAAATATTTAATAGTGATATTAATAATTTTTTTTAAAATAAAATCCCCCAAGAGCAATTTTAATAGTGTTAGGGTTTTTCGACGGAGGGGCAACATTGCTCCCTTTTAAAACTTTAACATTGCTCCAAAAAAAAGTAGCAATTTTGCCCCGAAGTTTTAAAATGGAGCAATGTTTTTTCAAAAACCCTAACGGTCAACGGCAAAATTGCTCCCGGGCGCATACTTTAAGGGCAAAAATGCACCTTAACCCTTTTTTTTATCTCATCCGGTTCATCAGAATCTTCGGTTCTGACTAATCCGGATTCGGGTGCTACAGTGGCAAGGACGACCCTCCCAACAGTGGTAATTTCATACAAGGCGGATTACAAGTGCGTTATCGCAGCTCGAACCCTAGACCTCTTTAGGGAATCCAGCGCCACATTCCGCGACCAACCACTTGTTGGTTATATAATAGTTAAGTAAGATTTTAAAATAATTTGAAACAAATTATTTTGTTTCAAGACCCATTATCTTATTGGGTTAAATTTAAGAGAAAATCTTATATAAATCCAGTTGAAATGTTAAAATTAAAATTCAGGCCTACACTTTTAACAAATTTTTTATCAAGCCTAGAGGCCTAATAAAGGATTTCTTAATACTGTTAAAAATTATCATGCCCTATATAATTTAAAAAGGAAAATTGAAGGTTGCAGGCGTAATTTCAGTTTTAATTTTATATTTTATTATAAGTAAAAAATGTTTATTTATATATAAATGTATTTTGATTTGTTCACACACATACATATGTTAATAACAAATAAATATAGAGTAAAATACATTGACTAAGTAAACGCCGGGTAGCCAAGTGTGGAGCGGATATTTTACCTAAATTACACAAACTTCCCCTCTATTTTGAAAACGTATGTAGACCTCTCTTGAAATTAAAATGCATAGTACAGAAACCTCCCATACATATTTGAGATTCCATTTCCATTCATCTAACAGTTAGTTGATCAGTTAAGTTTGATTGTTAAATATTTTATTTAACCAAAATACCCTCTTTTAATAAATGAATAAACATTTATATTTACCTAAAAATAACTTTTATGCGAACAAAAAATAATTCTAATACATATATGTTCAGAATTTCAAATAAATTATAAAATTTATTAGTTTTTATTATATTATAAAATTAAAAAGTTTTAAACTTTTTATCATATTTATTGAATTTTATTTATTTAGTTATATTTTAAATGACTAAAAATATATTTCTTTGTTTGTTTGTTTTTTTTCCCAATGACACCATGATTGAAAACATATTTGAAAAGCATATTTTTAATCACCATATGTTATTAATAATGTAAATTTGATATATTATATAACTTATATTTCTTTAAAATTTTAATTTTTAAAATACATTTTTTTCAAAAACATTTATAAATATGTTTATTTAAGTATGCATCAATTAAAAGAATCAATCATATTTTAATTAATTTTTATATTTCTGCATTAATTAAATTGATTCTGTCTTTATCTCAATATGAAAAAAAGTAGGGTTAAATACCAATTTTGCCACGGAAGTTTTGCTTTTGCTAAGGAAGTTTTTTAGCACAGGAAGTTTACAAACATAATGATCTTGCTGATCAGTTGATCTTGACCGTTGGATCGTTGCCCTCTTTGTAAATTTCCACGGCAAATTTGCTCCTAAAAATAAACTTTCGAGGCAAATTTGTTCCTAAAAAAAACTTCTGGAGCATATTTGCTCCCTTTTGTAAACTTTTGAGGCAAAAATGATACAAAAAAAACTTTCGTCTTAAGTGCCCCCTTAGTAATACTTCCATGGCAAAAATGATATTTAACCCAAAAAAATAACAGGTAATTATTTACAAAACTAAAAAAAAAATAAGAAAAAGAAAAAAATATTAATTAAATTTCTTGAACAATTTTAGCCAAAATTAGAGAATTAGTAATGATGAAGGGTAAATTAGTAAATAAAATTATTTTTAATTACAAAATAAAAATCCTCAACGGAGTTAACGGTTTGGACTTAAGAGTATATTTTTAAAATAAAGGGGTACATGTAATTAAGACAAAATGTAAGAGAGGTTAGAGTATTTTACTCATAAATATATGGATTCTTGCTAGCCATCTAAATGCAGCAGAACAAAAAATATAATATAAAATGGCTATAAGAATATAATGGTTGGATTCATTGAGCAACTCCTATTGACTAACCAAGATATTCCTCACACAAAATCAATGAATACGGATAAAAGCCACAATTAAAAATCAGCTTTTTCTTTTTTGGGGAACAATGAAAACTGCTAAAAGGCAATTGCAGACAAACTCTTCCATAGACTTGGATGAACTAGAAATAGATAATTAGCGAGTAAAGGTGATTTGGTGAAAAAGAGATGGCTAAGGGGGGCAATATAGCCATTTAACAACATTAAGAAATCCCTTATTAAGCCTCTAAACCTGATCAAGAATTTGTTAAAAGTATAAGTATGAATTTAAATATTGATATTTCAGCATGATTTATATAGGATTCTTCCTATATTTTATTGAATCTGAAAAAGAAATGCAATTTTCACATCCCTCATGTACTACAACTTCACATCCCGACGAGTACAACTTCACACACCTCTTATATCATGATGGATGATTGCTATTTAGATTTATTGGTTTGATTTCATATTTTTAAGGCTTTATATATTTTTAATATTTCTCTATTCTTTGATCAAAAGATGATCTCATAACACTAATTCAATAAATTTAGTTGAGGTTGATTCTATGGCACATAAGACTTATTAGCTTCTTGTTCTAGCTATCATAATTACTCTTCCACTTCATAATATAAGACATATTTGAGAAATTGATTTTTGTCCTAAATATAACATAAAATTTTCAATTTTTTCTTAATTTATCCCTATTCATGCCTCTCAACAATAATTAAATAAAAAAAAAGAATGAGAATTGAGGAAGATAACTAGGATATTTTTAAAAATACATGCCATATTAATAAACTTAATTAACTTCCTCAATCTAATCAAAAAAGTATATGAAAGACTAAAGCAGTAAATTGTTATTACACACCCAACTTTCAATTACTGTAGCTTTTGATTCACCTGTAATCAATAATTCATTCAGGTTAAATTATTCCCCTTCAACATCAATGCTGGCTAACCTTCAACATCAATATGCTGGCTATTACTATAAGATCCACAAAAGGATATTTTTAAAGGGTGTGTAGAAAAGAAAAGCTATTTTGGGTAAACTTTAGATGGGGCCGCACACAAAACCGAATGCAGAGAAGTCCAGATTCCAGCACATTTGAGTTTTTATACAAAACATGGTTTTATAATTAATGGTAAATGAATCAAGTCTTATTATAAAATTCTGTAACTGTAATATCCTATTCATATTTTTTTGCCAACGTTCAATATTAAATATCAACTACTAACTAGATATTCCATAGAAATTAAATATCTATCCCTCCATCTTCTCTTATATATGGTATAGCAAAAAGAATCTTATCAAGCTGCCTAATGAAATAGTTCCAAGTAATATTAAAATTTATCTATCCATCATTTATAATATTCTATTATGTATGGCAAGGCCAAATGCATCATTCTCAATGGATTAATGAACTAATGAACTGTTTCCAAATAATATTAACGTTTATCTATCTATTATTTATAATATTGTATAATGTAAGGCAAGACCAAATGCTTCTTTCTCAAGCCACCACCACATGGATTAACGAAATGGTTCCAAGTACTTTTCTGAAACATTTATCTATTTATTATTTATAATATTCCATATATGTTGCATTTACATTAATAAGCTTTACAATCTACAACAGGCCGTCGAAAGATCTACAAGATAGTATTCTAGTTACTGACAAAATGGTATTTGGATTCAACATAGTTTTCTGCATCCCATAGAAATGATCCAAACGCGACCGCCTCCAAAACTAGCATGGTCAGACCAGTGAAAGTGATGGAAAGCATTTCATCATTGAGGGTTTCAATAGAACCATCCTCAGTGACGCTGATGTCTGGCCTCCCAAAAAGGGCCTGAGTCTGCTTTTCAATCAAGGATATGGCTTCCTTAGAACGTATGGTTGCATACCTCTGCAGAGTCTCTGCGTCCAAGTACAATACATAAGATCTGAGTCTGTGTGATTTGGCTTCACCCGTGTCTATGTAATATTCTCCCTCGATAATGCTATCAATGTTGTCTTCATATGCAGGGATTCTGATCAACGAATCAGGATCCCAGAGCCTGTTTGCTGGTGATGGTTCTTCAAAGCTCACATCATTTGCTTTACCAAAATCCTCAGGAAGGGTTTTCATTGTCCTCTCAAGTTGAAACCGTTCATCAACTCGTTTAAGGAAGTAACCATACATTATCGAAGCAGCATACAACTTGCCAAGTTTTATTTTACTGATCTGAACAGTTGTCTGAAGGGGACCCACCACAACCCGTTCCCCTAGTACCAGAGATAGGTGGCTTTGTATCATCTCAAATGCCTCTGGGGAATGAACAGCTTCTAGTTTCTGCTCTTGATTTGGCCAGAAATCCACTCGGCCAGTAGGATCAGGGTTTGATGATACTTTTGGGATCATTGAAATTCCGTTTTCAACAAATTTCTGAACAATAGAGCAGTATATTATCTCTTCCAATGTTGCACGCTTCTCTTTCTCTCTTATTTCAGCTATCCTCCTGAAATTCAGATTCAACAAAATCAAGGTTTATCAAGGTACCTTCATATCTTTAAGGTAAGTAAGAACATTTTGTTGGCAATTTCCCTACCTGCAAAAGTAGCTAAAAACAATGGGTTAAAGGCCCCCAATAAAGAAAAAATGCTTATAACACTGGATGACAGGTTGTACCAATATACAGAAGGGGAAGCAAAAAAAACAACAAAAGTAAAAGAGCCGCTATGTAAAAAACATGATACAATCTAAGCAGGTTTTTTTTTTTGTCAACTTAAACTCAATATGTTGATCCAAATTACTACAATATATTTCCATCATTACTTTGTGTACATGCTGTTGCTATATCATTCATCAAGCATAACCCTTATTCAATAAGTTTTATTTATCAGATTATGAAAAATAAATTCAGTTGAGATTCATTCTATGCCAGATAAAGCTCATCATTAGCTTCTTGCCCAGCCATCAGGCGAGTAAACTGTTCAATCAATTAAGTTATTACCTGTTGATCAATGGGATACAAAATTATTTTCATACCATATCCAAAAGACTCACTTGTAAAGAATATCTTGAGCCGTAGATTCTTCTTTCTGGGCATCTTCATCAGTTTGAAGGTTCTCAAGTTGCTGATCAATGGCGGATGGCAGTAGATGAGGATGAGTTTGCAAAATTTGTGCCAAAAGCTGACCAACTGGTGACTCAAATTGAAGAGGAGCAACAGGCACTGGATTATCATTTGAATTAGCCGATGCTTTCAGGACTAAGCCTCTAGATCGGCAGTTGTATAATTTGTAAAGCTTGGAATTTGCAATTGAAGGACCGCTCTACAACAGGAAAGAATACTTATAAAGTGTTTGCCTCAAAGTAGCGCACACAGCAAATTAAATACCAAAAGCTAAGTTTAGCTTTCCAGCTCATAAGAATGTACAAACAACATAATAAGAGATAAGAGTTGAAGTTTAACAAGGTAGAAAACTCTGGTATGTGTGACATTATAGTACAATTAATGAATATGCAATATTTACTAGAATTTCTTGCTTCAGCTTTAATCTAATTGACCTTCAGCTGTGGGCCTTATCCTCGGGGTGGTGTGCTTTTATCCCCTCTATTGAAAAGACTAATTACAGTAAGGTAATAATACATAACAAGACGAGAAAAAACCATTCATGGACGACAAGCAGGTTGAAACAAATTTCAGCGACCAAACTGAGTGACCTCTTCTAGGTATATCAATGTGATCAAAATATTAGTGATGGACCTTAACCTAGGGTGTTCACAATCCATGCAGCATGAGCCTGTTACTTGATTGTAATACGAAAAGGAAAGAAGAGAGGTGAGAAGGAAATAATAGAGAATATGGAACGAGGAAACAGAGAGACAACAGTCAAATGAACTGAATCTATTAACTGTCAACTACTGTTAATACATTGATTTCCATAAATTTATAGGCCTAACGACTCTACCTAACGTAATTAACAAGCCGTTATATATAATATACCCTTCCATGTACAATAATATGAATAACAGCCAGATCAGAAACCTACTCTAATAATATTCCAAAAGAAGAGGAAGTATTATTTGGCCAAATAGATTATTAAGTGGAAAATAGAAGCAGGATTGAGTAAAGCCTATTCATCCAAATCATCGTTATAAAAAAAAGCAAAGTAGTTTATAAATGCACTTGTTACTATATCATGAGCTTCCCATAATTAAAACGTTCAATGACCAAAGGGAAAAAAAAAAGATGTTGTTTGGCATTTATAGCTTAGGAATTAGGAGCCCCTTTATTTCCGATACCGTCTTCCATCAATTGGGAGTTATTAGTATTATGCATCCTAATGAAGATAACTGAGGATTGGAATATGCCCTTGCCGTGTGTGTTAGTGTTCCCAACAAGAGTAGTTTCGCACTCCTCATCCCCAGAGAAATCCAGAATTTCAAATAACCAAAATTTTGGGGTCACATTTCGGGTAGTTGTCTGTCCAAAAACAGCCGAAACAATGGGAGAGACTACGTTCAGCTTCGCTGAAAATATGAGGAAGAGAACATAAAAATTTTCAAAGACTCCCAACATCTTCTCAGTAAAAAATTGAGACTTCCAAGTCATAAGCAGCTAACTGCGATAAAAAATTTCAGCTGGCCCTCTTATCTAGGCGACAATTTTCCCGACAGAGCATACGAATGTTCCAGACTAAATAGGAATAATTTTCCAACACAGGCTGCGCTACCAAAATCCACAGAAGAAGAAAGCGATAAGAAATGCAGAGTAAAAAATTAAGAACATGCAGATGAAGAGACTGAAAGCTTACTTTGAGAAATCCAGCGGAGAGGAAACTTTTGGCGTCGGAAAAGGCATGCAAATGTCGAAATTCAGGCAGCCGGATACCTCCCGACGGTGGGAGTGCCACCAAGACGTCGCTGATAGCACCAGAGACCTGCATTTTCTCTTCAATTTATCAATTCTAAGCTCCGACGCTAGGGCTCACGACTCTTCCAGCTACAAAGGAAAACAGGGTTGTTGAATCAAGTTTGGTCCGTCCAACGCAGGGAACGAAGATTCCAAACTGTCGCGTATCTATTTATTCAGTGAAGTTCCAAAAAAATAAAAAATACTTACGGTCCAATTATAAGGCGCAGTTAACTTTTTTATAGAGATTAAAAAAACTAAATAAATTACTTAAATATTTTATATGTCATGATCCTTAAATTATATATTAGTTTATTGAGATAAGATATTTTCACTACTAATTTTATATCACTACCACTTTTTCACCTTTTTAGATCAGAATGGTAGTGACATAAAATTGGTAATGACAATATCTTATCCCTAGTTTAGTTTATTAGTTAAACTAATTAGTTTGATGAAAAAATAAGTAAAAAATACTCTAAAGTAATTTAATTAAATCTTCCTTAATCTCTCCAAAAAAGCTTAATAAGATCTTATAATTGTGAATGAAAGATTTCCTCCGTTTTAAATACACAGTGGAGTATATTTTTTTAGGGTGTGTTTGACTTGAGGAGTGAGGGGAGAGAAAATTTTGACCAAATTGTATGGAAATTTGTCAAAATTATATAGCTTTTTTAGATCATTTTTTCAGACATTAACTTGCTTTGGAAGCATTTTAGGTCATAACGACTTTTCACACCAAAAATTTACTCTCCCTCAAACCAAACACATAGAAATTAAGAAAACTAAATAAGTTTACCTAATTATATCATATGTTGTAGATCATTAAATTATATATCATTTTATAAATTAGAAAAAATAGTTTGGAGAAAAAATAATAAATATAAATATTTTAAAGTAATTTAATTCTTAATATCTTAAAAAGGGTCAATTATACCTTATATTTATATTTAGGATCAAACGGAGTATTAACTAGAGTATTCATTATAATGCTATGTATATTTTTTTATATGATCAAGGGTTTCCCTCTTAAAGTTTAGAGTGTAAAGAGTTCTCACATCTTCTAACACATATATTTCTTAAAATTCCAAGTTATATTCTCCTTCTTATTAGAATTAGAATGAGACTTCCGGCGGCGGGCCCCAGGTAACAACTTATTATCATCCTATGTATATTTATTGTTTCATCTCTTTAGTAAGTTTGAAAATGATACATGAACATTAATGAGTACAAAGTTGAGGTGCATGTTTCTACGTCAAATCAATGTACAAATTAAATAGGTTAATGTATATTTTCATGTTCAATGAACAAAATATTGTAAAACGTGATGGAAGAAGATCCAATGAGATATTATTCTAAAAGAGAATGATTTTAAGATAGGGTTTTCATAGATGCAATAAGATATTGCATTAAAAGAGAACGATTCAGGACAAAAAAATGATTGAAAAAAATAGGGTTTTAATCTCAAGGAGTCAAGGGTCTTATCTAACCTACAATCTTATCCTCATATTTTAGTTAATATTGGTTCGTTCTTTATGATATTTAGACATCAAATAAATTATTAACATACTTTAAATCAACATCAGTTCTCTTCTATCGATATAAAAGCTATTTCACTAATTTATATAGATTAAAGAAGTTAGTTATATTAGTTATTTATAATAAATATATATTGATTTTTTAAAAAAATATCATATTTCATCAAAATTACAGTCGATAGAAACTTCATAATGCGAGCGATCAAAAAGGATATTTTAGGGGAAAATTATAAATTTGAGAAATAAAGTGGATTAAAATCTTATATTTATAATCAAATTTAAAGTATATATTTGGTCCCTTTATGTTTTTCTGGTATCATTTTAGTCCTTAAGTTTGAAAAAATCGTGTTTGGTCCCTTAATGTTAACACCGTTAGTTTCACTTAACGGAAAATATTGACTCAACAATTTTAAACGATGAATGTATAATTAAATGTTGATAAAACATGCTAATATGTTAGTATTTTAATAAATTAATATTTTAAATCCTATTAATTGAAAAATATTTAATTTTATTCAACAGCAAAAAAATATTTAATCTTCACAAAATGTGAAAAACCACAAAACAATCTGTGAAGATTTTTTTTTCAATTAATAGGATTTAAAATATTAATTTATTAAAATACAAACATATAAGCATGTTTACAAGATTTAATCGCGACAATCATCGCTTAAAATTGTTGAAGTCAATATTTTCCGTTTAAGTTTGACTAACGACGTTAACATTACGACCAAACGCAAGACTTTACAAACTTAAAGCGACTAAAATGATACCAAAGCTAAACATAAAGCGACCAAATATATACTTTAACCTATAATCAAATATAATATCCAACTAACTCGTATATTAAAGAATGGGAGGAGTACTGCCGTTATATTGTACCGTTGTTGATGGATATATATTAACCATGAAAGTAAATTTATTTGATGTTTCAAATTGTACTCTATATTAAAACAACAACAAAATGTCACGATTGGGGTTAAAGTAGACTAAACTTCGATTACTTTAAAAATAGATGTAAACACACACGCACACACAAACTTAATATAAGCGTCGAGTTTGATCATTTGATGTGCAAAATGGATGGAATCAACATATAATCTCAAGATTTGGGCAAAAAAAAAAAAACATATAATCTCAAGATGATTTAAAAAAATAAAAAGAGCACGTTTTCACAAAGAGCTTTCAGTCCAACTTAAGCCATGTGAATTGGTTGGTTATTTGAGCTAACCCACCAATCCACACTAATTTCTTGCTGGAATATTTTAAAATCTTAAATATAATATATGAATCATATAATCCATTTTAAATAGACGCAACATAGCCTACATGACCAGATCTAATATTCTTCTTAACATAGCAAGATTACATTGTTTATTAAGTTAATTCTCAATATCTAGCCAAATGAAAGTGAATGGATGATGTATATGGGTGTGGTGGGAGTTTAAAACAAGACATTGAAAGTTTGAAACCATAAAGGTTAACCTATTTAACTACCATTCGGTATATATTTATAAGTCACTTGTACCCAAAAAATTTTAATTCAAAATATAAGTCACTTTTAGTTTATTAAATAAGACTTTGTCAATTTTACTACTCCTCTTGACTATATTAATAAATTAATCAGAGAGAGGTATAAATGCTGAGAGATAAAGACCCTTTAATAAATAAGGGCAAACCTAGAAAAAATTATTCATTTAATATTTTTCTTAGTTTACGAGAACGGAGTACAAGTGAGTTATAAATAGGCATTGAGTGGTATCAATTAAATGATTGACCAAAAATACTACTAACTTTTATCCTAAATATAAGACCCGATTGACCTTTTTATAAAGATTATGAAAGCTAAGTGCATATTTGAATTTATTTGTTTTAGCTTTGTTGAAGTACTTTTACGATTTATAAGATGAGTATATGAGTTGAGTTTTGTCTCAACTTGCGGAAAAGTGCTAAAAAAATGTGATTTTTTGGGTTTCTCAAACAAACATAGTGGTAGAAGCTGCTTTTCCAACGTAATTGATGGTTTGCGAGGTAAATATGTGAGATGAGTTTTACCCGACTAGTGCGAACGTGTTTTTGAAATGCTAACTGTTACATTTAACTATTTCAGTACAATTTATTAATTCAATAAGTACCACTATAGTAAAAAATGATGAAACCAATTACAAAGGTATATCATAGTAAAAAAGATTTGACCAAAACACTTATAGAATAACGATGGTAGAAAAAGAAAGATAGAGGTCAGTATGGTTAAAAAGTACTGAATATCTAATTTAAAATCACATATCAATCAACAACATAAAAATTAGGCCTTAGGCATTCAAAGCTCGACAACACAATTTACCAATAGGCCTTGTATAATTTCCTATCACGATTCATGACTTTCATAAATAGTTATATTTTCATATAGAACCATAACTTTCTCAAAAATTAACAAAAGTGGATCCATGATCAAAAGTCATAATTTAGAATTCATGGCCTCAGGCCTCCTTTAACTGCACTCCAACATAGTACAAAAAATGAACCAGTCGTGCGGATATAAAAACAGTTTCACAAGTTATATCAGAATATGAATGAGCCATAGGTGGCAATATATAAAGTCATTATATAATTACCAAAAGAGGAGATTTATATATATATATATATATGACGCAAGTTTTGAAAACGTGGTTGGTAAGGGGGCAAGGTTGCCCCCATTGTTGATTTTAGAGGGGAGGGGAACAAGTTTTACCCCAATTACCCCCTCCTCAACCACTATAAATACGCACATTCGGGTGCGTATTCAGTAAAGAAAGCAAGCGCGAGTGTGAGAAAAATTAAGAGATGAGAGAAAGAAGGAGAGAGGGAAAGCGTAGAGATAATTATTTAGGGAGTCTGGTAATAGCTTTTTTGTGATTATTAGGGAATTAGCGAGTAACAGGTAACTCTGAATATTCTTCCATATACTTGTGAATTGTGTATGATTATAAATTATTTTTTTATAGACTAAATTATAGGTATATGTATTATAATATCATTATAATAAAAACTGAATATTACAGTTTTGTGCCCATGAAAATTACAATTTTGTGCCCAGCAAAAATTACGGTTTTGCCCCCGCATTTTAGAAATTACAGTTTAATCCCGAATTTCAGAAATGACAGTTTAGTCCCGAATTTCAAAATGACATTTTAGTCCTTTGAACTCCAAGAATGACAGATTGGTCCGTTGAGGTTTTATGAGATATTTGATTTACCTGATGATGATATTTTATATAAATGAAAGCTTGTTTTAATATTTTTTATATATATAATTATCATGGTGGTTGTATTTGTGATGGGCTAAAGTAAGGAGGAATTTAAATGATAAAATTTGTTTATGTCATCACTCACGATGACAATGGATGGTACTTGTCAGGACCTCATCTTCCATGTTTTCCTCTGGCCGGGATTACATTGGAGTTGTGGGACACGTGACACTTCCTTAGTTATTATTTTTAAGGAGGGGAGCCATAATCCATACTTAAACTTTATACCTTCGGCCAGGTATATCTTAGGTTTTGGTGAGCTTGGAACCATCCATTCAAATGAATGAGTTTCTGTTGGATTATATGTTAGCTTATGGCTCCAGTCAGCGGTATAAGAGTGGACGGTGATATAAGGGAGGCTGCATATTGCATAGGGTTAAGGTGCAGATTGGCCAATGAACTATTACCCGAGGAGCATCTGGCACAAACATTAATTGAGGGTATCTTAATTATCAATCAACAATTAAAAAGTGAAAATAAGTACCAAATAACTATAAAAAAAAAACTATCACAATTACATTAAAATATGAGGCACTGGCGGAAGACGGTGGCGGAGATGCTGGAGAAAAGAGCGGTTTTTCCTTTTTGTTGGATAAGGCAAACACCAACAGAGATGAGACTCATGCGAGCAGGCGTTGTAGCAGCGGCGGCTGCTACCTGTGGCATCAGAGGGACGGAACTAGAGTGCAAGGCGCGTGCTGGTTGGAAGCTGTGGATTGCTGTATTTGGTTTCGGTGCGTGATTCTCGCCCTGAAGCTGCATACGAACTTTGATGAGTTCAAGAGGATGAGTGGAACACCTAGCAACAATGGAAGCATTGGAGTCGCTGACACTGTGACAGTTAATGGAAGACGGAGACACCAAAACAGCAAGGGAAGGCACCTATGGAGTGAGCTTTGAAGACTCTTTTGTACTCATGTAGCTTATGTTATGTTATTTTTATTTGTCATGACCCTAGGACTTCCACCTTGTATTTAACTCCGAAATATTTTGGAAACTTATTTTGACTTTGTATTATGAATTTTATTTGATATGGTTATATAATTTAATTATTTGGATATTGACTATCCCTGTTGGGGTATTTCAAATATTTTGGCCAAGTTTTCAGGTGTTGAATTTGGGGTGTTACATCAAAACCTAAGTTTTGGAAACAAAACCTAGATTTTGGCAAAAGTTTACCAAACATTCCAAAATTATCCGGAAAAGCCATTCTGAATCAAAATCTAGGTTTTGGCAAAAGTTTGTCAAACACTTCAAAATTGTCAAAAAACTATTTTTTTTCCAAATTTTTCTCTCTCCTCTACCATCATAGTATTCTTTTAGTATAAATAAGATCCTTAAATATTTTTTTAGTACCTTGAAATATTTTTTTCAATATCTTAAAATAAATTTTTAAGACCATGAGAAGTATTTTTTCAGTACCAGCCAATATTACGTATCTTTTTAGTACCCGTCAGTACCTTGAAATATTTTTTCAATATTAGTAATTACCCTAAAATATTTTTTCAATATTTCTAAAATAAATTTTCAAGATCATGAAATATTTTTTCAAGATGTTTAGTCATTATCTTAAAATATTTTTTTAATATCCTAAAGTAAATTTTTAATATCATAAAGTATTTTTTAAGATCATCAATCAAGAGTTACCCTTAAGTATTTTAATTTTGTACATAAATTTATGTAATTTTTGGTATTTATTATGAAATATAATGTTTATAATATTTAAAATACAACCTTATCCTTTATATGCAATTATATCAAAAGATAATGTCTTTTTTGGTAAATTTGACTGTAAAAAAACTATTCGATAACAATATCCAAATACTATCATTTTTATCCAAAAGTCATTTTTACCTTATAAATCCTAAAAACTATTTTCCAAAAGTCATTTTTATCTCGTAAATCTCAAAAGTTATCTCCAAAAACTAAATCCAAACGGGCCCAAAAACAAAGGGAGACAAGAAAGAAATTACAAGGGGATATTTAAAAGTACTAAGGGGCATATTACACTAAAGTACCCATAACTTTTATTTATTATTTTAATAAATTGGTTCCTTTTCTTTTGTTTTAAAATTATTTTTTAATTTAGTTTATATAAATTTTCTTGAGAAAATCTTATATAAAGATAATTGAATTACCCAAATTCTAATTTAAGTTATTGGACTTAACAAATTATATATTAGGTTATGCGTCATAATTATGGATTTAAAATTTGGATCAGATTACCTCTATATCTCTTAGTTATTAAAAGGGAAAAACTGAAAACATGACTATTATTTAGATCAAAGTGCACCTTCCGTTCATGTCTCAAAGCATTGATGATGTTTGAGGGGAAGGGATGTAATAAAGGGGATAGTTAGGAATTGGATCCTCTCATTGTCTTATATTTCATCATTTCATCCAATCTGAAATTTCTTTGATTTCATCTTCAACCAATCTAGACCATTGGTTTGAATTAATCGCGACCAGCGCATCCTCCAAAAAGTACTTTTTAATATCAGTCAGTATTCTAAAATATTTTTTCAAGATCCTAAAAAATATTTCACTGGTACTAAAAAATACTTTAATATATTGATTGATACTAAAAAAAATACTTCATGATCTTGAGAAATTATTTTAGAATCTCAAAAAAATATTTTAGGAGAGGAGAGGCGCTGAGAAGAGCTAAAAATATATTTTAAGATCCTGATTAGTACCAACAAATGAGAGATAAGGAGAGATGAGGAGAAATAGGCCAAGTAAGGGTGTGTTTGGAGAAACCGAACCTGAGAGGGACGGTATGTTACATTGAGTGTGGTTTGTTAGAGGAGGGAGGGAAAAGATCATTTGTTTGATTTAAGAGGGGAATGGGAGGGTTGATCATTTTACCTTGAATGTTACTTTTTGCTTTTATAATTATAGATTGTTTAAATTAATTTACACTTGGATTTAAATTAAATTATTACATTAATATTGTAATATGTGTATAAAAATGATATTTTTATCAATAGCTAATATAATAAATATTTTTAAAATATTAAATTAACAAATAAAAATGATTTTTTCTTTTATTCATAAACATCTTCACTTTGCCCATTGATTCATTATTTTTTAGATAGAAGTGTTCAACTTTTGATTATTTAAACTCTATTCATCCAAATTTTGATTATGCTTATTCTTAACTCATGATTTCGTCTAGATTTTATATCCTTATGTAATTCGCTAATGTAATGAAATGAACAAGTTTTATTTTGAGCATAAAAATTTGTAAAAGTCAATAATGTTAAAAAGCTATCTTTTTTTTTAAATTATTATTATAAAGTGATGACAAAATATTCAATAGCCTAGGCATATGAACAAGTGATTACAACATACTCAAATGCCTATTTTGAGCATATAACAAAATATTTAAAAATATACATACAAACAAATATCATTACATGCTCAAATATTTATTTTAAGTATGTAACAAAATATTAAAAAGTGATAACTAATACTCAAAAGGTATAGCATCAACCAAAAAATATATAAGTCATCACCACCTAATTAAAGATAATTATAAAACATCTTCATGATCACTTGTTTCTTGGCTGAAGGCGGACATTGAACCGCTGTCCTAAGCTATGACAATATTATTAAAGTGAATTATATTTTTAGTAGGGGTATTATTAGAATTTTAAAATATTTATTATGGTAACATTGTAAACAACTTTACTTTCCCTCCCAAAACCCCCAATTTGAGGCAACTCAAAATAAAGGGAGGGAAGGGAATTTTAACCCAAAATTTGGCCTTCCCTACAACCCAAAAATTTAAACTAAATGAAGGAAAAAGGTCCCCTCCCACCCCTCTCGGCTCCTTCCTTCAAACCAAACACACCTTAAGGGTAGCTGGAGAAGGAGAAGAAAGACGATCATACTTACCCGATTGGAAGCCTCTTATCTCGTTCCTTGCCTCCTCCGTGATCCCTTCCTTTGACACCATCACCATCACGCCCGCTCTCACTCATCGCTTTTTTTATCCTCTGACTCCCTTCTTTTTCTTTGCCCAAAGGTTTAGGGGTGATATAATTACCAACATTCAAATATATTGAATTAGGTTATATTTGCAAATTAAGATTTGTTAAATTTACCAATCTTATGTAGAATTTTTCTATTTCAATTATTTTTATATGACATTTTCCCAATTTTCTTTCTCTCCATATTTTACTTTATGAAATTTCTATTTGCTCATAAATCAATATCTTGACCTTCAACGTATCTAAATCATTTTTTATTTAAATTATAAAAATATATTAAGTAAGTAATTAGTTTATCCATTTTTATTTATTCCTTCTTAATCACGTTATTTTCTTTTCCAAATCATAGCTTGGGATTCTAATTACTATGAAATAATCTCATTAAGTTAAAATTAAAATTAAAATTTAAAACTATTTAGTACATTCAATTTGCACTTCTTCATAAAATAAGAAATTTGATTCTTTAATAGTACATTTGGCACTAACTTACCTTAACTAGAAATTTTCTTTAAGAATTCTAAATTCTAAATCTCAATTCTATTAATAAACCTTATATCAATGTTACTTAAATATTAGGAATAAAAATTAAGATGTCACACTAACTCAAACAAGCACTAAGTACCACCTCCAGTCATAAATAAAAGACCAAATTGACTTTTTTTTTTAGAGATATTAAAAAATATAATTAAATTTATTTAAAGTATTTATATTTATTATTATTTTTAAACTATATTATCTAACTTATATCAAGGATCGGGTGTAAGTTAAATGATGGGACAAAACATTCTGTTTGTGTGCCTTTTTCAACGTAACTCAACTCATTAGTCATTTAAGTCGATCTATTTAAGAAGGGTAAATTATGCGCAGGTCCCAAGGATCAGAAATAAATACAATGAGGTCCCTTGAAATCACAATTGCAATGAAGTCTTGCAGAGACTTTTTTTATATTAATTCATATTAGGAAAGACCTTGTTGCCCATTCAACATAAAAAAGGAAGGAAACAAACAGAGCAAACTTGCACGTGGGAGATAGCTTTCATCAAAAAGAGAAAAACGCAGAAATCACGTAAGCAAGATAAGTCGATCGAATCTCCGACGTAAAAGGCAAGTAAGTGACATTTTCAATATCCTTACTAATACGGTAACTTTTCGTTTATTGCAGGGATGAGGACTTGTCATTACTAATCCTGGTTTTGAAAGTTTGTTGTAAATATATGTTTTTTCTGTTGTAAATATAGCATTTGTTGTTGTAAATAGCCTTTGGACTTGAGAAATGAAAAAAAATCTTGGTTTTGAAGGTTTGTTGTAAATATAACGTTTGTTGTTGTAAATAGTCTCTGGACCTGAGAAATTAAAAAAATCCATGTTTTGAAAGTTTGTCGTAAATATATGCTTTTTTTGTTGCAAATATAACATTTGTTGTTGTAAATAATCTCTGGACTTGAGAAATGAAAAAAAAAAATTCCTGGTTTTGAAGGTTTGTTGTAAATATATGCTTTATTTGTTGTAAATATAGCATTTGTTGTTGTAAATAGCCTCTGGACTTGAGAAATAAAAAAATCCATGTTTTGAAAGTTTGTTGTAAATATATGTTTTTCTGTTGTAAATATAGCATTTGTTGTTGTAAATAGCCTTTGGACTTAAGAAATGAAAAAAATCCTGGTTTTGAAGGTTTGTTGTAAATATATGTTTTTTCTGTTGTAAATATAGCCTTTGTTGTTGTAAATAGCCTCTGGACTTGAGAAATGAAAAAAAAATCCTGGTTTTGAAGGTTTGTTGTAAATATAAGCTCTATTTGTTGTTGTAAAAAGCCTCGGACTTGAGAAATGAAAAAAAAATCCATGTTTTGAAAGTTTGTTGTAAATATATGTTTTTTTTCTCGTTGTAAATATAACATTTGTTGTTGTAAATAGCCTGGACTTGAGAAATTAAAAAAATCCTGGTTTTGAAGGTTTGTTGTAAATATATGCTTTTTTCCATTTGTAAATATAGCCTTTGTTGTTGTAAATAGCGTCTGGACTTGATAAATGAAAAAATCCTGGTTTTGAAGGTTTGTTGTAAATATAGCGTTTGTTGTTGTAAATAGTCTATGGACTTGAGAAATGAAAAAAAATCCTGGTTTTGAACGTTTGTTGTAAATATATGCTTTATATGTTGTAAATATAACATTTGTTGTTGTGAATAGTCTCTGGACTTGAGAAATGAAAAAAATCCTGGGTTTTGAACGTTTGTCATAAATATATGCTTTACATGTTGTAAATATAGCATTTGTTGTTGTAAATAGTCTCTGGACTTGAGAAATGAAAAAAAAATCCATGTTTTGAAAGTTTGTTGTAAATATATGCTTTATATGTTGAAAATATAGCATTTGTTTTTGTAAATAGCCTCTGGACTTGAGAAATGAAAAAAATCCTGGTTTTGAACGTTTGTTGTAAATATATGTTTTTTCTCTTGTAAATATAACATTTATTGTTGTAAATATAGCATTTAGGGACAATCAAAAAATTTCCTATTGAGCAACACATTATCAATTTAGTTAAGTTTCAATATAGCATTTCCTGTTGCTAATGTACATTTAGCTCTAAGGCTAGTCAAAAAATAGTCATATTTTGCTCTAAGGCTGAGCAAGTTGGTACATTCAGTTGCCATTATATACATTGTCGAAATAAGCCCATAACAATGCAAACACTTTCAACTATTTTACAATAACATCTACAACTCTATTTCTTCTTCTTCGATTGTTGGTTGTCTGGCAGTCGGGACAACACCTTCTGCGCATGTGTGTTTTTCTCATGCGATACAAGCCACCATAAGCATTCAAGCTTAATTTGCTGCAGTTGCTCATGTGATAACTTAGTCATGGTATACCCTTCTTTGTCTTAGGGAGAGCCATTCCCTCCATGTAACCATGATAGAACATGGACACCACAAGAATGCCTGAAAGGAAAATGTCACATACAGTGAACCAATAATTTAAAAGTGATGAACAATAATGAACCAAAAATACTTACGTATCATTTTGCAAATGCACTTTTGCCCAGTTTACTTGGTCAGGAATTTGTCTTCCTTTGGCAAATAGTGTTGGTTTAACTCTTTGAAGTATTTTATGGAAGCAATCTCTCTGCATGAACATAAAAGATTTTTCTGGGCTCTCTTTAAATTATATAGAAATGTTCACATAGGAAATACAACCCCAAAATAACAGCGATTCAACCCATACCACTTCTTTCTCTCTTTATTGGCTCACTAAAAAATTTCAAACTAGCTATTAGCAGGTTTATTGACCAGAGAACGGAGTGCATGTATGATTAATCAAAAAGCTTAGGGAGAGGTAACTTGAATATAAAAAGTTGTTCACAATAAAAGCTAATGGAGTACAAGAATAGCACGTGACGACCCAAATGCAGTAAATTGGAGATAAATGCCCTTCAGATTCATGAGTAATAAAAATGAGTTACTACCACAATAAAGTTGCACAACAGAAGCATAAAGCTTCCGAAATATCATATATGCATGAGTATTATATGTTAGGTAGAGTCCGTAGATCAAAGTATACATAAAAAAACATCAGGATACTAACATATCCCTTAGCAAATACATAAACTCCACAATTACTAAATATTAAATAAATTCTTTATCATACTCTAATGCTTTTCCAGAAACTTTGTTGTGTATAAGATCAATCAAGATGTGATAACATTTTGTTCTGATCCAAAAAAAGAGCCAAACCCTATCTTATACCCAAACCTTTCAATTCAAAACCATTCAACCCTCAAGGCAAATTCTAAGATATTTCCATCACTTATTTGCAAAATTTTGATGAACTGATATAGCCACAAGTTAGAAGCCTACTTAGGAAATAATACCAATTCTTGAATGTACTTCGCCCACTCCATTTCATCAGCTCAAAAGAAACGCTCACAAAAGCCCATATACATGCATCAAAATTCCATCACATTGCACAACCCATTTACCATGAATTCCAATTGTATAGCTTAATTTAATCAGTGCCATTCAACAAAAATTCCCAACCACACAACTCAAGTGTTCTTAAATTTTCTTTATTGTAAGTTTAGCACCCATTCCTGTCATATAGAACAACCCATGGGATCACGATTATTCTATTCAACAACCAAACTCGAATTTTGAAAGGGAGAGAGGCTACCTCAAAATTTAGTAACACAAAAAGAAGTTCAATCTTTCTTCTTAACGCCACAGTAGCAGCCTATAAACCAAGTTTGAATAAGAAAGAATATAATCAACCCCAACCAACAATTGTCATAGTTCATTACAAGAAGAGTATCTTTTACATTCACTTTATGCCTCTTGCTATAACACACACTCCACGCTTGAAATTTTCTCCTTCTGTCTGCACCAAAACCTTGGTTGCTACCCTTTTGTGTAGTAAAACATTACCACAATTCGTTTTAGGATGAATGAAATAAGTTTTTCATGAAGGATGTCTAAAGATTTACATGGGGAAATTGTTTGTAGAGTCATGGCTAGTGTTCGAGCACTTTCTCCCTACTTTGTGCGTCGAACAACTGAGAAAATAAAAGTTGAGGAAATCCCTCGGGGGCTTTTTTTTTGGGCCGACACATATGACGAAGGGTGAGGAGGTTTCAGCTGCTCATTTGCTCACCCTAAACAGAAGAAATAGAGTATGGAAAGAGGCTTATATGCTGGCTTACCTTAGTCTAAGACTATTATTACATGGATGATTGTGATTGTCTCTTCCTCCTCCGTCTTCTCCAGCGTTCTCTGGTCCTCTCGTCTTATGGCTCTCTCAGATGAAGGAGGCGATACTGAGTGAGCGACAGGCAGTAGGTTTATGCTTTTTGGTTTTTAAGGAACAAGGTTAGATTGGTAATTGTACACTTAGATTTAATTACAACCAGGGCCCTTGAGACTTTTATGCTATTTCATGATTTCAAGGGACTTTATTGTGATAAATCATCTTCCTTGGGACCTGCGCGTAATTTTCCCATTTAAGAAGTGTGTGATAATCCTTTCAGAAGGCAAAAAAAAAAAGTATGATAATCCTTTCAAAAATTACTTTTATGTTTTACTAGACAATAACTTATACTGCATGTTTATTTTGTATGTGGCAAAATCACTTAAAAATATTAAATCATTAATGATCTCCTATTTCCTATATTTTTGGAATCCATGTTAAAATTGTGCAAAATTTCAGGCATTTCATGTCATGTTTAGAAATTAATGACATACCACTATGGTCTTATTTATAAGTTCATTTTGATCAAATCACACATATCAATGAGAGGTAGTTAGCTCAATGATTATAGGGTAAATTTTCAACTTTGCCTTGATTTATGAATGTGTATCTTTGAACTCTTTTATCTCTCTCTCTCTCTCTCTCTCTCTCTCTCTCTATATATATATATATATATATATTTTCTTTGTTACAATTAATATAGGTAAAATTGTCACAATCTCATTTATTATTTAAAAGAGGACCTATAAATAAAACCAATTTTTTTTGTAAAATGAACTTATAAATAGGACTAGAGTGGTAGTTAATGGTAAATACCGCAAAGACCTTGAGAAATTATAGTACTATTTCAAACTCTTCAGCAACTTTTGGAGTTTGTTAATATTTTCAAGAATCATTTGGCCAAAATTTCTTTTTTCATGACTGTAGATTTTTTTTTTTTTACCATTTTAACTTTCAAAATTCAAAAAAGTTTATTAACACATGCAAAAGACAGAGAATGGATGAGGTGTGAATCTGGATTTTTTATGTTAAGACCAAAAAGCTCTATTACTCAATTCTTTTACATATATTGTCAATGTTTATTGATTTGGCCAAAACCATTACTCTTTCAATTAATTTCATTACTCAATTGGTTAAAATCAAAAACTTTTGTCAATCCATTTATACATATTGTCAATACTTATTGATTTTGTTAAAACTTGTCAAAATCATTATTAATTTTGTCAAAACCATCAGGCTTTTAGTAAATTTCATTACTCAATTAGTCTCAACCCAAAACTCTTTGTTAATCATTTTACATATTTTATCAATACTTATTGATTTTGTCAAAATCTTAACAGATTTCGCCAATACCACTATTCATTTCGTCAATCCTATTATTCAATTAATCACAACCCAAAATTCTTTGTCAATCATTTCACACATATTAACATTCTAACCAACACAACAAACAATAAATCACAATGAAGCAAGTCCAGCCTCAAACTTTAACAAAGGAGGGAAAGGAAGAGCAAAAGATTATCCTCGTCTAAAGCCACTAATACCCTTTTTTAAAAAAAAAAACAAAAATGAAAGCAAGAGCGTTATTGCAAATTCCAAATTCTAACTCGGTAGCAAGTTCATCACAAACTGTCCCCTCCCCACCCTTCTCTCTTTATCGAGTTGCTTCTTTGCCATAGCTCTATATCCTTCAACTTCTTCTGCTTTGCAAACCCATATTTGAAAAAGCCCCGAACTTCTCAATCATCCTCTATTGCTTTCTCCTTGGGTTGCTCCGTCGCTCTTCCATGGCAACGAAACCCCTCCCAATATTGTTAAATCATCTATTCTAGCCATCACCTTATCTGAAGGGTTTTTCCACGCTATCGCCACCTGCCACACTTGATCCTTAAACTGGAACGTTAGAGTTCTGTCGTTATCGTTATCCCAGATGAAGTAGCTGTCCTCGTCGTCACCGTTCTCTTGGAGGAAGTATCTGTCGATGCTGGTAAAGAGGAAGGGGTGAAGGTTGCCGAGCTAGATGAGGGGCTTGTCAAGGAGGAGCGTGAAAGCGAGCGACGGAGGATAGGGAGGAGGTTGTTCTTGTAGGAGTGTCGGTAGGGAAGCCGGCGAAAACTTTGGTTTGAGGGGAGGGAGTGAGAGGAAGATATTAACCAAATTGCTATAAGAATATTTTTTTTTTTTTTTTAGAGTATATTTTTAGAATATTGAAAAAATGGGTTATTTAAATATGAGAGATTTTTTTTTTTTTTTTTCTCTCCCTCCCTCTCCTTTCTTTTAGTGTAAGTTTAGTTTGATATTTTTTAAATAGGGGGAAAAAAAAAAAATTTCTTTTGAATTTTAGTACAATTTTTTCTTCCCTTATTTTTTTTCTCCTCCCCTTGAGAAAAAACCAAACTTACCCTTAAACCAAACAGGCTCTTAGCAGTAGGGAGAATTTGGGTTTTGGAGGGGAGAAGGAAATTGGGGGTTTTTTTTTTTAGTAAGGGGAAATTTTGTAAAAACACTGAAAAAAACCCAGATTCCTTTCCTTTTGTCTATATGTCATTTTACATGTTTAAGAGACTTTTTGGGGATTTAGTAATTCATGTGGTATTTTTTTTTTTTTTTTTTGTCTTCTTTCTTAAAGCTTTCCTTTTTAAATTTTTCAATTCTTATATTTCGTTAAATATTTAAGGCTCAAGCTTTCTCTACCACCATCAAGAACGAACACTATAACTAGAGTTGGGAAAATGAGTTGGGTCTATTAGGTTGACACATTTAGGTCCTGAATTTTTATAGGCTGAACTTGAGATTTTTGTCGTAAAAGTGAAAACAGTTATACTTTTTTAATGATGTTACAATTATTTAATTGTTATTATATTTTAAAAATTAAATTTTATAAGAACATTTTGTATTAGATGCTCTAAAAATTAGAAATTTATAAAAGATATTTATTATTTTATAAGAATTCTTATTAATTTTGTATTTTATTTATTTATTTTCTGGTTATTGTTTTGCCTATATCTTGTGACTTGTACTTTTCAAGCATATATTAATAAAATGTTGTTTGTTTTGTTTAACTCCTTTAACATTTCAAGACATTTATTAGAAGTGTTTTTTATCTTGTTAAGTCTTCTCATTGATAAAAAAAAGGAAAAAATTAAATAAATACCATTTGAACTTGGAAAACCATAAAAAGTCTATTAACACATGGAAAAGACAAATAGATCTCAAGGGACTAATACGAAATTTTGAAATGAATGCTTTTACCAAAATGCCCCTTAAGTTTTTTTTTTTTTTTAAAAAAAGAAAAAACCCCTCGCCAGCATCCAGTACCACCCTTCTGGCGTCGGTGGTTGGAGCTCCGGTGACAAAGTTGAGTAATGTGATTGACTACTTGAGCTCCTTGAGCTCATCAAACGACGTTGACAAAGTTGAATAAATGCAATGACAATTTGAGTATTGACAATAATAACATGAGTGTGGCAATTACTAATCTTAGGAGTGCAATTTATAAATCTCTATACTCAAGTTGTCATTGCGTTTATTCAACTTGTTAATGATGCATAATAGGGTTTATGGAACTCAAGTAGTCGATCTCTATACTAAAATAGTTAATACAATTACTCAAGTTGTCACCGGAACTCTGGCAGCAGGTTGTCGGAGTCCCGCTAGCAGGGTGGCATCAGTGTGAGAGTTCTTTCCATAAAAAAAAACTTGAGACCTATTTGTTAGAATAGACTTGGTGAAAGCATAACATTTCAAAATGTCCGAATAATCCCTTGAGACCCATTTATCATTTCCATATGTTAATAGAGTTTTTGGGGTCTTCCAAGTTCAATTTGGAATTTTCCCTTAAAAAAATTTACTTTATTTAGGAGAATGTTTCATTTGATTATGCTTGATGTGTACCGTTTACATCTTAATTTTGACAATATTTATGTGTTAAATTAGAATTTTTAAGACTGTAATTTACTAATTTTATTTCTTTAAAGAAATAGTACTACCTTTGGTCCTAATTATAAGACCGGGTTGATTTTTTTTGGAGAGACTAAGAAAGTTAAATAAGTTACTTGATCATTTCATATGTTGATTATCTTTAGATTATATATTAGTTTATTATTCAAAATAATTAATTTAGAGAAAAAAAATATTCTAAATTAATTAAATTAGTTTCTTTAATTTCTCAAAAAAAAAAAAAAGTTAACTTAGTGTTATAATTATGATAGAAAAAAGTAAAATGTCGTTAAAAAAGACTTTCAGGCCTGATATAACTACATTCAACGGTGGAGCCTAGAAAATGATTGTTTTTCTTTCGCAGGCATTTTAAGGCCTAGGCCGGTGAAGGGCTGGCCTGTAACGCCGGGCCGGCTCTTCTACAGCCCAGTTACTGTCTACTAAGATCGGCATCACCTCTGAACTCCCATCGCTAATCGCTGAAGCTTTTTCGGTTTTCCCTTCTAATTTCCAGAGATTTTGGTGTTTTAGTTCCAGTGGTTCCTGGGATGTGTAGTGGGAGCCCTATGGCTGTGTAAGTTCATTCCCCATCCATATCGCCAAGAATTTGCATCTCCAGTCTGTTCCCGCGCACCGAGTAATGATTTGAAAGAAATTAATCAGACCAAGCATGAAATTAAACTGGGATTTTGACTATAAACAAGTATCCGCGAAATGAAATCTTAGCTTTGATTGTTATTGTTGCTTGACTTATACACTCTGATTTGTGATCAGTGATCAGATTTCTCTCACCCATGTTCCTTTGATGAAAGAAAGGAAGGTATAAGTACTCTAACTTTTTATTGCTGACTTTGCTGACTCAGGGTTGCTTCTGCTCCAGGGAAGGTGTTGATGACCGGGGGTTATCTCATATTAGAGAGACCAAACTCGGGGCTTGCACTCAGTACAAATGCCCGGTTTTATGCAATCGTTAAACCACTTTATGAGGAAATAAAACCTGATAGCTGGGCGTGGGTGGGTTATTATTTGTACATATTGTTCTCTGTGAACTGATCTGAATTTGACAAATATTTTGCTGCTTCATAGATTCTTAGTAGTATACTCTTCTTGCAGTTTTGTTATGGCTGGAAATTTTATCGTGATGCTTGCTTTGATCGAAGATAAGGTAGCAAGTGTTCGAATAAGAAACAGATATATCTGTACATACAATTGCTGTTTATTCTAAAGGAACGTAATGGGAGAACAAGATGCAAACATTACTTTAATGTCCCCACATAGCACAAGATAATAGCTTCTTGAGTGATGGGCCAAACATCCTGCTTGATGTTAAAATAGAAAAGAAGTTGCTCATGAGCAATGTCAATGCATAACCACCTCTTGCAGATATAGCATGCTTACATATTTATTTAGAGTAAAGGCCGGAATCACTTTTATCTTAGAACCAACAAGACACTACATTTTAGTAGCGTCAGTTTTGAAAATGCAAAAAACACTCTCGATTTTGATAGTTTTATCTGATGTCTTCATTGCCACAAACGATTTTTCATTCTTTAACCAATTTATTTTATTTTTCTTTTTAAAAACATAGTACATGATTTTTGTCCGTCTCATTTCATCCAGGGATGGACAGATGTAAAATTAACATCTCCTCAGCTTTCCAGAGAAGGCATGTACAAGCTAGCTCTCAAAAGTCTTAGAATCCAATGCGTTTCTTCAAGGCAAGTTTCATGTGTTGCTTTCACTCAGTCTTTTCTTTGGCCTTATAGAAACTCATTCATTTACAACACTGGAAATTGAATTCCACACCTCATTAATAGTAAGTGATGCATTTATCATAATACAAGGATTGTAGATGCTCTAAGGTTAAATAATGTTCTTCTTGTTTTTGGCCGCATTAGACGCTAGTAATGGCTTGATTGTGGAGTTGGATGACATATTGTGGGCTTATGATTATTGATTGGTTCATTATTTCAGTGAAACACGGAATCCTTTTGTGGAGAATGCTGTGCAATATTCTTTGGCTGCTGCACATGCAACATTTGACAAGAATAAGATGGAGTTGTTGCACAAGCTACTTTTACAAGGTAACAATGCAACACATGGTTTTTGTTCTTTACAGTTGCTAAAAGAAAGCAGTTTCAATCTTCTAATTTTCTAACTGGATTAGTTTTGCAGGTCTCGATATTACAATTTTGGGTGGTAATGATTTCTATTCATACAGGAACCTGGTAATGTAACCTCATTTATGATTTCTTTACACAATCTTATTCGAGCATCTCTTGACTGTCACTGGGGCAGCTTACATTACTTTGTTTTAATAACCAATTGATGTCTATTATTTGACTATTGATAAGAACAACCAACAGTTGTCTCTCGTAAGATTTTTTTTGGGGGAAAATATAACTTTTAATGCCTGAAATTTCTCTCAATTATCAATTCAATCCTTAAACTTTGACTCATTACAACTCAGTCATTATAGTTTATTGAGTTAAGGAATTACAAGGACTAAGTTATTCCAAGTCCGGAAATTATAAGGACTGAGTTGTTCGAGTTATGAAATTGTAGGGGGTAAGTTGTTTCAAGTTAAAGTTTAAGGACTAAATCGATAATTGAAGAAATGTTCAGGGAATAAAAGTTGATTTCCCCCTTTTTTCTATGTAAAGCCTTTTTATCTTACACCCCTCTTCCTCCTCCTCATCCCCCTCCCTCTTGGTTTCAAGGCTTTTTTTTTTCCCCCCTCTCTCCCTAACTTCCATGACTTGAATAGTAGATAAAATAAGAAATATTAAATTAAGAAATGGATTTGCCTGTAAATTCTTCTGCAGCTTGAAAAATCCGGGCTTCCTTTTACACCAGAATCATTGGCCACCCTTCCACCGTTTTCCTCAATAACCTTGAATACCGAGGATGCTATTGGAGCAAGCTGCAGGCCTGAAGTAGCCAAAACTGGATTGGGCTCGTCTGCAGCAATGACAACTGCTGTAGTTGCTGCTTTACTTCATTACTTTGGAGTTGTAAGGCTCTCCTCATCCAAAGATCCTCAGGAAATGAAGGATACTGAAGCTCTTGATGTGGTGCATAAAATAGCTCAAACTGCTCATTGTATTGCACAAGGAAAAGTAGGCAGTGGGTTTGATGTTAGTTCAGCTGTGTATGGCAGTCAACGCTATGTGCGGTTTTCACCAGAAGTGATCTCTTCTGCTCAGGTCTTTCCCTTCTCCCCTTTTGTTTGCACGTGTTTTTCTCTGCTGGTGCATTTCAAGTGGTGCTGTGTATTGGGCAGATGCTTATTTGTTGAAGTTCCTCATATATTGATAGAATAGTATCTAGACTGACTCTGCAGAAGTTATGAATGTGCCTCAAGTAAAGATGGAAATGCGTAACTTAACCTCCTGGGTTTGTCTGAATCTGACCCACATCATCTGTCCTTATTGAGTACAGTGATCACTACAGTTATCTGAATTCTATTCAGATAAAAGAAGATATCAAATTAGATGGAGAGAAAGATTATATAGAGAAGGGGGATTAAGCCATACTCCTAAAACCAAGCAGCAAAAGAAATGGACATAGAAGAGTTAGCCAGTCCCTCTAGGCTCTGGCCTATAAATATCAGCCAAGTAAACTCCCTAATCCATGTGCCAAACACCTAAAGAGAGGCCATTGATACAACTCTGTTGAATGCTCTTTGAACACTTGCAATGCTAATGATTGATGATAAACATGTTGGTACAAGGGAAGGTCACAACTATGTCTTCTAGGTTTCTAGTCAGTATTTGTTCTATGCCACTTTTAATTCCTTCTGTAGGGCTTTTTTGTTGAGGTAAAATAAATCCAGATGGATCGAATTGTTTTTGCAGAATGTATTCATGCTATCAGCACCATAAATTTAGATCACTCATTATTTCTATGCATTGGTCAGATATAGTTTTGGAAGGAATCCAATTCTCAGAACCAATTATTGCCATTAGCCCCATTGTTTTAGACTGCTCATTTTAAGGGAAAAACTTTTTGGAATGAACGTGTCATTAGTTTTCTTTATTTAATGGCCTAACATTATTTTGAAATTAGTAAATATGTTCCGCTAACATGATTAACTTTGTTGACGTGTTGATGTAAAACACTCATTTCCGCACTGCTTTTCACTCAAACAGATTAGAATTAAATAGAAAATTCAGAAACAGAGGTGAGGGAGAGGGAAAAGCAGATCTGGAACAGAGGAGGGAGGGTGAAAACTGAGAGAGAGAGACAGATCAGATATTGAGGGGGAGAGATGCAGGGAGGGAGAGAGATAAAGATCTCAAATAGCTATCAAATTTCATTCATCAAGTCTGCCAATACATGTGTTACTGTGTGGCTATTTATAGAAGCCACTTGCAAGTTTCCTTCCTAAGAAGGAAATCAAAACAACCATAAAATAAGGTTTCTTTCTAATGAGGAAACCTATAAAATAACAAAATATCTTCCACTTGCATCTACCTTTTCTTTCCTATTAAGAAAACCATCAACTTGCTTGATAAAATATTAATGAAACATCAACTTGCAGCCTACTAAAACAGAAATTAATAGAATATATAAAATCAGGTAGATTTCCTTCTATAGAGGATTCTTCAAAATATCTCATTCTCATATTCCATCACTTATGTTATTGACATTGCAGGTTTCAGCAAATGCAGGGTTTCTAGTGGAAGCTGGCGCTGATGTTTTGAAAGGAAAATGGGACCATGAGAGAATTGAGTTTTCATTACCACCCTTAATGACTCTTGTAAGCAACTTCAATTTCACATATGTTGGATATTGTGTATGTCTGAGGGATGACTGTTATATATTGTTACGTACTTTTACTTTTAATTCCTAATATAATAGGGTTAACTAAAACCTTTTGGAAATGGAAAAGAAAAGGATAGTAATAAATCGCATATCTGATATAGAATTGTGGGAATATTACGTATTTATTTTGGATAATTTAGATTAATTATTATTTTATTATTAAGTTTGATATTTAATATATCTTAGGATTATATATGGATATATTATATCTTAGTTATTTTTATTTATTTTGACTTAATTAGATTAAATTAGATTCTAGGGGTAGCTTTATGTTTGCTTATATAAAGGCCCATATGCACTTTCTTTTATTCATGGATTCAAAATAATAATTTTTTCTCAAATTGTTCACATGGTATCAGAGCCGAAAAATTGAATCCTGCTTCTCTCTCTTAAAACTCAACAAAATCCAGTTGTGTGATCCACCATCATCACACCCAACGTCCGTCGGTCACCTCTCCACGCTCGAAGAATTAATCGGCGTTTCTCAAGTCTGATAGTCTCGTTCGAAGATTCTGAATCGGCGTTCCTCAGGTACGACAGTGTCGTTCAAAGCTTTAGGCCGTGGTAGTTCGGCCCTCCAGTCCATCATTATCGAGCACCAGGTCTGTGATCATTGCTTCCATGACGGTCTCAATCTTGACAATTGGAGCATTCCGTCAGCATCGAGCAGCAGGTCTGTGATCATTGCTTGTAGTGACGAGATTGAGATCTCAATCTCGACAATTAGAGTTTGTTTTCCCAAAACAGCCGGTAATCTTTACTCCAATCTGCGATCTTCCTCTTCACGCTACACAAGGGTCATCGACTACTAAGCAAGTCAACCCCTTCTCAGCATCATCGGCGCCAATCATTGTCCGTACTGTCACAAGTCAGTCCATCCCTGTGAGGATCGTCGACTACAATCAGATTTGACTCCTTCATGGCTCGCTTCTTGTGGACTTATCGTCGATCACCATCTCGTTCAAGTGCAATCAGCCAATCCATTCGTCCTCTCCTCTTGTGGACATAGTTACAGCAGAGAGCCTTTGTCGCCATCCCCCTCATCCGATATCGAGTAGTATTATTGTTTTTTCTTCCAGAACCTTACTGGAATTTTTTTTTTACTTGATCAGTAATAACTAATTATACGGTCATTATGACTTCTACGACTTCCTCTAATCATAAAGTCTCTTCTCCGGTGCCAAGGTCTAGTCCTAGTGATGCCTTAACATTTCTGATCGTTTCTGAGAAACTTACTAGCGACAGCTGTAGGGAGTGGGCTCAATCTATGTCTCTTGCTAATGATGGGAGGGACAAACTCGGGTATATCTTTGTGAAATTAAAATGCCTCTATCATCAGACACCAAAGCATTGCGAGTATGGAAATCTGAGAATGCTTTGGTCTCCTCGTGGCTAGTCAAAGTTATGTCACCATTAATTAGGAAAAGTTTCATGTTCCTTCCTTTAGCCTGTGAAATTTGGGAAGCAATTCGAGAGGCATATAGTGATGTAGGGATCAGGTCCCGCATATTTGACGTTAATACAAAACTGTGGCAACTGAAACAAGATCACAACTCTATCGATGACTACTATTTTGAAAAATTTGCTCTTTGGCAAGAATTGGATGCATTTAAAAAAAAGAAGACCATTTTTGTCATGCCGATGTTGTTGAAGATCACAAGGCCCAAGAAGAGGAGAGAGTCCTTGAATTGCTAGCTGGCTTTAATGTGATTTATGATGATACTCGAGCACGGATCCTCAGTCAAGAACCCTTACCTTCTGTCCATGAAACTTACTTTATCCTTCGTAATGAAGAAGGCAGGCTCAAATCTATGCTAAAAAATGCTTCCGCTACAACTCCTGCATCTCCTGAAGTCGTGGCCCTTGCTGCTCGCACCATGGAATCTAGAAATTCCAAAGATCAGGTCCTGCATTTTGACATTAAGGAAAAACTGTGGCAATTGAAACAAGATCACAACTCCATCAATGACTACTATGTTGAAAAATCTGCTCTCTGGGAAGAATTGGACGCCTTAAAAAACGAAGTCCATTATTGTCATGCTGATGCTGCTGAAGATCACAAGGCCCAAGAAGAAGAAAGAGTCTTTGAATTACTGGCTAGCCTTAATGTGATCTATATGATGATACTCGAGTATGGATCCTCAGCCAAGAACCCTTACCTTTTGTTTGTGAAACTTACTCTATCCTTCGTAATGAAGAAGGTAGACGCAAATCTATGCTAAAAAATGCTTCAGCTCGCAGCTCGTGTGTCTCTTGAAGTTCGGCCTCCTCTGCTTGCACCACGGAATCCATAAATTCCAAAGACCAACCTTTTTTGTGATCATTGTAAGCAAGGACATACTCAAGATAAATGTTGGGATCTACATGGTAAACCTGCTGATTTGAAACCAAAGAAAGGCGAGGAAAGAACTATGTTGCTAAGGCATCTAATAGTGATGACTTATCTCCTTAAAGCAGTCAGCTGAGCAAAATCATGGAAATGTTAGCAGCATTGCAGCACACAAAACAGCCCACTACCATGGTTGTCAGAAGAAGATCTGCTGACAGGGACGACGATTGGGAGTGCGAAATAGGTTGATGGCCTCTACTATCTTGATGAAAGTGACGCTCATAGTATGTCTCATTTATCTATTGACAAATCTTCAAGCTGCAGATGTGTTGACAAAAGGATTGCTCAAACCTGCATTTGAAAGTTGTACAAACAAGTTGGACATGATTAACATCTATGATCCAACTTGAGGGGGAATGTGGGAATATTTCATATTTATTTTGGATTATTTAGATTAATTACTATTTTATTATTAAGTTTGATATTTAATATATTTTAGGATTAGATGTGGATATATTATATCTTAGTTATTTTGATTTATTTTGACTTAATTAGATCAAAGTAGATTCTAGAGTTAGCTTTAGGTTTGCCTATATAGAGGCTTATGTGTACTCTCTTTTATTCATGGATTTAGAATATATTTTTTTTCTCAAATTATCCACAAGAATTTTAAATCTCTCATTGAATATTCCTCATGGTTTTTCTAAGCCTTCTGTTCCGTGTATGCTTTCATCTCTCTGTATTGCACCCTTCTGGTCTTTGGCTACCGAATGTATACTAAAGCTCTTGTATTTCATATAACACTTGCTGATTAGATGGCAGCTGTTCATTTGAGGTGGGGTCTGGAAATCTGAATAATACATAGCAATATTTATCCCTTATTATAATTATTCTGTAATTAGCAAAATATCCCTAAGATTTCCCTGATTGCGTATATCCTTTATTTCTGCCTTGTAATTATTGCCCACCTGGTATATATTGTACTGTTCATATCAGAATAATACACAATAGAATATTTTTGGCCAATACCCACAGTCTGAAGCATATGGAATATCTTGTACTGAATATCATTCTCTTCAGTTACTAGGAGAACCAGGAACTGGTGGTTCATCCACGCCTTCAATGGTAGGTTCCGTCAAAAAATGGCAAAAGTCAGACCCTCATAAATCTCAGGAAATATGGAGAAGGCTGTCAGAAGCAAACTCAGTGCTGGAAATGCAACTGAAATTGTTAAGCAGACTGGCAAAGGAACAATGGGATGCATATAAGTGTGTAATTAATAACTGCAGCATGCTCAGATCAGACAAGGTATTTCCTGAGCTCATTTACTACTGTGATAATAAAAAGATTCGGAAATCAAAACATAAATTCTTGTTTCAACTCAAGTTAATTGTTTAAAATGCGAACTACACGAGCAGTGGATTGAACAAGCTTCTGAACCTAACAAAGAAGACGTTATTAAAGCACTGCTAGGAGCAAAAGATGCAATGCTTCATATTAGATATCATATGCGCACAATCGGTGAGGCTGCTGGTGTTCCTGTAAGTTCATTCTACTAAATCAGTGCATGTTTGTTGTTTCCTGTTCACATGACGCTGCTTTCCTTGTAAATTTTGTATGCAGGTGTGATAAATTGACTGTAACTGATGTGAACTCATTCTTCTGTTTTCAAAGAAGTAGTGAGACTTAGCACTATTTAAAAGAAAAACCTTTATCTTCTAACCATAAAAAAAACCTTGATTTATTGCGCCTCTTTTTATTTCATTAGGAAATCGGTGTATTTGATGATCTTCTTGTTGGGATTTGATTAAATCGGGAACTTTTCATTTTGAAATTTTCCTTTCCACGGCCAGTTGCCGTCACAATCCCATTGAATATGATAATATGATGCGTGGGGGTGGGAGTTTTAAATCTAATTATAGTATAACGGACCTGTTAATTGTGTATTGCCAAAATATTGAATCAATTAAGATTCAAGAAAGTTACATGGGGCTTGAATTGTGTTTATGTTTTTTGAGCATATAAGTATTGTAACTCAAAGAAGGGTAACGGTGTAAACTTGCCCTGGAAATTTTTTTGCTGAGGAACAATATTGCTCTAAAGATTTTTTAGATTCAATATTACCCCAGAAGTGTTAAAATGGAGCAATGCTGTCAATTTTTGTTAAAAAATCAACGATTAATGTCAATTTTTCAATAGTTAACGTTTTTTTAACGTGTGGAACAACATTGCTACAAAACTTTTAGTGTGACATTGAACCTAAAAAAACTTTTAGAGCAACATTGCTCCTCAACAAAAACTTCCGGGGTAAATTTGCACTTTAACCCCTCAAAGAATTATAGCTTTTATAATGTCTATTCCAAGTGTAGAAAAAGATACACTCACATTTACTTTCCTGGTTGACTAGTTTAGCGATGTAATATGAACTATGAGTCCAATAGTCTCATGAGTTGCAAAATAAACAGATTGAACCAGAATCACAGACACGACTTCTTGATGCTACTATGAACTTGGAAGGAGTTTTGCTGGCAGGAGTTCCAGGAGTAGGAGGATATGATGCAGTCTTCGCTGTCACCTTGGGAAGTTCAAGCACAAACGTGACAAAAGTTTGGAGTTCACTCAATGTGCTTGCATTGCTTGTTACAGAAGATCCTCATGGAGTTTCTTTGGAGAATACTGACCCTCGAACCAATGTAATCACATCAGCTGTGTCTGCAATCCATATTGAATAAGCTGATCACCATGAATCTAATGTTGCAAGTGACCGCAAGATATTTGCAAGGAACATGTGTTGTAGACTAGGTGAATTGGTTTCTTTTGCGTATGACGGAAAAGATGACCAGATAGTAAACTTGATATCTGTTATATTATTCTTGAATAATGTACAATAAGAAAGGAACTCTTCATCCAATTGTCTCTGTTCTCCCTACAAGTTCTCTGCAGAATGTTCCAATTCGTGGCCTAAGATCTTTGAATGTATGTGTGAACCATTTCTGAAACTTGAAATAAAATTGTGTTAAAAAGCATTGGTCAAAACTATGTTCCGACCTTGTTTTCTTCTTGCTCTTCTGTTTGACCTCCTGGATGTCCTGAAATTGTAACACCATTTACAAACAATATGCTCAACAATTACCCATTGTAAAATCTCAAGTAAACCGGATTGAGAATCATCTGGGGAGAATATAACATGAGAAATGTAAACAGGAAATCTACCCAAGAATCACAGCTCCTCAAATGTGAATATAAAGAGATTTACCAATAGTCTCTACAAGAGCAGGTTCCATTTTTGAAATAGTGGAACCTGTGACGGTCTCTTACAGTGATTTCTCGCTCATAAACCATCGATATGAACTTGGTGTAGGTATGACAGTCCTTACACATCCTAAGGTTTCTTGATATTCTTATAGGAGCTCCTTCAGATGTATGTATTAGTGCAAATGCAGTTGCTAGCTTCTGACTATGATATTTCAGTCTCTCCCTCTTTTCCTCTTCACCTACATCAAGAAACACTTGTGATGTATCTGGTTTATAGCCTTCGAATTTCAATTGCCATTCCATTTGGTGAATCATGTCATAGATTCTTTCACATTGGGGCAGAGACTTATCCTGTGAAACAAACTTGTGGACCTCTCTCTTTGCTTCAACCAAGCTAAACCCAGGTGTTTGAATCAAGCCCTTTTCAACCATTTCTTTTCTGATCCTTGCCACGTCATCCCACCTTTTAGCTTGTGCATACATATTTGATAGCACCAAATAGTCACTGGGATTTCTTGAGTTCATCTGGAAAAGTTTCTGAGCAGTAATCTCACCTAGTTCTAAATCAAGGTGAATTTTGCAGGCACTAAGAAGGCTCCTCCACACCACATCATTTGGTGTAATTGGCATACTCTTTATGAGTTCATAGGCTTCCTTGAGCATCCCTGCTCGTCCCATTAGATCCACCATGCAGCTATAGTGCTGAACTGTTGGTTCAATCCCATGCTCAGATTGCATGAGATCGAAACACTTTAGACCCTCATTGACTAGACCAGCATGGCTGCAAGCACTAAGTACTCCGACATAGACAACATTGTCTGGTGCCAAACCTTGTTCCTGCATTTCCCAGAAAACTCTCAGAGCTTCCCTGCCATGTCCATGCATTGCAAGCCCAGATATCATCACAGTGTAGGAGAACTGATTCTTCTCGGCCATGTTTTGGAACAGACAAAGCGCTTTCTCGAGGCATCCGCACTTGGCATACATGTCAACCAATGAAGTCTGAACAATGACATTGAGCTCACTGATGTTTCTTAGCAGAATTCCATGAACGCACCTTCCATGATCAAGAGCACCCAAATGGGTACATGCAGAGAGCACACTGACTAATGTGCTTTCTTCAGATCTCCAGCATCCCTCATTGCTCATATTACTAAACAACACCACGCACTCGAGCCACATTTCAACACTTGCATGAGCTCCAATTATAGCACTCCATGAAGCTATACTCTTTTCACCCATTTTCTCAAACACAGCACGTGCATGATCTATTTGCCTACATTTCGCATACATGCTGATCAAACTGTTCTGTACAAATGTATCATCTTCAAGACCCACCTTAAAAGCATGTCCATGAATTTGCTTTCCTTCTTGGAGAGCTCCTAGAAGAGAACACGCCTTGAGAAGAGGTGGGTGAGTGAAGTTGTCAGGCTCAACTCCTCTTTCAAGCATCTCTTCATAAAGAAGCAAAGCTTCTTCTAGATTCATATTCTTTACATAGCCTCTGATCATGGTGTTGAAGTCAAAACTACCAGGCTCCTCAATTTGACGGAAGATTGAACAAGCATACTCCAGACTGCCCCAATTGGTTAGGGCACATGTAGCGACAAGATTGCTCGCACAGAAAGAATCCCAGAACAAGCCCAGTCTGAGGATTTGAGCATGAACTTGCCTAAATTCTTCGATGCTGTTGCATTTTTTCAGCAGAGACAAGCATTTCTGCTCGTTGAGCCTGAAATTGAATTCAATGTTTTGGGGTGGATTCGTTGGCGGTGAGAAAAGACGGGTTTGGGTAAGGACAGATGTCCCACTCATCCTTTCATCCACACCATGATAAACCAGAAATCGCTGATAAAACTGGAAAACGAGAACCCCATCATTATTCCAGCACATAAGAATGACCCATCATTTCAATTGCAGTAAGAATCAACTCAAGATTGAAGATGAACAGAAAAAAGGGAATCTTTTGTGCCAAAAATAATCAATGGCAGCAGAATATTGATCCCACTTCGGGGAATAGCTATGGGAAAAACTGTGGGAAGCACAAGATGAAGTGACTATGGGGATTGAAGCGAAAAAGCCTGAACTGAGTATGTTTGAGAGGATTTGAATATAATCCATGAGATTTCAGTGAGCATTTCCAACCAGAAAAGGTGTGCAGGAGATTTCTGGATAGGATAACGTTTGGGAAAGGGTTGGTCCCACTAGATTCGCCTCGCGACTTCGAACGCTTCTCATGTCTCGCCACGTCGGAAACGAAGGCCAGCACATGAGGAATGACTTTGTTTGTGCATATAGTGACTTCTAGAGTCTAGACCACGAAAATTACGCTGATTTTTTTTTTTTCCCTTAAAAAAAAAACACTGTCTCCTAATTTTAAATGGGATAGAATATTGTCACTATCATTTTTTGTCACTAACGTCATTACCATTTTTTCATCGTTAGATCGAATCTCAATACCTTCATCATTTTTTTCTATTGAGATTGATCTAACTAAAAAAAAAAAAAATGGTAGTGACAATATCCTATCCCATTTTGAATATAGAATTTACTAATTTAGTTTGAGGGTAAATTTAAATTCTAAATGTAAGATATATATTTTTCATTTTACCTCTTATATTTATCATTTTATAAATTGATATGTAATATAAGATTACATATATTATAGTTAAATAATTTAAAGAGATCATATCATATATGTTAGAGGCTTATGATCTAGCTTATTTTAAGCTTAGCTCAGGCTCAAATTCAAATCTATTGTTAGGCTTATTCAGACAAACATGTTAGATCTATATTCATAAGATAAGCTTACAAGCATCAATGCCTTACCTATTAAGTGAATTTTATAAATGATTTGTACAATTATTAACTTAGCCTTAACGTCAATGGGTCTGTTTGGGTTGGTGGTAGGAACGGTGACTTAAAAGCTATCTGACTTTAAAAAAAGCTTGGTAGGAAAAAAGTCAGGTTATAGATAAATGGTGGTAGAAGTGGCGGGGGGAGCGGTGATTTAAAAGCTATCTGGATTGATGGTGGTAGAAGTGGCGGGACCCACGTCAAAAAGCTGAGAGCTTTTTAGAAAAAGCTAGATTTTGGAGCTCTTTCCTTAACGGGTTTTTTTTTGAGCTTTTTTGACTTAAAGTCCAGTGAACTTAACACGCAACCCAAACACACCACGTTGAGCTTTTTCTCCAAAGCTCATTAACTCTACCACAAACACTCCCAACGCTCTTCTAACGCTCACACCAAACATGCCCAATATTTATATCCCATCATTACCCATCGTCCACTTCCTTTTTTTTTTTGTTTAAAATGACAATGTTAACTCACCCTTTGTCTCTTGATTTGGTGAAACATAATAATTTTTGTAAATTTATTGTGATGCCCAACTGAAATATTATAATCTTAGTAAGAGAGGTTTGTCTCATTTTATGCTAGAAAAAGAAAAAAAAAAGTAAAATACAATTTTACATGAAGCTGTTGTGCTTAGGTTGATTTTAGAAAATATATTTTCTTAGTCGACATGTGTTTGATTTTTCTTATTTCTACTTATTGAATAACTATTGCCTTTTTTTATTTTCCCATTTAAACTCATATTGCATTTGGGAATGGATCCTAATTAAGTATGTAAGACATAAGTTTATAAATGGGGAAAATCTTGTTAAATCCATTTGAAATACCTACATTCATATTCAAGTTTGTACTTTTATCAAATCCCTAATAAGGCAAGAGACCTCATTAGGGATTTATAAATTTATTGATTTGACTGACATGTCCTTCTACTATTTTAATCCCCTTCTCACTCTTTCTCTTCCCAGATAGCCCCACAAACTTACCAAAATTAAGCTTTAATGTTCATGGAAGGATATTGTGGCGTAGTTCCGAATCAGCACCACCTTGGCCACCGTTAGCATGAAGCCATCAAATAGAAGAATAAAAATACGAGAAGAAGATTCATCGTCCCTGTCAAAACAAAGGTTTTGAATTTAATTAAAAACAAAAAACAATTTTTTTTGGTAAATCGAATCCAAAGAAGAGACAGAAGGAAGATGGGATAATTGTTGTTTAGGGTTTAGATAATGAAAATAGTCCTAAAGAATGAATACATCAGCTTCCATATCTCATGAATAATCAAATAGATCTTCTATTTATCGATGCTTTTGCTGCTACTGGTATCAAATTGATTTCTCTCTTGACATAAAACGAAAGATTTTAAAGATAAAACAAATCAGATTTTTGAGATAATAATATTTATTATTCAGAAAAAAAAAATCATACGATGGCATGTTCTCTCATCATTTTAATTAGAGGGGCATTATTGTCTTTTAACAATTTTCAGAAATATCTAATGAGGCATCTTGACCTAATTAGAGATTTATCAAAAGTGATGCCTAAATTTGAATTCGGATATTTCAAATGGATTTAAATGAGATTCTCTCTTTTAAATAAGCGAGTTATATATAAACCCATAACATAAGCATCTACTTTTTAAGTTAAAATTAAGGGTTAAGTATCGATTTTACCCTGAAATACGTATTTCGGGAAGCGATTTTTTTACTAAAGTTTTCGGCGTAGCAATGTTGCCTCCGAAGTATAAAAACGTAAGCGATATGTTGCCCCTTCGTTAAAAACTCTAACATTGACCATTAGTTGACCGTAGAGTTTTTAATGGAGAGAATATCGCATTCTTTTTTTTATACTTCGTTAAACATCGCTACTTCGAAAACTTCACGCAAAAATTCCCTTCGAACGCTACTTACGGGGTAAAATTGATACTAACCCTAAAATTAATTTAAGAAGATTTGAGGCTTTATCAGAATTTCTGAGGAATGTTGAGAAGACAATAAATAAATTGTAACTAAGGGCATTTGAGTCTTTACAACGGTGACTTCAATACCCTTCTCGTCTTTTCCCCTTGCTTTTCTGTTATTGCATGACCGTTACGCATGCACGTCCCTAGTGATACTGCGATGTTGGGCTGCGGCCTTAAACTTCTGTAACGAGCAGAATCTGATTTCCTCTCTCCAAACGTGACCTTCTCTCTCTCTGTTTCCTTCCTTCTTTCTCGACTCTCCTATTCCTCCTTCCTTACTGTTCGTAACAATACTCTTTTAGGGTTTATTCAGGCCTTTCTCCTTCGGCTGATCCCTTCCTTCATGACTTTCCATACAATTTGGGTTTCTCCGTTCAAGTTTACCCTCACAATGTTGTAATCGCGTCATAACCCATGGATCACAGAAGGCAACCCGAGGACTCGTTTTCGTACTCTAATCTTTTCAATCTCGAGGTTTGTCGCTCTCGCGCGCCCTCGTACTGTGTTTGCTGACCTGCCTTCTTATTAAAACTAGAGGTTTAATTTTATATTCCAAACTTGTTTATTTTTTAATTTTATAGCTTTAGGTGGGTTTCTAGAGTTTTGCATAACTGATTCAGATTGTTGTTAGCTTTTTATACTTCTTTAAGCTAGCTTATTCTCTTTATTTTTACATTTTGTCTTTCTTGTTGCATTGTTTTGTAGTCTTTGATGAATTGTCAACTTCCACAACAAGATGATGATTCTGATTATTATGGTAATAGTAGTCAGGATGAGAGCAGAGACAGCCAAGGTAGGCATTGCTTTTTTCCTTTTCGTTGGTCTTCAAAGATTCTTCACCTACTTGCATTTTATGCTACAAGTTTTCTTCCCTGTAGTATATATAATGAATTCTGGAGAACCAGAGCTTTAAATCATGTATATTTGTACCCTTTATTTTTGGAATACTTCCATGAATAGGCGGGGCGATCGCAAATCACAGCAATGGGAGTATGCGTGAGGTAACTTTTTTGAAGAAGAGGAAGTGGTCTCAAAATAGTGACGACGAAGACAGGGGTAATTTTTGTGGCATGCCCATGACTGAGGAGCGATACCGATCAATGCTTGGGGAACATATTCAAATATACAAGAGGGGGTATAAAGATATCTCATCTAGTCCTTCCCAAAATCGTGTTAATGCTCAACTTCTTAAAAGTAACATAGGTTTGAAAGCGCGGAAGTTAGTGAATGAGTACCGAGGAGTAATACGTGTTCTGGAGACTACTACATCTGAGTGGCCTAATGATGTTAATCCTCAGAAACCTGTAAACTACCGTGATGCAGAATTCAGACAGCAATATGGACCTGATAGGTTTAATTTTTCTTCCCTGTTGCCAGAGTAGTGTTGGGACATTTGGAATATGCAATGTTATTTATGACTTGATGTTGTATAACATCATCACCATCGTTTTCTTTTACTTGCAGAACTGTCTATGAGCCCACTTCGTTAGATCTTGGAGATGGGGTCACTTACAAAATTCCTCGAACTTATGATAAGTTAGCAGCAATGCTGAACCTTCCAAGTTTATCAGATATCGAAATTGAGGAATTTTACTTAAAAGGTACCTTGGATTTGGGATCCTTGGCTGCAATGATGGCTTCTGATAAGAGGGGTGTGACTAGAAACCGAGCAGGCATGGGGGAAACCTTACCTCAATATGATTCACTTCAAGCACGATTGAAGGCCATGTCAGCTTCTAATTCACCTCATCAATTTAGTCTCAAAGTATCTGATGTTGGTTTGAATTCTTCCATCCCAGAGGGAGCTGCTGGAAATATTAAGCGATCTATTTTGTCAGAGGGTGGTGTATTGCAGGTTTATTATGTGAAGGTTAAAGAGAAATGTGACACATATGAGGTATGCATGGGTATTATAACATTATAGGAGACCTTTCTCTTCAATTCCTCCTCCCCCTCTTTTGTTGATCGTTATTTCTTCACTGCTGCAGATCATTGAAAGAAGCCTACCTAAGAGGCAAAAGGTAAAGAAAGACTCTTTGATTGAGAAGAAGAAAATGGAAAGAATTGGAAAAGTCTGGGTAAATATTGTAAGAGACATACCAAACCATCATAGGTTTTTTATTGGTTTCTATCGAAAGCAACTTGCTGATGCCAAGAGGTTCTCAGAGAATTGTCAAAGAGAGGCATGCTCCGTATCCTACCATTTGCGCATATTTCTTCTGTTTTATTGTGGATTGGTTTCTTATATGTATCATCAATCAATTAATTTTAACTCTAAATCTCGTGATCTGATATTTTACTTGTATGAATATTATTCTCTTTCAGGTCACAATGAAAGTGAGTAGATCACTTAAATTCAAGAAGAGTGTAGCCATTCGCACCCGAAAACTAGCTAAAGATGTTTTGCTGTTCTGGAAACGATCAGATAAGGAGATGGTATTATCATTTCCTTTCTGAATATACTATAATGGCTGTTGTTATCAAAAACTAAAACGACATTAGTTTAAGAAGCTTCTTTATGAGTGATAATGATACACGTTCAGCGGAAAATAATCATAGCTGCAATTCTTAGGACCCTTCTTCCTGGTGAACACTAAATATTGTGTATTATAATCGGTCATGTTGTGCACCCTTCAAGTTGTGAATTTAATGTGGTGCCTGAGTGAGGTAGATGTTGAGACTCGGCTAAGAAGAACTGGACTTTGTTTATTTGTTATTGCACTGTGTTATGTTTGAAAAAATGGTTTATTTGGTGGGCAATGATCTGGTAATTGGAATTGTAATTTGAAATTGAAGATTGTCATGCTTTTGTAAATTTTACTGTAATTGGAGTGGACTGGGATGCGCTTTTAATAGCTGTTTTCATTCATTATAGGCAGAATTGCGGAAAAAAGAGGAGAAAGAAGCTGCAGAAGCTTTGAAGCGCGAACAGGAGCTTAGAGAAGCAAAGAGGCAGCAGCAAAGGCTGAATTTCCTCATACAGCAAACTGAGCTATACAGTCACTTTATGCAGAACAAGTCGAACATACTGTCCTCTGATGTTTCACCTACAGTAGATGAAAACGCAGATGATCAAGATGCAGAACTTGGCTCTTCAGATGCTGGGCCTTGCAAGGAGGAAGATCCTGAAGAAGCTGAACTGAAGAAGGAAGCTTTGAAGGCTGCTCAAAAAGCTGTCTCTAAGCAGAGAAAGTTGACGGGTGCTTTTGATAGTGAATGCTTGAGGCTGCGGCAGGCTGGTGAAACTGATGCACTTTCACAGGAAGTTGCAGGAGCAAGTAACATTGATCTGCAAACCCCGTGAGTTCTCTTTGTCATCCCCACAGTTTGGAAAACAGATAGATACATGTACACATATATGGACATGTGTGTGTGTGTGTGTGTATTTGCATGTTTCTGTGTTCATTTTTATCCAGACTGCATTGGTGATTATGATATTAAGCGATAATGTTGAGTTTTATTATATTTTTGGATGGAAAGAATACTAGAAGGGAATTTACTATTTTTGGGAGTTTTCCTTATTTCCTCCCCCCTATTTCCCCCCATCCAAACGTAGCCTTAAGTGAATTGTTTGATGTTCTGTTGCAGCTCAACCATGCCTGTGGTATCAACAGTTAGGACACCAGATATGTTTAGAGGCTGTCTTAAAGAACATCAGCTAAAAGGTCTTCAGTGGTTAGTTAATTGTTATGAGCAGGGTCTGAATGGTATACTTGCTGATGAAATGGGACTTGGAAAAACCATTCAAGCCATTGCTTTTTTAGCCCATTTAGCTGAGGTAACCAGTCAACCTTGTGTTTTTTAGCATTCTGATGACTTTAATTTAACAATTTTTCCATGCAGGAGAAAAATATATGGGGACCATTTTTGATTGTTGCACCTAAATCAGTATTGAACAATTGGAATGAAGAACTCGAGCGCTTCTCCCCTGAAATGAAAGCTCTTCCTTACTGGGGTAATGTTCATGAGCGGACAGTACTTAGGAAAAGTATTAAGCCAAAGGATCTTTATCGTAGGTAATCTTCATTTCAGACCTTGTACACTCACTAGTTATTCAAACTGGTTACTTGATTTCCTTATAAACACTGCCTGCCCCCACGGTGGGATGTTTCTGTAGTTCAGTGACTGAAAGATAGATTATGGTGATAAGATAAGCTCCTTAGAGACTCAGTTGATTTGTTTCTTAAAGGAAGAAACTATAAAAACTAAGCAAATATTTTTTCTCTTGTTAGAAGAATTATATCTGCATCCATCTTCACAATGTCCCTCTTGTTTATTGTCGTGCAAGTAAATTTTCCGAATGGCACAGATGACATATTTTGAGAAAACTTCAACAAGATTTTAATTGGTCTGACTTTTCTAGGTAGAGTTGTTCAGCCTTCTTTCCGCGGCATTCAGTTTCACCAAATCTCTTTTATTTAATATCTTATATGAGAGTGAATTTTCTAAATGCCACAAATGGCCATGAACAAATCTCAGACGAGAGGATTTTAATTTGTCTGAATTTTTTTAATTGAGTAAATTGGAGAATGCAGAAATCTGTCATTCAAAAATTCCTTGTCCAAGCTGTAGGAAAAATGAAATGTTTTATTACATGGTTGGGTGAGTGTGGCATCCAGAAGGAAGAGAGGACGACTGTGTTCTTTGTGCGTTGTTTGTTTGGTAGCAATACATTGTTCATCTGCATAGATAGGCATCTTCTTGGCTTTTTATGTTTGGGAGTTGTGGTGTGAGGTTAACTGGTTAATACAATATTCTGAACCCTGTCATATATCTTATTCTCTGTTCAACTCATCTTTCTGGTCTTTTTATCTCTCATATGGCTATAGTTAATGCTTTGTTGTTGTTGTTGACTATAGTTAATATTCGTTTCTTGTTTACCAGGGAAGCGAAATTCCACATTCTCATCACAAACTACCAGCTACTAGTATCTGATGAGAAGTATTTTCGGCGTATGAAATGGCAGTACATGGTATTAGATGAAGCTCAGGCAATTAAAAGTTCAAACAGGTTCTAATTATATTATGAATCCGAGGTGCTTGAGTGAATGACAAATATCATCATTGTTTCTGCTGAATGTTTTGTTACAGAATAAGTGTGGGAATGAGAGTGGAAGAGGGAGAAAGATGGAGAATGAGAGAGAAAGATAGATCAGAAATTGGAGACGAGAGAATTAGGAGAGAAGTTTCATTATATTCCTTTCAACCCATTATTATTCTCATAGCCTAATTACAATCTACCCAACCCCTCATATTTATAATGCCTAGGGATTAACTAACTCAACTAATCCATTAATTAACTTCACTAACTAATCTCAACTGTAACTTTCATTATTATGATTCTATAACATATATCTCCTTAAAAGAACACTGTGATTAGTTGTTTGTTGGGGTTGCATTGCTGAACGCGTATAATTTGTTTTATATTAGTTTGCTTGTGATCAATAAGATATTTGACGTTGTATTGTCATGTGTGAGGTGATTACTGCCTTTAAAATTAATTTTAATAATATTCTCTTGTGTAAATAATTCAATATCTGTGATCTGGCAGTATAAGATGGAAGACACTCCTCAGTTTTAATTGTCGGAATCGCCTGCTGCTGACTGGTACACCAATTCAGAATAATATGGCAGAATTGTGGGCTCTTCTGCACTTCATTATGCCAACTTTATTCGATAGCCATGAACAGTTTAATCAATGGTTTTCAAAAGGGTATTTTCTGTTCATTTTAGTTAGTTGAACTTTTTTACAATTGTAACTGTGGTCTAACAGTCTTTTATGATCACATGCTAGAATTGAGAACCATGCAGAACATGGAGGTACTTTGAATGAACATCAACTTAACAGATTGGTAAGTTTGTATTTCTTGTTTAATATCTGTAGTAAGATGGTGTTTGAAATTTATTTTTGTATCTTGCACTGTTGTGGAAAAGTGGGAATTCAGCGGAGATTTTTTCTATATTATTCTAATTTGTAATTATTGCCCTGTTCTTCGTGTTTGAGCTGTTTTTTGTTGAGAGTCCCATTAACATTCTGATATATAGATTGTAGAAATTTAAAATAATTGGGGAAAGGGGAAAGAGGATGAAGAACAGAACAGAAGAGAGGAGAGGGAGAGAGAAACAGAGACGGAGAGGGACAGAAACTACTGCACTATTGCATATTCTCATTCATCATTCAACCCCTCACATTAGTCTTAAGTTCCCCTTTACTGACTTGGACGAATCCACATAGTGCTTTTTTTTGACATGCTTTGATATGATTGTTGATCTGGAATTAAGAGAATAGGAGTAGAAGAGATACAAGAAAGAGATTAGAAGAGAAATAGAGAAGAGAGTTACTATGGCTCTCTCAAATCTATATTCATGTATAAACTGCTCTGCTTGTTACAAAATGGAGGAGTAGACTATTTATAACACTATAGCCTCCCTCAAGTCATAACTTATGGGTTAATGACTAATTACCCTACCACTTATCTAGCTTACACTTAGGTCCCTAGGTTCATCTTACAATTAGGTTCCTAAATGCTGATTATTATATTTATATATCATGTTTGTTCCTCTAATTAGAGAAATGAGATATATATATATGGGAAAAACATTTCTCATATTGTAGGATAAGTGTTTTCTTATGTTACACACACATGAAATGGTGGGACCCACATATATATAATATATATATATATATTATATATACCCACCATTTCATGTGTGTGTAAGAATTTTCTTCTTCTCATGCAACATGAGAAGTTTAAACCCCTATATATATATATATATATATATATATATATTATTTAGATTAAATTATATATTGCATCCTGAAATATTTTTTGCACCCAGTATTTTAAATTAATTAATTTCTAGAATATTGGTGTTACAGGAAAAATATTTATGAATATAGGACTAGAAATTAATTAATTTGAAATACTGGGTGCAAAAAATATTTCAAAATGCAGTTATAGGATTTGAAGAATTTAGAATAAGAGAATGAAATGAGAAATCTTAATGAAATTAAAAGAGAAGTAGAAAAAGGAAAATCTAGAGCAGAATCTGAACTCTAGCCAACACAACAATTCTCAATATCATATATCTCATTCATAATCATTCTCAAACACAATACAAATATTTATATCTTTCCTAGATAACCAACTTCCTAAACAGATAAGAATGAATAACTATACAACAGATAAGAGTAAGAAACCATAACTTCCTATACAACAGATAAGAATAAAAAACTAACAGAAAATAACTACTCCTAACTTCTCCTAACATGTGTCTTTTTTCAAAAGAGGACACATGGAACCCTAACAATACCCTCCCCTTGAAAATCAGCTTTGTCCTCAAGGCGGGAATAAGGAAATTTCAGCCAATTTTGCGTTTGCAAAATTTTCTTCTTCTGCGTTGTCAATCAGACCATCTACTTGATCAAAAACTTCCATTATTTTCAATGTCGACGATGAACAGTGATGGCCAGGGGTAAATCTGTCACCACAGCGGAAGCACAACCCCTTATCGCGTCGATATTGTTTTTCGCTCTCTGAAAGTCGTGAGCCTTGCGAAGTTGTCGGAAAGTGATGCAAGTTGGTAGACTGAATTGGTTTCGGAAAATTCGAATTTTGTTGATTATTAAAATTCAAATTTTGTTGATATTGCGTCGACGCCGCACCGATAGGAGAGGAGAAGTTTGAATTCAGATTGGGTCCCTGATTAAACGCGCCGAATGAGTTAACAACCTCGTAATTTCCGGAATTTGCAGCATTTGAATAACTGAACGGAGTGCATGGGTTGGATCTGTATTCTTGGTTGAAATTTTCAACGCCACGTGGATTAGTGTTGCAGTAATTGGAGTGCTGGGCACCTGGGCATATAACTTGGACTCAAATTCTAGCCCAAGACTCACAGCTTTATATACAGTTCGTGGCTTATGAATTTTTACATCCGACTGCAATTCTTCCTTAAGACCATTGATGAATACTCCTAGAAGACAGTGCTCTGGCCACCCTTGTACTTGGGCTTGTCTCCTAACAAACTCTTGTTTATACTCCGTTATTGAATATAATTGTTTTATGTTGCAAAGATGGACATCGGGATTCTGAAATTCAGCGGGTCCAAATTGCTCCTGAAAGATTTGCACCAGTTCCTCCCAGTATCGCATGGTTCTCCCAGATGATACCTAAGTAAACGTATCTAAAGCGTCTTCCTCTAGATTGATTGCAGCTATGTCAACTTTTAAGTCTTCAGGCGTCTGGTAATAACATAAGTATTTTTCAGCCCTTAAAATCCAGCCTCTAGGGTCTCCTCCTTCATATTTAGGGAACTCGATTTTCGAATAGGGCCGTTTTGAGGAGTTTCGGTGCCAATAATGATCATCTTCTTCATCAATCTCATTGTGAGTTTCCCTATTGATTTGACTTGACGCACCTTGAACAAATATGGGCGCCTTCTGCTTTCTTAAGTTGTTGATTTCTGTGTTTATCTGATTTAATTGCGCCATAATGGCTGCCAATTGGGGATTGTCTGTGTTCGGTGGTGTTTGAGATTGGGGTTGCAACATAATTATTGCTGGATCGTTATGAGGATTGGAAGTGTGTGGTATTTTTGGGTTTTGGGGAGGTTGCCTTAGAGAATTTTCCTCATATGAAGAATTTCGAGTATTCACCATTGTATTCAACAGGCCCTAAGAACGACCGCTCTGGTACTAATTGATAGGATTTGAAGAATTTAGAATAAGAGAAGGAAATGAGAGATCTTAATGAAATTAAAAGAGAAGTAGAAAAAGGAAAATTTAGAGCAGAATCTGAACTCTAGCCAACACAACAATTCTCAATATCATATATCTCATTCATAATCATTCTCAAACACAATACAAATATTTATATCTTTCCTAGACAACCAACTTCCTATGATAACTAACTTCCTAAACAGATAAGAATGAATAATTATAGAACAGATAAGAGTAAGAAACCATAACTTCCTATACAACATATAAGAATAATAAACTAACAGAAAATAACTACTCCTAACTTCTCCTAACATGTGTCTTTTTTCAAAAGAGGACACATGGAACCCTAACACGCAAAGATATAATTTAATCTAAATAAAAAAAAAAATGGAATAAAAAAATGTCTTATCCCTCTAATTAGAGGGACAAATATGTAAAAGAAAAACACCAAATTATAATTTAATATAAATAAATAAAATAAAATAAAAAAAATGTCTCATCCCTCTAATTAGAGGGACAAGCATGTAACAAACATGTAAAAGAAAAACACCAAATGTGAACCCCAATTATACCCCTTTTTGCTAAGTTTACAACGGTAATAACAGGGTCATAACAGAAATATTAACTAACTAACTAAACTAACTTTTTTTCAACATTTACATATCACATTCCCCTCCACCCCATCCCCCCAACCTTTTGATTCATTATTTGGTTTGTTCACATCCTTACAGCATTCTATTCTAAAGCCTTTCATGCTGCGACGATTTAAAAAAGATGTATTATCCGAACTGACTGGGAAAATAGAGGTTACAGTGTACTGCAAGTTGAGTTCTCAGCAAGAAGCTCTCTATCAAGCAACCAAGAATAAAATATTTCTTGCTGGGTTGTTTGATAGTACTCGTAGACAGCTCAACGATGAAAGAATGCTGAATTTAATGGATATTGTTACGCAACTAAGAAAGGTAGGCAGTTTATTCTTGGAGGTTCTCTTTCTCCCACAAATTTTGTATTCATCAGTATATTAATGAAGACAGGATATCTTCCTTTTAGCATCTACGGTTACTCTTTTTCTCTCTCTCTATTTGCTATTGTAAATAATACTCTTTAAACATATCAGATTTGCAACCATCCAGAGTCGATTGAGAGGAGTGAGGGAACCACATTCTATAATTTTGCAGAGATTCCAAATTCCCTTCTGCCTCCTCCATTTGGGGAGTTGAAGGATGTATATTATTGTGGGGGTCACAATCCAATATCATACAAGGTACGGCATATAAACCTTTCTGTTCTGAGGAATTTAATCTCATCGTTAATTAAATTCTTCTTCATCCCCCTCCCCCTTTCATTTTCTTTTTCTGCCTGACGATGCTCTAGTAAATTTTATATCACACGCAAGTTACTATATATTATAGCATGTTTAGTGACCTCAAGCTTATGTTGTGTAAACTGTTCCAAATGATTTTTGTGTCCGTTTAACTTCAGAATCGGTGACATTAATTCTATTCTTATTGAAATGTTATTCCGATTCTAAATATAAAACCTATTTAACTTTTTTTGTTGAAGATATTAAGAAAACTAATTAAATTACTTTAAAAATAAATATTTATTGTACTTATAAACTGATATATTATATATATAATTATATGATTAAATATAATATGATTAAGTAACTTATTTAACTTTCTTAATCTCTCCAAAAAAATTCAACTAAATCTTATATTTAAAACCGGAGGAATATATTGTACCTTAGATAACTAACATTACGTGTAACACCGAAATTTGCACTGTATGTCTATTGCGGAGCAAGCGTTCATCCTGTGAATTAGGAAACTTTTCATAGAAAGAAAATCAAATTCATCATTCAGGTCCTTGTTGTGGTGTTACTTGGATTTTTTTTTTGGGAGAATAGTATGGGTAGTTCAATACTTCAATTTCTTAAGAAAGTTTCATTTGTAAAGTTGGCCGCAGTTGGTTTGAGGTTAAGAGGAATTGAAATAGGAGGAAGAAAAGTGATAGAGTAGATAAATGCCATATCACTAAGTTTTTATTTCTAATAGGGATTTTTCTTGGAATTTTGTTCTTGATCTATGCTTTTCTTTGAATGAGTAAGTACATATTGTGAATCTGATTTGATCTATAAATTAAATCTGATCTGTAAGCTAATTTTAAATTGATTCTAAATTACGTGTCACATTTGCGGGCCAACTAGGTGGGCCTTTCTCTTGTTATGTTGATTCTAAAATCTAAAATATCCTAGTTACTGGTTAAATGTGAATTACTACGCGCCACATCTATATGTTAGTTGTTTTCCTTATATTTTCAGATGCCAAAACTTGTCCATCAAGAAATCATTCGAGGTTCTAAATTGCTCAGTTCAACAATTGCTCGAGGTGTTAGCAGAGAATTTTTACAAAGGCATCTTAATATTTATACCCCGGAGAATGTTTTTCAATCTACTTTCTCTGAAGGGAATAAATCAAATGCGTCATTTATCAAAAGTGGAACTTTTGGTTTTGCCCGTTTGATGGATTTGTCCCCGCAAGAAGTGATGTTTTCAGCTACTGGTTCTTTTATGGAGCAAGTACTGTTTTCTATGGTGAGATGGGAACAGAAATCTATCAACGAAGTTGTGGACTTGATAACGGAGACTATAGATAATGATCCTGAAAGCTGTTACCTTGAAAGAGGAAAAGTGAGGGCTGTTACCCGAATGTTATTGGTGCCAACAAAATCTGAGGCTAAGATTTTTCAAAGAAGATTTGCTACTGGCCCTAGCCATGGCCCTTTTGAGGCATTGGTTGTCCCATATCAAGATAGGAGTATATCAAATGCAAGACTTATTCACTCAGCATATTCATATATCCCTCGGACTAGAGCTCCACCAGTATGTTATATATGTTTCCTTACTATCTGATCCTCAAGATTGATTTTCCAAAATGATCATTAATTGATTTTTTTTTGCTCAGAATCATTAATTGATTGATGTCTACGTTTCTTCTATATATATATATATATATATATTCTTCTTTTTAGATTGTCGCCCACTGCTCAGACCGAAGCTTCACTTATAAAACACTTGAAGAGTTGCATAACCCCTGGGTTATGAGGTTGCTTGTGGGATTTGCTCGTACATCTGAGTTTAATGGACCTAGAAAGCCAGATGGTCCTCCCCATCATTTAATTCAAGAGATTGATTTGGAACTACCAGCTGCACAGCCTGCTCTTCAGTTAACCTACAAAATTTTAGGTTCGTCTCCCCCTGTGCAAAATTTAGACCTAGCGAAATTGCTCACTGTAAGTGGTCTGTATTTTCTTTATTCTTTATTGAGTTCCTTCAACTTTCTTGTTGAAATTATTTTCTAAGGCATAGTTTTCATATAGGGCTCTGGGAAGCTTCAAACGCTTGACATATTATTACAACGCTTGCGGGCTGGAAACCATCGTGTTCTCTTGTTTGCTCAGTTGACTAAAATGATGAATATTCTTGAGGTGCCATGTTAAAATTTTTTACTCTAATCATATCTACAAGTCTAGTCTTATGTTCTTGTCACATGGGCCGCTCGATGTATGAGTTCTTTATTGTAATGGTAATGGTAATGTAAAATCGGAATAGGATGCCATCTGAGTCGCAATTCTTTTCAACTAAAGCAACAAAAAGAGTTGAATATAATGTTTTTAGGGGAAATGAGTAAAGTCGGTGAGTTGAAAGGGGAAGTCTTCAATTCCCATAAGGCTTGAGAATGACTGGTATGGTTGCATGGTATTGTACTTGTCTTGGTGCATGCTTACCGTTTTACCTTTGTTGGAATTTTCATGCTGGCTTCTATTTAATGGAACTTGCAGGACTACATGAACTATAGAAAATATAAATATTTTAGACTTGATGGATCGACAGATGCTCCGGATCGCAGTGATTTGGTTAGAGACTTCCAGCAGAGGTAACGTCTTGCCATCTTGCAGGGATACCCTATCCCAGTGAGGTTATTAGACCTTACCTTTACGCAGTTGCTTATTGAAGCTTGACAGATCGAGGAATATAATGGATAAAATAGAAAAATAAAAGGGAATTCAAGTTAAATATAGGGAAAATGACAGAAAAATACTCCTTGAATTTTAAAATCTTGTTGACAACAATTAAGATTAACAAGAATAGTAAAGCAATTGACAACTTGTTTTGTTGGGAAATCACCTATTTGGTATTTTGAAATTCAAATGGTATTTTCTTAGAATTTTCTCTTAAATATAACCGTGAAGGCCGTAGGATAGATGGTTCAAGAAGAATCACATTTATTTGATGCTTAGCAACGGATACCTAGGACATTAATCTTTCCAGATCAGCTCCAAATAACATATTCTTAACATAACAAGTTCCAAATGAAATTATTGAAATCATGTGCACTCTTAATTAGTTACACTATTGGTAATTTTATGGTTGCAGGAATGATGTTTTTGTGTTCTTACTTAGTACAAGAGCTGGTGGATTAGGTATCACCTTGACGGCTGCTGACACGGTAATCTTTTATGAGAATGATTGGAATCCCTCATGGGATCAGCAGGCAATGGACAGAGCTCACCGGTTGGGTCAAACAAAAGATGTTAGCTTTCTCTTCCTTGTTCCCCCTACATGCTTATGCTTTTGATAATGATTAAATAAGTGTTGCACTAATGTTTGAGACCAATTGATATGGCTGCTCCATGTTGAAGAAGGAAAATTCAACCTTTTCTCTTCTTTTTTGCTGATGTAGAAAGAGTACTATATATGCTAATAACTTGTTAGGTTTAACCATGTCAGTGGTTCTGGATTATTGAATTAATCGGCCGGATCATGCACCTTTCCTAATTACAAAGAAATTAAAATGTGCAGTTTGTTAGATCCAACCTTTATATTACTATGAAGAACATCATGCACGCTCCTTTACATAAATAAATGCACCAATCAAATGCTCTCTCTTTGTACATTATTTTCTTGCATACATGCCACAGTTGCTCTTTCACCTTGCTTCACTTCCTGTGATCTTGCCTCTCTTTCTGCAAACACAAAAGCTTTGATTTTTTTTTTTTTCTAGAGTGTGGTAATACGCAGTTTATTTTGGTTCAACTGATTTTATTTCATTTTAAATCTTGTAGGTCACTGTTTACAGACTTATATGTAAAGAGACAATTGAAGAGAAGATTCTTCTTAGAGCCAGTCAAAAAAGCACTGTACAGAACCTCGTCATGACTAGTAATTCTAATGGTGATGATACTTATACTCATGATGATGTTCTATCTTTGCTTCTGGATGATGCGCAACTGGAGCAGAAATTCAAGGGAATTCCTCCTCAGGTTGGTTTGAATTCTGGTCCCCAGAAAACATTGACACACAATGTTAATTATTGTTAACCACCAGATCAATGGGAAGGCAGAAGAAGAATACTCAAAACAATTTTGAGAGATATCCTGATTAATTATGTCTCACCTCGTTTTGTAATTCCAGGTAAAGGATAAGCAGAAGAGGAAACAAACTGTGAAGGGTATACGGGTAAATGAAGAAGGTGATGCGTATCTCGAAGATCTCACGAAATCTGGAGCACAGGGCCCAGATAATGATATTTCTCTAGATCCAGAGGGATCAAAGCCCATTAATAAAAAGGTAACCTGATAATTTATGAGTATTGATGCTGCTGGTGCTCAAATCTTCTTTCAAGTAGGTGCATGATGAGTAACTTATATAGGAAGTTTTGTTGTTTCTCATTTGCTGGGGAAGGATTGGATGCATGAGGCGTTAATTAGGAATTAATGGTTAATTAGATTGTGCAGTTGACTCTGCTTGTCCTGCAATGGATGCAAACTTTATGGTGAATTTGTGTTGTAAACTTGTAGAGAAAAGCTGTGTCTTACAAGCACACCCCATCAAGGGCAAGGAATTTTCAAAATACTGATCCAGCGGTCCAGAAACCCAAGAGACTAAAGAAGGCAAAGAAAGTTGGGAATGACAAGTTTGACCAATTAACTTTGGAGAAATGACATACGCTCCCAACTCCTATGAACTTTAATGTAATTTGATGATTAAAGGATCTACTTGTAATTATTTCTTTTTCTTGGAATCTGTGTGTCATTTCCCATTAACCTCTTTTTTTATATAAAAATTTTAGGAAAGGGGTTGGACTCACCCATAATCTAAAGGCAGAGCGAAATCTCTTTTCCTCTTAAGTGATACCAATTTGGATAGTGCGAGAAATCTATTGCCCTCAGGTGTTTACCTAAACACTTAGGAGCTAGGATGCCTCCCTCAGTGCCTTAACCAACTTCAGGGTCGAACCCACTTTTTTTTTGTGAGAGTGTCCGATCTATTTGCTAGTTGAATCCAAGAAGCAAGGACAAGGGATTCCCATTAACCTTTTTGATTGGCTTTCTTTGGTGCTTCCATTTTGTATCGACGCAAGGCTGGCGTAGAAGCTGTATATCCTTTTCTTTGGGTATAGTAAATAGTGATATTCTATGATATATATGTGTGTGTGAGAGAGAGATTCTGCCCCGCGGCTTTGTACAAATTAGAATATCCTTTGTTAGTTACATTATTTTTTTGCCTATGTAATGCCTTTCATTTGAGAGTATCTTGCGACTATTGATGATTCTCACTCGCCTTTATCTTTTTAATATAGGGTAAATGTGCAAAATTACTCATGAGGTTTCAGTCAAAGGGCACTCAGTGACATATGCTTTCTAGAGGGGCAAAAATACCCATCAACTTATTAAATCAGAGCAAAAATCCCATATCTGTTAATGAGGTTAACGTCTGTTAAATAAAATATGTAAAATTACGAAAACACCCCAAACCCAAGAAAAAAGATCGAGTGGGAGCCATAGTTGTCCAGCAGATGCAAGCCTTTGTCTTCTTCAACCCCCATTCTACCAAGACGGAGCAAATCGTGGAGCACTGATGCGAGGTGTGAGCAGAGCAGGTAAACAGAAAAATCAGTGACTAAGCACAAAAAAAAATAAAAAATTGAAGCATTTTATGTTCAACAAACAAAACATGCTTAGGCAAATCATGAATCCAAATATCAAATAGTAGTAGGAAGACAACAATGGATTCAATACAAACAATGCATGCAAATCAGAGGTACCAAAATTCTTCCACAGAACGAATAACTAATCAAGTAAAGCGAAATAATTCTAAAGTTTTGTAGCTCCTAGATCAGATTCAAGGACAAGTGGAACACGAGCTAAGAAATCAAAGAGAGGGGGTCTCTTGTCTTTAAGGAAGAAGAAGTTGATATACCCACTTGATGAGGACGACGATGAAGATGGCGGCGTCGATTTTGACGACGATGGTGGCAGACTTTGATTTGGAGTCGAACGCGAATTTGAGCCCGACGGAGGAGGCGACGAGCTGCGACTTGGCGGACTCAGCAGAGTGTTAGGAGTGGACGGTGGAGGAGGCGACGCCGAAGATTCCGGTGGTGGTGAGGTTGATGGAGGGGAAAGAGAAGGAGGGCTCGGCAGGTAGTGTTGGGGCCGCTCGAGGAGGAGGAGAAGCCGTCGCAGATCAAGGTTGGGAGGAGAGGGTCAGATCATATTTTGGGGGGGTGTGTTGCAGGGGTTTGGATCCTCTCATTGGCATTTCTCATTGTCCCTCATTAGCTTTAAATTTGGACCATACATTTGATATATCTTCCCACACCAACAACCTCACTTAAGTCAAATCAATGGTTGAGATTGAATGATGAGAGATGATGAGAAAATATGCCAATGAGAGAATCCTCTTCCGTGTTGCAAATCAAGGTTGGGATTGGATCAGATTTTGGGAGGGGTGTCGCAAATCATGCTTGGGGAGTGTTTTGGTTTTTTTTTTTTTTTTTTAAATTAAGGGCATTTTTATATTTTTTATGAAAATAACGTGGGACCCACCACAAAAATAACGTCTGTTAAGCCAAATTAATGGTGATGGTATTTTTGCCCCACTTTTAAAAATTCATGTGTAGTTTTGCACCTAAAAAAAGCATTTGGTGCTGGGCACTCCTCAGGGTAAAACACATATGTATTTTTGCACCTTTACCCTTTAATATAAGAGTAAGTTGACTTTTTTTTTTTGAAAAATTAAGTAAGCTAAATAAATTACTTAATCATATATGTTGTGTATCATTACATTATATTTAAGTTTATAGATAATGCAATTTAACTTTAAATATAAGTACTTTAATGTAATTTCTATAACCATAAATATTGAGAGCATTTCTCTATCCTTTACTAATTTCTAAGTCTTTTTCTAGGATTTTCTAAAAAAAATTATTAGCTATGTGAAAGAAAATGATTACATGATACTTAGGATTATTATGCGATATGTAGATGTTATATTGTAGGGAAAATTCTGAACGTGGGTTAATTTTCCTAATTTTGGTGGTGTGATTTATTTCATTTTTCCTCATAAAGACAGAAGGTAGGAATATATTAAATCCATAATCAACATTAAAAAAAATGGTTAGACTGGGACTATTTTTTTTTTTTTTTTAAACTATCAGCTAGTATTTATAGACACTTTTAAGAAGCCCAAAAGCATTCATAGTCCAGTATATTTTCTGGGAGCCTCGGTGTGTGAAGGCAGTGAGTCAAATATTACACCACATAATGGTAATAAAAACTGTACCAAAAAAATATAAAAAATATCACAACAGATAAAATAGGCGTTTGTTTTCTTATTCAGAACAAAATATTTATTCCCATGATATTTTATTTTTTATAATCTTTCCTTTATTTTAAAAGTCCATATAGATAAACACGAAGGCCAAAAAAAAAAAGATAAACACCAAGGATGTTTGCTCCAGAATTATAATGGAGCCTAAATAATTGGCAAATTTTGGTCTCCGCGGCAAAAGCAAGATAATCTTGCCAATATGATTAGAGAATCTTAAAAATGGTTTTAATTCAATTTTATTTTATTTTTTAAATAATTACCTGGCTTGTATTTTCTTTAATTCCCCTTGCATTATAAAAGAGGTGCATGTGAGGGAATTTTTACTTGGATAGAACATAAGAAGAATAGAATCGAAATATCGCACGCCTATCTCTCTTCTCTCTCCAAGAAAAGTGGTTATGAAACCAAGATGAGGTTTCAAGAAGCAAAGAGCTTTATCTATGTCTTTAGAGCTGGTCCTAAAGTGTCTCATTTAATGTTTGTCGATGACTTGTTGTTATTCGGGGTGGCCTCTGTGAATCAGGCCGTGTGTATGATGAGGCGTATTTAGGATTTTATGTTGGCTTCCGTGGGAAAGGTCAATAACTCTAAATCATCTATATTTTTCTCTCCTAGAGTTCCTTTGAGAACAAAACGCAGGATTCTTGATATTACTCAGATGCAATGCTCTAGTGAAATAGAAAAGTACCTTGGGTTTCCTCTTTCGCGTAATAGGAAGAGAAAGGAGACTTTTCAATATGTTATTGATAGAGTTCGAGCCAAGCTTAGTGGTTGGAAGGCTAAATATTTGTCTATGGCTGGGAGGATCACCTTAACAAAGTCAATGATTAGTTCAGTGCCTTTATATCCGATGCAAGTTTCGAGGATTCCTAAGAGTGTTTGTATGGAAGTTGAACGTTTACAAAGAAACTTCATATGGGGTCATGATGATAGTACTAGAGGAGCTCATTTAATTAGTTGGGAGCAGATTTCACAGCCTAGGGACCATGGTGGCCTCGGGATCAAGCGTCTTAATGTTATAAACCAAGCTTTTGGTGCTAAATTGGCTTGGAAGCTTATTATGGGCGCTGTTGGTTTATGGGCTGACATCCTAGCACAATGTTATATGTTTCGTGAAGGGAAATCACTTTTATCCTATCATTTGGGGGATTCAAGTGTGTGGAAATTTATTTGTTCTCAGTCACATATTGTTGATAGGGTCTAAATGGCAAGTTAGAAATGGTCTCCCCGTGAGCTTTTTCCATGATTGTTGGATTGGTGATGAGATTAAGCTTCAAGACTTTTGTGTGAGACAACTTTCTGAAGTGGAGGATAATTCCCTGGTGGCAAACTGGGTGATAGGAGGTAGGTGGGACTTTGTTAAGTTAGTGTCGGTATTAACTTCTTTAGGTATTCGTAAAGTCGCTCCTATTTTGCCACCTAGACCGGCTGTTGCTGATGACTGTCTGATTTGGGGGGCGTCGACTGATGGCTCCTTTTCTATTAAAACTTCATACTTCCTAATTGAGCCAACAACATATCAGCTCACTATGATTGTTTATTTAGAGATATTTGGAATTGGGAAGGGGCTGAAAGAATTAGGCTATTGTGGAAAGTGGCCTTAAACAAACTGCCTACTAAACTGTGGAGGAGCTCTTGGTCTTCTGCTTCTGCTGTGTGACTTTTGTGATGCAGATGTGGAGGATTTTTTACATATATTACGAGATTGTCACTTTCCTAAAAGCATGTGGTTAAATATGATTGATTCTAGGTTTGTGCATACATTCTTCGATGCTAGTTTAAAAGATTGGCTGGTTTTTAATCTCAATAAAAGTGTAGGTAAGAGATGGGGAGAGTTCTGGAAATTAGTGTTTGCTGTTGGTATTTGGAAATTATGGAAGTGGAGGAACTGTAGTGTCCTTGATAATGATTTTAAAAGGTAGGCCTATTAATCCTGCTGCTGCTATCAATATGGGATGGTTCAATTATTCACATGTTAATGCAGTTGGATCAGGTTCCCAAACCGTTAGTAGCGCCCTCGGTCCAGGTTGGGAAAGCCTCCTTTAGGTTGGTTTAAATTTAATGTAGATGGAGCTAGGACCTCAATTTCCTCTAAGGATGGGTGTGGGGGAGTTCTGATGAGGTACTGGAATGGTAAATGGATTATGGGTTTCACTAAAGCTATAGGTGATTGTCAAGCTCATGTTGCTGAAGAATGGGCAATCCTTGAAGGGCTTCAATTGGCTTGGGAATTGGAGACTAGGAAGTTGGTGTTGGAATCTGATGTTGCGGAAGTGATTAATTTGATTGTGGAAGGGATACTGAATTCTGGAAGCTCAGTCATATTGGAGATTAGAGACATGTTGAGGTGGAATTGGTAGGTTTCAATGAGAGCCATTCCTAGAGATACAAATAGGGTTGTTGATACTCTAGCAAAGATAGGTATTTCAAATTCTGAAATTTTTAATGTTTGCCCTTCTCAATTGAGATCTTGGGTGGAACATGAGTGTTTGAGATTAATTTTCCCTTTGATGTAATTTTTAATTTTAATATAGGCTTCTAGCCATTCTTCTTATAGAAAAAAAAAAAGAAAGAAAAAAAAGAAGAAGAAGCAAAGAGCTCCATTTTCTTTTGAGCTTTCACTTGAATACCCCGAGATCGTGCATATACATCACTCCTTAATTATATTTTCAATGTTACTGGTTTCAATAAAATGGAAACGAAATCCAAAGATTGTGTATGTTCTTGCCGGAGTTATTGGAGGATCTTCTTGAAAGGAAGACTAAGACTGGACTTCTTGCTGCGACTTGCATGGAGGTACGTACGAAGGTGATTTCATTTCAAACTCATTTTTTAAATCTACTGAAAATTAAAATCTTTTCCTTATTGTTAAGTTTTGTTCAAGTGTAGTGTTATCTTTTTCAGCATCTGCAAGCAGTTTTAATAAGCAATTTCAGTACTTGTGGATATGTACAAGCGATCTATATCAATTTTGGAGACAGGGGTTATTATAAGTTCAACTCCAAGTTGGTTGTTCCTATTGAACACAAACCTTTTATGGCTTCGTTAGGTGAATAAATGAATTTTCTTTCTTAATCTGATCTCACTGTTTAATATATATATGTGTGTGTTACGTACACTTCTGCAAACAGGTTTTTCGAACATGAACAGATGAGACTTACTATAAACAATGATGTAGTCCATATTAAAAGATGACCGACCCAAGTTTATTATGGCCTAATCTCCATGCAATGTCTAGGATAGTAGGTAATTATAGATGAGTAATTGATGGTATTTTTACTATATTTAGTTCTTAATTAATTAACCAACTGACTGCTGTTTCATACTATGGATTTAAGGGTGCTTGGATGGAAATGAATCCTAGCTGCTACTCCAATCCAATAGTATCAAACATTCTTCTTATAGAGAAGATAAAAGATTAGTTGGGGCTAAATTATTAGTCAAAATAAAATATTATAAAATAAATACATATATACACTAACAAATTTTAGAAGTTTAGCTAGTCAACAAGTGGTTCAGCCACTACTTAACAAGTATAAATGATATTTAGTTAATATTTAATATATTTTTCTAAAAAAATCACTTTGCATCACGTGACTTGGTTCATCCTTGAATGCCAACAATTATCTTCAAATGATATTAATTGAGAAGCAATAAAACTATGGTTTTATAAGCCATTTTTTGTAAGTCGAAATAAAATTTATCTATATATGTACCTTGTAAATTGGAAAAGCTACTATGTAAAAGGTAATCCAAACATGCACTTAATCTCAATTAAGTTATTAACGAAAAATAAACGTGAAATTAGTAGCAAAAAAATTTCCAAGTTGTCACTACATTTTTTGAAATGTAGGTAAATTTTTGTTGCCTTTTAATATAGGGAAATTATTAACATACATCAATCAGCAGTGATTTAGCTTAATATATTTATTGCAATTCATAGAAAATTATTTTATTACAAAAAATTAGATATAGAAAACATTCATTTTTTGAGCACATTTAAATCTAATGGAGTAAAATCCTTTAAAATAAAGTTAAAATTTAAAGCGGTCCAATATGAAAATCTTCAACATAAAAAAAAATAGCCCCTAATCTTAAAAATAAGATATAGTTAATTTTTTAGATAGATTGATAAAGCTAAATAAATTACTTAATTATATCATATATTGTGTGTTATTAGATTATATATCAATTTATAAGTTAAGTTAGGCAAAATAATTTGGAGGAAAAAATGACAAAAATATATATTTTGAATTAGGTTAAAATATATTTTTTATCATTCAAGTTTTATGTAAAGTATACTTTTAGCCCTTAATTTTTAACACCTTAATGTTGCTAATGAAAAATTTTGAAGCGATAAGCTCAAGTAATGATTGTGAAGTTGACAAAGCATTTTTAATTTTTTAATATAACATATTTATATTATTAAAATAAAATAAACTGATAAATTACTACAAATGAAATTGAGGTTTTTCTATTTTGAGTATTAAACTAATAAATTTATATTATTAAACTAAAATATTTTTTAATATAATCAAATTTTTGATATTGACTACTCCATTAGTTATTTTAATATTTTTTAATTTACCCATATTTTAAATTTAAGGTTAATAGCATTTGATCGTATAGTCATTACTTGAGTTTGTTGCGTCAGCATTTTCCATTAGTAACATTAATAGTGTTAGAATTATAGGACTAAAATATACCTCATTTAAATTTAAATGACTAAAAGTATATTTTAGCTTTAAAATAATTTAATTAGTTTCATCAATCTATTTAAAAAAATCAATTTTGTTTTGTATTTATGGACAAAATGTAAGAAAAAGATTATTCAGCAAAATCACGCGTGGAAGCAAGGTGGACAATAATTAGAACATGGTTGCAGCTTTGTAATCTTCATATTTCAACGCATTAATAAATAATACTCCTCCAGGTCTAATTATAAGAAATTAGTTGACTTTTTTAGAGATTAAGGAAGTTAATTAAATTAGCTTAGAAAGTATTTTTATTTTTATTTTTTCTTTAAACTAAATAGTTTGATCAATAAACTAATATATAATCTAAGAAATCAATACATATGAAATAATTAAGAACTTATTTAATTTCTTCCTTAATCTTTCCAAACAAAGTATTAACTAATTTCTTATAATAAATAATACTAATTACCTCAATCCCACTTAATTTAGTGATATACTGGTTTTTATTTATTTATTTTTTTGCCAGAGTGGTATACTAGTATCTATTCTTGGTCAAAGATGTTATCGACATCCACATTCTATCATTTAGCAACAAGCCAAAATTATACTTGTATCCTATTTATAAACGATTTTCAATATATTTATATTAATTAAAATAAAATTTATCTTAAAATTCAATAATTTTCTAATTCTATCCTTATTTAATTAATATACACCTTACCTTAAGAGTATAAAGTTAACGTAATAATGATGAATAGTAAAATTATATTCCCTCTAATTTTTAATATAAGTCATATTTATCTAATTTGACTAAATTAAGAAAGTTGATTAAATTAGTTAATATGATATGTATTTTCTAAAACATACCGGAATTTTCTTTAATCCACTTATTCTCTCTCCTCATTTGATTGTTTTGAAGGAACATCAATTAATAGGGATCGATTAAGAAAATATTAACAAATATAAAAACTCTGTTTTATATTTAAGATTAAGATCAACTCCTTAAATACACTTTAGGAAAAATTATAATAAAGGACCAAGAAAAATAATATTTATTAAGAAAGACCAAAAGTGATAATTATTTTGAAAGACCAGAAATTACAACATTAAAATAGAAAGATTAAATTATCCTTGTGTTATTTCCAAATCCTCTTACAACATAACACTGTTACTACAAGTAATAAAGGCTATTACATGTAGGCGACACTGTTACAACCATTTCACTTTTGCAAATCATATATCCTACGGTGCTGGCGCTTAAGCCATATTATATCGGGGAAGACGCAGCCTCATATCTAATATGGAATCTAAGTGAGAAACTGAAAGAAAGAACTTTGATTATGGCGGAGAATACTTGGAAAAGGGAGCGTTTTCAGCGAAGGACCTGTAAAGAAACTGAAACTTTAGAAATGTGAAAAAGACCACTAAAAAGGAAAAAGGGTAATGGCAGGTTAATCTTTTGTATTTTTCTGGATTCTCTGTTACCGAACAAGAGTTCAATATAAAAAAAGATGAAGTAGTGACCATATTGACTGCATATAGCAACAACTCACGGGATGGATGGATAGATATATCAACAAAAGGAAGAATTCAAATGAGAGGAATGGATGTTGTGATGCTTTATAAACTTTCCAGATTCATATGGATGTCACTTTGCATTATTATTTGGTGCAGTATAGATGCTAACTTAACAGCTGGTCGTTTGGCCAAGATAGGGTCTCGCGGAGGGTCTTGAATTGTTTCCATTTTTCTGTCATTTCTAATTGATTTTATAATCACATGATCTGGAGTGATTGATATAGAGTTGTAATTTATTGCTTTCTTGTCTATGCAATTGGAAAAGAATGAAGTTATTTGAATTTATCTCTATTTGTCATTATCCATCAATCATAGTAAAAATAATCAT